>OX375883.1:64808939-66008939 GCA_947359465.1 Metellina segmentata
AAGAATTTTGAAAATTGATCAAGAATATTTTAAGTCTTAGCAATTTAAAATGACCCCTTTTTTTTCAAAAAATTTTAATTAAAATTTTTTTTTTTAATTTTGGAAAAATTTTGTGTTGTGATTTTGTTTATTAGTTAGATGGGTAATCAGTACAAAAAAATTCAAAATTCTAAATTAATTAATAAAAAGTTTTTTTCAATGTGTCCCGGACCCCCTTAAAGTGAATATTGGTCCCTGTACTATTCAGTACCTTTCTACTACATCCAAAAAAAGCCACATTACAAGACTCGTTTGGCTGCCCAAACTGTTTCGTGTTTTATACTATTTACATTTACCGCGAGGTCTCTTAGACCCCTTCACAGCATTTGCGATACTGTTCTTGTTGAATGAAATCGTCTAAGTTGGAGAAGGGAATTTCGGCATGGAGCCTAAAATGGCAACACACTTTACTAAAAAACGACCTGTGTATCTTACACAAAAAGATATTCAGGATATTTTTATAATTGGTCGGAAATAGAGTACTGGGACAGTGAAATTTCGGATAATTTTATTGAAAACGAACACGAAACGGATTCGGAAATTTAGGCAGATGAAGATGAAGGACATTTCAAGTGCGTCTTCATAAGAATAATATTCTACGGAAAAAATAACTTCAAACGGGATGCCCAGGGGGGAGGGGGGGGGGACTTATCGTGCCGTTACAACGTCAAAACATAACATAGTTTTACAGTTTCCAGGGTTGAAGCGTCCTACAAAATTAGGTCCAAAAGCTAAGCCTGAAGAGACATGGAATCTACTTAACTTATATAGTATTATAAAATGTATTTCATGTTAAGAATTGTATTCTCTGAATTCAAAATGTATAAATAATAATTATCTAAAGAATTTTTCATTAATATATTATATTAATCAACTTTATACGTACTTTAGTGAGTGAGGTCTGAGAGACCCTCCACACTAGTTACGAGACGGTTTGTGACATAGCAGTTAAAATTAATTTTACTGTTCAGAATTATTCATAATACATTTTTGTAATTTAAATACTTATTAAAACTCGTCAAACTATTCATGAATTAACAATCAAAGACTGTGAAACCCCTTGATCTGACCAATACTTACCAGAAGAATATTGAAGTGGCATTGTTCTGAAGTTATATTCCCCTTGTGTGACTCCAGCCTCGCTGTGAGCTGTTACCATGACAATATACTCTCTATCAGGCGTCAGTTGTCCCAGGACAGTTTTGTCCCTGTTTGCTGGTATGCGGTCCGGTAGAGAAGTCCACTGGTTCTGGTACTTGGCCTTGTACTGGACGTTGAAATGGAGTATTGGACATCCTCCACTTTGCCATCCATCCAAGTGCAGGATCACGTAAGTGGAATTGAGCGTAATGAAGGATCCTTGAGGGGCAGGCATTGGTGCTGAAGAAAATGAAAAATAAAAGCTTTGTTTCAAGCGGAAATTAAGCTTTTCATTTCAGGTTTTCAGCAATTAGAAATTTACGAAACTAGAAAATTTAAGTATTCAAATCCCTATAAACCAGCTTTGATTGTTTCACGTTACAAGAAAACGTAATCCACAGTATAAAGCAGACGTTACCATACTATGTAAAAGGTGCGTTCCGAAAGTAAGTTCCTTTTTGCAAAAAGAAAGACACAATAATTGTTTTTCAAGCCAATTTTATGTTGATATTAAAGGTCATTTCTTGAACAATTTTTCAACATATTTTCCACCGATGTTGATACATTTATCGTAGAGGGTGACCAACTTACCTATACCTTCCCCAAAGAAAGTTCCCGCCAGCGATGTGATAATAGCCATGTCATTAAATCACTTTTTCTGTCGTCGTCGCTTTCAAAGCGCGGACCTCCAAGGTCATGCTTCATGTGCAGGAACAAATGATAGTCAGACGGTTGTAGGGGAATGGTCGAACTACTGCCAACCGAATTCCATTGCTTTTGAGTGACACCAGCAGCATGGGGCTGATTACTGTCGTAAAGCAATTCCTTGACTAAACACTCATCTCCTTTTGTTTTGAATGACGCGCCTAAGTTTTTACAACTCACTTTCGCACCATATTATCACTCATTGTACTTTCACCATAAATCTCAGTAATTTGACACTCATTTCAGCAGGATTCAAGTTCCTTGCATTCAAGAAACGAATTACAGACCGAATCTCACAGTCGACGGGTTCTTTGACTGTCTTAAATATTTCTAGTGATCACAACAAACTGAAAACACACCATAGATGGACCGTAATGGTATCAGTGGAAAGGCAATGGACAAGGAAGACTTATTTCGAATGCTCGGAACAATGTCAGTAGAGCTGCGGTGGCGGAAGAACGAAACGGAACTTACCGTCCGGATGAACCTCGTACATTTGTGGCATCTATGAGAAAGCAATTAAATTCAAGGGACACACAGAAACGCTTTAAAATTAAAAGTAGGGATCAATTTTAAAAATTTGAAATAAAATTCTATATTTAGGCTCAAATCATTCTGTTAATGCGTATAGTACATACTACCAAATATTGAAAAGCCTGGAAGCTTCTGGAACGGGTGACTAACTGTACCCAACAATATAGTAAGATAACATAGTTAAAGACTGACTAGACAAAATACGTAGTATCAAAGATTGAAAAGTCTAGTAGCCTCTGGAACATGTGAGAATTACTCATGACTAAGGATTATGTTTTTGCACGGGTAGGTTAAAGAAAAGTAATGTAATCACTTCCAGAAAATATGTTTCACCTTGGCGAATATTTATTCGTGCTAATTAACAACTCCAATGGTTCCACACGTGTCCACATACGTAAATTTGCTTTAGGTAAACACAGTGTCTTGCAACCAACGAAGGAATGTGTTTCACTGCATCCGAAAACATGGTATATTCTTTTGGAGAAGATGAGCAAGTTTTTCGCGTTTGCAACAGCCTCTGACGTTAAAGTTATAGAGAAGGAAGTCTGCCTTTTTAAAGCATTTGATGCTGAATAAATGGACCTGGTTTTACAAAGTGTATTTTAGAAAAAAGTCTATTGTTTTCAGTTCTCGCCCCATTGTGTGTTTATGAATTCTGATCAGTATTTTAAATTGTGCGAATTGTACGCTAATGACGTATTTGCTGCCACACTATGTAAAACTGTAAATCCAAAATGGTTTTACTGGTGAAAGTTACAAACTTTACTGCATTGATACTGATAAATATGATTGTTGATGAGAAGTTATAGCTGCAAGTGCCTAAAGGAAATTGTGGTAAAAAATTTAGTTATTATTTTTGATTGCTTAGGTTGTACGAATGAAATTGTCAATCAATCTGTACATTAGGGTGGTCCAAAAAAGGCCTTTTTAAAAAAAAAAAAGATTTTCTATGGTCCTACCCTCCTATTTGGTTCCATCTATTTAAAAAATAATTATTGTGAAATTTGAGCTCATAATTTTAATATTTAAGGGTAGCTCAACACCCTCAAAGTTCTGTGTTTTCTATTTTTTGCTAGATATGTAGAAAAAAACAAAACTCCATCAAGAAAAAACATACAATTTTAGTTTCTTGAAATTTCTAGCATTTAGCGAGTTAAAAATAATACAAGTGACATTTAAACAGCAATGGGTGTGTTTGTGCAAGCGCCTGCTAAACTGCTTTTTGCAATCGGGATAAAATCGTCAGTTTTTTTTCGATAACCTGCAACAAGAATTGTAGTAGCTCTTCACTTTATGTTATTTTCCTATTAAACTCTTTTATGAGGGCTATACCCTTTTCAACAAGATCATTAACAGCTGGAATTCCTTCAGTAATTTTTAGTGATTTGTAATAATCCTCCTGATGCTCCCAGATTTGTTGATCTACGTGAAAGAATGTATCTGGTAAACTCATTCTTTTAAATTAGAAAGCAGTCAGCTTTGTTACAAAGTCCTCAGATTTCATGTCAAAAAAAGTTTTGAGCTTAATGTCAGGACGTTTTGCAAGATTATTTTTTTCCATTTACTTCTTTCATAGCCTTTATCATTTGCCTTTTAATGCAATGAGGCACTTGACTGTCAAAAAGAGCTAAGGCCACAAGATCCTCTGATAAATACCAAAGGTGATTGGCTAGTTTTTCTGATTCAACTTTGCTTATTTCTTCAATCTTTTTATGCTGTAATAAAGATTTCATTAAATTAAAAGCATTGTATGGTGCATTTTGAGGTAAAGATAATCTGTCTTCCAAGCTTTTAAATACACATGTATAGCATATATACGTATCTTCTGTTGGAGTTATGGTATAAACTGGTAACTAAACATCCATATTTTAAGCCAGTGCAATATTTTTGACATCTATCGAGCGTGGTGCATAGCCCCAGGTACCATAAATCTGATTCTACAAGAAGGGGGTTTTCCGAGAAATATTAAAATCAGAAAATAAAGAAATTCTCGATAATCATCTCAAGTGAGAATCATATAGTAATTTTTCAGCAAGTTTAATTCTATCGTGCTTTATATCAGCCACTTGGGCCCAAATGTCCTTATTATTGATTCCTGTCCTATAGCTACTTATTCTTATCAATGAACACCCAGTTTGCCTGGAATCTTTTAAAGAGAAGTACATCTGGTGTAGAAGATAATCCTATGCAGTTATTAAAAACTGCACCAATAATCAATTCCATGATATGGTGTCGACATGCCAAATATTGTAGGGTCTTGTTCATTTTTTGTTCCAGTAAGACGCTGGTGATATTGCTTTAGCCAGTATTCACACTCGTTGTGTCAAAGCACATAGCAGATACTTCGTCAGCTAAGCCTCAGTCCTGCTAAGCTGCACAAACTGCAACAGCTTGATTTTCTCCAATTCTTGATGCAAGTTTGGCCACTGTAAGTAATTGATGGACACTTTTTCCAGATACTATGACAGGAAGTCTATCGACTTTTTATTTCCCAGTTCAGTTTTGTAACAGTTTACCATTACAGTGAACTGTTAATTTAGCATCCTGTTCCTGGAATTCAGTTTTCAGCTGCTGAATCATATTACAGAGGTGTTTTATTCTTTCTCGGCAAATAGAACTTCTGCTTAGGGTAATGTCATCCACTTCACAACCCAAATTCCTTGCCGTTTCAGCAACAACAAACACAGCCTTACGAGCTGACGTTTTTAAAATGCAATTATTTTTTGTTGATTACAATAGCAATTTTATTTGTGGTTAGTTTGGTTTTTTGACAACACACTCACTATTGAACAATGATGCAAATTTGATCTGTATTGAGCTACCTCGTAATATTATTAAAATGTTTTCAAATTTTGTCTGATTTATTTTTTAATACATTGGAATAAAATAGGAGGGTAGGACCTAAAAAATTTTCACCTTCGAAATTTTGGACCACCCTACTGTACATGCATGTATGAAAATGAGTGTTGATGAACACTTTTGCGAATTTTTCACCCTTGCTTTATGTGCTGTTAACTGGAAAGAGTTTGCTATTAATTTTGTAAGAGAGAGCAAAAAATTGTTAAACTTTTATGACATAATATTAGATGGCAACTTTTTTGAGAATTTGAATACAACATATATTTTCAATACTGTTAGAGAAATGTATGTAAAAGACCTGTAAGGTATGTTATAATAACTATACTAACTGTTTTACCGGTTCCTATGTTTTCAATAAATATTTTATCTTCAATCCAGTGTTGTCAAAAAAAAAATATTCTACACAACAATTAAAGTATTTTTTTGATAATGTTAAAAAAAAAGTTTAATAAGAAAAAAAAGTTAAACAATTTAAAAAATTAAACAGTAAAAAAAAAAGTTAAGTTGTTAGGAAACAAAGTTTAACATTAAAAAAGTTAAGCGGTAAAAAATTAAGTAGTAACAAAAAAAGTTTAACAGTAAAAAAAAAATGTTTAACAGTAAAAAAAATGTATAACATTAAAAAAAAAAGTTACGGTGTTTATTTTAAAAAAGGAAAGATCAAATTAAAGTTTGTCAAGAACATTAAAAAAAAGAAGTTATGCAGTAAAAATTCAGAAAAGAAAAAGGAAAAAATATCTCAAAATATGAATACTTATTTCCAGCTTTCTTGCATTACAGAGTACTTTTACACACATCTTTCTTAAAGCACTTTGTAACTCCTTTTTAAGGCACTTTAAAATTCCTCTTTCCAAAATAGGTTCATTATTAAAATATGTCTAATAATATCTAATTTATATGTTTCAATCGTATAATTTTTTTCTAATTCATAATATGTGTAATAGTATCTAATTTTTGTGTAAAAAACATCTTAACATTTTACAATATAAATCATAGAAAATTTAATTTAAAAAAGTTTGTAAATCTAAAAAATTAAATCACTAAATTTCAGACAGATTTATTTCAATAAAAAAAATAATATGACTAGGAAAGAATAATTAAAAAATAATATATGATTTGATTTTAATACGATTATAACTTCTTCTTCAAATGAACAAGGTGTCATCTGCATTTCTACTCATTTGTTAAGGTCATCAAATCTTGTAAGGTCAATTAACTTTGTTCCACTGTTTCTTTTTTTAATCAACTTACTTCTGTAAGTACCGTGTTGTACTTCTGTGGTATATAGGTGAGTTTTCTTTTGTGCAATTAAAAAAAATTACAGGGTAACAGGTTCATTGTATGGTTTTTGCAAAGTTTTCAAATAAAATATATATATTTTTGTACAGTATTTAAAAATAAGTTCTGCAATAAAGTATGTGCTATAGCATCTAATGTATAATTAATATTTAAGTAAAAGCATCTAAATTAAAAAAAAAAAAAAACATAAATATTTATAGCAAATAAAATTTCATTTCGGATCTTGCATTGTAGAAGACAAAAATTATAGTCTTCATCATATATTATTCATATATTATTATCAGTCATATATTATTATATAATATTTTTATATAATATTATTATATAATATCAGTCATATATTATTATATAATATTATTATATAATATCAGTCATATATTATTTTATAATTTTGAAAAAATGCAAAATACAGTGTAAGTGGTAAGACACGCATAAAAGTTTCTTTAAAATAACAATAAGATATAAGAAAAAAAATAATATTCACAAAGGCATAAATATTAATTGTAACGTTTTCCAAATATCGTTTAGTGTACATCCCTATTTGCACTGAGTTCCAGTTCAGGGAGTACATATGGGTATAATCACGAATGCACCGAATTATAGTTTACTATCTCCAATCGTAATTCATTTTTTCCCGTGGTATTCCTAACAGATCTCATAACAACTGCAGAGCAAACACATCATAGGCTCTGGAGGTAGGTTAACCGTTCAATTTTTGTTTTAGCATATTCAAGCCGGAAACTTTCAAATCTTACTATCTATTCATGTGTATTCAGTATAATCACAAACCAATAGTTTCAAAGCAATAAAATCATATACAAAAACTAACCAGAAAAAAGTATATTTCATAAGGGAATAACAATATTACAAATCAGTTGACTTAAAAATTAACAAAATGCATCCCATACCAGCTCCTTTGGTCCTTGTCGTAACAGATCGACTAGGCTCTCCGGTCCCCAGGCTGTTGGAAGCAGTAAGATACATGTGATACCTGGTACCACATTTCACGTTCTCTAACGTGTATTTATCTGTTGTACTCCTCAGCTTTTTACTTTGCCAAATACCATCATCGTGTCTGAAATGCAGAGTGTACTCTAAAGGAAAAGAGAAATGCGTTACATGAAAAATTTGCCAAAGACATATGTATATCATACTATGTTTCACTATGTATATAACATGCAAGGATAAAGGTAGTTTTATAGTCTTTTGGATAGTAAAGTCCTGATTATTCTAAATGTTTCTCACCATGCCAATAGTTTTTACCCTCTACCCCATGTTCGAGCAATTTTCTTGAGCCGTGCGATTTTAAGGTGGTCGACAGGTGTCCTTATATTCCATGATGCTGTAAGGAGACAGACTGTGATGATGCCTACAACTCAGTCTGGTGATTAAGATGTTAGCCTCTAGATCAGAAGGTACCTGGTTCGAATCCAGATCAGTACATTTATATTTGTAAGCGTCTGGTGTAGAGGCGGCTGATGCAACTTAAATCTGTCATGGCTGAAAGTCCTCACGTTGGTTTGGTGTGGAAGTTTGGAGAGTGGGGTGCCAGCTAAGGTGTTGCCTCGTCATCTGACCAGAATTCAAAATTATGTGGTGTTGCTATAGGACGACGTTAATTAAAATTAAATTACCTTACATGACAGAGAGTGATGTAATACAAAGGTTTGTAGATTTCACTACAAGAGGAATTTTTTGAATTGAGGTTTTAAAACCTACTTAGGTAAGATGGAAACGGGTCTTGTATTCAACTCGCTGACAGCCGTACCCAAAGTACCAAATGGACAGTTACGTCCTGTTGAAGGGGTTGGCCTTGCTTGTATATGCGCAAGAGCGTCTATAGGCGTTTTTGTGACAAACGGATCGGAAATAATTGTAATTTCAAGGGAAATATTAGATATTGCGAATTTTCACCGGGTAATGAGAATGCTAGTAATCTCTTTCTTTCTTAATGTAAGTGCGACTTTTAATGGACTGAATTTATTACCTTACATTTCATATATTTTTAGTACTTTAACTCATAGCTTGGACTAACAAGCTAATTTCATACGATACTCATACTAAAGTACATCATACCATGAGACCAAAATGTATGAATTTCTGATGCCGATTTACGAGGAATGAAAATGATTAATTGAACAGAGTACAGTTCAGAATATCAAGAAGAGTTGTACTAAAAACCAATTTATGATTTATTTTTTCGTTAATTTGAACTTGAAAACTGATACATCCAAAGTCATCGGGTGTTTATGTATAACTCTTTTGAACTTCTGTTCGTTTTCCTTAGTGACATGTTGTTGTTGTTGTTGTCGTGCGGGCCATATATGGCCCAATTGGGGGTGCCATTGACCCGGAGGGTTGGACTTCTTCATGCATGACACATCCGTTTTAAAGGAAGATCCTTTTCAGACATCCATTCACTCACACATATCGTAATTTAGATCCCAATCTGAGGCCGATAACCCCCTGATCAGGTACCCCCAGAGGAATTGATTTGGTATGGGAACATGGGGGACTTTGTCACCATGGCCTATTTAAAATGCCCCAGCCACCATTAGCGAACACGACGGTCTTTTGCTAGGTCCAAGCGCCGATCTCGCAACCATCAGAATTGCAGGCTCCGCTGAGGACAGAACCCATAACAATTCCGATGCGAGCCCGACGCTCTACTCACTGAGCTACCGCCGCTCCCCTTAGTGACATTCCGACCGAACAGTAGACATAATAATGCTTCTTGTAGACTATTGACTGCACACTATTGCTTAAGGGAAGATTCGTTTAGCTGATTCGTCGATGGTTGGTTGTTTGTGGGGTATTATGGCGCATGGGCCAGATTTGGCCAGTCTGCGCCATACACAAGACATATAATTCCAAGTACAACACACACAATGAAAGTTTCACTGTCAGAGAAGAGAGAAATACACCCAAGGAAGAATGTAACAGACAAGAATCGAATCTGAGCCCTCTACAACTCGAAGGTTTCTATCGCAGTGGGCATATCAACTAAACCACTGCTGTCTCCCAAACTAAATGCCATGCGAGACTCGATCATTATATGACAGCCCCGAACACTTGGAGTTATGCTTTGCTCTCAGTTTTAATAGTGCCATACCTAAACATTTAAGAGCACAATGACTGACGACTTGAGAATAATGTCTATTGAAATAGCACAATCGTACCAAGCGATTCCTTCTGATATCCAGCCTGAGAAATCGGTGCCAGTATTTCGATATTTGCTGCCCCATTTTTGTGGTGTTGTATTCGGTTTTTAAATATCCAGCGTCCAAGAACACGAGAGATAAAATCGAGACCCCACTCACGACAATAAAACAGCAGAAAGTGTAGCGTGATGGGCCAACAATTGCAACGATACAACCTAAATGACATATAATCAGCGTTCATTTACATTAAAAATACATTATCTACACTATATACAATCCGGAATGTGTAACTCTGGGTCTTGGTGCTGTAGACATGGAAAATTGTGATTTATACTGAAACGGCAGGCTCCAGAAAATACCTCCGCTCAGCTGGAGCCCTGCAACTGTTCTTTTCTTGTGTCGCTAGTTTACCTGATAGACAGTTAAGTCACGAGTGTCGTGTGTCCCTAAAAACAATGCGTAGGACAATTGGGCCACCATAGAAGACTGTCCCTATCAATATTTATGGATTTACGGCTGGATGTTAGTGTTATTGACCTCTGATCCCGAACTGTTACGACGTTACGATGTTTATACAAATACGAATATGTGCAATAACCCTCCAAGTGATTTCGGCGAGATATCTACCTCTATCAAGTCCTGTACAATGCTGCTTTGGACGTGATATGTCACCATCAGAATATTGCGGAATTGTTAATGATGACAAGGGCAATACCTGATAATTCTTCTGTTAATGACGATATTTCTTGTCCGTCAAGATCTGATCAGTTTTGCTAGTGACGAAATGTCTCGACTATGAAGATCTAGATAGTTTTACTAATGAAGTAATATATCGTCCATGAAGATCTGGTCAATTTTGCTAATGTCGAAATGTCTCGACTGTGAAGATCTGGTCAGTTATACTAATGAAGTAAAATCTCGACTATGAAGATCGGGTTAGTTTTACTAATGAAGTAATACCTCGTCCATGAAGATCTAGTCAGTTTTGCTAATGACGAAATGTCTCGACTGTGAAGATCTGGTCAGTTTTACAAATGAAGTAATGTCTCGTACATGGAGATCTGGTTAGTTTTGCTAATGAAGAGATGGTGTCCTCCATTAAGATCTGGTCCGTTTTGCTAATGGAGTATTGTCTTGTCCATTAAGATCTGGTCCGTTTAGCTAATGTCAAATGTCTCGACTGTGAAGATCTGGTCAGTTATACTAATGAAGTAATGTCTCGACTATAAAGATTGGGTTAGTTTTACTAATGAAGTAATACCTCGTCCATGAAGATCTGGTCAGTTTTGCTAATAACGAAATGTCTCGACTGTGAAGATGTGGTCAGTTTTACAAATGAAGTAATGTCTAGTACATGGAGATCTGGTAAATTTTGCTAATGAAGAGATGTGTCGTCCATGAAGATCTGGTCAGTTTTGCTAGTGACGAAATGTTTCGACTATGAAGATTTGGTTAGTTTTACTAATGAAGTAATATCTCGTCAATGTAGATCTGGTCAGTTTCGCTAATGTCGAAATGTCTCGACTGTGAAGATCTGGTCAGTTATACTAATGAAGTAATGTCTCGACTATGAAGATCGGGTTAGTTTTAGTAATGAAGTAATACCTCGTCCATGAAGATCTGGTCAGTATTACTAATGAAGTATTATCTCGTACCTGAAGATCTGGTTAGCTTTGCTAATGAAGAGATGGTGTCCTCCATTAAGATCTGGTCCGTTTTGCTAATGGAGTATTGTCTCGTCCATTAAGATCTGGTCCGTTTAGCTAATGTCGAATGTCTCGACTGTGAAGATCTGGTCAGTTATACTAATGAAGTAATGTCTCGACTATAAAGATTGGGTTAGTTTTACAAATGAAGTAATACCTCGTCCATGAAGATCTGGTCAGTTTTGCTAATGACGAAATGTCTCGACTGTGAAGATCTGGTCAGTTTTACAAATGAAGTAATGTCTCGTACATGGAGATCTGGTTAGTTTTGCTAATGAATAGATGGTGTCCTCCATTAAGATCTGGTCCGTTCTGCTGATGGAGTATTGTCTTGTCCACATTAAGATCTGGTCCGTTTAGCTAATGTCGAATGTCTCGACTGTGAAGATCTGGTCAGTTTTACAAATGAAGTAATGTCTCGTACATGGAGATCTGGTAAATTTTGCTAATGAAGAGATGTGTCGTCCATGAAGATCTGGTCAGTTTTGCTAGTTACGAAATGTTTCGACTATGAAGATTTGGTTAGTTTTACTAATGAAGTAATATCTCGTCAATGAAGATCTAGTCAGTTTCGCTAATGTCGAAATGTCTCGACTGTGAAGATCTGGTCAGTTATACTAATGAAGTAATGTCTCGACTATGAAGATTGGGTTAGTTTTAGTAATGAAGTAATACCTCGTCCATGAAGATCTGGTCAGTTTTACTAATGAAGTAATATCTCGTACCTGAAGATCTGGTTAGCTTTGCTAATGAAGAGATGGTTTCCTCCATTAAGATCTTGTCCGTTTTGCTAATGGAGTATTGTCTCGTCCATTAAGATCTGATCCGTTTTGCTAATGGAGTACTGTCTCGTCCATGAAGATCTGGTCAATTGTGCTAACAACGAGAGTTGATGTTCGGATACTGGTCAGTTTCGCTAATGACGACACCTTTCGTCGTGACCATCGACAGGGGAGTAAAATAATCAGTAGTAAGTACTCATGTGAACCCAATTGTCATGTTAAATCGAAATACGACACTTTTACGGTTTGATTTCCGATAAGAAATCACTTGGTGTGATTTTTGTGCTGATGATTCTAACCACTCTGCATATTTATTGTGTTTAAAATTTTGCTGGCGGGTATCTAGAACTCAAGTTACAAAATCAGCTAGACTAAAGAGATATTTGAATATACAAATTCTGATGTGGAATTTGTATGATACTTATTTATTTTTCTATCAATTTAAATCACGCAAGTTGGTATTTTGCCGGCAGCATTAGTTGTCAATTTTAGTGTATGTTCAAGGCAATAATAGAGTGAACTAAATGTTAAATGCTTTATCACACAAGATCTGTTTAAGGATTACTCATTCGAACATTCCTTATAAAAGAGTAATTCAAAATTACAAATGGAAAAATGAAAATTACGAAGACATCAAATGGTATCTCCTGCAAGGTGTAAATCTATTCCACCTGAAGAAGATAGTATTTGTTGAATACTTAACATATCGGGTAAAACCTACTTCAGTTAAGACTTGTAGAATACAAAATTTAGTAATTTACAAAGCACTGAAATATTTTCAACAGTTTACTGTTTAAAACTATTGCACAATTTGTCTTGTGATTTGATTACAGGATATTTCAATACTTATATATTATTCAAATTATACTAATATCATATCGAAATTATTATAATTTTACTACTAAAATTTCTCTTCTTAACTCATACCACGAAAAAAATTATGATTTCTATACTTAAGACATTGAAAATTCAAATATTTAATCCAATATTTATTGTTAATCAATTCCTATTAGCAGGGATTAATTCCTTTAGTATGTTTAAAGATATTAAAGATTACTTATTCATTTTTTTTTTTACATTTTCAACCAGAGAGGTAGAATATTAAAAATCAAAAAAACATTCTAAAAGGCTATAGTAATTTTTGAATGAAACGAAAAATTTTCTGTTGGTATTCAAGACGCGGAAAAGTTATTTTTTTACAAACTAGTTATGTCTTGATACATTTAATTCTGTTCGTGCTGCCATCTACAAGTACTTCATGAAACTAAAATCGAAACTTATTTGTTATCAGTTGACTATACTTAAATGGATTGTGTTCTAAAGAATAAATGAAATGGGAAGTTAAAAAAAGTAAAACACCAGTCTTATATTTTAAAGAAAGATAATTTGAAAGATGAACATAACATAGAAAAATACACTCATCCAGCACGATAGTTTTTTAAATATAATTTTTCAGAAAATTAAAATAATTTTTAAAGTTTTAATCGTTTGATTTTCAATCACCCTGAACACAAACGAAAGCAAATGGAAGTGCCCCTTCAAAAAATTTCTATGTAGCATATGGTAGATCCGTTAAAGTAGAAAACATAAATATTACATTCAAATTGTTGTGGCGCCATCTACCCGAAAGAACATATACTAACTTTCTCAGAGAAAAGGTGCAACATTAAAATCCGAACACAACTCAATAAATCAAAATTTGAATGAGACAAGAAAACCTAATTTTTTACTGTCAAAATGCCGATGTGATGTAATATGTAATTATTAGAAACGTTATATCCAAAGGTAAATAATTGTTTTGCATGATGTTGAGATAAGTTTTTTTCTGTAGATTTAATGAAAACTATTGTCTTTGAATTGCGAATTTTTCCTTCTAGAATTGCTTTTTTAATATGAGTTGAGACAAATATAATTATCCTGATATAATTATTGTTGAATATATATTTACGTCTGGTAATTGTACATTACAGATCACATTAATTTCCTGAATTGTAATTTATATACGAAATAACATGTTTATAAGGAAGCAATCACACCTGTTATACTGGAACGGTCTTTGGAATCTTTCTCCCACCTAATGTTTATTGAATTTGATGTTGTGCTGAGCACTTGAAGTATTGGGGAAGTGGGCGGAGCTAAAATACAATACAGCATATTAATTTAATATATGGAGATCATAAAGACTAAATCGTCATATATATAATACATCCTTAAGATAAAACACTAAGAAGTTTTTTGGTGTAAATTAGCACAAATTAAAAAAAAAATAATGCTAAATTCAACGTAAGTAATTTATCAGCAAAGAAAACTCATTAATTATTTTATAAACGTAAACTAATAATACATAATCTGATTAAATCTAATCTAATTGTTATTAAACGATCTAATTTTTATCCGATCTAAGCATATGATTTACTCTGATTTTTAGGTATCTTAGAAATAAAGTATCAAAATTTCATGTAGAATATATTGTGACGGTATATTTAATACAAGAAATAAGTACATAAATTAATAGTTTTAAATTTTAAAAATATATATATTTTTCATTTTATCTCTAGAAAACATGAAGCCTCAAGATAATTAGACACGTTCGCATATCCACATATGTATTAGCTCAAAAGTGATTAAGAGAAAAAAAATAGTAAATTGGAAGAATTGATGTTTGTAAATATTTATTTAACATTATACAATTGTCATGAGGAAAATACCAAAAATAAGTTTGCCTCGTCGTATATTTAATTAAAATTAAAGATATTGATTATATTTTATCATGCGGTAATAATTCACTAAATAGAACTAATGGAATGTATGTTTTGCAGACTATGTTGTTAATGTTGTAATTTATGTTTTCTTATCTTACTATAATATGCGGCAACAAAAGGGGATGAACACAGATAACGAATAGATGTTTCACAATAAGTAGTATGAAAATATTCTCAGAATTTTCTAATGTAACGTTAGTTACGTTTGAAAAATGTATTAACTTTTAACACGCTTTGGTATTCTATTACCAAAACCGAGTATATATATGTTACCGCTAAAGTATGAAATCCGCTATTTTATAGAATACCTAGTTATTCCATGAAATAACTGATCGTGTCCGTTAAAGTGTAAAACTCTCTTGTATTTCATGGTTTAACTAGTTATTTCATAGAATAACGATCTGCAGCCCATTAAAGTGTAAAATAATCTATATCATGTATTTCGCACGACAAATACATTTACCTTCCACCCCTACTGCATTTATGAACTATTCCAGGCCATAGGGAGAGAACTTGTTTAGCGTGTTGGCGCCAGTTCATTCCGGTTAATTTCATTCTTAATTAATGTTGGATAAATCTCATTCTGAAGCCTCTGTGGGGTTTACCGTCCATATTCCTGTGCCTGAAGTTGACAGAGGAAAAGGTGATGCCAAATGTATTTTAGCTATCATCATAAAAATAACCGAAGAAGGATTTTTTCCAATTGGGCACAAGAAACGGCCGCATAAAACAATTATATTCCCGATCCCAGTTCAGTATCTACGAACAAAAATTCATTTAAATCGAAGAAGTACCGGATGTAGAAATATCGCTCCGGTCGGTTGCTACAGCTCAAAGTTTAGGTACTGGTCAGGGATTTAAAAAATGTTCGTGTAAAACCCAGTGTGTCAACAAAAAATGTTTTTCTTTTAGAAATAATGTTCTTTGTAATTCCAAGTGTCATTTTAGTAATCCTTGTTGTAACAAATGATTTTATGGTACGTTTCCATAAATACCATTTATACGCTGCATAAATTAGATAAATTGCTTCTTTTTCATTTTAATTGTCTATCATTAGTTTAATTTAATTTTAGATAAATTGTTTATTTTACACTTTAACTGTCTCTCATTAGTTAATTTATAGAATACCTAGTTATTTCATAGAATAACTAGTTAAAGTGTCAAATTAATAACATATTACACACTTTAACGGACACGATCAGTTATTTCATGGAATAACTAGGTATTCTATGAAATAACTGCATTATATACTTTAACGGTAACATATACACAAAACAGATATTTATTTACTCGAATCATGCATCTTTCTTATGTTTAAGTTATCCTATACACTAAAATTAATCCAGTAAAGAAATAAATTTAGAAACTGTATGGAGAATTTTTTAAATTCAAAGATTTCAGGCAACAAAATAGTATTTCAAACTGTAAGCCCCTTCAAAATGAAAATATTACCATCGATTGTTAAAATACCAGAACTTATGTAAAGTTCCCAAAATGTACCTGTTTCGAGAGTTGTTCCAATGACACTGTCTGTCTGGGGTCCAGCACCGGCAATATTGTAGGCCTTGACTATAATTTCGTATTTAGTGAACGGTTGAAGGCCTGTGACATACGTTGAATGCTGTTCACTTTCTTCGTTCGCTTCAACGGGTTTGTACTGAAATTTTTCGGAAGAATGGTAAACTCGATATCCGACGTGGTACCCTTGGATTTGACCGTGCCTGGAGTCTTCTCTAGGTGGCTAATGGAAAAATATTCATCTGTTTATTTATTAAATTGAAGTTATTTTTTTCATCATAAAATACATATTAAAGTAAGGACGCATCTGTGGAAATAAATCAACTTCAATATGAGTGACGTAGCATCCATGTCGCCCCGAAGCCGGGGTTCCTTGATTGAAAAAAATAAATGGAATTCGGGGCCTACGAAATGATTAATAATATTTCATGTGAATTTAAACGTAAATATCAATGAGTTGTCTCTTTGTGTTTTAACGTTCTTGATTTTCAGCACAAAAAGCCAAACGGGCCACTAAAAATAATCTATAAAACCTGAAGTGTTGTTTTCTAAAAATAAATGGAATTCGGGGCCTACGAAATGATTAATAATATTTCATGTGAATTTAAACGTAAATATCAATGAGTTGTCTCTTTGTGTTTTAACGTTCTTGATTTTCAGCACAAAAAGCCCAAACGGGCCATTAAAAATAATCTATAAAACCTGAAGTGTTGTTTACTAAAATTTTAGTGAGGCGACTCTTTTAATTTTAACGTTTAAGAGAGTAATACATTTAGGGTAAGTGGCATCATTGTTATCCTACAATTCGCTGGAGGCTATTTCATAGGGAAACCTCTTTAAGGAAAGTCACTGATCAAGAAAAAGCATACTCAATTTTATTGACGTTGTTTGGTCAATATTTAGGTAAATTGCACCAAACCAAATGCACACAATGGAATTAAATTGATATCCACATGAGGAAAACTTTGTTGACACAAATAATAGATATACGATAAGGGTTAAAAACTGGAATGTAACCTGTACCACATATGACTCGCAAGTTTCTAGCCGAATGATCAAATTCATTTATTGGTGAAACATTTATTCAAATTTTACTGATGTTGTTAGGGGCAACTTAGTCAAATATGACACTTGCAGCTAAAACCCGAACCAAACCATCCATATTCAGTTTGAATCCCGAAGTGCCTCTTTTCCTAATGAACCAAAAATGCCTCATATAAAACAACAATCCCAAATAGATACCATTTTAAAGTCCTCCCTTTCAGAAAGACACACGCACTTAAAATCGTATCTTCTCTTTCTTCAAACCACCGACCAGTCCCGCTTTGATCACCCACCGTCTAGACATTAATTGCTAGACTGAACTCTAACTGAAGTACCCAACTCAGCTAGAAGGGTCTGAGTAAAATTACTCCTCTCTCAGACCAAAAGCGCTGGAAGAAAATACCCGTGTCCACTTAAAACGGAAGAAAAAAGGCTTCCCTTCCGCCAGCTCAAGATGCACTCTAGGACGCCTGTCTAAATAATTTGCGCTTGCGGCAATAATGCAGGGAGACAGGCGTCCTTGATTATAAAGCACCTTTTCAAACGTCTCCCCTACATTAATTCGAGGATGGGAGTATAAATAAATAGAAAGCGCTGCGCTAAGGCTATCGCTTGTTGCAGTCACTTGGATGGAAAGAAAGAGGCTGTTATAATTTGCAAATCTAAGAGTGGACGTAATTTTAAATCAAAATTTTTTTTTTCTGTTTTCTTTGACTGTTTGATGGATTTTTAAACACTGGGAAGGCGGATCGTTATTCTGCGCGTTCGCGTGGAAGTTAGGGTCTCTTGGGGTATTTTTTCAGAGGAAGGTTTTGCGAGATGGCAGATAAGAGCGTGCTTGAAACAAGAATTCTACAGACTTGTGGCTCGAATAACAGGGTATACTCCAAAAATACGATGAAATGAAAATAATATGTATTGGGTTGTTGCAAAAGTTTGTCCCGATTTTGGCGCTAGATCGCATTGGATAGCAAAAACAGAAGTGTTTTTACCTCACACCCAGGGAGGAGAAAGTGCTTAAAACTGCGGCGTACGTCGCAGAACGAACTTTACAGAACAATATTTCCTTAATTTGATCAAATTTTAACCTTTTTTTTAATGATAAGTTACGATGTTCTGCAATGCAAAGCGTGGTTCTTGCCAAACCTTGAAACAAGAATTCTGCAGAATTTTGGCTCGAATAACAGGGTATACTCCGAAAATTCGATCAAATGAAAAAACAGTGTATTGAGTTGATGCAAAAGTTCGTCTCGATCTTCGCACTAGATTGCAATGCATGGCAAAAACAGAAGTGTTTTTACTTCATACCCCGAAAGAAAAAGTACTTAAAACTGCGACGTACGTCTCAGAACAAACAAACGTTACAGAACAATTTTTCCTTAATTTGATCTAAATTTTAACCTTTTTTTTAATAAGTTACGATGTTCTGCAGTGCAAAGCGCAGTCCTTGTCAAACCTTGAAACAAGAATTCCACTAAGTTTTGGCTCGAATAACACGGTATACTCCGAAAATGCGATCAAATGAAAAAACATTGTATTAGGTTGATCAATAAGTTCGTCCCGTTTGTGACGATAACTGGTATTGTATCGCAAGTTTCGTGTTTTTACTTCAAGTGTACAATTGTTTTTACTTCACTCCCCGGGAGAAGAAAGTGCTTAAACTGCAACGTACGTCGCAGAACAAATTTCACAAAACAATATTTTCATAAATTTTTTAAAATGTTGGCCAATATTTTTTAATGATAAGTTACGATATTTTGTAGTGCAAAGCGCGGTCCTTGTCACACATTTTTTTCTTTTTCTAGCTACAAAACAACCTCCCTACACGGCCCAAATTACTACGAACACTTTATAACTAACACATCTATGTCAATGACAAAATTTTTACCATTAAAAGTTATCTACTGCGAAATCTGAAAGTATGCTATGGTTTTAAATAAAGCAAGTTAGTTAATTTTTTGATGTGTGTGTTTTATTTAAATATGTAATAGATACTTAGCCGATAATTGTGTTTTACGTTTGTTTTGGATTTTACTGCATTTTTCAAAATTCGGACAAATGCCTGCAGAACAATTGCAATTGCTTGGATTTGTGTTGCAGAACACTGAATATAATTCTGCACCTTTCTGTTCAAATCTCTTGTTCGATCGTTATGCAAGTTTCATAATAACCTCAGAATTTGATTTTCACGGATGATCCAAAAAAAGCACGTGTTGACCGCCTTATAGAATCTTGGTCTGGTAATTGACTTATATGCCTCTTCAGTTTTAATAGTCTCTTAATCATTGTAACAGAACCTTATTGTATACATTTATGATAGTTGTCATCGAGTAGGAGATGGTGGTCCAGTTTCTTCAAGCATACCTTGAAGGTCCATTGTAATGTAGTGGACCGAGTGGTGTGCCAATAAACACAACGCCACAGCCGAAATTACAAGAAAATAATTTTTATTTACGTTATGCATATAGTATTTATACTATACATAGTGTGACGCTGCTATCGTCACAGTTTGAATCGTTAAATCTTAAAACTAATCTTTACCAAGTACATTCACCCTTTGAGTACGTGACCACACTGTGAAAGGCAAGCATATCGCTAATACATTAGATTAACCCTTTAATTCTTTACTCCAGCTTGTACATGTGGTCATGAGTTCTTACCCTTGGACCTTCGAAAAGTTCTATCAGAGCGTGACTGTTAATTAAGCATCACAATACCTCAAAATCAGATTAGGGATCACGAGTTAGTACTTTCTAGAACATTCTTTTCGGGTCTTATAAAACCACAGGGCGCCATGAGCAAAACAAGGAGAGTTTGGAAGATATCCTAATTGTTTCCATCAGCCACCACTACAGCAAGAAGGTCCTACTATGGGTAAGCTGCCTCTGCCATATACTTACTTCATTTAATCATTTGTAACTCCTGTGCCACGATGTACTATCACTATACGTAGATTTTAATAAACTAATTTAAACCATTAGACCATGATATCCTTAAGGAACAGAGAACGCTCTAAGACCGTGACAATAGAATCAGGAAAATGCATTCCTAGGTTGTGACCGCTTTAAAACTAGCAAAAATGGAACATATTTACACTAAACATTTAGAATCTACCCTATATACAATCAAGGAATTGTATCTCTAGGTTGTGACCGTTTTAAAACTAGCAAAAATGGAACCTATTTACATTAAAAATTTTGAATCTACCCTATATACAATCAAGGAATTGTATCTCTAGGTTGTGGGCGCTTCAAAACTTGCAAAGATGGGACCTATTCCGTTAAACATTTAGTATCTACACTATTTGCAGTCAGGGAATTGTATCCCTAGGTTGCGGGCGCTTCAAAACTTGCAAAGATGGGACCTATTCCGTTAAACATTTAGTATCTACACTATTTGCAGTCAGGGAATTGTATCCCTAGGTTGTGGGCGCTTCAAAACTTGCAAAGATGGGACCTATTCCGTTAAACATTTAGTATCTACACTATTTGCAGTCAGGGAATTGTATCCCTAGGTTGTGGGCGCTTCAAAACTTGCAAAGATGGGACCTATTCCGTTAAACATTTAGTATCTACACTATTTGCAGTCAGGGAATTGTATCCCTCGGTTGCGGGCGCTTCAAAACTTGCAAAGATGGGACCTACTCAACAGCTGGCTCAAATTGAGTACCACGAAAGGAAACACCTCTGATCAGTTTGAACTCCAAACCTTCTCATTCTCTGTCACCAGATTGCACTAGGAAATGGTTTAATCCAGGAGGGCGTCGTACACCCTTACAATTAATCCCAATGGCATTTAGACCATGAGTCATCTTGATTTTTAGTGGAAATGCTGATTTTTATGAGAAAATAATCTTTGAAGCGTAACTCGATTTTTACCGAAGCATCAAATATTTGAATGCGCTTCTGTAGAAACGTCAATTTTCCAGATTGGTGCCTTTAGCGGGGAGATAACCATATTAATAAGTGTGTTCATGGCCCACCAAGTGACTCTTCATCGGATAATTGAGTGTCTTTGCCACGCAGTCTCCTTGAAATTTGACCAAAAGTTTGGTCAAAGTCTTCAAGAGTTCATATGGTAGTCGCCTTCGGGAACTAATGGATGCTATCACTCTGACAGTTAACGAAATCACTGATGACGCTGTTTAGAGGCAATGGGATATATCAAGGATTAAGAAATCGCTTTTAAACTAAAGGTAGTAAATTGAGTATCATAATTTCCCACCATTTACCCATTTCCTTTAACTATCGTGAACATTCTATTGTTCGTGTAATAGTTTTCCAATACAATTTACGCTATCGTTAATTCTATTTTATACCATAAGAAGTGCTTAAAAGTTTTGTAATACAGTTTAAGCCCTAGTTAATTTTATTTTATACTATAAAAATTGCTGTATATATAATATAAAATCTAATAGGTGTCAAAGTATCAAATTTAATCAAAGCAAAATATTAAGGAATGCATATACCTTACCTTCCATGTAACCTTCAGTGATTGATCTCCAGTGGGATGGACGGTCAGCTCTCTTGGAGGCCCGGAAGGAGCTGCAAACCGATAGGATATTCTCAAAATAATTGCCGTTGATATGAATGCAATACACACTGACGAGCCCAAACATTATGACAACATCCCCACATTTTTCAATGAACTCATCTGGATAACGTGGAGAGAAAGTGAGTAAGTGCGAATGGTATTTAACTGCTGCTGGAGAAGGTAAGTAATCATTCTTACACTTACGTTTGCGAGTGATGGGAAAGGCTGCTGATCTAAGCGAATTTGATAGAGGGCAGATCGTAATGGTCCGAAAATTCGGAACGAGTATCACCGAAACTGCACGACTGGTAGGTTGTTCACGATCTGCCGTTATTAGAATTCATGCAAAGTGGATAAATGACGGTGACACCAGCAGTAGACGCCAAGGTGTTGGTCGTCCAAGCGTCATCAAAGAAAAAAGACGCCGGTGACTGTCCCGCTTGGTAAAAGCAAAATCGGCACGTGACAGTGGCTCAGCTGATAGCCCAATACAATGCAGGTCCAAGGGCAAGTGTTTGGGAACACACAGTTCAGCGGACACTGTTGGATATGGGACTGTGCAGAAGATCTACCACTCGTGTGCCTCTGTTAACCAAGCGTCATCTTTAAGTACGCCTACAGTGGGCCCGGGAATATCGAGACTGAACCACATGGATGAGTGGAAGACAGTTGCCTGGTTATATGAATCCCGACTTCTCAGTCATCACGTCGATGGTAGTGTCAGGGTACGCCGTCTACCAGGCGAACAGTTGCTTCCCTCTTGTACAGCATGTCATACACAGGCTGATGGTGGAAGTATTATGCTTTGGGGGACGTTTTCATGGGCGACTCTGGGACCCGTAGTTGTGGTAGAATAGACCATGAATACTGCGAACTATCTGGACATCATTGCGGATCAGTTGCACTCTTACATGGCTTCCACTTCCAACTGGAAGTGGAATCTTCCAGCAGGACAACGCCCAATGTCACAAGGCTCGGATTGTATTGGAGTGGTTTGAGGAGCATACTGATAAATCGACTTAATGTCCTGAACACCTAACTCGCCGGATCTATGAAGCACATTTGGGGTGTCATGGAGCTGCAGCTCAGAGCTCAAACACCACCATGTCCGAATCTATCCACTTTGCGTGACCCCTGCTTAGACATTTGTACAACCTGTCTTCAGTCATGTACCAAGAACTTGTGCCATCTATGCCCAAGCGACTTCAGCTGTTTTGCAGGCCAAAGGAGGCGCAATGCGTTATTGAGTAGGTGGTCATAATGTTTTGGCTTTTCAGTGTATGTGTAAGTATTATCATTAAGATAAAGTTTAAAACATTAAAAACATAACAATGCAAAAAGTTTAAAAACATTTAAAAGCAAAAAAAAATTCCAATTCCATTATATTAATGTGGATGGAAAGTATCCGAAAAAGCATAAAACATTTAAATAAATGTAATATTGTGAGATTTTATGTGTTCCATAGGTAGTTAATCAACATCGAACTGAGGCAATATATGGTATATTGGCGGTGGTCCGGGAACAATCCAGAAGGAAAATATGTGAGGACAACGCTTCGTAATTATGAACTGCGGTCGTCTGACGAGTTCAACACCTGAGTTGATACTGCACTGTCCCAACTTCTACACCACGATAATGTGATTGCATTGCCCCGCGAGGTCTGTTTTACGTGTCACTAATTTTGTAAAGGGGCCGAAGAAACGCTCAATAATGCTTCTGTCAATGTTGCATGGAATAAATATAATTAGGGCAACTTTTTTGTTGCACTAAAAATGAGAAAAGTTCCATTTATCATTCCCTTAAGTTGCATTTATGGAAATAAAGTTGCCTTTATATTTGGTACACTAAATTCTAAAATAAATTATTCTGAAAAAATTAAAAAATTCAAAATATATTGACAGTTTAAGTCGTTTACAACACTATTATAATACATTCTTGAATACAGAAGAACGTTGAATGGTCGATCCTTGGCCAGTAATTTCTTTAACATTGAAAAACTGCGCAGGCCGCAGTCATATAATGTGCTGTGTGGGATAGCAGAAGCGCAAAATCCTTTTGCTCAACATTCAGAGATTTTAAAACATTATCTACAAGGCAAATAATCTATTGATGATCGACACTCACAACGCAAACTCTGCAAGTTTCCTCTGGATTATCAAGAGTGCCAACCCATATGTTTAAAGTTATTTCTTGCCATTTATTTCACTTTCGTCTGTTAGAACGAACACCTTCTTTTCATGAACTTCTTGTTTGATCCGCAATATTTCGGCGTTCGCAAGATCAGACACACGCTATTGAAAGGTTGGTTCAGAGGGCAAAAAAATGAAATAGTAATTTCATATTTATTAATTTTAAGCTACATTTTAAAAAGTTGCAGGTGGTTGCTTTTATGCAGAAAGTTGCATTTATGTTGCGGCTAAAACTCACTTACAATGCACACCATGTAGTAGGAATTTTGGTTTTAGTACTTAACATGCAGCATAGAATATGTGAAAAAAAAGTTGCATTTGTTGCAAAAAGTTGCCCTAAATATAATACAAAACCTCATCGTATCCACTGTATTTTAAATTCGGCGAAGCTTGTTAAGGGAATTGGAAACTCTCCTGGCGACTGTCTTGATGAGGTATCTTGATATTCTAAGACAGTCGGAAATATCCGGAGGACGATATATTTCGTTCAAAACACTTGAAGGGTTAATGCAAAAAACATGTTAAGAGGATAATATCGCAACCAAACGCAAGATTTTAGGATTCAATAACTTTTCCCTTAAAAAAATACGAATGGAAAAGTAGTTAAACATAGACCACTGTCAACATCTGAGCACATGATTTCATGATATTAGATACTGCCTCCCAAACACCATCTAGAATTTCTTTGGAATTAACGATCGTAACAGATTAATCGATAATAACAGATTTTGGGATTTAATAAACATTCCCGTAAAAAAATACGAAAAGAAAGGTAGTTGTTCCACATCGACCACTGTCAACATCAAAGCACTTTCATGATATTACAAATATTCCTCCCAAACACCATCTATATTTTTTTAGAAATTAACGATCATAACAGATTAATCGATGGTAACAGATTTGGGAATTCAATAATCTTTCCCGTAAAAAAATACGAATATAAAGGTAGTTCCGCGTATACCACTGTAAATATATGAGCAACGCTTTCATGATATTAGATACTGCCTCCGAAGCACCATCTATATTTTCTTAGGAATTAACGATCGTAACATATTAATCGATTGTAATAGATTATCTTCGATCCACTCAGTGACCTTTATTACATTAAAATTTGATTTTCAAAAATGTTGCAGATACATCAATATTGTGTCAAACCCTTCAAATGTTCAGGAAGAAGGATCTAGAATTTTTAAATTTATATGAATAAAAAGCACAACCCCGGTTCACGAAATAAGAAAATAACTATTAAATAAATCTTCCAATTTTCCCACAATTTTTATTGCTAAATACTAAAAAGATGTGATGGAAAAGCCATAAAGAACGGAAAAGTAGGATTGAATATGTTATAGATTCCTGTATCAATGTACGTTTTAATGCTTAACCATTTCTAAACTACATAAAAGTACAACTATTACCTTCAGTCATTCCTTATAAATATTTTATCGTAAAATCATATTTATTGGGTTTGTATATGGCATTTTTTTCCTCTCATATTTTATGAAATTAATTTAATGTAAACAACTTCAGTGAAGTGCTATGATGTACTTCATTCAAATAAGTAATGTAAAATGTTTGCCCTCAGATGACTAAAGGATCATTACTTCCGTCATGGATTGTTATTCGTTACATCCGGCCGTATGATTTTCTTCTTGAAGTGTGATAGGACGAAAATAGTCACATGGTGCCTTCGAAAAGAAAGATATATTGGTCCGTAGATGAGAAGATGACTAAGTAAATTGTTTAGAAAATTATATTTGTAAATAAAGGTAATTTTTTACCTTCCTGGTGGATGTCTTGACTAGATATCTCGTCATTAGCAGACCTTTATGGACGAGATATCTCGTCAATAGAAATAGTTTTACCAGACCTTAATCTCGTCATCATAAAAAAAAAAATAAGCAATATCTTGTTGATTATAATTCTCGTCGACATTACTTAGAAGGTTGACATAGTTCCCTATTACCTGTTAGCTTCTATTACCTTCCAGGGTGCTGTGTCCATCGAAGAAAGACTTACTCATACACATTACAAATACCCGAAATAACAATCTCTAGCAAATATGCCAAATAACATTTCCTAACAAATACGCCAAATAACAATCACTAGCAAATACTCCAAATAACAATTTCTAGCAAATACGCCAAATAACAATATCTTGCAAATACGCCAAATAACTGTATCTAGCAAATACGCTTAACAGTTCTGGGCATTCTTTATCGCAAAATACGCTAAGTAACAATCTCTAACAAATACTCCAAATAACAATCTCTATCAAGTACGCCAAAAAACAATCTAGCAAATACGCCAAGTAACAATATCTTGCAAATACGCCAAATAACAATATCTAGCAAATACGCTTAACAGTTCTGGACATTCTTTATCCCAAAATACCAACTTTGGTACACACTATCGGTATCTAAATCGGAGAAACTTCTCCGTTACTGTACTTAGCTCTATAAAGCCCTAACCCAACAAACATCAACCTCTGAACTTTAGCCAGAGAATTCAAATTC
This sequence comes from Metellina segmentata, assembly GCA_947359465.1. Classification (NCBI taxonomy): domain Eukaryota; kingdom Metazoa; phylum Arthropoda; class Arachnida; order Araneae; family Tetragnathidae; genus Metellina; species Metellina segmentata. The sequence goes on from OX375883.1 coordinate 64,835,724, forward strand.
ACCTTGTATGTGATAGATACAAAATATATGCAGAGGAAGAACACTTAAATGATATATGGTTTTGTTTAAAACATTTTTATTTCCATACCTTCCACTTGTGTTGTTACATTGATTATCTCGCTCGGCCGGCTCTTTCCAATGGCATTTTCAGAGATGACTCTCAAGTGATAGGTGGTCACAGGTTGCAGTGCTCGCAACACGGCAGTGCTGTCAGAGCCAGATACTATAAGCTGGGACGTGTGACCTTTCCAACTATCTGGAATAACAAAAGATCATGGTTAATTTCATGTATTATGTCTATATAAATCACAACAGAATACGGAAACTGACATTACTAGGTATCTCGTCATTAACAAACTGACTAGTTCTTAATCTCGTAATCATAAAGACAGGAATATCTTAATGGGGAGGTATCTTTTCATTTGCAAAATTAATAAGATCTTGATGGAAGTGACTTGAGGCACTTGGAGTTTCAAATACAGACCAATGATAGTGAATGGAATGTTAACGTATTCACGATCCACTATAAGTGTGGATTTGTGTACCACTTTGAATTAACCTGGTGAAACATGGGGAGTTGGTTCATGTTCACCCCATATTCGTATTCATTCATTTCAGGACAACCCGTTTTTTGTGAGGCCACACATTTATGCTGGTTGAACAAATATCTATGTCTAAAACTGGATCAGAACCAGATGCTTTTGATACAGAGGCCAGCATCCTGACCGCTAGAACGATTGTAAATAGGACGACTGCGGTCCCGAGAATCAGATAGACAAATAAGTTTTAAAAACAATAACAAATTTAATACAAAACAATAAACAAGGGGACAAACGTCCTGCCACTCTGAGTGTGGATGAGTAAGTTTACAAAGGTTCTGCCACGTTGAGTGTGGACGAGCAAGTTTACAGAGGTCCTGTCACGTTGAGTGTGGACGAGCAAGTTTACAGAGGTCCTGCCACGTTGAGTGCGGACGAACAAGTGATTTTATTACAGCAAAAGCAAGGCATCAGTTGAAAAAGGGATCCTATAAAGTGAGCCTATGGGAAGAGACACATTTCATATACTGCTTCTGAAAATATATTTATCTCAGCACCGCTATAGGATAACATAGTGTAAAGTTGGACCCTTGAGCGAAGCTAGGGACAGGACCTCTTCTTATGACCTCTAAAAATATGTCTCGAAGAACCAACAAGTGAGGAAATCTCATGACTGTAGACAGGCTGGAAGGCTGTACCAAGAAGAGGCTCTACATGCTATACAATCAACCACAATTGAATTCGTTCGAAAATTGTGCCGCCTAGTTTCGATGCGATTGATTTTAGCTATGTAAGTGCATAGTATTGCTAAAACTACACAAACGAGCTCGATTTTCTAAAGAAATTCTTTATCAGGCTGATGGCGAAAAGGAATTAGAAATCTGGAAGATAGAAATCAGTGCAGAAAAGGAATTGTAAACGATCGTGTAAATAGGTTTGGACATGAACAAATACTGAATTTATCTTGATCAAAAGAATGGCATGCCATTGAAAGCGGCATTCAGAAACTACTGTGGAAACATACAAATGTTCACTGCAGTTTATTTGAAACACGACTTTCCGCCATCATATACAGGGTGGTCCCGAATTCATGGTACAAACTTTAATGGTAGGTACAGGACATTGTAACAATGATTTATTGTATAGGAATGTATAGTCGCAAGTGACGCGGTGAGGCGAAAACAGGGGAAATAACGGCCGAAAGGAAAAACAAAGATTTTATTGAAAGCGTTGTTTACAAGTGTCATGTTTACAGTAATTGTTCAAAATTGCGTCCACCAGTATCGATACATGCTTGACAGCGTCGGTGGAGCGATTGGCGTACAAGTTCAAAGATGCCTGGTATTTCACGCACACCTGCAGCAGCTACAGATAAGCGAGCGACGAGATCCTCATCTGAGTCAACTGGAGTCTCATAAACAAGTTGCTTTAGATGTCCCCATAAAAAGTAATCGAGGCTCGATAAATCGGGAGATCGGGGTGGCCAAGGGACTGGTCCACCACGCCCAATCCATCGAGTACCAAACGTGGCATTCAGGTAATTCCGTACATCAATGCTGAAGTGTGCTGGCGCCCCATCGTGCTGAAACCACATGCGGTTACGAATGGCGATCGGAACATCATGCAGCAGTTGTGGTAACACTTCTTTCAGAAAAATAAGATAGCTTCCGCCAGTGAGCCGCGTGGGTAGTAAGTATGGGCCAATCAAAAAGTCGTTCACAATACCAGCCCACACATTAATACTGAAACGTTGTTGAAACGCATGTCGACGCGTTGCATGTGGATTATCGGTTGCCCACACATGGTAATTGTGCGCATTAAAGACACCCTCGCGTGAAAATGTCGCTTCATCTGTAAATAGCACATAATCTACGAAATCCGGCTGCAACGCACATTGCTGCATCACCCACAGGCAGAAGTTCACGCGGCGAGGATAATCTGCCGGATTCAATGCTTGTACTTTCTGAAAATGGAAGTGGTGTAAGCGATTTTCGTTTAACACTCTGCATACAGTCTGATGACTCACACCTACGTCACGCGCAACAGTTCTTGTGCTTGACTCGGGTCTATCAGCCACAATGTTCAAGATGCTTTCTTCCAGCCTTGGAGTGCGTACAGCTCTTACTCGACCAGCGCCATGTCTGTTGACGTCGAACGCACCTGTTTCACAAAGTTGACGATGTAACCGTTGAAAAATTCTATGATCCGGCATTCGTCGATCAGGATACTCCGCGCGATACATTCGTAACGCAGCTCTGCCGTTACCATTTGCACGGCCGTACATGTAATGCATGTCTGCTTTTTCTGCATACGTAAAGTCACCCATCGTCTACGGCAGCACAATTGTGAATGGCGCTTTTCCCTACTGCGATGCATCATGTTCAACAGCGGCTAGACATCTACTGCCCTCTACCGGCAATGATACCAACCGATCACTCCATTTCTCTTTCCTTTTATTTCCCCTGTTTACGCCTCACCGCGTCACTTGCGACTATACATTCCTATACAATAAATCATTGTTACAATGTCCTGTACCTACCATTAAAGTTTGTACCATGAATTCGGGACCACCCTGTATGTCGCTTACATTAAAAACTTTAAACATTGACTAAACACATATATAGGACATTACTTTTAATCAAAAGTATTGTTTGTTCTACTCTAATTCTTGTATACATTGTAAAACCTTCTCTGTTCAAAGGTAATTTGGTAATTTTTAATTAACGTCGTACTAGAGCAACACAACGGGCAATCTACAACGGTCCAGCATGAATCCCCAAGGGAAAGATTCGAGGACAACACCACGTAATTTTGAATCATGGTCATACGACGAGGCTGACTGGCCTGAGCTGGCCAGCCAGCCAGCCTCGCCGGAGCTGGCACTCCACTCTCTAAACTTCCACACCAATTCAATCTAAGGAATTTCGACCACGACAGATTTGAGGTGTACCAGCCGCACCTACACCATGCGCTTACAAACATCCATGAACTGACTCGGATTTGAGCCAATGATCTTCTGATCTAAAGGCTAATAACTTAACCACCAAAGTGAGTTGTCGCCTCTCATTTTAAAGGAATCTAGTTGAGAATGTAAAACAATTAATACCGTTCAACTCTCTACTATACATATAAAATTGTTTCATGTTAACACTTGGACAAAAAATTAACTACATATTATCACATCAAGTGCACTCAATAGTGTTAAATGCCTAAAAATTTTAAGTAAGTACTTCTTTAAACAAAAATATATACTACTGTACAATAAAACAATCTACGCATATTAGAGAGTCGCGGTAGCTCAGTCAGTAGAGCGTCGGGCTCGCATCAGAAGGGTTGTGGGTTCTGTCCTCGGCGGAGCCTGCGGTTCTGATGATTGCGAGATCGGCGCTTCGTCCTGGCTAAAGACCGTTGTGTTGACAAATGGTGACTGGGGCACGTTAAATAGGTCGTGGTCACAAAGTCCCCCATGTTCCCATACCAAATCAATACCTTTGGGGGTACCTGATCAGGGGGTTATCGGCCTATGATTGGGATCTAAATTACGATATGTGTGAGTGAATGGATGTATGAAAGGGACCTTCCTGTAAAACGGATGTGTCACGTATGTCTAGCTAAGTCGGACTTCCTCCCAATGGGGCTCAATAACATGGAAGGCGCACGCCTCTTGCCGTCTTTGACGGGCCTGGCACGCCTCCGGTCTGCCAGTGTAGGCATAATAAAAAACAACAACAACATGCATATTATACATACGCGCGTGTGTAATACAATCTTTTCAATTCAGTAGTAATAATCTAACGTAATCATCAAAGACCTACAGCCGACCAACCGGTCTGATGGTTAAGGTGTTAGATCGGAAGGTTCCTGGTCAGTGCATGAATGTTAATAAGCATATGGTGGTAGAGGCGGCTGGTGCATCTTAAATCTGTCGAGGCCGAAAGTCCTCACATTGGGTTGATGTGGAAGTTTGGAGAGTGGGGTACCAGCATAGGTGTTGCTTCGTCATTTGACCAGTGCTCAAAATTACGTGGTGTTGTCCTTGTTTCTTTCACTTCCGGTATTGATCCCGGACCGTCGTCAATAGTCAGTTGTGTTGCTCTAGTACGACATTAATTAAAAAATACTAAATTACCAAAGATTTACCGGTAAAATATTAAATAGATGACTTTTAATTATTTTCTTCACCGAAGTATAGTGATCTCTAAGCTGGTCAAGTGTGTGTGTGTGTTCTCAATCTATATAATCACTGTTAACCTATCACTAATCATATCGACGACATGCAAGTGAAACGTACTAAGTTAAAGTACTTGATATATGACTTTTATACCTTTTCTAGATAATAATTTGGTGATCTTTCCCAGTTTCGTTCTTTTAGATTGGTGAAGTGTGTGTTCATTGACATTTGTCCTTTGCATGATTGGTTTATTTTGTCTTGAGAAATAAGCGAAGTAAGTAGATTTATTTCCTTTCTTTTCCGCTGAACTCTGTTTATTGACTTAAGGTGGTTCACTTGTAAGACGACGATAGATCCTTTTACTGTATAGTATACGTTTTCTTTATAAAGTTTTCAGGTGACATTCCTTTCATCTAATGCAATAAGTCTCGTCTTGAATCTCAGAAATGTAGCACTATTGTTCGAATCCAGTCGCATCGGCAATCTAATGTACAGAATACATTTTCTCCCTGAAATATGCATGTGAAGTGTCTTTTATCTAATGAAATAAGTTTAGTTTTGCTTTAAATAACTACGCGATCAATACTCACTACCTTTGTATTCTTAATGTTCGTGTACGTTACCGTTCATTAGAAGTTCGTTACAGATGTCACGGAACCTATCAATTTTAACTCACGGCACGAAAAAATTACTCCGTGATCTCCCGACTGCACGTCAAAACATCCTTAGTAATTGGCAGTAATTACTTTGCATCAATTATTTTAGAAAAACTCATTTTTTGTACTTCCTACGACACGCGATATAAATATTACTGTTTTTATCAAAAATATTACCCCCCGCTAATGAAGTCGATGATGTTTCATGTATTATTGGACCACAAAATGCGATTCCTCGAAAAGGGAATGCGAAAGCATTCAGTTTCATGAGGGCAATTTGTGAGTTCTAAATTTAAGTATTAATTAGAAAATATTACTTTTTGCTGAAGACCGCTGAAATCAAATAATCATAACATTTTGTTAGGTAGATAGGTATTTGAATTAACATCGCACTGGTGCAAAACAACGGGCTATTGACGACGGTCTTATCACGAAGGGAAAGATCCTAGGATAACACATATTGTAAATTAACATGGCGAGATGACAAGGTTTGTATTTGAGCTGACTCACACTCTCGAAACCGCCGTGCTAAAGTGAGGACATTTGACAAGCCACAAGTACTCGTACGTGACGATCTTTGGTAGGATCGAATCAAGAACTCGCAACACTCAGGTTCTGTATTCTTCAAGTTTACCAAATGTATTATTACGGCCCGTACAGACGTTGGAAAGCCATTCGTTAAGTTGAAGCTTCTTTTACAGTTGATTGAACGGTCATTTTGTTATACAGGGTGGTCCCGAATTCATGGTACAAACTTTAATGGTAGGTACAGGACATTGTAACAATGATTTATTGTATAGGAATGTATAGTCGCAAGTGACGCGGTGAGGCGTAAACAGGGGAAATAAAAGGAAAGAGAAATGGAGTGATCGGTTGGTATCATTACCGGTAGAGGGCAGTAGATGTCTAGCCGCTGTTGAACACGATGCATCGCAGTAGGGAAAAGCGCCATTCACAATTGTGCTGCCGTAGACGATGGGTGACTTTACGTATGCAGAAAAAGCAGACATGCATTACATGTACGGCCGTGCAAATGGTAACGGCAGAGCTGCGTTACGAATGTATCGCGCGGAGTATCCTGATCGACGAATGCCGGATCATAGAATTTTTCAACGGTTACATCGTCAACTTTGTGAAACAGGTGCGTTCGACGTCAACAGACATGGCGCTGGTCGAGTAAGAGCTGTACGCACTCCAAGGCTGGAAGAAAGCATCTTGAACATTGTGGCTGATAGACCCGAGTCAAGCGCAAGAACTGTTGCGCGTGACGTAGGTGTGAGTCATCAGACTGTATGCAGAGTGTTAAACGAAAATCGCTTACACCCCTTCCATTTTCAGAAAGTACAAGCATTGAATCCGGCAGATTATCCTCGCCGCGTGAACTTCTGCCTGTGGGTGATGCAGCAATGTGCGTTGCAGCCGGATTTCGTAGATTATGTGCTATTTACAGATGAAGCGACATTTTCACGCGAGGGTGTCTTTAATGCGCACAATTCCCATGTGTGGGCAACCGATAATCCACATGCAACGCGTCGACATGCGTTTCAACAACGTTTCAGTATTAATGTGTGGGCTGGTATTGTGAACGACTTTTTGATTGGCCCATACTTACTACCCACGCGGCTCACTGGCGGAAGCTATCTTATTTTTCTGAAAGAAGTGTTACCACAACTGCTGCATGATGTTCCGATCGCCATTCGTAACCGCATGTGGTTTCAGCACGATGGGGCGCCAGCACACTTCAGCATTGATGTACGGAATTACCTGAATGCCACGTTTGGTACTCGATGAATTGGGCGTGGTGGACCAGTCCCTTGGCCACCCCGATCTCCCGATTTATCGAGCCTCGATTACTTTTTATGGGGACATCTAAAGCATCTTGTTTATGAGACTCCAGTTGACTCAGATGAGGATCTCGTCGCTCGCTTATCTGTAGCTGCTGCAGGTGTGCGTGAAATACCAGGCATCTTTGAACGTGTACGCCAATCGCTCCACCGACGCTGTCAAGCATGTATCGATACTGGTGGACGCAATTTTGAACAATTACTGTAAACATGACACTTGTCAACAACGCTTTCAATAAAATCTTTGTTTTTCCTTTCGGCCGTTATTTCCCCTGTTTTCGCCTCACCGCGTCACTTGCGACTATACATTCCTATACAATAAATCATTGTTACAATGTCCTGTACCTACCATTAAAGTTTGTACCATGAATTCGGGACCACCCTGTATAACGTTGTTAATTATCAAAGTCATACATACAGCATGTAAAAACCATCAACAACAAATCTCCAAATTTGCAATGTTGCCTTCTGGAAAGCACGGTACTACACTACCCTACAATAATGGACCGGACAGCAAGATGTGATGGTATAGGGGAAATAATACATGCTTTTATAGGGGGATGGTCCCCCATGTGCTGCAATTACACAAGCAACCCTTCAGGGCATACTTTCAACAAGGTTTTGATACACAGCTATAGGTATTTGCATCCATTTCTGCTGCAAGAATGTCGGCAGCTCAGCGGTATATTTCGGACTTGATTCCCTGGTCCGTAATTGCCTCTCTAACTTGTTCCACAAATGTTCTATTGGGCATAGGTTGGAACTCTGAGCATGCCAGGGAAGACATTGGGGAATATATATTCTTAGTTGATCCCTGGACCGTCGTCAATAGCATGTTGTGTTCCATTGCGATGTCAAATCAACTACCAATAACCAAAAAAAATAAAAATAATGTAGCACTTACTACATGATGATTTTCCTGTTAATTGGTACCCTCACATGTAGCACTTGCTACATGATGATTTTCTTGTTAATTGGTACCCTCATATGTAGCACTTGCTGCATGAGGGGTTAAGTGCAATTTGGTGAAATAGCATCAGAAAGTATTTATATAAAGTATATCAATGATAGTAAAAAATATGATATATTAGTGTAAACATATTATTAAGGGTCTTGAAGTATGTGGTAAAAACATGAACTTGGTAAATACTTGGGCAGAACAGCAATCGGTTCAGTATTAAACTTCAAAGATTTTGGTACGCACTCTCCTCACACCACCTATTTTTTTGTATTGGACAATTCAATTATCAACACCATATAGATGTGTTTATGACTTACCATCTGCCATTTTGTATTGCACGCTGCTTCCAGTAATATGACTGTTTCCATTGAAGAACACCTCCCACTTTATTGTAACAGTACGACTTGTCACGTTCGTTACAGATAAATTAGCTGGTGGATCGGGCACACCTGTAAAATAATAACAAACAACCATGTGTTACCTCAAGTTAATAATTTCAATATTTATATATATGTATATAATAATTTTTTGTATGCAATGTACACTATATGGACGAAAGCATTTGGACACTGCAGATATTCCGAGGAGGACCCATCTTAGCGTGGGGTTGTTTTTTCTGGTTAAAACTCGGTCCATTGCTGTGTGTACTTGTTACCGTGAACTCTGCCTATACCTCGACGTTCTGGATAAATCGGCCTTGCCTACAATATGGCAATACTACGACGATGATGGTTGTTTCTCCCAACAGGACCGAGCTCCATGTCATACTGCAAAACGTGGGCTAGACTGGTTACTGTAGGCTTCTATTCTTATCCTTTTGTTATAACTCAGAGATTTGGTAATTCTCGACGTATCTTTCGTATAATTTCCTCACAGCCAGGTTAATCACTGCAAAGAAGTAGCTGAAATCTGAACTGTTCCTTTAAGTTTTAAACATTAGTATATTTTGTACTAGTACAGCGGTTCCCAGCCTATATTCTCTCCTGTACCCCTTGATTTGACTGTTCATTTAAGAGTACATCCTCTCTTCATTTCATCACCCAGAGCCGTACCGAGGGTAAGAAACGCTTTTATGCAATACTTTTTTGACGCACCCTCCGCCAATCATAGCCATGGTGCTAGGGTTTTTCGAAGAACCACCTCGAGTAATATATAATACAAGGTATCCAAAAAAGATCAGTACAACTATTTATTTAAAAAATAAGAATAGGCTTACCACAAAACTAGTTACAACAGCAGATATAATAACTCAAAAAGTTTTTTTTTCTACTACCTTAGTAAATTTCCACATGAGTTCCTTTCGTAGAGCGAAGAATATCAGGACGATATTCCTATTAAATCTGGGAACGTTTCAACATGCTAACATCAACAGTAGCTACAGCTGTTTGGATCTTTTGTTTCAATTCCACGACACTGTTAAATTTTGTTCGGTACACAGCATCTTTTACATAACAATTTTACCTATCTTAACACATAATTTATTTGCGTTTGATTATCGGATTTTGTTTCGATAAACCACTTGACACATTGAGCTTTCTTCACGGGATTCGCCATTTTGAATAACTGAATTCTTTAATAATCGTTTGCGTGTTGTGCAGCGCTATTTATAATCAGAAACATACTGTAGAAAAAAACTTCATGAGTTATTTTATCTATTGTTGTAACTAGTTTTGATGTAGGCCTATTCTTTTTTTTTATATATAAATTTTTGAAGTTGTACTGTTCTTTTTGGGACACCCTGTAGATTAGCTAAATAATCAAATTATCCTAATAACATTTTTATTCTTAATTTTTTTATTTTTTATTTTACTTGTTTTATTTTTGGTACAAAAAAACTCTCATCTCTTGGTTTTCAATACATTTTCTTACGTAAAAAATTAAAAAAAAACGAGGGGATGGAATTTTTAAGTAAAGCTACTAAAACTTCAATTTTTTTTATCCTCTGTATTTGATGATCTAATAATTAAGTTAGCGCAATTTATTTTACCTAATCTTTACCAGCAATGGTAGTGCAGGTTAATTTCTAATGAAAGAATATATATATATTAATGTATATATATATATATATATATATATATATATATATATATTTATATTTATTTATATATATATATATATATATTTATTTATATTTATATATATATATATATATATATATATATATATATATATATATATATATATATATATATATATATATATATATATATATATGAATACTTTAAATGACTATCGATTTATAAAGTACATTACGTTCGATATTCTGTTCTATCCACCTAGGGTATCACGGATGGACGATTTAATTAAATCGAGATGTTAAACGAAATTTACGGTTGTCAAACAGTTATGAATAATTTAATTAGTGTCAAATCTGAGCTGCAAACGCAAGACACGTAATTAAAATGAACGAATTCTTAAACTAATATCCTTAAAACCCAAACACACCCTGTCTTAAAAGACCAATGTAGTGTTAACTGTCGATATGAATAGTTGAAAGGTGTTCAAAGCAATTGGACATGAAACATAGGTTAGACATATCCACGCATCTATACATAGAGATGTAATAAGATAGATATAAGAGTAGATGTGAAGTTTAAATTCGAATAGGCTTCTATTGTGAAGAATATTCAAGTTACTGAAATGTATCAAAACTTTGATTTCGAAATTAAATTTCATACATGCTGATCAACGCTTGTAGTTCGGCTCTGGTGAACCGGTATATGGCCTTAGAGGAATCCGTTTGTAGAAAGATGTTAAGTCCATCAGGGTAAAGGATTGTCATTCGTAAAGACGTGTAAGGCGATCAATGTAGAAGATCCTTTCGCCAACTAGTAATCACTGTTATTGCTTTCAGATTATATATATATATATATATATATATATATATATATATATATATATATATATATATATATATATATATATATATATATATATATATATAGTACGCTGTGGCAGGTGGGGAATCGTTACAACTAAAATTTCGTTTACACCAGCGGCATGGTTACAACAGTGATCGGTGTACGGTGGATGTTATCCTCCTTCTAAGTGACCGCTGGCATTGATCACCATTTACGAGCTGTCAGCGACTGAACTTCTAGAGGATCCCTCCTTTTGTTCAGTGGTACCCTGCTCTGTCGACCGTGAGGTGTGAACGCATTGGGGAAAAGGCAGAAGGTCGCTTTGGAAAGGAAAGCGTCGGTCGTAAATGCTAATCAAGGCTCTATCTCTCATGTTAGGTAATTAGGTAAGGGGGGTCGGACATTCAGGCGAAGAAGTCGTTCCTGGAGACGATTGAAAAATCTAAGCGCCGCAGCGCAAACGTAAAAAAAAATATTGACTCGGATGTCAATTCGCCGAAAGTTGGACTACTTAAATGACACTCGAAGAATTTGTTGTTACAGCTATTCAAAATAACAAACTATATTACAAGTTAATTATAAATATCGTTTTAGTTCTGAAACAGCATTGGTACAAAAGAAAGCGATGCATTTATATTTGTGTTTTGTTCCACAGCCACGAAACTAAGAGTCACTTTTGTTATCCGGGCTTTCTTAAGAGTTAAAATGTCCCTACCTTGCACAACCAACTGAAATGTAGCTTCGTCGTAACCAAAGTCATTAACGGCTGCGCATGCGTACATCCCACTCTCTTCTTTGGTGGCGGAAACAATGACTAATTCTGATATCCCTTTGTTTTCATCAGGAATTTCCCGAAAAGAATACCTGTAGGGGAAAAACAAGAAATATATTCATGTACACTTTCTTTCAAATAAATTTTGGATTGACCCTCCAAATTTTTCAACGAGATATATCTCCCATTCTATCCTATATATTAATTTTGCTGAAGACAAGATTTTTCATCCAACTTGATTCGGTTAGTTTTGCTTGCTAATCTTATGGTATAACACAAAAATAACTTTATATGTACTCCCTAAAATCTTGATTGTTTAACCCTCCAAGAGTTTTGATGAAATATCTCGTGTAATAAATGTTACATTTTGCTAAGGGCAAGATATCTCGTCAATACAAAACTACCTCATTAATCTAAGTGGGAAGAAGATGCAAATAGTTAGACAAAATGTCCCTTGCCCATAAGTGGTGGGGTATGGATACTGGTTTTCGCACCAGAGGTCATTTGCAACGCAAAAAATATCCACCAGGTAAAAATCCACACTTGTAAAAAACGACTCACCCGATCGAAATTGCAAAATTCACATCGCAGAATAAAAGCAATCGATAGGGATGAATGTTTTCTACAAATATCAATAGTTTAAATTTGTCAAAGGGGCCGTCTACATATTAAATTGGGTACTTGCTCCGACAATTTCAATACGAACCCTCATTATTTATGACAAATTAGGATTCTACACACAATTTCAGGCTGATTTCATGAAATAATAACGAAAAACGACGTAAAAATGACCCCAAAAATCCATAAAAACCATTGAGGGACCTCTAAAAATTGAACTCCGTAGTAGAAAGGGCGTTTTCCGATCAGATAATCCGATTCCGCGAGTATGTGTCGCTTTCAAAAACTGTTTGAGGAAGGTTTGTTAAAGTGTGACACATAGATAGTGTCGTTGTGTCCAATAAGTGGATTGTTACAATCCTAACCAACAGTAGTATAAGTAAGTTGTTAGTTATGTTTCAGAAATATTTGAAGTATGGAATTAAATAATGCCTAGCAAAGGGTGATGAAATACCCTTCAAACAAAAGCTTTCTAATAAATAATTTAAAAATATTATACAATTACATTATAAATATTAATAAGATGTGGAGTGGAAATCTCAGTCACTGATTTTACCGTTTCTTACTGAAGCTGATAGTTTGTACAAAATATTTCCACATAGTCAACACTATGATATTTACAGTGGATTACATTCCAGTGAAATTTCTGTTTTGCAAACAGTCTCATTGCGCTACTAATTATGCACGTAATGAGCTAAAATTGGGAATTCCGATGTTTCAGTAACATTTGAATCGCATGGAGTCGAAATTTGCCCATGCTTCTATACATAATTTTTATGAATATTAATTTCCTAATTAATAAAAATGTAAAATTTAGTTTGATCATAAAAAAGTTTATAGATTGTGTTTGTGTATTTGGATAGTAAAACATGGAAAACCCTTTCCAAGAAAAATTAATGTTTTAAGCAAATATAACAAAAACAATGTGAAACACACTTTAACATAAGGAGACACAATTTTCAAATACTTACAAATCGGTAAAACATCCAATACAATTGATGAACGTATTTTTTTACCGCCTGAAAATATGTGTAGAATCCAAATTTGTGATAAAAAATGGGGTTCGTATTGAAATTAACGGAGCAAGCACCCAATTTAATATAAAGACAAATTTTAATATCGATATTTGTAGAAAACATTAATTATTATTGATTACTATCTTCCGTTTTGCATTGGTTTTGTCACATGGGCAGCCATAAATGAAGCATAATAATAGCTTTCAGTCGTAAAAATTCGTAAACTGTTTTAGGATTTTCAATTCGTGTTCAAACATATATATTTAACCAAACATAATTTCAGTATAAATGTCCATCTCAATGAGATTAGCTTAACTGAACTAATACGCGTCTATTGACAGTTTACACCTGGTTTTCATTGAGATATAAACTACGTAGTGTGCAATGTAGAAAAAAGGATTCCAGTCAAATCAGGGAATGTATTGTGATTGTGATATCGTGAGATACTCCGTTGTGCTTGACCTTTAGGGAGGATCACTTGCAGAACAGGTGGCTACTCTATGGTGTCATCGGAATGCGAAAACTTTTTCTGAATTTTTTTATTTCGGCGCTAGTTGCTACTCTTTCGCACCGAGCCCTACAACGACTGGAGAAGAACAGGTGGTGTTCTTCCAAATGTTCTCTGATTGGTTTTTGATTTTAAACCATTGGGTTATTTTTAGACTGCGGCTGAGATGACGTTAGAGAGGCGACAGAGAAAACCGGAGGCAGAGTGTGACGCTGATGACCACGCTGATCTTTGAGGATTAATACTGATATGTATTGATGTAATTATATTAATGGGGTTATGTTAATACTGTGCATATTCTTACGTTCTTGGAATAGTTAGAACTTAGAAATTTAAAGTTTTTTTTTCTTCTCTTTGTGTACGATTCGTACTGTTTTCATGCTACCATTTGGGGCAACGACACTACAGTATGTACAGCATCTTCGATGTTATGAAACTTATGGAGCATTTGCAAACGTGAGACAAAATAAAGGATAGTGCAATAATGCTTGAAGAGTACGTGTATCAATACTTGCATTGGCTTCCGTGTCTCTTACACACACATGAGCTGCCTTTAATACGAGAACTTGACTAGGATGGACACTAACGACCACTCTCGTTTCACTTGAAGTTATAGCCATAATTGACTCCAAACCTCTTATGCTTTACTCACGTACCATAGGTAGATAAGAATGGTTTGAATACCGAAGTCTAGCCACCTCTCCGTAGTTAATTTCGGGTAGTTTGGAAAAGCACTGGAGAAAACCAGAATTGCATATTGCACTTTGAACACTAGATATCTTGCAGTAAACGTGATAGCGCCTTTCATAGACCTGCATTAGTCCTGCTAGGTCATCCTTAGGCAAATCCATAGTATGTAGTCATTTCTACTGATATTAGACCAAGTGTAGCCTTAAGGTTTAACAGGAATTCAGCTGGTTAGTTGATATTTCCGTTGATATTGAGGAAGCACAACGGGCTACTGGCGCGATTGATCCGAAGGGAAAGATCCGAGAAGAACAATTTGTTATTTAGAACCACGGTCAGATGACGATTGACAATGATTGAAATTTCTAATATGTGGTCCGAGTTTCTACGACTGAGTACTATTATTTCATGTCAATTGAATACCGTCTATGCGAAAAAACAGTGAATGCGGTAATTGCCTATGGTGACCTGCAGGAATGTCAAAACGCTATAATTGCAAAAATTCAATCTCCAGCATCTTCATTAAGATAGTTTTTAATTTCGTAAAATAAATTAACGGATATGTTCACCTGAGTTGCGCAAATTATTCATACTATAAGAATTTGTTTCGGGAAAATTCAATTTGTTTGGACTACCCTACATTATATTGAATACTGTATTAAATTAAAATATAGAATAACACATGGTTAAGTTTATTATCATAAGAGGGCATATGATAATTACCACATTAAGACAGCAAATAATTATAAAATACGTTGTTAAATAATGGTGTTTTTTTCCTATTCAAATATAAGTACAATATATTAATTACAAGTATAGGTTAATACATAAATATATATTTACCTTAGATCTGAAGAGCATGAAAAATATTTGCATGCATTTTTCGACATGTAATATCTAAAAATACTTACTTAGAGTCATTAATATCCAATCAGACTATATATCTTTAAAAAGTCTCTCTAATTAGACGATAGAGTTTATTTTACTACGAGAATAATTACTGAATTTTGCACAACCTCTCTTCTGAAATTTTCTTACATTGCAAAAACCTTGTTTTAAGTTATGTATGTAAATGTTCTAGAACAAGGAACGAACAATACGAATAAATTTATTGATGAAAGTAGTGATCAAACATGTAATATAAATGAATGCACATACGATATTTAAATCAATGTGTTACTGGCCAGTTTTTTTATAGAAATCCCCAAAGCTGTTTAACGAGGGACTATTTATGTTATCTAAATGTAGGTGGCGGTACTGTTTCTGACAGTATCAGAACACATATGACGTCACTTCGCCCATTTTTCGCCTTTGTTTCAGCTTTTCGTCAATTAACATTCCACAGAGTGAATTTCGAATTGAGAAAAGAAAATATGGAGTAGCTCTAATTTTTTTAGATTAAACACTTAGATTAGACTAAAATATTGATAATATCCTTTTTTAGGCTACCCTGATTCGTATCATACAAGCTTAATAGGGTAACGGAATTAAACATATGTTTTAGTCTGGTTTGTTTGATACACTTAAAAATTTTGTCTCATATCGAAGTAAACTTGACCGTGAGTATACCTGATACTTTGCGTTTAATGGAAATGATGTCACACAATTATTATTGTGACCCCATCTGAACATTAAATATTAGATATACCAAACTTCATTTTCCCACATTTATGCCATGCGAAAACATTTGGGGAGCTGAAATAAAATCGTCACTTTCCATGTGACTTATTTGCCTACATTGAAATTCCCTATTATCGACTACAATATTGAAAAACTGAAAAAAAATATTTAGACTGATCATGAATTGAAAATATTTGAAATGATCCAGCTTGGTGTGCTATGTAAAAAGTTTCACAAGGAGTTATAATTACAATCAAAGATGTCGAAATTTATGTTTGAAAACGTAAAACTAATTTTTTTGAAAAATTTTGTAACTTTTGATGTGATTTCAAAATGCACACCTCTTACACACATTGTATTGAAACTGTTTGATGTTAGAATAATAATTCATTAAAACTACTGACCGTGATTTTACAGTCACTGGAAGCGGTGCCTTGTTTTTGTGCCATGTTATAACGATAGGAGTGTTTCCCTGGGCTGTACATTTAAGGCTTGTGTTGTCTCCTTCTTTAATAGCTCGGCTTTGATATGTTTCTTCAAATTTAGGTGGCACTAAAACAAAACAATATTTTTAACTTATTACCGCAACAAAAAGCTGATTGTTACTGACAAAAACACCATCAACAGAACATTTTGCAAACTTGGAATCATTGAATAGACAGTTACTGAAACTATTAAAAATTAAAAGAATCATGTAAATTTTGTTAGTATATTTAAAATCAGGAAGATATTACAGATATAAACAGATATCTACCAGAAATGCTCACGACCTCAATTAGTTGAATGGGAAATCCTAGGTACTGGATAAAAAAGCAAGTACTAACAATAAATAAATATAATTTCATAAGAGGGACATTCAACACACTTAATTCACCACAGTGGCATTCAACACACTTCATTCACCACAGTGACATTCACTACACTTTAGCACAGTGGCATTCAACACACTTCATTCATTACAGTTGAATTCAACACACTTCATTCACCACAGTGGCATTCAACACATCTAACACCGTGACACTCAACTCTTCATACAACACAATCACATTCAACACTCTTTATCAGCAGACATTCAACATTGTGACATTCCACAATCTTCATTCAACAGTCTTAATTCAACACTCTTCATTCATTACTCTTCATTCATTACTCTTCATTCAACAGTTTTCATCCAACAGTCTTCATTTAATAATCTTTTTTGAACACAGTCTTCATTTAATAATCTTTTTTGAACACAGTCTTCATTTAATAATCATTTTTCAACACAGTCTCCATTCAACAGTATTCATTCACTCACACACACAATTTTTCTTTAACAATCTTTATTCAACAGTCTTCCATCAACATTCTTCTATGAACAGTCTACACACACACACACACACACACACACACACACACACACACACACACACACACACACACACACACACACACACACACACACACACACACACACACACACACACACACACACGCGCACACACGCACACACGCACACACGCACACACACATTTTTCAACACAGTCTCCATTCAACAGTATTCATTCACTCACACACACAATTTTTCTTTAACAATCTTTATTCAACAGTCTTCCATCAACATTCTTCTATGAACAGTCTACACACACACACACACACACACACACACACACACACACACACGCGCACACACGCACACACGCACACACGCACACACACACACACACACACACCAGGATTAGTTCAACAGTCTTCATTCATACAACAGTCTTCATACAACAGTCTTCATACAACAGTCTTCATTCAACAGTCTTCATTCAACAATCTTCATTCAACACGCATCCATCACTACATCACTATTCATTCAATACCCAATCAACACACATTGAATATTGACCTAACTGTCTCTGGGTGTTGAGCCTCCTTAGTTAATTCGTGTTCAAGTTTAAGCCAAGTCCTACTTCTAGGACTAATTCATCACCCAAACTTCTGCAGGAATTCGAATAGTACCGAAGGTGAATCCACAATAACCTAGGTTCAAGTAATTCGCAACAACAATAGTGGAGCACTGCTATTGTCGATCGACATCATCTAAGCTTCTGCATGGTCATCCAAAAATAATAGGGGCTACACCAATCGCCCTTAATTCCGTTAACTGATCACACCACAACAACAGTGCGGGAAACCACAGGCGCTACAGCAGACTTCGTGAAAAGAAGTAAACCAAGTGGCGACGACTGCCTGGTGTTTGACTAAGTAGTTTCCATACCCGTGGAAAGCTTGCATGAATTAGGACCCACTGCGAGAACTGCATCAGGACCAATTAGTGGGATCGAAATGTTCTGTTACACCATATGAAGGAAACAAAAGCATTTAAGTTCCACAACAGACTTGCAAAAGTATCGGATTGCCTGTTAGTTAGCAGCATAATTTAAAAATGGTCTACAAAGTGTTGTTTACAGAAGAATTTGTTCTTACCTTGAACGTTTAAGAATATCAATTTGCTCAAAGGTGCTCCGATTCCGTTGTTCGCTTGACAGAGATAAAAGCCTTTGTCCGATAATTCCACATCCCAAAGAACGAGCGATCCGTTGTTGTAGTGTCTGATCCTTGGGCTAGAAGCAACGTAACCGAAATCTCCTGGGGAAGATTCTATGAATGCAATTGAAAACTTTTACGAAAGAGATACAAAATGGAGTATTTATATACATACCGAAAATGTTAAAATAAACGTTGTTTACTACCTTGGGTGGAGTGGTCGTTCACGGTAAGAAGTTTGTCGCCAAATCAAGATGGCGGCCGAATTCCGTATCAGCAGATAGGGTTGCCATAACAAACGGCAGTTGTGAAGAAAATCCGCAAAAGGTGAAGGTTACCATATTTGGCAACAAATCGCCTTCTTACCGTGAACGACCACTCCACCACTACCTTGTTTCATTTATATCAATTTTCGTACACAGAAATAACTAAATTTTTAATAATACATTTTCTAAGGTAATTTAACGCTCAAAATGACACCAAAGCGATGTTTTATCACATGAAAATATAAATCGTTTGGAGTTATTAGAGAATAATAATAATATAAACCGCACATATCGAAAATTTAACTCCTATTAGAATAGATATAGAGCCACACACCATAACATTAGTTTGCGATCCATTTGTTTGTGAGGTTTAATACTTAGTTTAGGAGCTCTTCAGCTACTGAAATCAAACCAATTAAAATAACCATGTAATTGAACGTATCTGGACATTGTGTTCAGATTTAGTACTACCCAGTTATAATTAAAATTTATCTTTCTTGATCTAGACAAGTTAAACAAAGTTCGTGAGTTTACGCTCTTTCAAAAAGTAAGTGGAGCATGTGATTTAATTATAGATCCTTCCTGGATATCTCAAAACGAGGAAGGAGATTATTAGAAGAAGCTTGACTAATATTAAATTTAGACATATTGGGAAACTAGTAAACTATAATAATATGAAATTGATCTATAATGACTACTGGTCAAACTAAAGAAGGCTTTCGATTTGACTACTGAGTGATTAATTGGTGTAGCGTCTTAGCAATTCCTTTTTACAAAACTTTTATTGGTGTTTAGGGCAAACTCATTCAGAAGCAAATTATAAATGATAGATAATTTTCAATCTAATTAAATTACATACGTGAGCTTGGAGATTGTTTCTAACCAATCAAGATAAACTCGTTTGGCATACGTTATGGCTTTTACAATCAGGTATCAGATAATTTAAGAGAAATGCTTTTGATGTTGATTAACTTGTATAATTTACGCAAAGAAAGATTTAAATAGGCATTATTAATTGTAATTCCCTAAACAAATTAACAATTCTTCATTTAGATTTAGGAATCTAAAACATCAATAAAACTAGATTCAAGTTAAAATTATTAATTCTTTGTAAATAGATTCACTTAAAAGTTATATATTTCACATTTTCATTAACACAAATATAGTTTTGTTAACAAAACATATTATTCGTCTTGACCCAAACCAAGAAAGTAAATAACCGTCGTCACAAACTATACAGTGTAACTTAGTACGCAAGATAATTTTGATAGCAAAACTGCACATTTGTAATGTGATCCAAGTAAGATACGTAAACACTCTTGGCACAAATTTTTCAATGGAACTTTGTGCGCAAGATAATTTTGATGTCTAACAGCATTTGCTGTGTTACTCAAACCAGGAAAGTAAAAAACCCTCGTCACAAACTATCCAATGTAACTTAGTACGCAAGATAATTTTGGCAGCAAAACTGCACATTTACTACGTGATCCAAGTAAGACAAGTAAACACCGCTTGCCACAAATTATTCAATGGAACTTTGTGCGCAAGAAAATTTTGATGTCTAACAGCATTTGCTGTGTTACTCAAACCAGGAAAGTAAATAACGCTCGTCACAAAATATTTAGTCAAACTTAGAAGACAAGGTAATTTTGTTTAAAAAAGTAACATTTGCTATGTGACTCAAGCTAGGAAAGTAAGTAACTCTTGCTACAAATTATTCAATCGAACGCAGTGCGCACGAATAAACGCCACATTTATACTAAACGATAAGAGCTAAAACGACGTAATATTATCTTAAATACCCAAAAAATGTCATTGCAATTATTCTTTACAAGGGAAGCATAGCTCGTGTCGTCATTCTGTCGTAAAAGATAGGACATATCTTTAAAACATGCAAGCACGATAAAAAATACAAGCGATTCCACAGCAATTTAAACATAATCACGCACTGTTATAGCCATATAAATCACAGCGGCCGGAGACCCATTAGCAAATGCTCATATCTAAGCCCACATGAGTGTAAAAAAGGAAATGAAGTACCGCCGCAAGGATGTGAAAACAACGACTACTTTATCACTTCAGAATGTGTGTTTAATATCTTAAAAAGTCTCAACAATTATGAGCGACTGATATTTATTTAGGCATTTTTTAGTAGTAGCTTGACAATGCGTGTACCGGAGTTTTGCGCTTAAAAACGTTCATCGTTGTAATTATGTCTCTAACACGTTAGACGGTGCAGTAATTATTTATTAGTTCTGAAGTAAAAAAAAAGAACGTGTTTTACTTGTAGTGTGTGTTTTGCAAAAGAGGTAAAAACTGCAGTTAAAATGATAATTAGTAATTGTCTCTCGAAACAAAATTTAACAAAACACGGATTATAAAAGTCCACGGTGAGATTAATAAGATTAGTTTGTTTACTGTTTACACACCTCATTCATTTAACCAAATTTATGAATAACAAAATTATTCTGCTAGTGAGTGCTTCATTAAAAAAAAAGTAATCGGTGAAAATTTTATATGTACTTCCGCGGCATTAATTATGAGTTTATTTATTTTGTAAACTAGTTCTTAAAAATTGCACTTTTAAAGACAACGGATTCCTAAAATTGTTACTATCGTTGTAAATATATACCAGTATAGGATTAAATGACAGAAGGGTGTTAGTTTGTTGTCCTGTTATGTATACCAAACTAATGAGGTCGAGTGTGTAGTCCGATCCCTTACAGAACAATAAACGGGACATTCAATCGTACATTATTTATAACTTATCAGCACTTATCGCTTTAATAAAATAAAAACAGATTACATTTTCTGCCCTATTCCATTACAGCAAAGAAGAGCAAAAAAATAAAAACATTTTGACTGGGATTGTTAAGTTCTTTTTTCGTAAAATTGGAATCGTAAAAGATAGACAGTTGTTGTCATGGCAACAACATCTGTCTTTAAAACTTTAAATGCGTTTTTCTCCATGATAATTTTTTTTAAGATTTCCTGTATTCAAATTGCTATATAAGTCGAAAACCGATAAAGTTTAAGGGTTGAAATTTGGAATATATATTTTTCAAACATTTTACTTTAATTTCGATTCAGCAAATTTGAAACAAATATTTACTTTTAAAAATATAACTTTAAAAAAAAAAGTATATTAAAATTTTAAATTTTTTTTATTCAAACATTTTTTATTTTTTATTAAATTAATATTTTTTAAATTGCTGAATCAAAATTAAAGTTTATAAATGTGTGAATAATTTACTGCAAGAATTTTGAAAATTGATCAAGAATATTTTGAGTCTTTTTTTCAAACAATTTTAATTTAAAATTTTAAAAAAACTTTTGGAAAAATTTTGTGTTGGGATTTTGTTTATTAGTTAAATGGGTAATAAATACAAAAAAATTCAAAATTTTAAATTAATTAATAAAAAAAAATTTTTATGTGTCCTGGGGGGACCCGCTTAAAGCAAAATATAAACTTAAATATTATTTACCTCATCAATTCCGCATTTGGTTCTGCGAGTAATAATTAGACGTCAACTAAGTATTAAAATATAAGGGCTTTTGTGAATTTTTAAGTGATCAACTGTCATTAGATAATGCTGATATCTATTGGGACAGTTCAATATCAAAAATCAGTTCAGTAGCAATATATAGTTCTTTTAAACTTTAAGACTGCTTTTAAGAAAACATATACAGGCATTGAACGTTAAAAACGAAATATTAATAGACCGAACTAGAATCCATCATCCCCTATGAACCTCTTTCTTCCACACAGCTAACTTTTCATCTTAATTGCTGCAATCTGTAATATTTGCTTGTGTATCATTAAGGTCAAGTTATATCTCCAGTCAGTTGTAGAATAAATACCATACAGCAAATCATTTGCTGCATACAGCTCACATGAGCAATCGTTACTACACTATATACAACTCAAATGAGCCCTCATTACTATGAAAGACAACAAAACGTTTTGTAACTCATCCTCTGAGCATTCATGAGCAATCGTTACTACACTATATATAACTCATATGAGCCCTCATTACTGTGAAAGACAACAAAACGTTTTGTAACTCATCATCTGAGCATTCATGAGCAATCGTTACTACACTATATATAACTCATATGAGCACTCATTACTGTGAAAGACAACAAAACGTTTTGTAACTCATCATCTGAGCATTCATTTAAGCGAACAACAACCATACGTTTTACAAAACTCATAAGCTAAGCATTCGTTACAGTGAAGATGAATAAGATATCTTAGGTATGTCTGAGTGGAGTATTCATTACAACGAACAACAATCATTCATCGATACACGTAAAACAGATTCCGCATTCTGTCTGTGCTCTGTACAAATGTATACCGTTTGACCACTCCTCACCAATTTTGGTACGCTTATACTTTGCAACAATACGGGGAACGTAGACCATATATTCACCCCGTTCTTTTCAACCTAGATGTGTAGAGGGAACTAAAAAATATTTCAAGTTACCATAGGAATAACATTGAGCATAAGAGGATTGCGTTACGCTGCTCATTTTGTTCTACCAGTATTGATCGAAAATAAAATCTATATAAATAAGAATGAAGTGTTTGTACATTGAATGTTTTCGATCCATTTAGAACTCTTCTGATATTAAATCAGCTTCTTGGGCGTTTGGTGTCTGTCAATATGTATGTGTTTGCCCGTACTACGCCGAAACAGTTGAATATGTTTTCATGAAATTTTGCATACAGTGCGTATTTACATTCATTTAGTGACTGAACTCATTTAGTGAGCGTCAGTATGTCTGTCCGGCTTCCCGTTCTATGTTTGATTTTGTGTCTGTGAATTTGTACAAATATTACTTACATTTTAAACAAAATATTTTAATGTTATGTTCTATATTTGATAAATCATATTTTAGTTTAGTTAATACATCCTTTACAATTTGTTTACTTATATGTTTAGGGACATCTCATGCTAAAACTTTTGAATAACTGCTTAAATACACCATAATTTGGATGCTATGGAGCAGTTGTAAGGTATATTGAGCATTGTGATTACTTATATTGTTTTATCGGTGCTGCTAAAAAAATAAACTTTTTTTACGGAATTTAAATTCGAATACTTTTGGTGTTTTGAGCCGTATTTATTTCTTTGAGAAGTTTGAATTATTTTCGAAATATGATGCTCTTCGCAACGAAAGAAATCTCGTGTTCGTTTGCCATTTTTCGCTCGGAATTAATTTCATGTTTTAAAATTTTGTCTAAGTTTAATTTGTAAGTTGTGGCAACAGTGTGAGGTCAAGGGGCAAGAGAGAATCACGAATTTCTATCGTATTCACCTTAGAATAAAAACTTTAGCAGTTTGTCTTTTAGCAGAAGGATGCAATGATTATGAAATTGATTATATGTATGGATATTTGCGTCCGAAGTAAATTGTATGAACTATGTAAAAAATAAAACGATGTTGAAAAATTATTTTCCGAAAACTTAAGTAATGCAAGAATTATTTCAGGAAAGATAAGTAATTAATTTGTTCAATTTTCAATCAACATTTGATTAATTCAACCCGATCAACGCCAGGTATTTCAGGTAGTTTTTTATAAATAATCAGTTGAGGATACATTGTATTTAACAAGTCACACAATAAACCACTACAATGGTAACGTAAGTTTTTTTTTCAAGTGATAAATGGTCATGTAAAGAAGTGCTACTCATTTGGTAAAAGAGTTACTATCATAAATTTGTAAATTAATAAGATATATTGTTTCTAATTTTTAAGATTATTTATGGAAATTGAATGGATACAGGAATTACTGTGCACTGAACGACAAAAATGAAATGAAGGCGTTAGTTTAATGTCCCGTTAATAGACCTAACCTCCCGCAGAGTCCATCATACTCTTAGTTACTTCTTTCTTTCAGCTAACTTTCCGTTCGGATTGCTACAGTCCGCAACCTTTGCTTGTGTACCCTTACGGTCGAGTTAACTCCCCAATCCCTTACAGAATAAATACGGCCCAGCAAATCATACGTTATATATAACTCATCAGATGGGCATTCATTACTACGAACAACAATCATACGTCATCTCGCTGCAATAAAAACGTCAGGACTTAAGTGATTTTACTTTTCTCATGGTCCGGTTCACTTTTTTCCAGCATTCGGGACGAATGAAATAAAGAATAAAATGAGGAATAAAAGGAAATAGGAAGCGGGGGAACAAATCTCCCTCATTGGGGTTTCGCTTCTGAAACATGAAGTTGCGTCTTTCGGCTCTGGCTGGGACCCAAGTGTTTTAAAGACGGGTTTTGCAGAAGGGTACTAATCGCTTCTACCGAAACGAATACATTTAGTTTTGGTAATATACACGATTTTATAAAATGTACAGTTTGTATTTAGTTTGTACCACATATTATTGCATTGAATTCGTAAATATAAATGTTTTTCTTTTAAAAAGGTTTTTCTTAATTTTTGGTAAATGAGATGCTTGAAAATCAGATCAATCTTTCCTAGTTTCGGCAGATGAATTTGACTTCTGATTGATTGCATCTCAGTTTAAATTGTGACGAGAAAAGTGTTTGTATGCTGAATTAAAAGACGCTAACAATGTGTTGTTGTTGTTTCTTATGCATACACTGGCAGACCAGAGGAGTGCCAGGCCCGTCGAAGACGGCAAGAGGCGAGGGGGGTGCGCCTTCCATGTTATTGAGCCCCATTGGGAGGAAGTCCGAATTTGCTCGACATACATGACACATCCGTTTTACAGGAAGGTTCCTTTCATACATCCATCCATTCACTCACACATATCGTAATTTAGATCCCAAACAGAGGCCGATAACCCCCTGATCAGGTGCCACCAGAGATATTGATTTGGTATGAGAACATGGGGAACATTGTGACCACGACCTATTTAACGTGCCCCAGTCACCATTAGAGAACACGACGGTCTTTAGACAGGTCGAAGCGCCGATCTCGCAATCATCATAATAGTAGGCTCCGCCGAGGACAGAACCCACAACCCTTCTGATGCGAGCCCGAAGCTCTACTGACTGAGCTACCGCGGCTCTAAAAATGTGTGACCCAGCTTATACTCAAAGACTGTTTCGGAAATTTGTCGAGCATGTTTTTATAAATTTTGAGTCTGTTTTATCTAGACGATGTGTCTTTCCCTAATTAAGATGCTGACAGAGAAATCTGATAGAAATAATTTCCAACTAGGAAGCCTTCTAGCTTTTTCTATTAGATTTAAAAGTGATCTTTAAAACCACCAATTTCTGGAATTTGTATCAGACTTCGAAGTATATCATAGCCTGGACATTTTTTTGAAGAAAGAAGAGAGATATGCGGCAGAAATTATATGCAAAGGTCGCTTCTTCATGAGACCAGTTGCCATACGAATAAGTGTCTCACCGTCAGAAATTACTGAATTCCAAAGTTGGTGCAAACTTAGTCAGCAAACTTAGCAAACTTACTAAACTCAAACGTGCATGTTGTTATGAAATAAAACAGATGTGATTCTTTTCTTCTTCAAATAAGACCTCGAGGTACTGCATGAATAAGATTTTATTGAAGTTAACAGGGATGAATGTAGGCAAATTATAATCCGATCAAAATAGCACATGTATAATGATATGCGCATGGAGCTCAGATAAAAGGCAACTTCAATCAAAGGATTGTTTTACGGTCCTAAGCTAACATCACGCCAGCCGTTCTGATTTCTACAGAGAGACGGTATTTGGGCATCGAGAGAAACACTTCGTCCCCTTATGACATGTGATTCATGTTAACAAAAAGTCCCTATAATTACCCTCATCTGCAAATATCATTCTGTACTTTTGACATTCAATCATAAATAATCCAACTCGTTTTTCAAGATCTCAACAACATCTATCGTCCATCAAGGACTAACTGATTTTCCTGATGTCGATATATCTCCCCACGAAGATATTGCCGAATTTGTTATGATGATGAGATCAAAATCTTGTCCTTTTTTACTGACAACCTCTACCTATAGGTAAGATCAAAAAGCTTATGTACTCGTCTATAAAGGCTAATACACTCTCAATATACAAAGTGATGTCTGCAGGAAAGAACTGGAAAGTTGTATTGAGGGATAAAGCTCTTATTCCAGAATCCTTGCCTATAGCTGTAAGAGTTTCTTGATTACGAATTCTTAGAGGACGTGATTACGTAGAAAGGCACTTACACCTTATTGGAAGAGAGGGATCAGCTATCTGTTCCTACTACGAACTGTCTTCCGAAAATATCGGAAACCACCTGAAAACAACTGCTCTAAAATTCCTGACAATATCCTGGCAAATACTGTTGATAGTGTTCCTATACCATGTTTTTTCATTTCACCCATTGCGCTATTCACTGATGGATAACAAAGAGGTTGCATATGACGTAGGATAAAAATGCATTTGAATACATACGAGTAATGTGCCTGTAGATGTTTTTCGTGTCAATGTTTAGGAACTGTAATACTTTTTGAACGCTTTGAGTATGAAAATGTAACTAATGGAAACGAAATGAATTTGGATGTCGGATTTCAAAATAATGTAACAAATTTGAACAGATAATTTGACATACAAAACATTTATATTTACCTTAGAATGCATTGAAATTAACGATTTCTTGATAATTTGCTTTCTTTTTACATGGTAGGAACTGCGAAAATAGTTCGTGACTCAAGCTGTGAAAAAGTCATTTATGGGAAATACTAAATTAACTCGGAAAGTATATAGTACTCCAGATTAAAATAATGGAACGCAATATTGATGAGATAATTGCATTTACAAAAGATATATATGCACTTTAGTCTGCCTTGGAATTTATGTATTGCCCTATAGTTAATTTGTGATGATATTTTAATCTCCATTTTGAATTGAATAATTAAATTATATGTAAACTTAATTCTCATCATTGGTATGCATATTTAATAAATGTGCACTTCGTATTGAAAATACGAAATATGTGACATTTTCTATAGAGAAAAAAATGCTTTTATGCGATGAACTTTTTGTAACAGAAAAAAATGTCAAAGATTGAAGATCATATTAGTAAATATCACTTAAGATTTGTAAGTGTTTCTAGATAAAAAATAAAGCAAATCAAACAAGAATTGAACAGTAAAATTAAGGAATCAGTTAAATTAATAATTTATTTGAGCATTTATTGAATGCATTTAATCTATTTTACACATGAGCACCCATCAACGTTTAAAATAACGAAACTCAATTTTATCAGAAAATTTAACTTATGAAATAATTATATTTACTTTAAGTTATTGAAATTAATATACGAACATTACATGCATTAAATGTACCATTTATTTAGCATGGTATTTTACTTCCTATGTCAGTTAATATTATACTAAATAATTTATTCTCAATATTATTAATAAATTTAATGTCATAACTTTTTTATGCACAGGTACCTTAAATACAGTACCTAAAAAAATTACGTATGCAACGTGTGTTGCTTTGAAAGAATAAACTATGTACTTTATTTTATATTACACATTTATACGGTTAATACAATTTTTACTTTTTTTAATGTAAAAATATCCATTAATTTTCTTTATTTATGATTAAATGGATACAGCATCCACTTTTACTGGCCTCAAATTCATATGTACATACTATGTTATCCAAAAATACTTAAATTGAATTAATGTAATTTTTATTTTTATTATTAATGTAAGGAAAAAGAATGTTTAAAGTACTCCAAAGTATAATTGCAGCATAGCTACACTTATAATTTTACATCCGTATAATTCAATTAGAAGTCTTGATATTGTATCACCTGAAACATAATCAACTACGGATTTAATTATATATGTTCGTATATTGTAATTTGTAGATTTCATTAGAGTCGCTATTGAACTAATTCCATCCTGTATGGAATTCATACTGAAAACAACATATAAAAGACTTAACCCTTAACTGCTGTGTCACAGTCCGTCTCGTAACTAGTGTGGAGTCTCTAAAACCTCTCGCACTAAAGTGCGTATAAAGTTGATTAATATAATATATTAATGAAAGATTCTTTAGATAATTATTATTTATGCATTTTAAATTTAGATAATTCAATTCTTAACATGAAATATATTTTATATTACTATATATAAAATAAGTAGATTCCATGTCTCTTCAGGCTCAGCTTTCGGACTTAATTTGAAGGACGTTTCAACCCTGAAAAATGTAAAACTATGTTGTGTTTTGGTGTTATAACGGTACGATTAAGTTTCCCCCAGGCATCCCAGTAAAGAGTCTTTTTAGCTTTGTCCAATCCCTTGTTTGTGTTTTTCCCTCTTTTGATTGCTTGACTAAAGACAGTTTTTAATGCTTTGTGTTGATTAGACTATCATGGAGTAATTGTATGTAATAGACTTAGCGTCCATGGTATTAACATAAGTATATAGAGTGAGCTGAAAATTGCTTATAACTGGAAATTCCAGATAGAATAAACTTGACACATTTCTAGAAATCCACAACTCAGCGTTGAAAACAGATTTTCTGTTTATAAATAAGATGTGATAGCAAGTATTTTTAGATATAAATACCCTTTTCCACGTATGTTTGTGCAAGACTCACGTCATTTATGGATAAATTTTTTTTTGCCAGTTATTCGTTTTTATTACTATGTCGCTATATTTATTGACGCACTTATAAAATTGAGTGGAGAATCCTTAAAGTTCAAACATCAGCTGAAAACACATTCATATTGTAAGCGTTGAATATATACTTTTTTATCTACTTCAATGTACATTCGTCTAGCCTTATGATATTCGAGACGGAATTTAAAGGCTTCATGCCAATTTCATACAATATTCAAAGCATGAAAAATGTAGAAATCAGCATCAGGTTTACAGTTTTTGATGCACGTTTTCATGACATCATGATATCTTGCATTGTATCAAGTACTTTTTGATTTGAGATCTTACATTCCTTGAATATTATTAAACCTTATTACTTTTACGGTCTTGATTTTTTGTCAAACGCACACACACACACAACGGATTAACCTAATCCTCCTTGAAATATTCTTGAGACTATTTTGGAAATGAAATATGTTTACTTTTGTTTTTGTTGTAAATATGAGTTTTAGAATTTTAAGAGTTAAAATATTGAGCTTATTGCGACTGCAAAATAAGTACTGATAATTTTTATTTTCGGCATTTCCCTTTAATTACCGAATAGAATGTTTAGCAGACCGAAATAAGGCAGAGCAACTTTGTCTACCAAAAAGTACTCCATGAGTTGGAGGAGTTGTGTTACACTGTTATATATACCACTGCATCGCAAGTTAGTTCTTGTAGTGGTAGAGAAGGTCGCTACATAACTCCCCTCCAGAATTTTAGTGACAGACTAAATTCGTTAGATGACGCCACGAGTAGAATGATCGCCATTTGCGTGAGACAGTTAGAGCTGTATTAAGATAACAGTTGTAATTATTTTATGTTACCTTTAGCAGCCAAGTGTGAGTGCTCTTGAGAAGTGAAGGCTGAGCAGCAATGAATGGAGTGAAGCCTTGATAGTAAATGAGCAGTGTCTGCTATCACAGAGCATCGGGTGGTTTTTGAAAGTAATTAGCATCGCATTGGCGATGTAACTATCCATCGTGGACCATCCGTCGAAGTTGTCAATTTTTGCGTATTCAAATCAAGTCCGTCAGTCGCCAATTTAGCAAGACGGTATGAAAAGTGTAACTTTGTCTACCAAAAAGTACTTCATGGTAGAGTTGGAATACACTGTTATATATACTACTGCATCGCAAGTTAATTTTTGTAGTTTTGGCTGAGTTCGCAACAAATGTAATCGGTTATATTTACTTTACAGGGCTGACGTATGGCTTTGAACCTCATAATGGTTTATTTATGGTACAAAAATTGCCCAGTAGTGGTGAGCCTTAGGTGCACAAACCTGTTCCAAACGGTCATCGGTTCTGGGTAAGGGACAATTTGTTTTTCTACTTGGGTTTTCTCCTCTAAGAGTAACAATATAGTTTTGTCTCGGCAAGATCTGGTCATTTCCAAAATTAACCAGACCAGAACGTAGAGGACATATATCGATGAAACACAAGGAGGGTTAAGTTCATGTGTGGTCCATGGAAAGTTAATTTAAGTCATTCCGACGTCAAAATTTTTCAGATAAGCGCATCGAATATATCTGGTCCTCAGCAAAATTGACGAAACCAGTGCTCAGAAGAGATATTTCAACGAAACACATTGAAGGTTAAGCCATTTTGACGTCAAAACTTTTCAGGTAAGCGCAACAGCATAGTGGTTTTGTGAACCATTCCTTTCTTTTCTCTCAGATATTTTATCTATAATCTTAAGCAGACGTTTTCAATAACCAAACATTTTCGATTGGTTCATTTAAAATAACTATTGCCTTTAATGTGAATTTTACCATAGGTTACAACCTAGGTAGTTAAGTATCGATTTAATATATAATATTTAGAGTATAATGTTTATAAAACTATTTCACGTATAAAATTTTTTTCCAGCAAAATGTTTCCACTAAGAATATTACTACTCACGGAAATTCTTTAACAATTCTGTTGATTTCTACCTAAACTTTAACGTTATTGCAATCACTAAAGCACCTCGAGCTCTTCCAAAAAACTGATAGCAATAGTAAATTCAGGACCTAATTTGTGGCTTTCCAAGTATCAGACACCAATTCAGATGGAAAATTAACCCCAAGTAACGCATAATTAATAAACGAACTTAACAGTACTTTACACCCTGAGAATTCATCAGACTTTAGAGTATTGTAATACTGATTTTGTCCTACAACACACATGGTATCTAAACAAACATATCTATCGACTAAACATCCAAGTGGACACTCCCAGATACCGCGTCTATAAATCTCTGACCAATTTTGCTTACGACTAGATATCTTTCCATCAATATATTAGAGATTTTTTATGATGACGACATCAAGATCTAGTCATTTTTTTTTGCAATGACGAGATATCTTGTGCATCAAGATCTGGTCACTTTCAACGTGCGGCGCCGCTGCCGCAACGCAAGTGCGGTCTGAGATACATTAGATCCAATAGAGCAATGTGTGTGTTTGATCTTGCGTGCAATTTGTACCGCAGTTTCCCACGTCGCCGCAGCTCGCCGCTCACGCTTCTCCTGTCTGCAGTACCGTGTTTTCATAAATAAAAGGAATATAAATAATAATTAATAAATGGCTGTATCTAGTAACGTCTATTTTTGTTTCCAAATATAACTTTTTTAACACAAAGTAAGGAAAATCGAGTTCTCTTCGATAGAATATTTATCGCAAATGGCTCGAAATGAGTACTTGCGTCAGTTAACTGTTATGTGTGCATAGTAAGGCTGCGGTGCCGCAGCGGCACCTCACGTTGAAAAATCGGATGTCTGCACCGGGCCTAAAAGTATCGTCGGAAGAAATGTATTGATCAATACCAGAGGGTGTAGTAACGATGGTGTACTTGTATGCTCATAATTATAGTTCTCGAGAAAAGACCATGTTCTAAAGAAAAATCAGTTAGCCTTTCTACGGAGAGTACAAATATATTATGCACGTGGTCATCTTGAGTGCATTCTAATGTTAACATGACTAAAAGTACATTTTGGTCTTATGTGACACAACGTTTTTAAAACTTGTTTTTGTTTCTCAAAAACCATGGGTCGTGTAGGTGAATGTCTTTCAGCAAATTTTATCCACACAAAAATATCGTAATACAGAGTGTATGCTGCATCCTGTAGACATTAAATGTTTCTTCCGCGCTGACTCAACTGTTATCATTAAAGCGTCTCAAACTTTCCCTAAAGAACTAACTGATAGCAATAACACACGCGTAACCTAATTTGTGGCTTTCGAAGTCCCAGACATCCATTCAGTTGGAAAATCAACCCCAACTCACGTATAATGAAACAAGCGAACCTAACTGTCCTTTAAGTAGCGATGATTTACTTTTATGCACATAATTTAAAGCTCTTGGTACTTTCTTGAATGATGGCTATAAAACAGAGAAAGCCAAAGTTTGTCTTTGGCTCGTTTCCAACTCCTTCTTCGGAACAATGGTGTAAGGGGGGAAATGATTCACAGGGACCTCCTCGTTAAGAGTTTTCATATTTTTCATAATTCGCAATCAAAGAACTTTAACCAACCGACTTGCACATTTGAATTCGATCCAAAAGTGCTTAATTATATTCCTACTGCACGTCTTGAATTTAGAAGTTCATCAAGATACGAAAGTTTCCTCCAAAGAATTGTAATTTGCTGGGAATTCACACCCGGAGGTCGAGGAATTGAATAAGGATATCTCGCGTTACTGGAGTATTTGTGACCCTTCTGTTTTCCTTGAACTGTTTGAGATGTGGTTTGTAGTTTTATAGAATTTCTGAGAACTCGTAATTTGTGATGCTGGGAAGTTTTTTTGACCAAATGTAGGGATCTGCAAAGAGTGCGCTTTTGCATTTTGCAAACATGGCAGCGGGAATAGTAATTAACCCTCCTGGTGTTTTGTATAGAATAGGTTTCTTGTCATTGACAAGACTGGGTGGATATTAATGGGCATCTAGTCATTAGTAGAAACTGATCTGAATCTTTTTGACCAAATGTAGGGATCTGCAAAGAGTGCGCTTTCGCATTTTGCAAACATGGCAGCGGGAATAGTAATTAACCCTCCTGGTGTTTTGTATAGAATAGGTTTCTTGTCATTGACAAGACTGGGTGGATATTAATGGGCATCTAGTCATTAGTAGAAACTGATCTGAATCTTGATCTCCTCATTATTAAAAAGGGGCAATATCTAGAGGAAGATATATTAGCAATTTGGCAAATGCCAATATGTCTTCATTAGCATAATTAGTCAGATCGTGATCCATTTTTAGGGAATCATAATAACGTACGCTGTATCATATATGTCCACAATATTTATGTATCTAGTATTAAATATTACAATCGTTTAAACTTTTGACTACGCTGTAGATATAACTGGTACGATTCTTTCTTGGCGCGAATGTTCAAACTTTGTAGGTGCTACTACTGTTCCGACTTTATTCCAAATTCTTTCTTGGCGCGATTCTTATAACTTTCAAAGTACAACTGCTGTAATGGCCTGTAGTTTAAATTCCTTCTTGGCGCGTTCAAGGTACAACTTTTGTACCAGCCGTAGTGTAAATGTTAACTTATAATTTGTAGTTACTCTTGAAGTTACACACTGAACCTATTCAGTTTTATCAAATATAAACAATATTCTGTTGTGGCAATCGGCATTGCTATTTTATTTCAGTTTTACATTTGCTTTTGTAGGAAATTTTATTTTCAGTTTACTTGGGCAACTTGCTAGCTAGATAAGAATCATTACAACGGAATGGTTCATAGAAGAAAAAAAAGGTGCATGTTTGTGTGAAAGGCTACAGGCAACGACATAATTTTATTTTTTGAAAGAATGATCAATGCTTGAAATTTTAAGATAGCATAACCTCTTTTAAATAGCGGACAATCGATTACAAATTAGGAATTTCTAAGGACTTGGAAAGCACTGTTCAGAAATTATTATGTGTGTCTTATCATTATGTTACCAGACGTTCTTCATAGATATATTAAAAACCTTGTAAAAGAATTCGTTTCCATAAAAACATTTTCCACTTATTTTAAAACTACTTATAATTCGATAAAAAAGAAATCTCTCAGTAAATTATCATAAGCTGATCTCCAGTGTAGCACAAGGAAAAAACTTTTTTGAAACAATCCAAATGTCTCATCTCTAACATATTCACGAAAACATTGAATTTCTAAACCTAGTAACAAACTACTTGCATTCTTCCTTTAAATAATAAATCTACGTGTATGCAAATATTGACAGGCTCTAAGCAACATATTAATGAGTCACATAAACATATGTTCCATAATGAAAAATAATCAAAACAAAATATTCTGGAGAATCAAGCCTATTTATAATTGTTTGAAAGAGTTCTTGACCTTTCTTGTTGTTTATATTCGCATCATAAACTGTCCTTAGTAGCCAGTCTCTGAAGGAAAAACCTGTTCCATATTGCCACGAGTTTTAGGCAAAGGACATTTTACTAATAGGGGAAAGAACTTATTGGATCTTCACTCCCCATGGAGTAATACAGCTGTTTTCTATTGATGATGTATCTCGCACTTATCAAAATTTACCAGATCTTCAACAGGATGTCGTCAAGACGCTTGGATTGATGCTTAATACTCCAAATAGTTTTTACGAGATATCTTGTCCAAGATCTGGTGTATTTTGTAAAATGAAAAGGTATCTCGTTGACTGCCCTTTTACTCCAAGGGGAACGGAAATTCGATTTGGTAAAATAAACTAACCCCTTTCCAGAATTGGTGATAGTTGGTACCATGTTTTTACATAAGGCTGACCACTGCGAGTGGTTTTCGAGTAAAGGTGAAAATTAACGGTCGCCACTCGCCACGTGGCGACTGAATGTTTGAATGTGGCGACTGAAAAATTTTGCTACATTAGCCACAATTTCTTAAAACCATTAGTTTACATGGTAGAACCTCCGATTTTACGTTTTTATTTTCTAAGGACCGTAAAAAATTTTTTTTTTGAAGAAAGAAAATGTTTGGACACGCAACACACATATATAAATGTGTGTGTATTCTACAAAATATGTAAAGGCTCAAAAGTGGCCACTGAATTAAACAAATTCAGTGGCCATTAGCTACTTACAAAATTTCTTAATTTTCACCTTTATTTTCGAGGCGAAGATAAACCGTCAGAAAGGTTAAAGATTTAAAATAAAAGAACCACTTGAATATTTTTATTTAAGTAGAAATGCTAAAACTTGAAAGTTACTAACAAGAAAAATTTTAAGTTTGGTTAACCCAAAATCCGCCATGTATTTCCATTTATTTTCATCGGGATAAAAATCGTTGTAACATTAGAAAAGCTACCAGATAAATGTTTAACATTGACCTTCCATATGGTTTATCTTCGAGTAGAAAACTGCCTTATACAGACCAGCCTCTAGTGAAGAAACTTGTTCCAAAAGTCACTAGTTCTGGGAGAGGAACAATTAATTTTTCAATCTTGGATCTTATCCTCCTTAGATGCAACAATTAGTTTCAAGGCAGTTTTGTCTCAACGATGTATCTAGTCATTAACACAATTGGCCAGCTATTAGACGTTATCTCGTCGAAGAGTAAACCAATCAAGTCTTCAGAGAATATATATAAAGCTGTTCTTGAGTATACCATAAGATCCTACACCCAACTTCATCGAAAACCACGCCAAATTTCCCCCTTTCCCCTTATACATTTCCCAACACCATTTCCATGCTGTGTAACAAAGCCCTTCCGCCTTTGTGCACCAAAGCCGCGTATCGAAATTAACATAACAGACACAGATATAACACTTTAGCCGGAATCGATCCCACTCCCTAGCACAGGATATCGAAATAACCCTTAACACTTCAACGGTATTGATTAAAACGCTGGATTTGTCTTTGATCGCGACTCTGACACCAATGCCTGGCTGAATCGGTACATATTCTCAATCCCTCGTATTTGCATAAATTATACGCTTTCGTACCTCTAACTTTTCTCCACTTCACACTGGGTGTGGGAAATCCTTCCGCTGAGCAATTCATCCAAGCGCTGCTGCCAAGGATGGCGGATGTGTTCACGGGTTCGGCCAGCCAGACGGGGGGAACTGTAAATAAATGCATAAGAAGAGGTCAGATTGAATCTATCCACAGTCCTTTGATTTCGACGTGAATCGTAAATAGTTTATGATTGCTCGGTGCTCGGAATGGGGTATTAATATTTCCGCTGTACGTTTATAGTCAGTTCCATATATTATGCGTGGTCTACATACATGTCATAAATCACACGAGTCCAACTTGCAGCTGCTTGCACGTATCCGTATTCCGCTTCGGCGTAACCCCACAAGTGCACAGTAAAAAAATCATATTTTTTTACTGAACAAAAGCACATTTACTGAACAAAAGACGTACAACACTGGGCTTACTTAAGTTGATCAAAGATACAGTGGAAAAAGTGGAAATTAAACAAAATTAAAAGATTTGATGAAGTTAACAAATGAGCAGAAGAGCACATTAGATTTAACAAAAACATTATCAGAATTAGAGCGATAAGTTTGAAAGACTGAAGTAGAATGAAAGCACTACATAACATAAATTGGGATGCTGTGGCTCAGTGGGTATACTCACTGCGATATCACTCTGTGAGTTGTAGGCTGTTGTAAGTTGTAGCGCTACATTATCCATTTTAGAATTTTATACATGCTACAAGGAATAAAAGCACTACATAAATTGGGGATCTCGTGGCTCAGTGATTATACCCACTGCGATAGCAATCTGTGAGTGGTAGATGGTTGGGAGTTGTCCTGTTACATTATCTCTTTTAGAATTTTATGCATTATAACAAAGAATGAAAGCACTACATAAATTGGGGATGTTGTGTGGCTATACCCACTGCGATAGCAATCTTTGAGTTGTAGATGGTTGTGAGTTGTCGTGTTCCATTAACCCTTTTAGAATTTTATGCATTGTAACAAAGAATGAAAGCACTACATAAATTGGGGATGTTGTGTGGTTATACCCACTGCGATAGCAATTGGTGAGGTGAGTTGTAGGCGATTGCGAGCTGTCGTGTTACATTATCCTTTTAGAATTTCATGCATTGTAACAAAGAATGAAAGCACTCCATAAATTGGGGATGTTGTGTGGTTATACCCAATGCGATAGCAATTTGTGAGGTGAGTTGTAGGCGATTGTGAGTTGTCGCGTTACATTATCCCTCTTAAATTTGTATGCATCGTAACAAGCACACGGTACAACACATAAATTGGGGATGTCGCATCTTAGTGGTTATACTAACTGCGATAGCAATCTCTGAGTTGTAGACGGTTGTGAGTTGTCGTGTTACATTAACCCTTTTAGAATTTTATGCATTGTTACAAAGAATGAAAGCACTACATAAATTGGGGATGTTGTGTGGTTATACCCACTGCGATATAAATTTGTGAGGTGAGTTGTAGGCGTGTGAGTTGTCGTGTTACCTTATCCCTTTTAGAATTTTATGCATTGTAACAAAGAATGAAAGTACTGCATAAATTGGGGATGTTGTGTGGTTATACCCAATGCGATAGCAATTTTAGAGGTGAGTTGTAGGCGATTGCGAGCTGTCATGTTACATTATCCCTTTTAGAATTTCATGCATTGTAACAAAGAATGAAAGCACTACATAAATTGGGGATGTTGTGTGGTTATGCCCACTGCTATAGCAATTTGTGTGGTGAGTTGTCGCGTTACATTATCCCTTTTAAATTTGTATGCATCGTAACAAGCACACGGGACAAAACATTAAATACCCCTGGAACTTTGTCTTAAAAATGAAACGATCAACAGATAGTTTTTTAATTTGAAACATAACATTGCTTTAAACAAACTGGGTCCATCCATCCACATCTTAATTCATCTAAACCACATCTTAATTCTTGAAATAAGGTGGGTTTGAGAAATATAAGCGTTAAAACCGATGGAAAACTCGGGTTTGATTTTCCCTTGAATGTATAAATTTCTCTTTTCTGTGTCTTTAAAACATGCATTGCGTATTGCCTATTTTTGGATATTGTTTATATTGTGTGGTGCAGAATAGGAACTATGGTCATGAAAACCAAACCCACACCGTACATCAAAAGTATTGCATCGTATAATTTTTAAATGTTTGAAAAGCTGAATCAAGCACTGTTGCCATGGTTGGTGGATTTATTCACTGGTTCGTTCAGCTGGCGAAGGAACCGTAAATAAATGCACAAGAGGTCAGAGGGAATCTATTTACAGTCCTTTGATTTTGTCGTGAAGGGTAACCGGTCTATGATTTCTCTGAACTCGGTTTTGGGATGGAATATTAATATATCCACTGCACGTTTCGGCATATTATGCCTAGGTCCATATGTCATAAATCATACATGTCCAGCTCGTAGTCTACATGATATCCCCATTTAATTTTGACGTTTCCCGCAAGTGTAAAATAAAATATACTCAAAATTCAATCGATAAATTTGCATGGCTTAAGTATAACGATAGCACGAAATACATTAGAAGAATTTCAGCGTAAAAATGTTCAACTTTTAAAAAACTTGACAGTGAATACAAGCACTGTTAGCAGGGATGGTAGATGTATTCAGTGTTTGGACCAGCCATGTGGAATATTTGTAAGGACTGATCAATAAGAGGTAAAAATGAATCTATAAACACTCCTTTGATTTCGTCGTGAAGGGGAAAAAATGATGACTACTTGGAACTTCTTTCTGGCAAAACGGTATAAATATTTACGTTGTACGTTTATAGTCAGTTTCGTATATTGTAAGTGGTCTAGATTCAGATGTCATAAATCAAACATGTCCATCTCGCACCTCGTGTTCTGCATGATGTCCGCATTTCTTGTTGAAGTAATCCCACAAATAAACATACTCACAACTGTGTCGATAAATTTGTAAACCTGAAGTAAAAGGTAAGGTGATAGGTAGATGAATTAACGTCACAACTGGAGCAATGCAACGTGTTATCCCTGAAGTAGAAGGATATAATAAAATACATAAACACAACAGAGGGAATCTATACACAGTCCTTCGATTTCGTTGTGAAGGGTAAACAGTTTATGATGAACTTGGATTTAGGAAATAATATTAATCTTTTTCAATCGGTCCAATGTCTTAGGTGGTCTCATCCATGTCAGCTGTCAATGTCATCTCCTAGCTTTCCGGCCGTATTTAGCTCACTTTACTTTTTGACGGCGGACGAGTATAACATAAAAACGTTAAGTGTTATAAATATAACTATAAACCTTGTTATAGCTACCGTCTACGTTTACCACGGTGGCAACGGCCTTGGTGCTTTATTTTGGCGCACTTCTAATGTCACCAAGGAAATTATATCTTCAAAAATATTTTTCTTCTTACAACGGAAATTAATTTGTTTCGAAAACACATTTATAAACGTTTTAAAAAACATATTGTATAAGTAAATAATATAAATATACATAGCTAAAATAAGTAAAAATTTGTAAAATACAACCTAATAAGACAGCACTGTATCGTGACAAGGAAGACACGTAAGGAAAAACCCAAAATTCGTATTATTCATTTACATAACTTATTTTTTAGTGTTAATTAAGCACATATTTTAAAACAATAGTCAATAAAAAAATTAGTTTTTATATCCAAATATATTTTATATTACGATTTTAATTTTTTTTAAAGATTCAATAAACACAATTTTTATAAACCCTATCCCTTTGTCAATTTTTAATATTTTTGTATAAAATTAATTTTTTCAATATAGTTATAGAGGATATGCAAGTGACTTAGGGCGATATTTCCTAAAATTTATTTACGAGTTTTCATAAAAAAATATTTTACTCGTTATGTGATAAATTCCAAAAAAAAAAAAAATTCTTTTTTCATATTTATTAATTTGTATAAATAAATTTTTCTGAACAATTTTACAAAAATGCTCTCTTTGTGTTTGTTAAACAGTTATTCAAGATCTTAAAAATTTTAACAGTTTAACTCTAAGTGTATATATCTAAAGGACTTAGTACTTTGAACATTGGCAAAATTACAAAAAACTGATTTTGAGATAATTGGATTTCAAGTACAAAATACAACAGAGGTTAATAAAAAGAACTTACTTATGCAAATACAATTTTTTAGCAATTTCTATGATATTAAGACTTATTAAATCAAGTGTTTTACAGTAAACTCGTATACATTTTTTGAAGCCAGTTTTGTTTCTGATAACAACTG
This sequence comes from Metellina segmentata, assembly GCA_947359465.1. NCBI lineage: Eukaryota > Metazoa > Arthropoda > Arachnida > Araneae > Tetragnathidae > Metellina > Metellina segmentata. Next base: position 64,876,558 of record OX375883.1, read on the forward strand.
AGTGATTTATGATAATTTGCTGAAAAATTATACATTTCTTACTTAATAAACTGAAATAAATTATTTTATTGATCAGTACTATTTTAAAATAAACCAGCACTGTATGTAACACCTTTGCACTTACCTATAACTATTTTTTTCTGTAAACGAGCTATTTTTAGCTATATGCATGCGACGAAATTTAGCGCGATACTTTTCAATGTGTTTCTTTTCAATGATGTCACCAAACTACGAATTTACACCTTAAGGGCATTCAAAATATTTTTGATAGTCATCGATAGGTACACTATGATATAATGTTACACAAATGGAGGATTCATGGAAACCGAAACCAAAGGAAGTTGCAGATGATAAAGTAGTTGGCAGTCGATTTTGTAATTGGAAGGTCAAATAAAAGTTAAGAAGCAGCTGTTAGTAATTTCCTTCGACTCTGAAATTCTGTCCATTTGTTCTTGACTATCTGATGCATCCTTTGAAAATGAAAGAAAATTCCTCAACTGGGGAAAAAAAACCATTAAAAGAACCAATGAAATCAAAGAAAAAAGTTTAAAAGGACTAATGAAATTAAAGAAAAAAATTTTAAATGAATCAATGAAATAAAAGTATATTTCAAAATTAAAATAACCAATGGAATCAAAGAAAAACTTTAAAACAGTCAATGAAATCTAAGGCCAGTTTAACGGAAAAGGAACTTTCTAGAGTATTCAAAATGAAAATTTAAACTTTCCGCTTGCCGAAGTTGCTTTCAAATCCGAAATAAAAGTAATACAGATGGTTTGCCTTAACCTGCCATAACTCGCAAATAAAAGTTTGCCAAAAAAGTGTAAAGACTGTTGCCACTGCAACAAACGTAGAATTTAGCTTAACCTAAACCTTTTAATAGAACTAGGGGGCTCCGCCCGCTGATCGCTTACGCTCGCCAACCCGCGCAATCCCGTTTGCGAAGCAAACCAACACTCCTTTTACATTATGGCATTTGGTTTGCTTCGCAAACCAACATTCCTTTCGCAGAGTGAAACTATCTGAATAATTTGTATTATCCTGATTTCACTTTACGGTCCATCACGTCACAGCGAGGGCGTCGCCCCCTGCTCGCCGACCCGCGCAATCCCGTTTGGTTTGCTTCGCAAACCAATACCTCTTACGCAAGTGATTTCACTCTTTTTTGCTTTAACACTTAATGCACCCTAAACTAATAGCCGCATGAGTAAAAAATCTTCTGCATCTTGTTCCCTGTACAATTTTAAGTAAACCTTGTTAACCTCCAAACTTTACGATGTGTACTTTGTACTTTCTCGGTAAACCGTCTGAGAACAGAGGGAAAAAAGCGAGTCTTTTTCCTCGCCAAATAAAAAGAAATAGTTTTTATGGCAATTATTGCTATGATAAATTTGATATCTGGCAAACCGGATAGTCAAAAATTGAACCCTCCGCGAATACAATGCTCCGCGAATTTGCTCCGCGAAATAAAAAATACGAAATTTGTGTCACCAACTTTTGATTGCATCGAATTTATTTATTAACCAATTTGAAAAATAATTGTACCATAAGAAAGAGTGTAATGTAATGTATTCAGTGATGTTCTCAAATTTAAAAATAATGTTTTTTTCTGTAGATATAACGATTTTAGCAGAAAGTAGCGAAAATATCCAAAGATTACGAATTTTGTATAACCAACTTTTGATCGCATCCAATTTAATTATTAACCGATTTCAAAAATAATAGTACCGTAAGAAAGAGTACATTCTGAGGTATACTGCTGTATTTAAAAAATTAAAAAATAATAGTAATGAAATATAGATACGGCAGTTTTAAAAAAAGTAACAAAAATGTCATGATTTTTCCCGAATTTCAAAAAAATATTATCAAGAACCAAATTGAAATTAAAAAAAAAACTTCACGAGCTGCAAAATTTTACGTTGAGAGGTACTCTTTTAAAAAAACTCACGGCTGAAGACTGAAAATTTGTATGTGTTTTGCTCACTCGCGGAAGAAATTTCGCTTCTTCAATTTTGACACTTAATTAACCCTAAACTAATAGCCGCATCGGAAAAAAATCTTAATAATTGTCCAGGGAATACGATGAAGAACAAATCATGTTAATTTCGTTTTTTCCCGATCAGTACTTTCTCGGGAAATCGTTTAAGAATCGAGCTAAACAGCACAGTTTTCAATCCTGCGGCGGCGGCGGTAACTTTTTTTTAATATAGAGAGATAAAAAGGGAAAATGGATACATCTCTCCCTAAAATTTAGAGAACGGCGGTTAGAATACACCCAATTACCAACGTGTACAAAGTGTGCTGGAGTACGTTCAATCTGCCATGTCCTGAAATAATCTCAATTTGGTTTGTTGTGGCATTTGGGAGAGTGGAGTGTCAGATCACTAATCTGAAATTGGTTCAAAATTACTTGATGTTGTCCTCAGCCTTTTTCTTAGGATTTGATCCCGAAACTTCCACAAATGTCCGTTTTAAAGCTCCAGTGAAACTTTAATTAAAATACCTACCTACCTATACTAGAATTTAGCAATAATATATACCATGCGCAGTTCATACATGTACTGGTTGTCCTAAAAGTTAGCGTACTCCAACTTTACAAAAATGTATTGCCAGTGTTGTTTTAATTATTGAATTTTAGTGTCTGCTTATAGTTTTATCGACTCTAATTTTTATCGTTTGATTTTCTTCGCACTCAAGTTGTGGAATAATAAAGTCCCACGTAATTTTGTTCTTCATTGCAAAATGAATTTATCCCGCATTCGGAGAATTACTCTGTTAGAGTCTTATTTTCAATATAAATTACTAGGGGGCCGGCCCCCTGCTCGCTAAAGCTCCCCAACCCCCGGAGGATTGCTTAGCAATCCTCATTGGTTTGCTGCGAGAACATATGCTCGCTTCGCTCGCATCAATGAAGACATGTGTCCTAGCAGAAAGTACGGTTTACAAAATATGATACTCCAAAAAAATATTTTTCAAACATAAATTTGTTGTGCTACAAAAAAATTATACAGTACCTCTGGAATCAGAACTCGTACAATTTGGAATTCGAATGGAAACTTTGAGCAAATTTTGACTCGAAATGTAAGTGCTGCTTTGGAAATCGAATACCCAGCATTTTGTTTGTAAGCTACAACAACTCGACCAATATGAATTTTTTTTCAATAAAATTTTATCCGATAACGCTATAAATTCAATTGATGCGCGAGACTTCGTGGTGAACAAACAATCGTACAATGTTGCCAAAACGCGATAACAAATAACGTCTTTTTTGCGTGCCACGTAAGAGAATTATATATATAAATATAAAAGTTGTAAATAATTGTGGCGACATAAATATCCAAATGATGCAATACCGAGTAAAGATACGCTATATAAACTTATTCAACAAGTTTTTGTATCATTAGAAGTGAATGAACGAGACTCTTGGTTCCAACAAGACCTTGAAACCTGCCATACAAAATATGAAACCATGGGCATGCTTCAAGATTTCTTTGGCGATCGACTTAACTCAAGAAACTTTTGGCCACCACGTTTCCTGATCTGAGCATACCTGACTTTTTTTCTGTGGATATAATTAAAGAAAAAAATTGATGAAGATAATCACCAAACAATAGGGGGTCTGAAAATTGCCATTACTCAAAGGATACAAGAAGTCACTCCCACATCTTGAAATGCGTTTCTAAAACTATGATCAAACGACTTCAGATTTGCCTCCAAGAAAATGGCGGTAATTTTGAACATTTATCATGAATGTAAGTTCAATTTTTACCCAACGTTAGGTTAAAAGTGCTTCATGTCATTGGTATAAAAATTATTATTTTAAAGTTTATAGTTTTTGTATGATAAATTCACGAATCGTAAGTACGAGAACTTTTAGGACACCCTGTATTATTTAAGACGAACCTTTTACTCGTTCGTACAGTTAACTTAAAATTTAAAAAACATTACTAATATTTGAAGTAAATTGACAAGTTTACTTTTATTATTTTAGGACAGGTGGGGGTACTATAGTTGTAGAAAAGAAAGATGTATTTGCGAACAACTATTAGTAGCACTTTTGAGTACTCTGATATCCCTAAGCAGTTATAAGTAATACCAAATTTGTGATTTAAAATGTATAGCCATATATATAGATATATTGCATCTACACTTTGGTAGAATAATTATTAAGTAAGTAATGCAATGCATAAATGTCTTCCGATTTTATCCATCCTCAATGAAAGGGTTTTGGTTGTTGACAGTTATATGCTCTAATGATCCTCGTTAGAGCTTTCTAGCTTTAATTATTTGCGAATTCCTAGCTGCATTGACTATTGGGCAAATTATACAACGTCACTTAGGAAGCAGTTTCGTTTCCAGCAACGTTAACAATAGCGCTATTGTTAAAATTCGATCAATACAAATTCAAGTGAACATTTCTGCAGACAGCATTATTCTTCATGTCATCATTATACCGGAGATGTAATAATTCATTCGTTTATAACTCACAGGAGTTTCAAATGTTCGATATTTTGAAATAAATAGAAAATACACAGAAAGATTTCCCAACTTATTTTTCTTTAGGTAGTTAACGTCGCACTGGAGCAACAACATATGAATGATGGTCTAGTATCAAGTCCAATGACAACGTAATATTCAACCACGTTCAGATGATTATGTCACACCTGAGCTGGCACTCCACTCTCCAAAATACCACACCTTGCCAACTTGTTTTCCTTAGAAGTAAATACATTAGATTAATTTTAAGAATTAGTAATATATTAAAAGTTTACACTGGATTATTCGAGCATGTACACTAAATGGACAAAAGTATCTGGAAACTACAGAAATTCGAAGGATGATCCATCTTAGTTTTTTTACCTAGTTAGGACTCCGTTCATTGCTGTATGGACATTGTACAATGAACCCTGACGTGTGCCTCGAAGTTTTGGATCATTCTGCTTTGCCTACACTATGGCAATACTACGGCGATGATGGTTATTTCTTCCAAAAAGATAGAGCTCCGTGTCATACTGAAAAACGGGTGCTGAACTCGTTTCCTAAAAATGAGGTGAATTTGCTTGACTGGCCTTTTCAGAGCCCCAAATCTCAATTTTGATCGTGCAATAGTTTGGCAAACTGGAGCGACGATTACGACATCACCACGATTACCTATCTTCACAACAATATCTTCTCACATCCTTGCAATAGGCATGGCGAGCTATTCACAGATAACTTGTTGAAAGATGCCTCCACGTGTTGCATCTGTAATACTAGCAAACGGAGGGCCTGCTCGTTACTACATCTAATAATAAAGTACTTTTTTTTAAACACATGCAGGTGTCCAAATACGTTTGTCCATATAGTGTATATTCATGTATATATTATGATACAGCCTAAAACACTTTGAACATGTTTTATATTTTTTACCTCTTTCAATGCTATCATACTTTACACAATTTATTGATTTATATATTTTATTTCCTTATTCAAATAAGCTCTATTCATACTGGCGTGAAAAACAAAAGATTATCTGCTGTATAACATTCATCAGCTTTTTAGGTGGTCATATAGTTTAGGAAGAACACGCCTCATCTACTTCTCAACCATTCGAGTGTTTTGACTAGGCATGTCCAAGATCTGATCGATCGATTTAGCATGGACGATATATCTCGTTTATACGAAACTGGCCTATAATTTCAACTCCAAGGAAGATTTACTTCTATTTTACAGAAGGATTCTATTCTTAACATTTTGTTTTAACTCAGAGATTTGGTAAAATTATCGACGTACAGTATAGTAGTATAGACTTAAGGATAAATGGAAAGTAAGCCTGAACGTGTCACAGCTGTAATACAAGCAAAAAGAGGGTCTTCCTGAAAGTAAATATAATTACAAAGCACTTTTTCTGGAAAACATTCCTTGTTCAAATACTTTTATCCACATAGTTTATTTTACAGGAGGGTATTGAAGGAATAGGTAGTGACTTTGTTTGTTGACTTCACTGTTTCAGGCCAGCAATACGAGCGTCGTGTTGAAGTCCGACCATAAGCCACTCTGCCTTCGGAACAACAAGAATCAAACTGACAACTACTTGTAAAGGAGCAGCCCATACAAACCGAAATTTTTACACGCGACCTACTGCTTGGTAGAAAAACACTATCACCTCTATACTGTGGAGTCGTGACGTCTGGAGAAAGAAACGTTTCCATGAGAAGGGAGCCGACAGCCACTTGTGGTTTTACTCAGGACGTGGAATGCTGGAAATATCGTAAGGTTCGGCGTCCTAAACTTTTGCACCCCGATTTCCTTCTAACTCTTGGTGTTTGTCACACATCGGCCTTCTAACGGTTCCACAACCCTTCGGACGTATGGGGTTACGGCACCCCTTGAGTCTGGAAGGTGTCATTTTGAAAAACAAACGACGGGGATCCCGGGAGAGAGTTGAATGTCCCCGAAATAAAGACAAGGGGACTCGAGCGAGAGAAGTCACAGAGGAAAATGGTGGACGTGATAGGTCTCGAGACAGTTATACGGGGAAGTCAAAACCCCGAAAAAAATACAAACTATGAGTAGAGAAACTTACTGTTGCTTCATGACCAATGATGCAGTGATTCTTTGCTTGTAAATACATAGTGGTTTAACTGTCTTGAAATCCTTCAAATTTCAAAAATAACTTAAAAAGGAAAACTGCTTAGTCCAACTCCATTTGTATTACTGTGGTGCCCCAAAACATCACAATACCAGCTAGTCCGCATGCCAAGGAGTCACAGGAGGCCGCAGCATGCCAAGGAGTCAAAGAGGGCGGGTCGAGAATAGCTAAATGAATGTCAGAGGTTGGTTGGATGACTTTGGGTTTTATGGGACCTGATAATGCTGCGGCAAGAAAGAGGTATACACTACCAAGTAATTGTGAACAGGAAGGAAAATAGGGGATGATGACAAAACAGAAAAATATCACTTGGGCATAATTAATCCACGACACCCATATTTACTTGATGTAATAAGCCTCATTAAATAAGATTAGTCTACCAGGGTACCCGTGTTGGTGAAGCCTATACATGTGCAAAGAGGATGTGCCGACAAGAGGGAATGTCAGAAGAAAATTGTTCTGCTGTAGATTTAATCTCACTGTGGGCCGTGGTATGCCAGTTGGAAGAAAAACGAATTCGAAAACAAAGGGTCGGAGTTTGATAATAAAACCAAAGACTGTCGTTTACAAAGAGAGTTCCATCCAAGTCAAATATGTCGTGTCCTTAAAAATATCCTCACGTTGGCGTGGTGTGGAAGTTTGGAAATTGAGGTTCCAGCTCAAGTGTCACTGCGTCTTCTGACTGTGGTTCACATTTACGTAGTGTTGTCCTTTTATTTCAGGTTTGTTCACAGACCACATCAAGTAGCCCGTTATGTTGCATTAGTGGGATCTTAATTAACTACCTACCACAAACACCCATGCAAACCGGGATACAGACCCGTGACATACATATTGGTAAAAAAAGCGTATACCAGCTTGGCGGCATGCACCCATTTTTCCAACCACAACAAACTAGCCTTTTGCCAATTAGTCGAAGAGTGCAGATCGTGCATAGCATGTATACTAGAGGAAAGTCAGAAGTTAGTTAGCTGTTGTTTTTAATGACGGAACGGCCACATTTCACCAAGCTGCGGTAAACATGACAAATGCAATACCAACTAAGTGTGACAAGGAAGGAAAAGGGAACGAAATAGAGAAAAATCGTTGGGCATAATTGGGTCGCAACACCCATGCTTACTTGATGCAGTTAGCCACATGGGATGGGTGACGAGTAGGATACTTCGTGTTTGTGAAGCTGTTGTCTCTTCGTCTCGCGATTATACACGATAGCCTTGAATAAACCAAACAACTTCAAGAAACCAATGTGACTTTGGAATGTACAAAATTCTAACTCCAAACCAAGCGTTGTTATTCTACCAGTATTGTGATAATAACACTCTTCACTGGTTGACTAAGCAATAAGGTAAGGGAGGAATTTACAGCGTAAACAAACAAATTCGTATACTAATAAACCAGAAAATATTCTTGGACTTCTTTTCTTTGGTCCACTTTCATTCCCATGAGGCATATAGAGATTACTTTGAAATGTAGTTGGTCACCGTTTTAATGACGTTTGATGCTTTATCCAATTAATGTTAACCAATTGTTTATATTATATCAATTCAAAATCTACTCTTTGGAATTTTTATTGGTAAAGTCCTGAAATTGAGTTTTCGAAAAGCAAGCCAATTAACGTTACTTTCGGAATGGGTACAGGAAACACGTATCTTGGCAGAAAAACGACCGCCATCTACATTTAGCTTGACAGAAGTTGTCTTTTATAATATCAAATTAAATTGGGTATACATAATAGAATTTACCGTTCACGACAAGTTGCGAAGTCAAATTGGTCGATGTTGCAGTATTAGTTGCGATGCAAGTGTACTGTCCTCTGTCAGTGGCCTTCACTTTCCGGAACTGAAGCACTGACGAATCTTCCAATTGCTGCACTGACATTTTTCCAGAAGAGACAAATGGGAAACCGTTCTTCAGCCATTTGAATCTAATTGGTGGATCGCCTGTCGTGACGCTGCAAATTACTTTCGCTCGATCACCTTCATTGGCTGTTATTGTGTCCGGAAAATACTGGGCGTCAATCACAGGAGCCACTAAAGGAATATAAAAGAATCATACCATGTAATAAGGGAAATACTGAAGAAAAACAAATTAAAACTTTCAAAACGCAAGACGTTTTGGGCAATGTTTTCCAATTTTTTATGCGAACATACGAAAGGATATCAAAAATTTAAAACGGTAAAAGCGCGGAAACAGTACTAAACCAATAGATCTCTTCTTGTATGTGCGTTAAGGCCACTGGATAAAATATAGAATGATAAAATAAAAATTGAAATCGGATGACAGTTTGATTTGCTGAAAGTATGTAATCACTCAGTGCATATTCACCATCACATATGATTCATATTATTGAAGGATTTCACAGGTTGATTATTGAAAGTAGAGTACGAATCTCATATTTTCAGGAGCGTAGAACAATTTTGCTACCATTATGATGTATTTTAAAGTTCTATTATGATTTGTTCACTCCTGGTTCACTTGGTGTATCTGCAAATATACAGGTGCTAAGTATAGGATTATATCCATTATGTATTAACGGATCACTTTTACTTTTGTAACCTTAAAATATAAATAACTAAATACCTATAAAAGTGACACATTTAATAAAAATTAAATTGTTTACATTTCAAAGTAATAATAACTATACTATTTGGTATAGAAACACGATCACATTATATTGAAATTTTTTTTTTTAAAGTATTATTAAATACGTGTAAGATACAACTGCACCTACTTTTGAGTTATAGAACTTGCTGTCTCAAATCGTAGTTTGTCTCAGAGCTTTTTATTTTATCCAAAATCTAAACTATAATACTGATACAAGAGTATACATAAATATGACTACATTGTGTTACTACTACGATGCTACAAATCAATTAGTGTACACTGTGTATCAAAATTAGCAATGTTGTCATTTTAAATACATTTATTAGCGAACGAGTACGTAAGGTAATTTACGTATTAGCAAATGTCCGGAGAAGACATTCAACAGTAAAGGTCACGGGTACTGAAATAATTAATTCAATTCAGAAAACCATCGTCCATCCAGTTTTCTCTAAATATATGTATTCCAAAATTCTATATTGCGTGTGGATCTAATTCAGTAATAATTCGTTAAACGAAACTCCATACATCAGAGGGCATGTATTTGAAAAATAATAAAACAAACCGGAAAGCTTCAACACATAAATATATTACCAAAGCCATACATACACTAAATCAGTTTCATTAAAATTCAATGTATCAACATAGCCGAAGCCTCGCAAATAAATGCATTCAACCAGACATCCTTTCACAATATCGCATTGCCGCAAAACAAACACCACCACTTTGGAAATCCATTTACGCAAGTAGTGTATTTTACGATCATTAACTGCGTTTCACAACATGCCCCATTCAAAACCCACACTTGAAAATCTTCTGAAGACTCGGGAAATTCATTCCAGGCCTGAACAGATCCCTCCCTTCTCGTTCATTCCAAAACGCTACAGTTAATCCTCAAGTTTTCCCAATTAACGAAACTCCCCTGCATGTTCACAAATCCCCACTTGAAGAGGTATTCCTTCCAATATGCACTTGAAATAAACGCACTCTTCCCGTAATAAATGGCCTCTGTCATCGGCCTCGTGATAAGTTAGCAGATAGGGGGACCAATGTAAACATCCTGGATGTTGATGGATGTCGTATAGAAGTACAAAACGTTCGAGTCACGCGATGCCTGTTAGAGTCTGACCGAAGCACGCGACCGTATATCAAGTCCATGGTTGTACCACATTAGGCGACTTGATGCTTGGGTTGAGGGAAGGTTGTTTTGAAAGTAAATTGTCATTGGTATATAATTGGTACCCATGAGTATAAATGTACTAGTTAGATTTACATAAAAAAGTGTAATTTCCAAGAAATGCAGTCTTAACTAATGCTAATCGAATGAAGGTTTATAGAAAATTATCTTTGGTACACTCGAGCAAAATGTTTCTTTGAAACAGACGATCATATAGTATAGAGTTACTTCTAATGCAAGGGTATTAGAAGTGTAATTTCCAAACCGAAAGCTGGTCAGAAGAAATGTTACTGGAATAAATTTTGAAAGTATATACAGTCTCACGTCATTACAACGTTATTAGAATGAATGCTGAAAGATAATTGTATTTTATACACTTAAGCATTATTTTATGTGATCATACAAACGAACACGAAAGCAAATTAGATTTTGTACAAAGGAATATTGTCAATTGGAGATTATTTGTTATGCTAATGTAATTTCCAAGCTGGAATCCTATCTTAAAAAGTGTTACTCCAATGAATGATGAACGAAAGTTGCCTTTATATATAAATGGAGTATACGAGCATAAATTTACTAGTTTCAGACGAACTTAAGAAGCGTAATTTCGAAACTAAAACCTGATTACGGTGTTACTCTAATGAATGTTGAAAGATTTTGTTAACATGTAATTGGTAAGATATGAACATAAAGGTATTAGTAAGAAACATGCTTACGAATTACAATATCCAAACTGGATACCATTCATATCTATTGATACTTGAATGTATGTTTAAAGAAAATTGTGTGGTTTCTATTAGGGATGCGACATCGACAGCAAAACATCGATGTTGAAAATTAAAACATCGATGTTGATAAAACATTGTTCCAAAAACATCGATGTTTTTAAAATTCAGTGTATTTAAACTTTTTTTTCCCATTTCTTAAAACTGGTTTACCAACTAAGGATGCTACGTCGACATCAAAACATCGATGTTCAAAATTGAAACATCGGTGTTGATAATGCATCGCCCCCAAACTTTCGATGTTTTTAAAATTCAGTGCATTGAAACGTTTTACTCCATTTCTTATAACTGGTTTAGCAACTAATGATGTGACATCAGCTCCAATACATCGATGTTTTTCATAAAACATCAATGTTTTGAAAACATCTACATCGATGTCATATCCCTACTTTTCAGACCCTTCACCTTTGGTCACTTTGGTCTAAAATATGTTCAATTTGCTGATTATGAACATTATGCTACTTGGTTATTTTTTAAATTTTTATAACGGTACTTTTTTCATTTAAAAATAAAACATCGATAGCGTAAAAACATCGACAAGTATAAACATCGATGTTACAAAAACATCGACCCCAATACATCGATGTTAAATACATCGATGTTTTTTTAAAAAAACATCGATGTTTTGAAAACATCGACATCGATGTCGCATCCCTAGTTTCTATACATAATAGATGCATATTGCCATATATGTACTACTTAGAGACTTCCTTTTATAGCATACCGGATTTGCATTGATATTGCTACACAAGGTAATGTACTTTTTTAAAACAATTTAGTTGTCAAAACTTACCAACTACTGAAGCGTATGTTGAACCAGAAGCTGAAACACCGTCTGGGTTCCTTGCTGTACAAGTGTATTCGCCTTCATCAGCTGCCTTTTGGACATTCTGTATTGTTAAGTATCCCGTTGTACTTATCTTGTGCCTCTGATCAAGTGGTAAGATAATACCCCCTAGACACAGTGGAAACACAACAAATCATTTGACGTGCATTTGAACTCGAAACATATTAAAGGAATGAAACATCTGAATATTTCTACATCGTGATAAATTATGTGCTTAAAATTGTACAGTTGAAAACTATTATTGCATTCTCTCCAAAGTTGTTTTAACCTGTTAACTCGTGCATAAATTGGGATAATGACAAGATATTTCATCAAAATATAGCCAATAAACGAGATCGGGATCTGATCAGTTTTCTTCTAATGACAAGATATCTGGTCCATTGATATCTGGACAGTTTTTCTAATGACGAGATACTATGTCGATATAACCACCAAGCCCTAGTTTGATGATTTGGCTCAATCATTACTTAGGGTAACAATTTTAGCCATCTTCCTGGTTGTTTCGAGAAGATATCATCTCGTTATTTGAATAAAAGTAACCAGAGTTTGATGGACGAGATATCTTGCCACTGGAACATGTGTTCCTATTATGCAATTTCACCTTAGAGACATTTGTGGTAATTCGACAGATGTCGTTTGTTGACAGATTGGCAGTTGCGTGAAACCTTGCAGCTGTATTAAGACCAGGCCCTGATTTATCATTAGGCCCGTGAGGCACGGGCCTAGGGCCCCCATAATTTATAGAGCCCCTAAGTTTCAAAAGTATCTAAAAAATTTTAAAAGTTTTTAAGTAGTTACATAAATTATTGGGTATTTAAGTAAATGTCCGTCGACTGTTTCCCCCACTATCACATTCTTGTAATTACATTAATTATCTAACTATTATGTTTTAAATTTTCATCTGCTTTATTTTGTTTTGCCAAGAGTGTTATAAGTAATGTCACGATTTTATCAAACTTTTTGGTGACATCTGTGAAACGGTCAGCAATCAAATACGTAAGTACCAATTATTGTTATAAAATTAGTTTTTGTGATGAACAAATAACATGGGGGGGGGGCTTCCTGCGTGTTGTGCCTACTATACCACATTTTCTAAAACGGGCCCTGATTAAGACCACGGGATACTTCTGTATGCGTGGTCATGTAATGGATTATTTCGAGTGTTTGATTATTTTGTATTGCCTTTAGCAGCTGACTTTAAGTTCGGGTCGGTAGCTTTTTGAAATGAGGCTACACGGCAACGAATTTTGAAATTGTGATAAAAAATGAAGTTACGTTTGTAATCACATAGTTTGAAGAAGTTATTGGAAATCATTTAATCGCATTGCCAATTCAATTGCTCATCGTGGACTATTCATCGATGTTCAGTGAGGCTAGTTGGTGGAGATAGGTTACACTGCTATACAAACTATTGTATTGCAAGTTATTTCTAGAGCGGTGGAACCGGATCTCTCACCTATTCCATTATAAAGGTCCCTCGACGAGAGGACCATTAGAAAAAAAGGCTTACCAGATGTGATCAACGAGATTTCTCGTCATTAGAAAAACTGATCATAACATTACCTCGCCGTCCTCTCAAATCCGATGATATCCTTTTGACAAAATGTCTTATAAATGACAAAAATTTATCAAATACTGGTGGTACAAATATCTTGTCAAAAGCTTTTGGAGGGTTTTAAAGCACGGCGAGATATCTTGTCAAAACCACTTGGAGGGTTTAGAGTTTTAAAAACCATGGAATCGTCATTAGAAAAAAAGGCTAACCAGATCTGATCAACGAGATTTCTCGTCATTAGAAAAACTGACCATATCGTTACCTCGCCATCCTCTCAAATCCGATAATATCCTTTTGACAAAATGTCTTATACATGACAAAATGTCTTATAAAGGACAAAAATTGATCCAATATTGATCATACAAATATCTTGTCAAAAGCTTTTGGAGGGTTTTAAAGCATGGCGAGATATCTTGTCGAAACCACTTGGAGGGTTTAGAGTTTTAAAAACCATGGAATCGTCATTAGAAAAAAAGGCTAACCAGATCTGATCAACGAGATTTCTCGTCATTAGAAAAACTGACCATATCGTTACCTCGCCATCCTCTCAAATCCGATAATATCCTTTTGACAAAATGTCTTATAAATGACAAAATGTCTTATAAATGACAAAAATTGATCCAATATTGATCATACAAATATCTTGTCAAAAGCTTTTGGAGGGTTTTAAAGCACGGCGAGATATCTTGTCGAAACCACTTGGAGGGTTTAGAGTTTTAAAAACCATGGAATCGTCATTAGAAAAAAAGGCTAACCAGATCTGATCAACGAGATTTCTCGTCATTAGAAAAACTGACCATATCGTTACCTCGCCATCCTCTCAAATCCGATAATATCCTTTTGACAAAATGTCTTATAAATGACAAAATGTCTTATAAATGACAAAAATTGATCCAATATTGATCATACAAATATCTTGTCAAAAGCTTTTGGAGGGTTTTAAAGCACGGCGAGATATCTTGTCGAAACCACTTGGAGGGTTTAGAGTTTTAAAAACCATGGAATCGTCATTAGAAAAAAAGGCTAACCAGATCTGATCAACGAGATTTCTCGTCATTAGAAAAACTGACCATATCGTTACCTCGCCATCCTCTCAAATCCGATAATATCCTTTTGACAAAATGTCTTATAAATGACAAAATGTCTTATAAATGACAAAAATTGATCCAATATTGATCATACAAATATCTTGTCAAAAGCTTTTGGAGGGTTTTAAAGCACGGCGAGATATCTTGTCGAAACCACTTGGAGAGTTTAGAGTTTTAAAAACCATGGAATCGTCATTAGAAAAAAAGGCTAACCAGATCAGATCAACGAGATTTCTTGCCATTATAAAAAAAATGACCAGATCGTTACTTTCAAAAATTTGATACTAACCTTTTGATAAAATATATTATAAAAAACAAAATTTCTCAAATGGTGATAGAGGAGATATCTTGTTGAAAACACTTCGATGATTTTAAAAGCTCTAGCTTTTAAATAAAGATATTTGAAACTAAACTTTTATTTTGACATTAAAAAATTAAGGAGTGTCATTGTACAGAGTGTGTCACAAATTCTATCGAAAAACTAAAATACTTTTTGTGGCAAAGGAAACAAAAATTATCTCAATTACTTTGTTTCCTTAGCCACAAAAAGTATCTCAATTAAAAATTTTAAGGGTCAGGTGGGATTATCCTTTCAATTTTCAATAAGGCTTCTCAACCCAGATAACATTTATCATGCCAGAAGATTTCAGTTATCACTGTGAACATTCTTCGGAATGGGCCTTAGAGCAATGTTAAACTTTTGAAACCTTTTAACACACACACGCACATTAGCCCTATTTCTTGCAGTATTTACTTTGAAGTCAACTCACATTAAATCACCGACTAACTCCATTTAATTACGTCCACTCGAATTAGCTTAGACACGGTCTTTGCGAAATACACGAGGTGCACTTTGAGTTTCAAGGTTATTTAATTAAAAGCCTTATTTATTGAGATAAATGAATTTCACATAGAGCTGCCATAACTCCAGGTTTCCAAGAGAAACCTCCAAGCTCCAGTTTAAATTTGAAAAAGATCTTTGTCGATTTAAAACAGAGACGAAAGATTTGAACTGGAACGACAAACAGGCGCTTTTCACGACTTTTTTGCTGGCAATGCATTGAGAGTGAAAAATTGTTTACTCTAATTTTATAACTATACTCATTATATTTATTACCCTTTGGAGTAGGTTCAGATATTGACCTCGTCTTCTGACAGTGGTTCAAAGGAACAAGATGCTGTCCTAGGTTCCTTCACTCAGTATTAATCCCACATTGACATCAATAGCCCGTTATGTGCCTCCAGTGCGACGAAAATTCAGCTACCTACCTACATTCATTCAATTATTACCTAATCGATGTTACGCTCACTAAATTACCATGATGATCTAAAAGCTATCTGTAATACTTCTGATTTTATATCACATGGTAAGACTCTTACAGCATTTACAGTTTTGAAATATTGTTAAAATTAATTTTTCTCCACCTTCCATGATGGTGAAATATATCTTATTGTAAGAATATATCTTATTGTCACCAATAGCCCGTTATGTGCCGCCAGTGTGACGAAAATTCAGCTACCTACCTACATTCATTTAATTATTACCTAATCAATGTTACACTCACTAAATTACCATGATGATCTAAAAGCTATCTGTAATACTTCTGATTTTATATCACATGGTAAGACTCTTACAGCATTTACAGTTTTGAAATATTGTTAAAATTAATTTTTCTCCACCTTCCATGATGGTGAAATATATCTTATTGTAAGAATATATCTTATTGTCACCAATAGCCCGTTATGTGCCGCCAGTGTGACGAAAATTCAGCTACCTACCTACATTCATTTAATTATTACCTAATCAATGTTACACTCACTAAATTACCATGATGATCTAAAAGCTATCTGTAATACTGACTTCATATTACACGGTAAGATTCTTATAGCATTTACAGTTTTTAAATATTGCTAAAATTAATTTTTCCCCACCTTCCATGTTGGTGAAATATATCTTATTGTAACAATAAATATCCATTGGATCGAACCACAACTGGCCCGAAGTTCAGATATTCCGTTTTCTTCTCTGTAAACAAATGGAAGTCCGGTGTAACGTGAGGAAAACTGACCATTAGACACTGACCGTTATTCCAAATAGGCACGATATAATGATATTAGATGCTGACCCACAACACATATTTAAGTTTTCAGTGGTAATTATCTTCAGGAATCGGTGTCGAAGACAGCATAGATTTAATCCGCAAAAATTTCATTTTCGAAAGATTTGCACATGGCCCAATATTTAAGCGATATTTAAGTTTTCAGTGGTATTTATCTTCAGGAATCGGGTGTCGAAGACAGCATAGACAAAATCCACAAACATTTCATTTTCGCAACATTTGCAAATGGACCAATATTTAAGCGATATTTAAGTTTTCAGTGGTAATTATCTTCAGGAATCGGTGCCGCAGACAGCATAGATAAAATACGCAAAAATTTGATTTTCGGAACATTTATTTGCACATGGACCAATATTTAAGCGATATTTAAGTTTTCAGTGGTAATTATCTTCAGGAATCGGTGTAGAAGACAGCCATAGATAAAATCAACAAAAATTTCATTTTCGAAAAATGTGCACATGGACCAATATTCAAGCGAAGACTTAAATTGATATTTCTGAACGTGATTCCCATATTTTATAGTCGGATAAACTATTTATAGGATGTTGTAATTGATAGATAATTTACCTGATTTTCATTTGCTTTTATATTTTTACGACTACTTTACCCTCAACGAGATATCTCGTCCTTCAAGATCTTATAAATTTTGCTGGTGACAAAATATCTCATAATCACGACAGTGACATTTTTTGATGCTGACAAGTTTTAGACCTGGTCAGTTTTCTTCTTACAACAAGTTATCTCGTCAATAAAGGTCTGGTCAGTTTTTCTAATGACGAAATACCTCTTAGGGACTATGACCATTATGGTTAAGTAAATACTTTTATTCACGCACTTATACCTTAAAATTTCAAAAACAAGATCAAGATACTGTAAAGAGAAATTAAAAATATTTTCAGATAATAATCCTCCCATCGAAATTTACCAACGATATTAGTTGAAGTTTTTACAAGCTATAGCATATTTTAAATATACACCATTGAAAATTCTCTCACTAGACAGTTTAATTTCATCACAAAGCAATTAAAATGACTTCCTATTTTAATAATTTCAGAAAGATTATGTTTTATAAAGTGAAATCTCATAAAGTTTTACCAATCGTTGATTTATGCTTGTAAAATATCAACATTTGAAATAGAATGCACTAAAAGTCTCTAAGGTATTCCTTCACCGAAGTTAAAGTTTGCGTTAGTTGGCGCGATGTTTGCAAATATTATATAGATGACATTTTGTAGTAAAATATTCGAATGTCATCCGCAGAAGGAGTATTCTCTGAGGAAATTCTTATTCCGAATTGCCGCAAGTATAAACTTTATGTAATGAATTAAAATTCAAATGTCTCAACAAATTAGATCCTAGAATAAATGGATAACTTATCGTAATTATCTTGGTGTTTCGAGGTTCTGAGATGAAGTACAATTATTATGTCCTCGGGGATCTTTGTTTTCGGAAGTTTGTCAAAGTTGATTGTTGGATTGTAATTTGGATGTTTTAACTGTATTAATTTTAAATGATGACTGCTTAATCAGGTTGTCGAGTTTAAATTGGTTAATATAAAGTTGGTGTAAAACTTTTAATGCTTCACCACTAACAAAAATGCATTTTGTTAGATTAAAAAATTCTAATATTTTTATGATGATTAAATACTTAATGAGATCTAGCCTGGATATTTAATGAGCAAAACGTTTTTCGTCGATGCAAACAGTATATTTACACATTTTGTATTAAGTAAAATGTGTTGATTTCAAAGATAACGAACACTTGGTTGGCAATGATCCTTGATTAAAAGTTTGTCTTCTTGATGTTTTAAGCCTCGTCAACAGACTGTGGTTCAAAATTACGAGATGTTATCCTCGGATCTTTCCCTTAAATGATTGATCCCGGACCGTCGTCAATAGCGCGTTGTGTTGTTCTAGTACGACGTTAATTAAAATATTACCAATCTTCAAGTATGAAATGGGATCGAAGCATATAAGCTGTCAACCAATGAAGACATGTTTGTTTACCTCAAATTTTTTTTTTGCTTGGCTTTAAGAGCTGTTATAAACTCTAAGTTGTTTATGTTATCTGTCGTGATCCACGTAATTTCTCGACGAGATATGTAGTTCATCATTATATTATCACTTTCGATACTGAAGACATATCGTCAAGATATTACTGATTATTTGATAAAGGCAATATTTAGATCTGATCATTTTACATCTTATGACGATTCCATTGTGACGATTTGGTAAAGACAATAGCATTCGGACCTTTTGTTCCGAAGATTTTCCTTGCGCCTTATCGTCTGCAAGTGACATTCCGATGAAGACTGATGCATGGAAAATCATCACAAGAAGAAGCATAAAATGCTGGTCAATCTACTAGAGCGTTGCTGCAACAAAAGAACACGAGAACCGCAAATGAAAGTCACGAGATAAATGAGGATACACGAGATTTTTAAGGTATTTGGATGACATCATCATTGGAACAGGGACGAGACGAAGAATCCAGGGTGCGAAGTAGTGACAAAGATCAAAGAGCTCGCGTTATTCAGCTATACGGTGAATTTAAACACCGGTAGAGAAAAAAAAACCTAAATGTCGAGAAAGAACTTTTTGTTTCTTTATGAACATTCGTTCATTAAATGTTCCCTGAACATATTATGTACATAGTCTTCGTATTGTTAAGCGAGACCTTTCAAGCTGCAATAAAAACTTGTAAAGGAATACAGCTGAGTCGGAATCCAGTTTATTACTGTCGTGCAGTAATACTCTACAAACGCCACAGTATCAAGATCTGCTCAGTTTTTCTAATGACGAGAATATACCTCATCGTCAAACACTAGGAAGGTTAATACATTTTGCACTAAGATAAAGTTGAAGACTAATTTATTTTTACTAAGATAAACAAGATGTGTCAGTTTTGAAACCACGTCAAATGGAACTTTACATGTATATTTTAATGATAAGACATGTAATGAGACAAGCAATGTAAATGGTTCCCTGTGGTCAGTATAGGTACATAAGTGTGTTTCGATTTAGATATTATAGGATTCAACCTTCTTGGAGGTTGTTTCAAATAAATATCTCATCATCAGCTAAACAGATTAGATCTGGATGGATGAAATATTTCATCGCTAGTAAAATTGGGCAGATCTTGATGGACGAGATAGCTGGTCGAAACAACTTAAAGGTATGAAAGTGATGAAGTATTCTCCAATTTGATTATTGTGGATTTAACCATTCTGGTATCTCACCATCAGTAAACCTGACAAGATCTTGATGGAGGAGGTAATTCGTCAATAGAGAAAATTAACCATATCTTGATTTCGTCCTCACCAAACAGTTGCCAATATATTAATGACGTGACATCTCGTGGCACCTTGATAGACGAGATAGCTAGTCAAAACGACTGGAAGGATTGAAAGTGATGAAGAATAATCCAATTTGTTTTTGTTGGATTTAACCCTTCTGGTATCTCATCATTAGTAAACCTGACAAGATCTTGATGTAGGATGTAATTCGTCAATAGAGAAAATTAACCATATCTTGATTTCGTCATCACCAAACCGTTAACACTTCTGGCATCTCACAGTTAGTAAACCTGACAAGATCTTGATGGAGGAAGTAATTCGTCAATAGAGAAAATTAACCATATCTTGATTTCGTCATCACCAAACCCTTAACACTTCTGGTATCTCACCATTAGTAAACCTGACAAGATCTTGATGGAGGAAGTAATTCGTCACTAGAGAAAATTAACTATATCTTGATTTTGTCATCACCAAACCCTTAACGCTTCTGGTATCTCACCATTAGTAAACCTGACAAGATTTTGATGGGGGAGGTAATTCGTCAATAGAGAAAATTAACCATATCTTGATTTCGTCATCACCAAACAGTTGTCAATATCTTAATGACGTGACATCTCGTCGAAAGAACTTCGAATAAACTACGCTAAGTGAACTCACCTTTCTGCCATGAGATGCTTTTAATAGGATACCCTCCTACAGGACAAGTCAACACCAGATCTTGTCCGGATACAGCAGACACATTCGGAAACGGTCGGACGAAAGGAGGGCCGTATACATTCAGCCTTGCGGCGTGCCATACAGCTCCGACGTCATTGCTGACGTCGCAGCGATACACTCCACCATCTTCAACTCTGGCTTCTGTGATGTTGAGGTAGCTTGTGACGTGTACATCAGGAGAGGCAAAGTCTCCTATCCGGATTCTGGGGTTGAGTGCCGGATTAAGTTCTTGGCCGTACAGTGTCCATGCGACACGTGGTACAAAGTTGCCTGCAGACACGCATTTGAGGCTTACTCTTTCTCCAGCATTCACCGTAGTGTCTGGGAATGCGGATAGCAGATATGGTGGTACATCTGTAAAACATAAATATATAATTAGTGGGAATTGCTATTGAATATTTCTTATATTAATTCTTAAAGAAGATGTGATGGTATATCTTAAAAGCAAGAAGTGTTAATATTGCTCAATGGGAACATCCATTAATTCTCTTTTACCTAAAGAAAATAGCAGACATGATGATATACAGGGTGTTTCAGTGAACCGTTTCAGAACTTCTAAGAGGGGTAGGGTACATCCTGACGAACCAAAATCATTTACCAATGGGCAGTCAGAAATGCTTTCCTGACGCGGTATATGGCGTTGTGCGAAAATCCCGAGCTTTCGTGTAGGGAATCTTCATTTCGCACAAGAACGCCAAGTTAGTAGGATGGATGATTACACGATCGCAGAGTTAGCCGATATGCATTTGGCGTACGGGGCTGCAAATTGTAGTGGACCAGCCGCACAGCGTTTGTACGCGGAACGACATCCGACGAGGCGTATCCCCAGTCATAATTTCTTTGCAAGACAGCACCAGAGGTTAGCTGAGACAGGTTCATTAGAAAGAGCTGACAGGGACAGGGTAAGAACAGCACGGACTGCAGACGTCGAACAGAATGTGCTGCAGCATGTACAGGGGAATCCAAGAACGAGTACACGAAGTGTAGCAAACGCAGTCGGAGTTTCCCATTGCAGCGTCTGGAGGATTCTCCGAGAAGAAGACATGCATCCGTTTCACGTGCATCGTGTCCAGACACAGCAGCCGGAGGATTATGCACCTCGTATTGCTTTCGCACAGTGGTACCTTGGAAAATGTGGTACAAATCCCCTTTTTACTGCTGAAGTGTTGTTTTCCGATGAGGCATCCTTCACAGGGGAAGGAATTTTCAACACGCATAATGACCATATCTGGGCGGTCGAGAACCCGCATGCAATACGACGTCGTGCAGCACAGATTCGATTTTCGGTCAATGTATGGGCCGGTATTATGGGAGATCACCTCATCGGACCTTACCTGTTACCGTCTCGTCTAACTGGACCTAACTACTTGTTCTTTCTGCAGCAAGTATTGCCACAACTTTTGAGAGATGAACAGATTTCTGCATCGACGCAACAGACAATGTGGTTCCAACACGATGGAGCTCTTGCCCATTATAGCGGAGATGTTCGTAACTACCTGGATGTCACATTTGGTCAGCAGTGGATCGAACGTGGTGGTCCCGTGCGTTGGCCTGCTCGGTCACCCGACCTATCATGTCTTGATTTTTATTTCTGGGGTCATCTGAAATCGCTAGTTTATGACACCCCTGTTGACAATGTTGAGGAGCTGGTTGCAAGAATTGCAGTAGCTGCCGGAGAAATTCGAGATATGCCTGGAGTATTCCAGAAAGTGCGGATGTCCATGCGTCGGAGATATGAGGCGTGCATTGTAGCCCGTGGAAGAAACTTCGAACACTTACTTTAATCCACGTACCTTTTGCTTCTTTTCATGTATTATTAAAACGATTTCTCACTTACGGTCTCTTTTCTTTACGGTGCTTCTGTGTACAATACCGCTTCAGGAAAGCATTTCCGACCCCACATTGCTATATGATTTCGAGTTGTCAGGATGTACCCTACCCCTCTTAGAAGTTCTGAAACGGTTCACTGAAACACCCTGTATATGAAAAACATAAAATGGGAGTATCGGTTGGTGAGAATTACCATTAATTCGCTTTTAATTAATGTAGATAGCAGATAGGATGGTACACCTGAAAAGCATAAAATAGGGATACGAATTGGTGGGCGTAGAAGTTAATTTATTTAAATTCATTCATTTTGCAGATATGACTGTATATATGTTATTGTTGCTGATCCCTTTAGCCCAGCAGAGCTAGACTAGGTCCATGATATCGCACACTCTCAAGAAATCAATGACCAATAATGGTCGCTCCAGAAGATCTTCTTTATAAAGTCCCAAGCACTCAAGGATATGATCCAGAGTGACCTGGCCTTTGGAACACTTGGTACAAATTGGAAAGTCCTTTTCTTTGTTGTATAAGTCAATGTTTTGAGGTGGCCACTACGAAATCGTGTTATTGTAGTTTGTTCCTGTCTGCTGCATCGGAGGGATATAGAGATCCACCGGGACGATTACTCTTGTACCAATGGTGCACAGGGGGAAACTATATATATGAAGAGCATAAAGCGGGGATATGAATTGGTGGGAATAGCTCTTCATATAATACATGTAAATTTATACAAACAGCAGATATAAATGGTTCATCTGAAGCACACATTGAATCAATAAATTAATGTACAAATT
Organism: Metellina segmentata; assembly: GCA_947359465.1. Classification (NCBI taxonomy): domain Eukaryota; kingdom Metazoa; phylum Arthropoda; class Arachnida; order Araneae; family Tetragnathidae; genus Metellina; species Metellina segmentata. The sequence goes on from OX375883.1 coordinate 64,899,998, forward strand.
TTCGAACTAGTAAAACTTATTTTTAATTTAATCGTAAATACACTCAATAAACTAACCGATTCCAAATTTTTAATTTAAAATATATTATTTTGGTTTGTTATAATTCGTTATAGAATCTTCTCTCAAATTTTAATTTACTTACAAAATTATGACTTTAAATTAATAAAGTAGTTATTGAAATGTAATCAATGGTATAGTAGGTGGATTTTAAAATTAAGTATAGTAAAATTAATTTTAATTATTTCATAAATGCTTGTTACTAGTCGCATATTGTCTTTCCACTCGTAATTTTCAAAACTTTAAGTGCATTTGACGAAATATCTCGTCTATCAAGACCTAGCCAGTTTAGCTAATGACGCGATACCTCTTCTTTATAATGCCGATTGAATTATAAATGAAGATATTGCCTATTTGTATTAAGAGTTCAAGTTCAGGTCCGTTTTAGTAGATATATGGTTGCTAATGACGAGATATCTCGTTCATTAATATATAGTTGCTAACGACGAGATTTCTAGTTCATTAATATATGTTTGCTTCTGACGATATATCTCGCTCATTAATACATGGTTGCAATGACGAGATACCTCATCGAAGCGAACTTATGCAGGTCGAAATTAAGTTACAAATTTTAGAACATTTATTTTACTTTTCCTCAAAAGCATAACATATTATCTAGCATTTAAAGTTCCCGTAATCTTTTGTTGCGAAACACGTTATTTTAGTTCTTTATAATTGATTGCACAAACAAGCTTGTATATTCTTCAACATCACTGATTATACAGTTATTAAAGACAATTTTTTTCTCCAGCAAAGCATCTGCTGGTGATACATGTCACATTAAAGTTTTAAACTATGCGAATTTTCCCGAATCTTCTTAAAAATTGATACATATTACAGTAAATTAGGCTCCCCGCAGAATAATTTCTACAAAGAAACGCACACTGTCTACGAATCTGGCATGCTAAAATGTTTCTCCGTTTTAAGGAATATGAATTTTTACAAAGTGCGCTTGTTTACTGTGTACTCAGATATTTTAATTAACGAACTTTTTTCTTCCTTTACGGAGTAGAAGAATTCTTAATGAATGCTTGCCGTGGAGTGTGTGTTTTGAGGTTCTTCATTACGGAAAAAATTGCAGAAAAATAATCTCCTGTCTGTAAAAAAAAAATCAGACTATTTGAGTAAGAAAAGGAGGAAAAAAAGGTTAATTGAATTTTAGATTCAAAAAGAATATTTTCTGTGAGAAAGAAATTTGTTTGGAATACGGAAATAAGTACAGTTTTTTGCATTGAAACCCATCAATTTTAAGGTATTCCTGATATCAGTCTCAATATCAATGCAAAATAGAAAATGTTTTTGTACTTCCAAGCAGAAGATGTTTTTATATATAGCACTTATCCGGTCAGCTAGTCTGCCACAAAATTACTCCTGACACAAAGTCTGCCTCTTGTTGCCATAGAAATGACTTTATCATCTTTCCAGTAATTCGTATGACCTTTAGCTGTGCTGGTAGATAACAGTGCGTACATTATGGTGTTTCCGCGTTTGGACCATAATTTCATATAATATTTTTGTTGTCGTAGTAACGGACCTTATCTGCTGTCAAGTAGTTAGACTAATGGTCACTGTGTTGGTTGTAAACACTAATGGACCCGAATGTAATAAAAATTTTTTAAAAGTATTAAAATAAATTTAAAATATTCAAAATGTAAAATTTTAGTATACCCTAAATAATAACTATTATTTCGCAAAAATTAATAATGGCAAATAAAATTAGATTCGTCGCAATTTAAATTCTAAATTTGCATGACAACGGAACAACACAATTGACAACGGTTCGGGATTAATGCAGAAGGAAAATATCCTGAAACAACTCCTCGTTATATTGGACACGATCAAATTATGAAATCAAAACCTGAGATGGTATCTCAGTCACCAAACTTCCACACCGCGCGAATGTAATGGCATTTGAAGTGATGGCAGGTTTAAAGTGCTCCAAAATCGATGTATACGACGGTTTCTACTGAATCGAGTATCGAATTCCATCCGGTTGCCAATTCATGATTCTTCCAACTGGTCTACCGTCCACATTAAAGTTATTCCGTTGTACATAATTTTTTTCTTATTTCTCAAACAATAATACATCTGTAACGTAATTTTCTATCTTTAAAAAAAAACTTTTTGTTCTTTTCACCCATTCAAAAAAGTCTGCATAAATTAACCTGTAGAAAGGATTTATCAATTCAGGCAATGAATCAATGCTTGCAATAAAAATTGCAAGCATTGTATGCTAACAATTGTTTACAAAGAAATTGCGATTGCGGGGGTTGGCGAGAGTAAGCGAGGAGGGGGAGGGACCCCCATAGTTATTTCTCTCTATATTAAAAAAATAGTTACCGCCGCCGCAGGATTGAAAACTGTGTTGTTTAGTTCAATTCTTAGACGGTTTTCCGAGAAAGTACTGATCGGAAAAAAACGAAATTATCATGGTTTGTTCTTCATCGTATTAAAATTGTACAGGGAACAAGATGCAGAAGTTTTTTTACTGATGCGGCTATTAGTTTAGGGTGCCTTAAGTGTTAAATTAAAAAAAAAGTGAAATCACTTGCGAAAGAAGTATTGGTTTGCGAACCAAATGGGATTGCTTAGCAATCCCCGGGGGTCGGCGAGCATAAGCGAGCAGGAGGCGAAGCCCTCGCTATGACGTCATAGACCGGAAAGTGAAATCAGGATAATACGAATTATTTAGATAGTTTCACTCTGCGAAAGGAGTGTTGGTTTGCGAAACAAACCAAGTGGCATCTGTGAAAGGAGTGTTGGTTTGGCGAGCGAAAGCGATCAGTGGACAGAGTCCCCTAGTCCTCTAAAATGTTGGTATTCTTTATCACTATCTAGTACAAGCACCCTCAAATGAAATACCGATTTTGAACATCCTATAAGTAATTCTCATATCCTATCTTTATATGCGCGGTCCATTGCATACTATCAATGTTATTATAGGCAAAGTACTGATATATCCCCATGTCTTTCCAGTGCGATGTTAATTAATATTCCACCAACCCCTTGTCTTCCTCTCTCACACATGTAATACGAAGAATGTTCATTGAGAATAATTCAACTCTTTAATTGGCCTTTAAGTTCCACTAGTCATTCCGTCAGATAAGATATGGACGGGATGACCACTCACCTAGCAGTCCAGGACGGTCAGTTTCACGAAATTCCTTACTTACTCTTTCAGTGATTGTGACGCGTTTCTAACTGTTCACAATCCTACTATGCGTATTCCAACCTGCCAACGATTCTTAGAGGTGGTGTCAGAATCTGACAACCAGTAGTATCGATTTAGATGTGTCAATGTACACTATCCTACAACAATGACCGGACAGCAATATGTGATAGTATAAGAGAAATAATTTATGTTTTAATATAGGAATGGTCACCCACATGCTGCAATTACATTAGCAACCTTTCTGGGCATACTTTCAATAGGGTTTTGATACAGAGTTATGGGTATTTGTGTCCATTCCAGCTGCAAGAATGCCGCCAGCTCAGCTGTAGATTTCGAACGTGCTTCCCTGGTCCATAAGCATCGCTCTAACTCGATCCACAAATGTTCTATGGGGCTTAGGTCGGGACTCTGAGCAAGCCAGAGAAGACGTTTTGCATCCATATCTTGGTACCACTGCTTGACAGAGGACGCAACATGACATGGAGCGCTGTCGTCCAGGAAGTAAGATTCGTATGTAAAATTGTCAGAGCGTAGGAATTACCTGATTGTCCAAAATGTTCATTGTGTTTTTCTTTTGAGATATTAACGAATTTCCTCGAACTAAAGTGGTTTCCTTCTAAAATATGCACCAAAGTTTTTTGCCATCAAAATCTCTCACATAAAATCGCTGAAAATTATAAAAACATATTAGTCTATAAGAAGTTCTCACCTCCTATCTTTATCTGAGAAGTTCCTTGCGCTCCATCAACGTCATTATAGGCGAAGCACTGATACATCCCCTTGTCTTCCCGCCTCACAGACGTAATATGGAGAACATCCCTTGACAGTAATTGAACTCTGTTATTAGCCTCCAAGTGAAGTTGGTCCTTCCGCCAGGTGACAGCGTGGACGGGATGACCACTCACCGAACAGTTCAGGGCGGCAGTTTCTCCGATATTTAGCGTTTGATGTTCCGGAATGATTGTGACGCGGAGAGGTGCTGGAAAATGGAGAATATTGATTTTTAAGGTGTAATCACACTTCAATGAGATTGACATCAAGTAACTCAACGTCTGTTATGGATTGATAATGGTGCTGTGAAAAGTTTGAACTTTTATTTGGAAAATGGAGATTTGGTAGTGAGAATCGTTATGATTATTACTTCGGATATTATTTGTTCTATGATACATGTTCCATAAATACTTAATAACCTTATTACAATAACAAGAAATTTCAATATACTTCTGTGATCAAAAAATCAGTTTACCTCCCCAATCTATCCGCTTTATTGCGATGGTCTTTCGAACAGACAACACCTTGCGGAGTGCTCTAATTTACAGGACTGTGATATCAGGGATATTTCTCCCCAAGGACTTTCTTCGCTATATTGGATGGTAAGACAGCGTATGGCCGAAAGGCCTTGAGCTGGGCGTAGTATAAAAAAAAGTTATCAAAAAGTACCAGGAATACTGTCATAAAACAAAAAGTAACAATTTATTGGTCTAAACGTATTACATCTCTTTCAAAATAATCTCTTTAGATTGTAATGCACTTCTGCCAACGTTTTTTCAATCCTCAAAACATGCCTTAAAGTTGTTTTTGTGAAACCCCTTCAGGGGGGGTTTGTATCGAATTTTCTTTTATTGTATCAATGGACTCAAAACGATGACCAAGAAGAGGTAGTTTCCGCCGTGTAAATAAGAAAAGGTCACACGGTGCCATATCAGGTTGAATACGGAGCTTGTGAAACTGTATTTGTTGAATGCTTTGTCAAAAATTATAAATAATAATGGCATTGTGAGTAGGCGCATTATTGTGATACAAAACCCATGAGTTATCTCCCCAGAATTAGGTTTGTTTTCTAACTGTCCTTTCGACGAATTATACAGGAACTTGTTCAATAATTTCTCTTATTGTTAAACGACGATCACAAAGCATCAATTCTCTGACCTGATTGATATGTTGAATATAAGTCGAAGTGGATTGTCTACCAGATAGCGAATCCTCTACGACGGATTCTCTACCGACTTTAAACTTGTTATGCCAATAAAATACTGTTGTTTTGATAAACAATCGTCTGTAAAAGCTTTGCAATAGTTTAAATGTGTTTGTAGCAGAAATTCCCTTACGGAAACAAAATTTAATGCAAGTTCTTTGCTCAATTATATTCGACATTTTGTAAAATCAACGAAGTGAAAATTCTTCTGTTATTAAAAACAAATTTATTTTTAGACGATAAAATTAAATAAATCCATGATTGTAGCCATATGTTTATATAAGTCTTAAAATTATTTGATAAACGTTTGCAGTCGATATGTACTATAGTATATGTATTTTTAATAAAGCATTCCGGGTAATTTTTGATCACGGTAGTATATTACAAAGGAATGATCAAAAATTGCAGTATAAAACTTGAGTAACGTTTATTTTGAACGTGTGCAACCTCAAATTAAAGCAAAAAAGATTGTGGCGATTTGCATACCCGAGGATATTCACATTTTGGAACAATGGTTTCAGAGGATATGACAGATGAATGCATTCTGACACAGTATGAACTCATCCAGGGAGCCATTCTCAAAATGGAAACTCTGCCTGCATCAGCATTCGAGGAGGTCCTATAGCATACTAAGTTCCACCTCCTTTTTTTTCAGGTTTTTGACTACCATTTTGAATTATGGCTTTTTCAGTGCAGTTACCACTTCAGCTTAGATGCTCTTAATAGTGTTGGCTTATGAGCTTGTTATAGATTTGTTTATACTCATCAGTTCAGGAAACTTTCCACATATATTTAGTATCACTTTACTACACCCAATACACTTCACTGTAAATCAGCTACAAAACTCACTATTCTTTAAATTTTGCATACCAGAGAATTTTACAATTGATAACTTTCGCTGTCAAAAATGTGGACACTGATTGGCTTATGTGTTGGCTTATGTGCTTGTTATAGATTTGTTTATACTCATCAGTTCAGGAAACGTTCAACATATATTGTGTATCACTTTACTACAACCGATACACTTCACTGTAAATCGGCTACAAAACTCACTGTTCTTTAAATTTTGCATAACAGATAATTTTACAATTGACAAATTTCGCTGTCAAAAATGTGGACACACTTTTTAATTCCACATCTGAATAAACAAAAGACATTTGATGCGAATAAATGTCTGTAAACCAATGACACAACCGTACCTGTTACTATGAGAGCTGTGTCTGTTCGTTTTTCATTGCCTCCATTTGTAATGATACATTGATACTTCCCAGCGTCGGATATGGCCACACTTTTAATATGCAATGTCCCCGATGTCACACGAATTCGGTGATCTTCTAAAATTGGATATGTACCGCTGGTTGTTTCCTTCAACCACCTGAAAGAAACATAGATATCAGAAAGGACTGTATATTTTCGAGAAAAAAGTGCATCTATAGTGCATTGGTAAACGATGCAACATGCAATAGGGAGTGACATGAATTTGTGTTGGCAGTCATCTGTATTCAAGGTATACTTTTATTTGACGATAATATGTCAAAACTATGGATAGTTCATGTATCGTTGTAGAGACCCTTAAAACTTCCAAGTGCCTTCGACTAGATAACTCGTCCATCAAAATCTGAATAAGTTTCCTAATATTTTAGAAATATATATCTATAATGCATTGGTAAGTCATGCAACATGTAATAGGGAGTGACAGGAAATTGTGTCGATAGTCATTTGTATTCAAGGTCTACTTTTATTTGATGATACTATGCCTTAAGTGTGGATAATTCACACAACGTAGTTGAAGCCCTTAACCATCCAAGTGGCTTCAACCCTTTCAAGTGCCTTCGACTAGATAACTCGTCCATCAAAATCCGAATAAGTTTGCTAATATTTTAGTAAAAAATACATGTATAATGCATTGGTAAGTGATGCAACATGCAATAGGGAGTGACAAGGAAATTGTGTCGATAGTCATTTGTATTCAAGGTCCACTTTTATTTGATGATATTATGCCTTACGTTTGGATAATTCACACAACGTAGTTGAAGCCCTTAACCCTCCAAGTGACTTCAACCCTTCCAAGTGCCTTCGACTAGATAACTCCTCCATCAAAATCTGAATAAATTTGCTAATATTTTAGAAAAAAATACATCTGTAATGCATTGGTAAGTGAAGAAACATGCAATAGGGAGTGACAGGAAATTGTGTCGATAGTCATCTGTATTCAAGGTCTACTTTTATTTGATGATACTATGCCTTACGTGTGGATAATTCACACAACGTAGTTGAAGCCCTTAACCCTCCAAGTGGCTTCAACCCTTCCAAGTGCCTTCGACTAGATAACTCGTCCATCAAAATCTGAATAAGTTTGCTAATATTTTAGTAAAAAATACATGTATAATGCATTGGTAAGTGATGCAACATGCAATAGGGTGTGACAGGAAATTGTGTCGATAGCCATTTGTATTCAAGGTCTACTTTTATTTGATGATATTATGCCTTACGTTTGGATAATTCACACAACGTAGTTGAAGCCCTTAACCCTCCAAGTGACTTCAACCCTTCCAAGTGCCTTCGACTAGATAATTCCTCCATCAAAATCTGAATAAATTTGCTAATATTTTAGAAAAAAATACATCTGTAATGCATTGGTAAGTGAAGAAACATGCAATAGGGAGTGACAGGAAATTGTATCGATAGTCATCTGTATTCAAGGTCTACTTTTATTTGATGATACTATGCCTTACGTGTGGATAATTCACACAACGTAGTTGACGCACTTAACCCTCCAAGTGGCTTCAACCCTTCCAAGTGCCTTCGACTAGATAACTCGTGTATCAAAATCTGAATAAGTTTGCTAATATTTTAGTAAAATATACATGTATAATGCATTGGTAAGTGATGCAACATGCAATAGGGAGTGACAGGAAATTGTGTCGATAGTCATTTGTATTCAAGGTCTACTTTTATTTGGTGATATTATGCCTTACGTGTGGATAATTCATACAACGTAGTTGAAGCCCTTAACCATCCAAGTGGCTTCAACCCTTTCAAGTGCCTTCGACTAGATAACTCGTGTATCAAAATCTGAATAAGTTTGCTAATATTTTAGTAAAAAATACACATGTATAATGCATTGGTAAGTGATGCAACATGCAATAGGGTGTGACAGGAAATTGTGTCGATAGCCATTTGTATTCAAGGTCTACTTTTATTTGATGATATTATGCCTTACGTTTGGATAATTCACACAACGTAGTTGAAGCCCTTAACCCTCCAAGTGACTTCAACCCTTCCAAGTGCCTTCGACTAGATAATTCCTCCATCAAAATCTGAATAAATTTGCTAATATTTTAGAAAAAAATACATCTGTAATGCATTGGTAAGTGAAGAAACATGCAATAGGGAGTGACAGGAAATTGTATCGATAGTCATCTGTATTCAAGGTCTACTTTTATTTGATGATACTATGCCTTACGTGTGGATAATTCACACAACGTAGTTGACGCACTTAACCCTCCAAGTGGCTTCAACCCTTCCAAGTGCCTTCGACTAGATAACTCGTGTATCAAAATCTGAATAAGTTTGCTAATATTTTAGTAAAAAATACATGTATAATGCATTGGTAAGTGATGCAACATGCAATAGGGAGTGACAGGAAATTGTGTCGATAGTCATTTGTATTCAAGGTCTACTTTTATTTGGTGATATTATGCCTTACGTGTGGATAATTCATACAACGTAGTTGAAGCCCTTAACCATCCAAGTGGCTTCAACCCTTTCAAGTGCCTTCGACTAAATAACTCGTCCATCAGAATCTGAATAAGTTTGCTAATATTTTAGAAAAAAATACATCTGTAATGCATTGGTAAGTGATGCAACATGCAATAGGGAGTGACAGGAAATTGTGTCGATAGTCATCTGTATTCAAGGTCTACTTTTATTTGATGATACTATGCCTTACGTGTGGATAATTGACACAATGTAGTTGACGCCCTCAACCCTCCAAGTGGCTTCGACTAGATAACTTGTCCATCAAGATGACAATAAGTTTGCTAATGATAAAAATCTCTTTACCAAGACACTGTCGAATTGTTTTCGACAACTAGATCAATATCTGGTCAGTTTTCTGATAATGACGAGGAACCTCGCCGATAATCACCAGCAATGTTAAATTTTGTTTTTTAAAAATTGTTACCCCTTGATTTGGTTACGAGTATGGATTCATTGTAGGAATGATGATCATACAAGTTCATACGCGTGTCAAGCGTTTATATACATAACAGTTTTTCGAAACAGCATGAATCATAGATATCCAATTGCACAGAACACGTTGCCAAATACTTCCATACACACATGATGAATTTGTTATGCTTTAAATTAAATTTTTGTACCTGTCATAGTTTATCAATAGGCCTAGTCCCCGATGGTATCTGTCGAAAACGAACTAGTAATTCCACTACTAGTCTACAAGAACGTCTCCGAGAACAACTACAAAACTGTGAATGGCAACGCTGTTGCGTTGTTGGACAAAGATTCGAAAGATATAATTATGATGACTGATTGATGCGAGCATTTTGGATTCCTTTCTTTTTCTGTTATTTGTACTAAATTTTGTATATACGTTAATACTTTTAATTATATTCCAATATAACTTTTAATCATTGTTCCTGTCTTCTTTGCGTTTTTGTCATATCACGAACTGGAGTACCTTCAAGTGTAGTGGACAAAGACCAATTCACCACTCAACCGGGAATTCGAATTGTAAATGACAGTATCTTTTACTCAAAACATCTGTATACCAATTCAAATTCAATTTATCCCTCACGTGTGTAATGTATTTTTGAATTTACGGAACACGCCCCTGTCATAAAATTTGAAATACACTAGCATTTGGTATCCTTTAAAGTAGGCAACGAAGTAATGTATACATTCCTTAAAGTGCGCATTAACACTGTCGCATAATGAAGTATTCACTTTTCAATCCATCCCTTACCTCATGTGTGCTATACATCTCCAAATCCACAGATCACACACCATGCTTTTCCAAACACAAATGAGGCATTTGGTTATCCCCTATAGTAAGAAACGCAACCTGACCTTGTATTAATCTTTAGCCATGAATCACAACACACCATCCTTTAATGTAGGCATTCACATAATGAAGATTCAGTTTCCATCTACACTTCAGGTGCACCACAAATCGCTGAACACAGGTCACGAATAGCCCCACTCTCATGACCTGAATTAAGCCACGAGGTTCGTATACATTTTTATAGCCCTTGATTAAATTTAGCTCCTGGTCTAGGGTGCAAAAAAGGGGATTGTCAAGTCCAGCATCAAATTTGTATGCAGATGAGTTTGCAAGTAAAATTAAGGATGACAAATTTTGGGAAGAGAAAGGAAAAAACGCTCCTCATTTACGCAAAAATCTTTCTATCACGGGAAAGTCGATCAACTATATCGTAAGAAGGGAAAAAAATCCCTCTTGTAAATCTGAGAAAGAAGAGCATTTTAACACGGCTGCCATTTTCTCAAAAGAATGGGGCTGACGTAGTTTAAGCTGGCGGTATAAAAATAATTATTGTTAGCTGCAGGGAGTTTTAATCGCGAGCTCTAAACTAATGAAGGGTGGAGTCTCAGGGGTATGGGTAATTATTGACATTTTTTGCACGTTTGTTTGACAGTTCGGTTACACAGAACTGACCCAGGTGTTCTTAAAATAGAGACAAGTGAAGTTTCTAGAAACTTTTGCCTCCAAGAAAATAAAAATTAAGATTAGGAGATATTTAATAAAACAAAAATGTATTGAATTTTATCCGTTTTGAGGCATTGTGTAACTTTATGCATAATAATAACAAGGAATATACATAATATAATAACAATGAATATACATAACATAATGACAATGAATATACATAATATAGTAACAATGAATATACATTCCAATCTATAGTGATTTTACAGATGTTGTGTTGAGAAGTATCGTTCCCGTAGTATTTTTGGATCTTCCAAATAACTTCCTTTCCCGATTTGTACAGCAGCTACGCACAAAAGTTATGTACTCTTGTTTTTGGCATATATTTAGTTGGTTTGATTTTATGATGTCAGACAACGTCAGGTTAATGGATATACCTCCACAAGCAAACTTTTTCTTATACGGAAGAGAGAAATACACCCAAGTAAGAGTTGAAACTGACAGTAATCAAAGCTGCAACGCCTACAACGCGTCTACAGCTATGTCTACTGCCTTAATTATACCCACTGAGCCACAGGCAAAGGCTCATGTGAGAAGGCTGATGGTCATCGACAAATCCACGTTTATACGAGAGTAAGCTATCCAGGGCATTAATAAATCAATCAATAATCATACAACAATGAATATCATAAAGATGATAATTTATTTCGCCTACTCATTGTCGTATGAACTTGTAATAGACGAGGTATTAAAATTGAAGTAATGATTATAATTTAATTTGAAATGAAAATTTGCATCTTTTGCGTTTGGCCTAAAAGGAATGATCGATAGTGGTACATTTGATGTGTAAGCAAAAATCCAAACGTCCTTTTATGTAGATATTTTTTGCAGAGTGATAATCACCTAGGAATAAAATAAAATCAACATTCCTGGACAAATAAGAAATTAATGAAATATTTTGTTTATTGAACAATTATCTTTAGTATCCAAGCCCATGTAGTGCGTTGGATGAAGGGCGGAAGGTGTTAGCACATAAAAAAAAAGCTAAACAAATGGGGGAAACTGAGGGTGAGAGTTACGTTGAAGACGAGATGAATGCAATTCTTCACTAGGCTCCTCAATCGGGCGCGATATTCAAGCGCATCATGTTATCGCCACTTGCCGGCGAATCCATTGTCGTTCTCAAGTAGTGCGTGGGAGTCGGTTTTGATGCGTGGGTGAATCAGTAAGGTGCGTAAGTGTGTCCCCCCAAAAAAACGTTCCATACTTTTATAAGTTCTATTTTGTAGAGATGAGTTGAGAGAAAGCCTGCCTGCTTAATGTGCACGGAAACGTTTCTTCCTTCACTCTGTCATGTTTAGTTGCAGTTTTTCCTTCTTCTTCTGCCTCGACCCCCAACCACTATGGCATCTTAATGTGTTTGTTTTTCACAGTTATGCGGCCAGGGAGCTTCCTCTCGTACCCGTTCGCTGGGTTCAGCGACTTGTTAACGGCTTTTTGTGGGGGTTATGCGTCCATTGCAGACCGAGAGTGCAGGGGTTGTGTCCATGAGGTAGACGTACACTGATATAGGTCAGTTATATAGAAAAATAAAATGTGCAATGTCACACTCATGATCACTGTTAAATATTAAGGCACTGAAGAAGCTTGAATCTATGTTAATGACATTAATCGTGGACTTGCAATGTTTACATTTTAAATCGTCTTCTGTTTAACGAATTCACTAAAAAATCATATGACTAAACTGAGGTCAGTCTATATGCAAAGCTGCGATTTTAAACTTTTTTTTTATCCTAAGCTCGTCTTTAACCTGTCGGTCATAAATTGACGAACAGCCCAATAGAGTTCTGAAGTAAAAAGTATTGCTTAAAAGCATTGTCTATAGAATTAGTAATTTTGTCAATAAATTTAAAGCAGATTGTTTCCATGCACTTCGTCCAGCTCCCAAATGTGATTCTGTGAATCAAATATGGTGTGTCTTATGGTAGTCATTTCCGGTTAGAAGTCAAATGCAAGCGTCTCATACAGGTCTGTGCTAGGAACCTGGAGTACGCGCTGTACTTCTCAATTAAACAGAGCTATTTTCTGTTGACATCTCATTGTATATTGAGAATGTTAGTGTTCATGTGATCATATGTTAGCGTGTAAACCTCTTGATGTTACGTAGTGGTTAATACGTTTAGGTTTGCGCAATTATGCTCCAGCAGTGGCAAATTGAACGGCCTGATCATTGACATATTTACCACAGTGACTCGGATTTCACTGTAAGCTAACCATTTATGAACCTTCATATGGCGACTTAGTTTTTATCTACATCAATATCCTCAAGATCATATCATTTTGACTATGTTGGTAAGAGCCAATTTTGTTGCTTGAGAATTGATGACAAATACATTTTTAGAACAGATCTGGACTTCATCTACGACCAGGATAGTTTACATGAACTACACAGATTACTTACACCTGCTAGCAGTGTAGACATTACAAAGGATTTACTTAAAATGGCCGTGTCCAGCTTTCGCTTTCAGATAAAATAAGAGCGTTAGTAGAGTTTAGAACTATCATCTAAATTTTACATCAATAGAAAATATATCTGCAACTGCCGTTATTAATGCCTCAGAAATATTTATTAAGGGTATTTTACAATTTTTATCAGATCTTGAATAGAAATCAGCATTGTGCAACTAATTAAAATATGAGGTATGGAAATAATTTTAAAATGTTTAACATTTTCCTCTACTAGTTTTCACTTCAATTTTTCATATCACAATCATTTCCATCAACCTTTTTTATAACTTATTACATTTATTCCACATTTTTAAGTTTAAATATTTTTTATGGTAGTTTTAAACTAAAATAGTTCCTTATATAATATAGAGATATACGTTACAATACACCAGTGAATTGCAAAAGAGTAACATCTGCTTGTGGGTTATGTTCATTTTTAAGGTAATTTTAACAAGTTATTTGTGATTATAATAAACTGATTGGAAAACATGCAATTTGATATGCCTTAGAGGCCTTCGTACTTTAATGTATTAAAACATAAATGCAAATAATATTAGACCCTGAAAAGTTTAATATTCAAGGTATCATTCAAATAAGTTTTTTTTGTTTAAGTCGTACATTTAGAGTTTTAAGCTTTCAATGATATCTTAAAATAAACAACACACCAGGGAGCTACAAAATAGAAAAGTGTGATTAGGATCTATATATACTTGCGATAAATTCAACATATTATTTGCAACTATAATCAACTAGGTTTAAAAACATTCTTTCATAGTAAAAATATAAGATAATTGAATGCGATTAAAATAAATTCGTACCATAATACTTTGAATTATAAATGCAAATAAATGTATCCTAAAAATGAACAGTATTTACTAATCTTTAAATTCTCCCAATGATTCAAAAGAGCCGCCTAGATAGGATCAATTTATAATTCCAAAACTTCTTGAATGTTGAAGATTTAAAAAAAAATATGAAGATAATTTTCTCATATTTCCATTTCAATGAGAAACTAACTCAAATAGTAAGACAAAGACAAAAAATACAAGTTCAACATAAGGAAAGAGTAACTCCTCAAGGCTTCTAGATCGTGTCCAAACATCAATAAAACCCGCCAGCTCCAGAGTTTTAAAGCAGCTTAGCAAATATTCTTTCAATTCATTAGTCGGTTGTTACGGTAACGGGGCGTTCAAAGTATTAAGAGGGAATTGAAATGTAGCGGCTTTTTATAATTCCCCTTTACTAAGAGAGAACTTAATAAATCATTCCAGGTTCCAATAATTAGGTGCGCTAAAGTTGGAAAATAACTAGTTATTTTTTCCTAATTCGGATTCTTCGACGTATGTAAGGAAATATTTAAAAATCCTCCAGCGTTTCGCAAATTAATGCGACCAATTAAGGCTGAAGCGAAAGAAAAAAATAACAGTTTTGCAACGCCCGAGAAAAAAACAACACTAAAATTAACATTTGCAATTATTTGAAATCAAAGAAAAGAAAGCGTCAAATATAAATGCGAGGGTATTTTTTTCTTCCGTGTACTTTCCAAACCACTGACAACGTTCAAATGAAATGCAACAATGATAGTTCTCTTAATCACTTTATTTCTTTTCTCGGCGTTGAATTTCCAAAGAAGAGTTATATCGATTTTTATTGCGTTGCTGGATGCTGGGGGAACTTTAACGAATTTTTTTTTTGTTTCGCTCAGTTTTCTTTTTCGGAATTTTTGAATTCATTTTTCATTTCATCTCGCCTTTTTGCTTTTGGTTTTTCGCCTGGCACAGAACGCGGGTTTGTTTTAAGACTTATCTCCCGGTTTAATTTAAATACTCGCGCGATTTGAACTGGAGTATTTTTTGTTTCGTTAAGCGAAAGTGTTTTCGTATTCGGTCGCTCCTGCATACATTTCCCCATCTTTTTTTCGTATTCCCTATTTAACGGAGTCCGGCGGACTCCTTTTTCTTGGCAGCCTTCCAAATCCTATCCGCGAATACAATACCACAGCTGCTTATGATAAGTAGAATGAATGATGGGCACATTAGACCAGATATGCCGTTGAACAAAGTTCCTCGAAATACTTTGAATGCCAGGTTATGTAAAGAAATATATTTCAACTGCCCGCATTAAGTGAAGTAAGGTAGTTAATTCAAGGAGTTCCCGGCGGGAGAGAACCGCCGTAATGCATTACAAGAAATCCTTGATGTATACAGTGTTCCACGCGTATAATTCACAGACGGAATCCTTGCCAGTCACTTCCAATCACAATTCTTCTTGGGGGAAAGGAACCAATCGCACAACACTGCGCTTAAGGAGTTGGACATGAGTAGTGGGGTTGAGGAGTTGAGCATGAATAAGGAAAGAAACTTTGGCAGTTGTTTTAAAGCAGGAATTTTTCAGGTCAATTTAGCTTCTGAAAAGAATCATGTTTTAAAAATTACTGAGGAAGTATGATGCCAAAAGAGCATGGTAATATTTCCGTCCTTTCAAAAACGCTGCGCAGATGACAGTTGTGCATGACAGCTTGCAGCTGTTAAGTATAGAAAATTTTGGCAGTTGGTTTAACTATGAGTATGGTAATATTCCCGTCCTTGCAAAAACATTGCGCAGAAGGTAAAATCTGTGCATTCAGCCGTTGAGTACAGACGTTTTTGGCAGTTGTTTTAACTCTCCTGATAGATTGTCTCGACGAGGTATCTCATCAAAAGCAAAACTGACCACGGACGAGGTCTCTTGACATTACAACAAAACTGTCCAAGTTTTGATCTCATCAATCATATATGCATCGGCAATGTCCTGATGACGAGGTATCTGGTTGTTCGATAAATTGTTAGGATATTGATGGCGGGGATTTCTTGACGAAACCACTTGGAGGCTTAAAGAAGAAATATCTGAAGTCGAATTAATTACCAATCTGAAGAATAACGTCGAATTTCTAGATCATTAAAAAAAGTAAAAACGAAAACAAAAATGGGCTAGTATCCAATTTTAGGAAAGTTCAAAACTTCCTTCTGTGTCGTCATTTAGAAAAAGTTGTTTTAAGGCATTAATTTTTTAGGCCAGTATTGCAAGATATGGTTTTGAAAATAATCAGAATGTTTGAAATAACACTGAGGAAATATGAAACCAACATAAAAATCCTAATATTTCCGTTCTTGGTAAAAAAAAACTGGACCAGGAGACAGGAGTTGTGCATATTAACCCGCAGCTGCTGAGTAAGTACAGACATGTTTGGTAGTTGCTTACAGGAAATATTTTAAGAGTCGAATTGATGACAAATTTGAAAAAAAAAATTACATGATTTCAAACTTAATAAAATTTTAAAAAAAATGCAAAAATGGGTTAATGTAGAAGGAATGAAAAACTTCCCTTGTATAACTTGTTTTAGTGTTAAAGGCCATTCTTCACTTGTGTTCTGAGACCAATATGTATATTTTAAAACCAAGTTTGTTAATTAGTACTACTTGTACTGTGAAATTAAAACTTTCATAAAACGAAATATCCGGATCGTCATCAAATTCAAGACACTGTCAAATAATCTAGTTGCCATTTGAATGAGGATATATTTGGTATCAAATGAACTGCATATACGAAGGCTGTTCAATAAAGAATGATCGTAATTTTTTTAAAGGTGATTAAAAAAGTCAATAAAAATAAAATTCATATTGAATGTGTTGCGGAATAAGTGGAAAATAGATAGCGCAAGTTTCACGGTCATGACGTCATTGCTGAGGCCTTAGCAGCCGGCCAAAAACGCCTAGTTTTATTTTCGCCTAAATGGGTGTGACACGCGAAGTGCAATACACTGCATTGAAAATTTGTTTTCGCCTTAAATGGTAATGGTAATTTTTAGTTAACGTCGTACTAGAGCAACACAACGGGCTATTGACGACTGTCCGGAATAATTCCTTTAAGGGAAAGATCCGAGGACAACACCTCTTAATTTTGAACCACGGTCAGATTACGAAGCAACACCTGAGCTGGCACCCCACTCTCCAAACTTCCACGCCAACCCAATGTGAGGATTTTTCCCCAGATTTAAGGTGCACCAGCCGCCTCTACACTATACGCTTACAAACATCCATGACCGGACCCGGATTCGAACCAGGAACCTACCGATCTAGAGGCTAACACCTTAACCACTATACCGGTTGGTCGGCGTTTTCGCCTTAAAAAATCGTCAGATCTTTCATAAACCACTGTCATGAGTGTCATCATCATTATCATTATCATCACATCGCATTATCATCACATCATTATCATCCATCCTCCATATAGACCATATTTTCTTTACCCTATTTTATGAAACACCTCCGGGAAAAGCGGTTTTCATCATCGCAGCCAGTGGTAAAAGTTGCGTATGCGATTTTGAAGGACCTGTCAAAAAATGGCTTCCAGCATGTGTTTGAAGAATGGAAAAGAGGTCAGATAAGTGCATTGCATGTAATGGAGAGTATTTTGAGAATGACCATAAAAATTTTAAGGATTAGTACAGAAAAATTATTTTGTATTAATTTATGATCATTCTTTATTGAACAGACCTCGAATTTACTCACACAAATTGTAATGTTAGCACTTTCTAAAAATAACTTCTCAAAGATTATTCGTAAGGGATTCAAAAAAGATTCAAACAGTATTAAATACTCTAAAAAAATTTCAGATTATCTTCCTCCGTGAAATAGTTTACTTTTACCCCGTATTTTATTTAATGTAGAACTATCAATTAGTTTTCAACTTTATATTTACCGATACGAAACACAATAAGATAATTATGGTGTGAAACCATTCCAAAGCAATAAGTGTATGATTATATGTAAACTAAATATAAATAAAAAAACAGAAGAAATGTAGAAAACTTATAAATATATATTCTTATAAAACTTATAAAAACTTATAAACAAAACTATTTATTGTCATAGATATTTCATAATTATCTAAAAGAATGACAGACTTTTTATAAGTTCCAGAAGTGAACCTGTCCATATCAAACAAGTGCTATGCTTTTCTTTAATCATGCATTTAATATTGTAGGTCTAATTATCTTGTGTGCAAGAAATCGTAAAATATTTTTCCACCAATCATATTGTTGAACATCACGTACGTGGACATACAAAACGGATTATTATGTTTGCAGAATTTTTTTAAAAGATGTGTTGTTTGGGAACCCCTAATTTTGAATGACTTAACTCGGCTATACTGCGAGTGTAAATATTGCAAAACGACTTCATCGCAACAGTCAGCGGCCATTTAAGCAGATCTGTCACTTGAGTCAGCTAGAGTGGTTAATTGAGCACTTGGTTATTATCCTGTTAATCTGAGTTTCTTACAATACGTATAATTAAGTCAAATTATCATTTGTCTCTCTTAGAATCCTGTGCAAGAACAGCACTTAAGATTCAAGTGCTTGAAATATTCAGCATTAGAGTGCGGAGTCAACATCTTCGACATCTAAGTAATATTTGAAAACTTTATTACAAATTAATTCATGATTATGATATTTTAAAATATTTAATTATAAATGCATTGATATAATTACATAATTATTGTTATATGAATGTGATTTAATTATAAATTGCAAGTATGCTGTAATTGTTTATACTGTCAGCAATGTCGTTATCGCGATTCGTTAACAGAGGTTTAAGTCTTGCCACGGCTGTCTAGATTTATAGTTACGAAGTCAATTCCTCGTTAGTTTCTTACGTATCACTGCTGCCTGCCTAGGTTTAAAGTTGTGAGGTACGTCTGTTTTATAATTATGTTTTACACTGCTGAATAGGTTTGAAGTTGCGAGGTCCGTTTGTCTTAGAATTATGTTTTACACTGTTGAATAGGTTTGAAGTTGCGAGGTCCGTTTGTCTTAGAATTATGTTTTACACTGTTGAATAAGTTTGAAGTTGCGAGGTCCATTTGTCTTAGAATTATGTTTTACACTGCTGAATAGGTTTGAAGTTGTGAGGTCCGTTTGTCTTATTATTATGTTTTACACTGCTGAATAGGTTTGAAGTTGAGAGGTCAGTTCCACCTTGGTTTCTGTCTTACCAGTGCTGCCTACCTAGGTTTGATGTTGCGATGTCAGTAGTTTCTCCTAGATGTCTGTCTTACCACTGCTGGCTAGATTTGAAGTAGCGTGAACATTTCGTCCTATGTCTCTGTCATTACACTGCAGCCTATGATTGAAGTTGCGAGGTCCGTCCATTGTCTAGAGCTATCATGACGTTAACCGTGGTAGCTCTATTTTCCGCTTACAACAAAGATCTGTTCAGTTCAGTGATCTATTTTTACTCATAAAAACGAATGATGTCAGTCCGGTAATACCAAAGAAAATAACGGTTTTTATTATAAGTAACTTAATTCGTTTACACAGACGAGTATATTGTTGATGAAGTGGTAAATTAGTCAATCACCACAAACGAGGTACTACACAAAGATGCGCATGTATGGTTCACTGCAAAACAGGTTACGCTTTTTGGATGACATAGAAAAGACTTATGTATTAATAGTACAAGCACGTTGAAAAACAAAGGGACTACGTTGAAAATTGATGTTATTGTTAAATTGTCTATTTTTATCGAAATTTGCTTAAGAGCTGATTCCGAAAAAGTATAAACTCTCCTGGTGGATGTCTCCACAAGATATCTCTTCATTAGCAAAACTATCTAAATCTTCCAATACGAAGTATCTCGTCATTAGATAAAAACTGACTATATCGTGATCTCGTCATCGAAAGAAAATCAAAATGATGTGAGGTATCTCGTCGTTAGCAATATTGGTCATGGACGAGGACTTCATGGACGAGGTATATGGTCATTAGTAAAATTGGTCTGATCTAGATAGACGAGATACCTCGTTGTAACCACATGGAGGGTTAACTGATCCTTGTACGGTAATAGATACATTTTGAACCAGAGGACAATTGGTGAAAATATTATCAATTTTTCTTGTAAATCCGAATATATGCAAGATCATGAGAGATATATATGAGTGAAAGAGTGTATTTGGAGAGAGAACTAACAAAATTATACGAAATGAAAATGTTTCGGTAAAATGAAGACAAATACAATATCAAGTTGAATATTTATGATAGAAAGAGTAAGAGAAGAAAATGCTGCCAAAAATATAAAGTTAGTCATAAAGTGAAAACTAAAAAATATATAAGGTAAACAGGACATTAACGAATTACATGTCGATAAGAATATAGAAAAGTTTAAGAGAAAAAATAAATGGCGTAGAATAAATATTTTATATACTTATTCTATAATACTAGACGGACTGGACAGGCTGATTCAACATTTAGAGATAAAGAAAAATATCAAACTCTGAAGTTGAAATCTGCACGAAAATATATAATTTCACCAAACCAGATTAATTGCTAAGTTATACTTCCTGTAACCCAAACACTGTTACATAATACATAAAAGGTTACCTAAATATGTAGAATTAATTCAACTACCATATTTTAATTTGAAAGTTAATCTTTATTAGGTAGGTGAATTGACGTTGAAATAGAGTTATATCATCATCGTTTATGTCATCATACATGCTATTTGCGTCGAACTGAGTTGTGAAGGTACTAGGCGCACTCGTATTAGGCATTCACCTTGAAGGCGCGTGACTTCTATACTTTCAAGAACTCCATCAGAGCCCGTTGACATTCAGTATCGGATGTCCAGATATTTTTGTATTCCACGTGTCGATCTTTCTTCCTGTTGACGTTTTATATAATTCTTCTGGTGTTTGTTATGAGTATATTAGTACATTATTTTGAAATTTTTGCTAAATTTCCACATGATGTCCAGCAATTTTTAAAAATATCAAAATATAACACACTGTCAGAAGAGTGCGCTAAAGCTAAAACTATCTCTGAATGGTAAATATTTATATCATTCAAATACGTAAGTTTTAACTTTTGTTTTCTGGTTGAATACCCATGCTTTTTATTTTGATCTGGCATTAAGTTATGTATTTGAATGATATATATATATTTTTCCTTAAACAAGAGCAAACAACTTTCTTTTTTCTTTTAAATTCAAATCTACACCGTTTGACCAATCCACATCAAATTTAGTACACTATTATTTTAGAACTCTAAGGAAAACATAGTCTATTACTTTCGTATCTTCAGACTAACCTGTAGCACTTACAACCATGAACATTTTAACACAGGAATACCTAAAACTGCCCCTCGAAGCCCCAATTTAAAAATCTAAAGTTTGTTTTCCTACAATAAATGGATATGGCAAAGAAACCCGTTCTACAGAAAATTGAAAGGATACAAAGCTTCTTATTTGGGACACGCGTTTTTCTCTAAAAGCGTAACTTTGTCACAAGGAACGTCATGAAAGTAATTATTAAATATACAATTTTTCATAACTTTCATTTTGTAGTGGAACACGAAAAGCTCAAACGAACAGTTCATTGATCATAAAAGCGTAATTTTACTATTGAGATCTGGTTAAACAGAATTTATGTTTAGTTTTATAAATTTCATTTAGAATCCTGTGTTTGTGTATTTGAGTTAACACTAGTGAAATATCACGGTTGTATTTCAGCATTACTAAATTTTATAAATCATTATTGTCTCTATCAATATTTGTCTTATATAATGTGTGTTATATAATACTTTCGAATGTCGTTTTATAATCTGCTCTATTTCAGCTCAAAAAGTCGAAATTCGACACTTTGCACACCTTTCGTTTTTTTTAGAATTCTGCATTTTTTCATCGGAATAACTTTTCTAAGTCTTTTGCATCTTGCAATATTTTACTCAGGAATGAAATGTATGTATTTACATCCGAAGTAAATGGTAGAAGTTATGAAAAAGTTAAAGAGGAGCTAAAAAGCATTTTCCTTACAACATGCAGGCAACGCCAGGTTATTCATCTTGTTATTAATACGGCGCGAAGAGAAGAAACAACTGACACCTTAAATATCGAGCTCACACAGTGGAGGCCTGAGCTAGACTAAATATGCGTGAGCGACAGTGAGCATTTTCGTGACTGAACTTTGCGCTACGGTTGCATCTTCCGATGAAGTCAACGCAATATCAATGAGCATTTAAAACATTTATTTAAGCACGCGATATTGTTCATTTATAAATCATTTATATTTCACAAGTTACTTAATTTTTCGCACTTACGTTTTTTTGTGATTCAACAATTAAGCATGGTATCCCAGTTACGATTTTCCAAACCCTCATAGATACTACAACTGGGGGCGGGGCTAACCGTAATGACCAATGATCGCGAGCGCTGGATAGGAATTTTCTTCTCTACGCTAAAGACAACTGAAATCCTGTCAAATCCTTTTTGCAGTGTAATAAATGAAACATGTTAAATAATTTTTCTGTTTTCTTCTTTTCTTTTCAGATTCATGGCTACGGGTGGGTAGAGGTGGGAGCCGAAAATTATATCCTTTTATTATATAAGTTAATAATTATATAAGTTAGTGTTTTATGTATGCTTTTTGTTACATCAGAATGGTCCTAAACCAGGGGTGGATACGACACCATCATCCAAAAGCAAAGCGGACGGCAGAGAGGCGGGAGAATATCAGCTGGTAGTGAGTTCAGGAGTGGTTTTTAGATTATTTATGTAAAATCAACGGAAGCTTCGAAAAATATAAAAATGGTATTAAAAATTAGGAAAAGTAATTTAGAATCAAAAGGAATTAAATTGGATTTTTTAAAAATAATTTGGAGGATCTAAAAATCTTTCCACCAGCTGTGTTCGAACTCGGGAAGTCATCCTCCGCTGCCGACGCCAATCTGAAGGTAGGTGACTTTAGCCATTAGTCCATCGTTGCTTCACGAAACAAATCTCTTTAAAAGAAGATTTCATTATATATTTGTTGATTTCAGTCTCATTGGCTGTTACGGTTAGCCCCTCCCCCAGTTGTAGTATCTATGAGGGTTTGGAAAATCGCATCCCGGTTTCAAAAAGTAAGACGTATTCTTCTACCTTCGCACTATGCGTCAAAATTTCCATTATATTTATATTATCATCATCCGAAAATAACAATACCTTCAGCGTTGGGAATTCAATCGATATTCTTGATGATGAAAAATCCTTTCGTCATTAGCAAATTTGATAAGATCTGGATTGACGAGATGTCTATTCCAAACCACTTGGATGATCAAGGATATTTGAATGAAGCAGCATAATTGGTTGCTGCTGACGTTATTTGTTTACACCCGTTTATTGAAATTCAAAAATTAAAATTTTCTCATTATTGTTATGTAACTTGTATAACACTATTGAAGAGTTGAAAGTAATAGTGTTTTAACAGTAACATTACCTGTATTCTGGAGCAGGTTGAGCTGTTGACACGCATGGAATTCTGACGTAACTCCCTTCTTCTGCTCTGACTTGAGATTGGCTGAATGTTACTCTTGGTGCCATTGGTGAATGTGGCTCTGTCAGGGAAACATTAAGGAACACACTTAAATAAATACTTGGAATGAAAAATGGTTTTAAGCATGCTTTGATATACTGTATTGCACAAATACACTACCCTACAAAAAGTGACCGGGCACCAGCGGAATTGCATAATATCCGACACCTGGTTAGGAGGTGTATTTAGTGGTATGGTTTGGTACCTTTGCATGTTTTTCCTGGTCAAATGAACCCCGACGTCTACATAAACATTTTGGACAGTCAGGTTCTTCATACGCTCTGGCAATTTTATGTAATGGACGAATGTTTTTTCCAGGACAACAACGCTTCATGTCATGTTTCAGCCTCTATCAAGCAGTGGTATCAAGATATGGATGAAAAACTTTTTCCCTGGCCTACTCAGAGAGTCCCGACCTAAACCCCATAGAACATTTGTAGGATGAGTTATAAAGACGCTTACTGACAGCGAACCACGTTCGAAATCTACAGCTGAGCTGACGATATTCTTGCAGGAGGAATGGACACAAATTCACATAGCTGTGTATAAAAATTTTGTTGAAAGTATCCCCAGAAGGGTTGCTAGTGTCATTGCAGCATGTGGGTGACCATTCCTATATTAAAGCATGCATTATTTACCTTATATTATCACATATTGCTGTCCGGTCATTATTGTAGGATAGTGTACATTGACACGTCTAAATCGATACTACTGGTTGTCAGATTCTGACACCACCTCTAAGAATCGTTGTCAGGTTGGAACACACACAGTAGGATTGTGAACAGTTAGGAACGCGTCACAATCACTGAAAGAGTAAGCAAGGAATGTTGTGAAACTGACCGTCCTGGACTGCTAGGTGAGTGGTCATCCGGTACATATCTTACATGACGGAATGACTAGTGGCACTTAAAGGGGCTAATTCCAGAGTTCAATTTGGGTAACCATCCCCCTATTAAATCATGTATTCCTTCTCTAATACCATCATATCTTGCTGTCCTGTCGATTATTGAAGGGAAGTGTACAATTGTTATATAAATGTTTTATCACTGCAATGGATACGTATTATAGTGTCAATAGCAACGAAATTGTTGACTTGCGAAGAAGTCAACCAATCATTTCCCATCTTAGGACTTACATAACGTTGTCCTTTCATTCATCAAACTTTCAAACAGGATCACCAAAGTCACTATGCCTTTTTCTTTATTGGGGAAGTGACCTTTCTGTTCCGATCAGATGGCATCATTACAGATGTAAAGAAAGCCTCAAGGCAAATATGACTCAACAAATCCTCATGAGAATCGTTATTTACAGGGTATGAAACCTAAAAGTTTTTTCACGTATGTTCTTGTGTGACTGGAAGTAGGTGCCCTACAGGTCAACCATACTTCTACCCAGATCAGAGATCTGAAAACATCTGATTGACAGAGTCTTATACCTATTTATGGGTCATAGCATTTACAGCCTGGCTTGCGCTTAAGTTAGTGCTTTAGTGAAATTTCAACAAGAACTTCTATATTTTATTTCAGTGACTGCCATAAAATTCGACTTGGGTGAAGTCGTTTACCGTTGTTCTCGATGCCCCCCTCACAGCCAAATGTTGCGCGAGCTGTCGCGGAAGTGAGCTGTAGAAAAACACAACCAAATAATTTTTTTTGGTGAAAGAGAGGGAAAGAAACAGATTTATGGACATATCCATTTGCTGCTGAAGACTGGCTATGAAATGGAGATAGTTATTTAATCTTAATAAGCTAAATAATGTACTTACCTTTCATCTTTTTTTCGTTGCTCTGGAATTGTATCATTGTGAATTAGTTTCAGTGGGCAACCGTACTTGCGAAAGAGTTTGTGACACCACAAAGGTGGTTTCCTAGCGAAACCCCACTAATTTGTTTCATAAAGTTCATAGCCCATCAAATTGATAAGTTCCTCAAAGAACAGACTCGTGGGTACTGGTGGTTATCTAGTTACTTATCAACATGATAGGTAGGTATTTTAATTAACATCGTACTAGAGTAACACAACAGGATATTGACAACGGTCTCAAAGGGACTATCATAAAGGGATAATCTCAAATCGATAATAACAAAGGGAAATATACCAGGACAACACATTGAACCTTGGTAAGGTGACAATGCAACACCTGAGCTGGCACCCCATTCTCTCTTTTGGAGAGTGGAGTGCCAGCTCAGGTGTTGCTTCGTCATCTGAACGTGGTTCAAAATTACGAGGTGTTGTACTCGGATTTGCTGGGATCCCGGACCGTCGTCAATAGCCCGTTGTGTTGATCTAGTACGACGTTAACTAAAATTACCAAATTACCTACCCCATTCTCCATACTTCCACACCACACCAACGTGAGAACATTTCGGGTACCGGTAGATTTAACGTGCACCAGCCCCCTTTGTTTATGTGGTTAGATTTGAACTCGAACATGAGTATAAACGTAAGTTCAAAATCTAGACCTTTCAAGTCGTAGATGGTAGGCTATGAACAGAACAACATGTATCTTGTTCCAATATAGGCAAGATTAATCTCGTTCTGAACTCTTCACTGTATGTAGAAGTTTAACTCTTCATGGTATGTAGAAGTTTAACTCTTTTGACAGTTCATAACTGTTTGCCTAACCATCTCTTTAAGATAGATTCGACCAACTCTCCCTTCTGCATCTTACGTGATTCCAAACAAGTTGTTTTCAACGCACATTGCACATTTCGAGATTTACTGTCTGTAGTTCTGGAGAGGTATCCGCTTTTCATCGGTTGCACGAATACGGTTCATAAATAGTTCAGAATATGTGGCGTGACAACAATGATAAACAACTGTTTGGTCACGCGAGATTGTTGGTTGCGTTCAATTCATGATGAGCTTCCACGTTTTTCCATGAAGGTACTAAAGGATAGGGACGGTTTTATCGCTTATATTATACTGTCTTGCAAGTTCTTGACAAGTTTGAATTGAATTTGACTCGATACAGCTCTTTAACTGGTTTTCACGAATGCCAGATTTTTTTCCGGGAAGAGGAAATGTTCAAGATTATCATCGCCAGAAGTCAAATTTCCAAACTAGTTTTAGGCATCACTTATTGCTTCATATCCTAAAGTAGAGTATTTTTTTCAAGCAGCCTATGAAAACTTGGTAATTAATTTGGACACATAAAGTAATCAAGCCGGAATAACTGATTTTGGCATAGTGTCCTACTAATATCAGTTTTCAAAACTTTCAATGATCAATTTCTTTAACACTGGTAATTATCTTTTATACTATCGTATTGCTTAAGCCTACAGAACCACACTTTTAATTGATAGAATGAAAGTATATGCAGCTTGACAATGATAAAACCTCAGAAACGGAAGACACTTCTTGATTGCTTTAAAGTATTACCAAACAAATAATGGTACGCCAAAAAAAAAAAAAAAGAAGTGTAACATATTTGTTAGAAATTTTAAAAATGGCTCTTATTGTATGAAATTTGATCAACTCACCAACAAAAAACATTAAAATAACTTGAAACGTTTACACTGCAGTAATATATCAATTAGAACTTCCTTTAACCCAAATGATCTTGTATAGCACATAAAGAGGCTATCTTAAAATGTTAACGCGAATTTTTAGATAAATATAGCCATTGCTCATGCATGTCACCACTTTATATCTCAAAGTATAAGTGTGGATCAAAAAGTTTCCGTTTAAAGGGTGTATAGTCCAGATTTGGTATACCATCAATACAAAGGCGCCTTGAACATTTAGGCAATCATTTCACTGTTTCACCAGGTTGAATATACCCTTTGGTAAAACTCCTGTTTATGATATTGAAGAAGTCCGAAAATGCCTGCTGCACTTCTACGTTGACAGGAACCGTCAACCTTTCAAGGACTTTTTAAGGGATCAAAGTCGTGAAAATTGCATGTTTAGAGATCAGGACTGTAAGGCCGTCGACCATGCATTAGTGTCATCCTTCGTCCGCTCTTCCCAATAAGTTCAAGAGCAAGTCATCTGTCGGAAATGTGATGCTTATCCCGTTCTTTGATTACTAGTGCCTATTGCTTATTGATTTCAAGGATCCAGGTGGTCTCCATCACTGGGGTGCGATAAATCGAAACGCTGGAGAGATTACGACGTGCAATTAAGGTGAAACGTCCAGGAAAATTGCGAAATGGAGTGATTTATGCTTCATGATAACGCACGTTCCCATACTGCAAATGTCGTAAAGCAGAAGTTACACTAACTAATTTGGGAGACACTCGAGCACCCGCCTTATAGTCCTGATATGTCCCCATGCTATTTTCAAGCCTTCTATCCCTTAAATAAGTCCTTGAACGGTCGACGGTTCCTGTCGGACGTAGAAGTGCAGCAGGCAGTTTTGAACTTCTTCAAGCAGCAGAAACAGGAGTTTTATCAAAGGGTATATTTAACCTGATGAAGCAGTGGGATGATTGCCTACATGCTCAAGGCGCTTTTGACTGGTATACTAAATCTGGACAGTAAAGCCTACGAACGGAAACTTTTTGATCACCCTTGATATCATGTCCTGTATTTTTCAATCACTGCAGTGTTTTCAGAATACACCTTGGTGAAGAAATCTAGACTAAAATCTATGAAAAAAGCTTTATACACTATAAAACAAAATCAAAATCGACTAAGAGAAATCGATGAAAAAAAGGTTCAGAATTAGAGTGCTGTCTAGATCGATCAACTAGAAACGGCGCTGACTGAGGACGTATAGTCTTTAGTGACGAGTCCCGTTTCCAACTGTGTCTTGACGACATCCGAAGACATATCTGGAGAATTAGAGTGCTGTCTAGCTCGATCAACTTGAAACGGCGCTGACTGAGGACGTATAGTCTTTAGGGACGAGTCCCGTTTCCAACTGTGTCTTGACGACATTCGAAGACATATCTGTAGAATTAGAGTGCTGTCTAGATCGATCAACTTGAAACGGCGCTGACTGAGGACGTATAGTCTTTAGGGACGAGTCCCGTTTCCAACTGTGTCTTGACGACATCCGAAGACATATCTGGAGAATTAGAGTGCTGTCTAGCTCGATCAACTTGAAACGGCGCTGACTGAGGACGAACAGTCTTTAGTGACGAGTCCCGTTTCCAACTGTGTCTTGACGACATCTGAAGACATATCTGGAGAATTAGAGTGCTGTCTAGCTCGATCAACTTGAAACGGCGCTGACTGAGGACGTACAGTCTTTAGTTACGAGTCCCGTTTCCAACTGTGTCTTGACGACATCCGAAGACATATCTGGAGAATTAGAGTGCTGTCTAGCTCGATCAACTTGAAACGGCGCTGACTGAGGACGTATAGTCTTTAGTGACGAGTCCCGTTTCCAACTGTGTCTTGACGACATCCGAAGACATATCTGGAGAATTAGAGTGCTGTCTAGCTCGATCAACTTGAAACGGCGCTGACTGAGGACGTATAGTCTTTAGTGACGAGTCCCGTTTCCAACTGTGTCCTGACGACATCCGAAGACATATCTGGAGACGTCCAGGCCACCGTGGGCACCCTGCCCCTACTATCGCACGCCAAATATGTCCACAACAGGGCGATATGATTTGGGGTGTCATATCCTTTGATCTTGGACCCCTTTAGTAGACATTTCTGGTACACTTACAGCACAGCGGTACGTAGACGACATTCTTTGACCTGTTGTGTTCAGTTCCTTTAGCGACACCCCGTACTTCCTTTTAAACAAAATAATGCCCAGTCGCAAATGGCACTTTTTGCTATGAATTGTCTTCAAGCATTCCCAGCACTTCCGTGGTCAACTAGTTCTGATCTCTCTCCCATTTTGCAAATTTGGGACGCTATGGGAATGAGATTGCAAGCACCCCGAAATGTTGATCATTTAGCCCGACAGTTGGAGACAATTTTGCAAGAAATTCCGCAGGATACCATCCGGGAACTTTTTCAGTCTATGCCACGTCGGCTGACAGCTTGCATCCAGGCTAGAGGTGGGCCAACGCATTATTGACTTCCTCCCTTTGCAACGGTCAAACTCTGAATTGAATCTTCCAATAGTTCTGAAATTTAAATCGTTTGTTTTTCTATGTATTTCTTCGTATCCACTAATTTTTATCACGATCGGACAACTCCTTCTTGGTGCGTCGATTCTGTTGTTATAGAGTGTAATTTCACATGTGCACATTGTAATTATATATCAATAAAAACTTCCTGTTACCCAAATTATCTTGCATAGTAACTATAGAGGTATCTTAAAATCTAAACGCGAATATTGAGACAAATATAGCCATTGCTCATGCATGTCACCACTTTATATCTCAAAGTATAATTTATTGTATTTTTCAACCACTGCAGTATTTTCAGATTGCACTTTTGTTGAAGTAATCTACATAGTGTCCCAAAAAGATCAGCACAACTTCAAAAAAAATTTTTTAAGAAGAATAGGCCTAGAGTAAAACTAGTTGCAACAATAGATAGAATAACTCAAAAAGTTTTTTTCTACTTTATGTTTCTGATTATAGATAGCGCTGCACAACACGAAAGCGATTATTAAAGAATTCAAAATGGCGGAGCCCGCGAAGAAGGCTTAATGTGTCGAGTGGGTGGCCATGTGGCATGGCCACCCCGGTCTCCTGACATTACTCCACTCAACTTTTTGTTTTGGTGTAAGTTAAAAGAAGCTGTGTTCTGAACAATATTTAAAAGTGTCGTGGAATTGAAACAAAAGATCCAAACAGCTGTAGCTACTGTTGATGTTAGCATGTTGAAACGTTCTTGGATTGAGTGGGAATATCATCTTCATATTCTTCGTGCTACGAAAGGATGTCATGTGGAAATTTACTAAGGTAGTAGAAAAAAACTTTTTGAGTTATTCTATCTATTGGTGTAACTAGTTTTGCAGTTATTCAAAATGGCGGATCCCGTGAAGAAGGCTCAATGTGTCGAGTGGATGGCTCTGTAGCATGGTTACCCCGATCTTCTGACATTACTCCACTCGACTTCTTGTTTTGAGGTTAGGTAAAAGATGATGCGTACCGAACAAAAGTTAACAGTGTCGTAGAATTGAAACAAAAGATCCAAACAGCTGTAGTTACTGCTGATGTTAGCATATTGAAACGTTCGTGGATTGAGTTGGAATATCGTCTTGATAGTTTTCGTGTGGAAATTTACTAAGGTAGTAGAAAAAAACTTTTTGAGTTATTCTATGAATTGGTGTATTTAATTTTGCTGTAGGCCTTTTTTTTTTTATAATTTTTGAAGTTGTACTGATTTTTTTGGGACATCCTGTATATTAAAATCTTTGAAAAACTTTATATTTATTTCCTTACCTGTAACAATAACCTTTCCTGTCGTTGGACTCATTACAAGTTCCCCCGACAATCTGTGCCTCGCTCTACATTTGAAGTTGCTCTTGCCGTCGTTATCGTCCACTTTGTGAATAAGAAGTTCTCCGGTTAATAAAACGGTATACTTGTCATCTGAAAGTTGAAATGGATCTTTAATACTCATCAAGATTTTAAATCATGACATATAATCATAATAAAATGAGTTTCGATGTCCTATATGAGTAAAGTACTAAAATTGTAAAATACAAATACATATTATGTTTTCAATATTGCTGTTCTCCGGATTGATGTATAAATATCTGTATGTTTATTTGGTTATGTATCAAAATTCCATAGTTGAAGTGATTAGATACGAGGATTCTTGAATTAAAGGCAGAATAATTCGTAAAATGGAAGGAAAATAGATTTTTTGTTGGAATAGAAAATAACTATAAAAAATATTATTTCCAAATACGTTGTCACTAGACTTAAAATGTTTCAGTTAGTGATTTCAGTTTTTCAAAATTAAATTACGGTTAATTGTAAACAATCTGATAGAAAATTACTACTTTCTGATAAAAGAACTAGAGAAGGCCTTAGATCCATAAAGAAGGGAATTTTAGGCGATAGATTACAAGAAATGAAAGAGACAGGATAGAGGTTGATGTAACCCTAAACCTACCGTATGCCTATAGGCAGGCGCTAACCAAACCAAACTATATTTTCAAAATTAACAGGCATATGAATCTTTCGTATATAATCAATATAAGTTACCAGTAAAATGCCATAAGCATATGTAGCGAATGTCTAAGGAACAACAATCAATTAATACAAACATATCCAGGTCGGACACTCAAATGTATCATATATGAAGGACACATATCTTTATATACTATTAAAAAAGTTATCTCTGCCGGATTGAAAACTCGCTTTTTTTGCTCGATTCTTAGACATTTTCCCGAGAAAGTATGGATTAGAAAATTACAAAATTGACATGGTTTGTTCAAAACTGTACCGGGAACAAGACGAATAAGATTTTATAGAAATTTCAATTTGGCTACTGATAGTACTTTTTTTTTATTCGGGAAAAATCGTGACATTTTCGAAACTTTCTTTTTGAACTGTCATATCTACTATACCTCATTACTATTATTTTTTTAAATTGAAAACAATGCAGTGAACGTAGAAAGTCATATTTCTTACTGAACCATTATTTTTAAAATTCGTTAATAAATACATTCGATGCTATGAAAAGTTGGTCATACAAATTTCGTATTTTTAGATCACTGATTTCCACAAGGAAATAAAGGTTACATTTACTGACTAGACCTCCTGTTTGTAGTGAAGAGCAGGAAAAGGGCATGTGCAATCTAATAAACGAAGCATGTCAAAAAGGAGAATTAATTTTAATGGGAGACTATAACTATCCAAATATTGACTGGACAAACAATCTAGCTACAAATGGGAAAGGGGCAGAATTTTTGGAAGTGATACATGATTGTTTTTTGTACCAGATGGTGTGTGAGGATGCTAGGGACAATGCAATATTGGATTTGATTTTTAGCAATAATGAGGATAGGGTGCAGGATTTAGTTATAGGGGAGCCATTGGGAGAAAGTGATCATAGAAGTATCAGATTAAGTATAAATTTCCAGTCAGCATACACAATCAATAGTAGGATAATTCCAAATTTCAGAAAGGTAAATTTTCATAGGATAAGGGAAGAGTTAAAGGAAACATTCAAAGGGGGATTATTAGCACCGCATCATTCTGAACAATGGGAGGAATTCAAGAATAAGTTAGACAGGGTGTTAAAAAAAACATGTAACGTTCAGGAAAAAGGAAAATCTAGAAAATTGCTCCCTATGTGGTTTTCAGGGGAAACACACAAAGCTTTAAAATTAAAACAAAGAACATACAGGGTATATAAAAGCACTGGTATCGACAGGGAAAGGAGGCATATCAGAAAGCCAGAAAGGAGTTTAAAACTATTAGTCGGAAGCAAAATGTGTCCTTGGAGGAAAAATTAGCAAGGGAAATAAATATAAACCCAAAATAATTTTTTTCATATGCAAGTGGTAAAAATAAATTTAGTACTACACTGGGCCTGTTGGAGGGGAAGCTAGGTGAGTTAATTCAAGACGAGGTGGGAATGGCAAACGTGTTAAATGACTTTTTTCTGGGGGTTTTCAATGGTAACTATAATTTAAAAAAGGATCCCAAGGATGGAGCCTTTGCAGGGGGTATAATTAAAGAATGCAAATTTAACAGGGAAGAAATAGTACATCAGTTGAAAAGAATTAAGCCATCTAAAGCACCAGAGCCAGACGATATTTATCCGAGAGTACTAGTGGAATGCGCGGAAGAATTGGGGGAAGTAATTCACACGATATTTAATTCAACATATAGCACGGGTTGGGTACCAATGGATTGGAAGTTGGCCAACATAACTCCAATTTTCAAAAAGGGAATACAAAGTCATCCGGGCAACTATAGACCAGTAAGTCTAACATCAGTAATTTGCAAAATATTTGAATCTCTGTTAAAAAAGCATATACTGTTATACTTGGAGGAAGGGGGACTGTTATCAGTATGGGTTTAGGAAGGGCAGATCCTGCTCTACAAACCTTTTGAAGTTCTACGAAAAAATTACTGAGGAGCTGTATAATAAGAGCAGTGTGGATATCATGTACATAGATTTTCAAAAGGCTTTTGATAAAGTACCTCATGAGGCATTACTGTTTAAATTGGAAAGACTGGGGATTCAGGGAAAAGCATTAATATGGATAAAGAATTGGTTATTGGGTAGAAAGCAGAGAGTGCAGGTAAAAGGAAATTATTCACAGTGGACAGAAGTTATAAGTGGGGTGCCTCAGGGATCAGTTTTGGGACCAATTTTATTTATAATTTTCATAGATGATATAGGTCAGGGGATCAAGAATAGAATCAGTATATTTGCAGATGACTTAAAAATATGGGGGACATTGGATACCAAGTTACAGAGAGAAAATTTACAAGGGGATTTTGATAAGATATCCGAATGGGCTGTAAAATGGGGTAGATCATTTAATGTAGGGAAATGTAAAGTTCTGCATATGGGTTACAGGAACAGTGGAGCCGAGTACTGTCTGCTGGGAGTAAAGGTAAAGGAGGGAGAAACAGTCAAGGATCTTGGGGTGATAATTCACAGGGATTTTAAAATGGGTCACCAATGTTCAGCTGCGGGTAAAAAGGCTAATAGGTTATTGGGGTACATTAAAAAGACTGTAACTTCAAGGGATCAGAATATAAACTTGCCGTTATATAAGGGTTTAGTAAGACCACATCTAGAATATGCTGTACAATTTTGGGCTCCATATATGAGAAAGAACATAGAATCAATTGAAAGGGTTCAGCACAGAGCTACAAAAATAATAAAGGGGCTAGCAAATTTCGACTATAATGAACGTTTAAGTAAGCTAAACTTGTATACACTGGAAAGAAGAAGAAGGAGGGGGGATTTGATTCAGCTTTTCAAGTTTGTAAAACAAGGGGACACAGAGGGCTTAAATTTCAATAGGGATAACAGAACAAGGGGCCATGGGTATAAATTGAATAAGACACATTTTAATCGGGATTTAAGGAAAAACTACTACTTTAATAGGGTAATAGACAGTTGGAACGCGTTGCCAGAAAATATAGTTAATTCAAAGGGAGTGTACGAATTTAAGATACAATTGGATAGTCAGTGGGAATTGG
This sequence comes from Metellina segmentata, assembly GCA_947359465.1. Taxonomy (NCBI): domain Eukaryota; kingdom Metazoa; phylum Arthropoda; class Arachnida; order Araneae; family Tetragnathidae; genus Metellina; species Metellina segmentata. Next base: position 64,934,815 of record OX375883.1, read on the forward strand.
GGAATTCATAAACAAAGGACCAGCCTTGTAGGGCTCGAGCCTGTAGCTGGTCGTCAATATTTGTATTTGTATTTGTATTAGTAAATATGATACTTGAAATCTGTATTTAAGATTTTTGTAAGAAAATTCATTTACTCTTTGCAGTTCCATTTCCTACTCATTTTAAAAGCTTAGATCAACATGTAATTTTGGTAGCAAAATCTTTCTGTCCAAACTGAACTGTAATTTATTTCTCTACCTTATCTTATTCACTCTCTTTTTCTACATAGGTTACATGTAAACATAAATAATATAAATGACAATTATTATTATTTTTGCATTTTTTAAAAGAGAATTTCATTAGATATGCTTTAAATATTAACTACACAACTGATCTTAAGCAATTCATTTCTACACCACGTCTTCTATCATTAAAGTGGAGAGTGGGGTGGTATTGGAAGTAAGGTGGTAGGTATTGGAGAGTGGGGTGCTAGCTCAGGTGTTCACCTCGCCATCTGACCGTGGCACCAAATTACGAGGTGCTGTCCTCGGGTCCGGGTGTATTCCCGGATCGTATCACACTACGTCCAATCATAAAACGATACTTTTCTTGGTTAGTTTTCGACAAAAAGTTGCTGGTTATGATTACTATGCATTTGATACTGACCACCATATATAATTCAGTAAATTATAATGTGTATCACAGCACGGCTATCTTTCATTAAATGGAAAGTATCAGCTTCTTGTTGATCATGATTTCACTTTGGTATATAATGGTTAAGTTCGTATTAATCCTCAAAAGTTTTTATCTCCGAAATTTCAGTGATTGATAAAGATGTAATTCGACACAACTTCAGATCAATCCTTTCATCTCGCGAAAGTTTTTAAGTTTCCTTTCGAATTGATTGAAACCAGAGGCCCAACAAAAACATTGAAGCAGAAGCAGAAACGTTTCAAGAAAAGTAATAAATGATTTCACTTTTGCGAGATGAATCGTACTTAAAAAAGAACGGAATAATATAAAAATTCCATTAAGTAAAAAGGCCGAGAAATCCTCTTTCTCTTAAGGCAGAATGATAAAAACGTACCATGATCTTTCTGATGGATAGAAAGTGTGGTGCCTTATGATGTGTGCATTTTTTCTCTGATGAATAAGGTCATGGATTTTGGCACATTTCGTAGATCTGAGAAATATATTTTTGTTTCAATGTTTTCGCCTTTTCTCTCCTCTCTGACCTGATTTATGCAAGAGGAAACTTTTGAATTTTACTTCTGCTCTCTTTTTTTTGGTTGTGGATTGATTGTGTTCGGTTTTGAACAAAACTTTTCCGATTTCTAGGATTTGGAATACAGTGACTTCAATATAAGCCTCTTTTTGATTTGGGTGGTTGTTTTCCTTGCTTAGTGGTAATTGTCTGGCACACAGTGGTTAGACGCTTCTTGAGTGAGAAAAGAGTGTGATGAAACTAGGAGACATGTTTATTCCTAATGTTAACCCACCTGATGTTATACCTCTCAAAGCGGTATCTCATCAGTAGAAAACTGATCAGATATTTATGGGCGAAATATTTCGCCATTAGACAGGGGCTAGATATTTCACCATATACCTCCAGTAGGTTGTGGTACCGTCGCCCTAAAACGGTAGCTTGAAAATTTTACTGTTACCGTTCATTCGGGCCGTTCGCCATTAGACAGGGATTATATATTTCACCATATACCTCTAGTAGGTTGCGATATCGTCGCCCAAAAACGGTAGCTTGAAAACTTTACAAACCGTGCACAACTAAAAGACAACCAACAGCTAAGATCTTATTATTCCAAAAACAATAAGAAAAGTATACACTATTTACATTAACGTCATCACTCCATTATATAAAGTGTATATATATCACTGTCCAGCGCGGTGCACAAAACCTCACCCTCAAATTATCCTAACGGTATAAGTCAAATCCAATCGGTACCAATCAAAGATCAACTGTACGAGCACCACCTGTTCTTTTCAAGTCTTTGTAAAGGGTATATATCACATTGTAAAGTGCATATATAAAAATATTATAAAGTGTATATTATAACGTGTATATATCACATTAACGTCATCACTGAATGTCACACATAGTCTGAAATTATCCAAACGGTATAAGTCAAATACCAATCAAAGATCATCTGTACGACAACCACCTGTTCTTTTCAAGTCGTTGTAAAGCACGCGACGGACGAACAGCAGCTGGCGACAAACAATAAAAAAAATCCGAATATATTCGGCATTTCGTTGACACAATGGAATAGGCACCTGCCCTGTAAGTTATCCTTAAGGTCAAACACAACGGAGTTCCTCACGCTGTCACAAGGTGACAAGGTCACACTGCTCTTCTAATTGGGCTACCAGGGCTCCTCACAACTTCTAAACAGGCCATAAATCCTCTACGCGGTTGCCAAGACAGTGTATATATCCATTAGCAAAACTATTATCAGATATTGATGGGCGAGATATAACTCGTCATTAGAAGTAAACATACCAGATCTTGAACTCTCATCATAAAAAAATAGTAATATCTTCATAACGAGATACCTCGTCATTATCAAATTTGATCAGATCTTGATGGACGAGATATCTTGTTCAAGCCTCTTGGTTCAATAAAGAGGCATATTTAGGAGAAATAAATAGTCAAACCGTGTTGTTACTGATATACATGGTCAGGATATAATAAACTTGGCAAATTCTAATATTCAGGTTTATAAGACGTAACTTCCACACTCCACCAACTCGAGGACACTTAAGGACTTGACAGATGGGTAGGGCACCAGCCCAAACGCACACGATGGCCTTTGATTGGATCGAGTTTCGTAATTACATTCCTTCTGTTGCTAGTTCAATATTTTATCAACTTGGCCACAGGTCTTGGTACTCTTCGAAGCAATTTACACTTTTGTACTAGTGTACATCATAATTTTCCTGGGTTCATCTGCATGTCACATTTCATAATGTGTGTTATCGTTTCACAAATTCCTTTTTAATCTATTTCGTATCAAACCTTCTTCAGTGCAGCGTATGTTGTTTCATGGCCATTTTTAACCAGATTTATGTCCCATCGTGATGTCAAAACATTTTTAAAACTTAATCATGAGCCACGGTTAGATGACGAAGTCAACAACTCGGTTGTCTTTCTACTCTCTCGAAAGGTTCTTTGCCAGATAGCAAGAATGTGAGGGAAGAAAACAGCATGTTTTATGGTTTGCAATTGTACGAGAAGTAAACTTATGCGCTGGTAAGATCACTATCACTTGAACCTTCTCAACCTTTCTTCCCCAATGTTATAGCATAAAATAGAAAATCTTTAATATTCACTTCCAGAGAATAGAGAATGTGTGCCAATTCTGACAAGAGGAAAATAATTTCCCAACTAGTTATGTCCATAAAGTAAGACCAGGGTGCTGTATTGAACGTTTGATGTCTATGTAGGAGTGAAATTACACATGAACTGTTACTTTTCAGTTACTCTTCCAAATTATCTACTGTGTCCTAGAAATATGAAGGATCTAGTCTGGTAGGAGTGAAATTGCACAATAACTTTTACTTTGCCGTTAGCATTCCAAAAGGGCTACCGTGGCCCAGAAACGTTTAGGGACACTAGTCTGGTAGGAGTGAAATTGCACATGAACTGTTACTTTTCAGTTACTCTTCCAAATGGGCTACTGTGTACTAGAAATATGAAGGATCTAGTCTGGTAGAAGTGAAATTGCACAAGAAGTTTTACTTTGCCGTTAGCATTCCAAAAGAGCTACCTTGGCCCAGAAACGTTCAGGGACACTAGTCTGGTAGGAGTGAAATTACACATGAACTGTTACTTTTCAGTTACTCTTCCAAAAGGGCTACTGTGTCCTAGAAATATGAAGGATCTAGTCTGGTAGAAATGAAATTGCACAAGAACTTTTATTTTGCCGTTAGCATTCCAAAAGAGCTACCGTGGCCCAGAAACGTTCAGGGACACTAGTCTGGTAGGAGTGAAATTACACATGAACTACTACCTTTCCGTTACTCTTCCAAACGGGTTACCGTGACCCAGAAACATATAGGATAAATAAGTCACTTTTTTCCCAAAAAATTGACTAAGTCCCATTCTGGAGTATTTTTTGTTAATGTTTAGGAGGTGGCAAAATGTCGTAAGTCTTTTTCTTTCAGTTTATGAGAAAACAACGGTGGGAAAATTGTAATAGATCAAAAACCACAGAACCACATGTTTAATCTTGAATCTTAACATTGCTGTCAGGAAAAATTAAAAAAGCGATTTATAACATTTTGCCGTTTGAGGCACAGACTTGTTCATTGTAATTCCTCAACCACCATTCGCTTCTACAGGACTTTTTTTGTCGCTTCCGATTCACAGAACCACAAAAATAAAACAACGTGTTATGATTAATTTTAAATATGAGATTATACTTTGCCAACTAAGTTGCACCCCAGACTGAACTACAGGCCGTACAGGTTCAATTCCTGTAAGGTTCATTCCTTTCTTGTTGCGGTTGGTGCTCGTAAAATCTACCGTGGCCTCAAACTTTCTCACGTTTGCTTGGTTTGGAAGTTTGGAGAGTCAGACTGCCAGCTTAGATTTAACCTCGTCATTTTTGGCATGGTTCAATATTACGTGCTCGAATGCATGCATCTCTGTATAATAAATGTTGATTACAATTATTAAGGCAGTAGTTTTGTTTAAAATAATGCTATAGAATACCAAAAAAATACATTAAACGAGTATGGATAAGAACATATCGCCTATGTATTCAAATTAAAAAATTGCGTGGTTTGACAATCTGTGAAAATTGTAAATTCAAATTTAACTAATTGTTTCTATTCCTACCTACATAAAAGGGTAAGTATTTCTTTGGATTGTTATCATTAAACTGTGATAATTCAAAGGGATGTTCAAGACATTTCAATCAATTTTGTTAGCAATACACTTTTCCATATGTTTAAAAAGTTACATAATATAAGCAAAATGTTATTTAAAACCTTAATAACATACCCAATGTAAAATTTCCGAACTCAAATATCTGATAGAAATAAATGGGCATTTGTGAAATTCCTTTACTTTATAATAACTTTGTATCAAAAGAAAAGTATTCTCAAGTATGAATAAACGCAGAAATAAATTATATTTTGAAGTACATCTAGCCATTAAAATCACATACATAAAGGCGGTTAACTATCTTTTTGAACTGTAGAGTAACATTTATATAAATAGTTTCTCATAAGCACGCCTTAGAAACAATTTTAAAGTACTATTTGAGTCTCTCGAAAATGCCTTATTAGACGTCTAAAAGAAATATTCTTTTAAAATATGTTTCTTTTTCAACTATCTCGCAGTCAGTTGGTATTTAAGAAGTCTAATAGAAACGTGACTTTGGTGATATATTTTCCATATATTTTCTAACATTGAGACTTTTTAGCTGTTACTAGAAAAAATGCTTTAGTGAACTGAGAATATTTAATCTGACTGTCAATTAATAAACTTTCGTAATTCTATTTTATTACTTTTAGTATTTCGAGTAGTCTCGAGGGGAAAAGAACAATATTTATTTCAACTGCAGTTTAGTAATTATTTACTACCTTGCATTGTAGCCCCACTTTTATTCATTTGATTTGCAGGTTTCCTTTTCACTTCCACTAAGAAGCATGCAGAGTAACTATTTTACTCAATTTGTTGTTCAAATGTAAAATATCTTCTTTTATACTTTAAGATACTTATTAAAAGTGTTTGGATGCGAAATAAAAAATGGATTGGTAAAAATATAATTTTTAGTCAAACCAAATACGTTTTTTATCCATATCACTCGAAATTCAAAACAACTCTCCAATTTATTTAAAATAACGCACACTTCAACTGCTCTTTTGAATTCATATTCACTATTTTACAAAAGTGTAGATTTTCTGTTTAAAGTAATTCTACTGAATATTTGATAATTACTCTAGAATGAATGACTGAATATTCAGATAATAAAATTATGGAAATTGTGCCCTCAAATTACTGATAAAATGTAAAAGCTCTTTTTTGTACTACATAGTACCTTTTAAAAGCGTTCCAATAAGAAAAAAAGAGGAATTTCTAAGAGTGGAGGTGCTAGTTAAAACAAATATGCATTTTTAATGCATCACTTGAGACTTAAATAACTCTCTAATTTATTTCAATAAATGTTCGCTTCAACTGTACTTTACAACTCATATCCACTATTTTTGAAACGAGTATATTTTCTACTTAAAGCAATCCCTACCGAATTTCATTTGAAATAACTCTAAAATTTATGACTGATTACTTAAATTATAAAATACCGGAAACCATACGCTAATTCATAATTACAACATCTGTTTTAATCAAATAATCTTCACACAATACAGTTTCCAGTATGAATTTAATTTATTCAATCCAATAATTCTAAATTAAGCTAACTTTTATTAAAATATCCAGACCGGTTTGAATGCATAACTGTTTGCTTCTCTAGGAGACTCGTAATCCGGTTAATGCATTTCATTGAAATGCTAAGTAATATTCATAAACTTGCCTTATTGATTCAGATGAGCCTACTTTAATCAGAGCGGATATTTCTGTCTTTAATAATAACCTAGAAACAATGCCTTTTATTGGAGTTCTCAGTCTTCCATGGTATTTGGATTCAATAGTGCTCCAACAATCCTGCCTCTCTGGAAAACCAATCTAAGCGCTTAGAGTAATTTTAGAGTAGTTCTGCGTATTACTACGGAAGGGTCACTACAAAGGAGGCGGATATGCTGCGAAAGTGTGTTTTATGAAGCAGTATTAGATGAAAAGTAGATATGTATAGATTTCTGCACATTGCATAGAACGGAGGAAAATATTTCAGTAGTGACGTTAATACGTAAGGTTTAAGAAAAGTATATTCGATGAAATAGTAATAAATAACTATACATCTTTACACATGGCATAAAAAGTAGATTTTGATTAGATAGATTTCTCACTATTCTAAAAAAATGACCAGATCTTGATCATAAAAATTGTCAATATATTGAGGACGAAATATGTCGTCAGTGGAAACATTGGCCGGATCTTGATGTATTGAATGCTTTGTCGAAACCATTTGAAAGGGTAAGATCAAGAAAGGAATATTAGGGGATGATTATTAGTACATAAAAGGTACATATTTCTTACACTGAATAGAACGGAAAAAGTATTTCAATAGCGATGGTTAAACACATCAAATTTAAATATATCAGTCATAATATAAAGTTACCGACTTCTAAACATAGCATAGAGTAGAGGAAAGTATTTCAGTATTATAAATTAAGATCTAGAAATGTGTATTAGACGAACTATAAAGAGTATGAGTTCAGAGAGTGCATTGCAAATGATAGAAGAAAGTATTTCAGTAGTGAGACATTACAAAATCAAGATAGTATTTTATATACGAAATATAAAGAGGTATATATTTCTGCACGTTGCAAATAATTGAGAGAAGTATTGCTTTTGCGACATTCTGACATAATGAAGAAAGGTACATTAGATAAGACAATATTGATATATAGATTTATATACATGTCATAGAACGAAAGAAAGTATTTCAGTAGCAACATTAAGATATAAAGATAAAGAACGGTACTTTCTGAGGTTGTATTTCTCCTGAAAGCTTTCGACACGAATTGAAACAATTCATCATGGAAATATTGTGCTTTGTGAAGAAAATTATCCTAAAAGCTTTCTGTTAACTATTCTATAGTTAAGCTGCGTTTAAATCTTACTTTAGTTATTCGTTAAAGATATTTTGAAAGTTTTTGGAGTAACAAATTTTAAACAAACACTGGTAAATAAATAAATCGTCATTACTTTCTGAAACCATTAGAAAAAATATTAAATTGTCTTTTAAAATGTCATATTTTTTGTTTTTAAACGTGAAAATTAAAAACACATTTTTAGCATAAGCTTAGAGATGAAAAAAATTGTAGCTACTATATTTACTTATTTCTGAAAATTCAATTTTTATAGAACATAAAAACTCATTTAGTTACATGCTTTGTAACATCTAAATAAATAACACATATATTTAATTTAATTTCAGTTGCATTGTCCTGAAAGAGAAAATCTAGTATTTTAATGTAGGAAACTGTTTTATAAGTTAAATTTTTTTTGATATATTAATTCTACATCTTATGACGTTATGTTTTGCAAGTCGGTTAATCACAGAAATAAGCATCAACCGTTTAGAAGTTAACAACCCTCAACATGGATATACTTCCTTAATGTAGCATAACTTTAACCAAACATCACAGATTTAATGACTAACTAACCACATCCACAAAGGTCGGAAAAATGCAAAAAGGCATTCCATTGGTTAACGGGAAGACAAAAATTGCCTAAACTCATGTAAAGAAGACTATTGCCAAACTGAACGTATATATGCGCGTGCACTCGACGATTCGTGCGCGTGCATTCGACGATTGTTCTTCATGCTCTCATAGAATTATAAGTACATAGCTTATAAGTACTTATAATTATAAGTACATTTACATGTTTTGTTAATATAGAATGGTAAGTAAAGCTTAAGTAGTAAGAAATTATAAATATTTACTACACGCAAGATTATACAACTTAAACAAGCATTTTTAAAAGTACGAATCGTAAAAAAAAAAAATATCTGAATGTTTTCCAAATACGCAAATTGTTATTGACTTTAAATACATTGATATATTTAACAGTGTCTAGAATCTAGGTTCCTTGAATTCGCTTAACAAAGATAATACATCTCAGAGCGTAGCGAAATTTCAAATTAGCTCAGTGTTAGTTTTTCCCACAGTACACATGATGAATAATTTACCGAATGTATTGATTAAAAGAATCCCAAAGAAGATCCAATTGGACATAAAAGTGAAAATTGGTTGGTTAGAATTCATGCAATGAAAATTATACGTACCACCATAGTGTATATATGGGTTTGAACACAATAAATAGTGACAAGTGTCCAATTCAAAAGTCCTTTAATTGATTTGAGGAATGAGACATTGTACGATACTTATTAATAATTCCAGTTGTCAGCTGGCTTTTATATGACTTCAAACCAGTTTTTGTCTCCTTGAACAATATGCCTTTTTGCATTCTTCCGATATTTGTGGATGTGGTTATTTACTTATCAAGTCTGAGATATTGGGCTTAAGCCATACTACATTACTCAAGTGAAATGTATCATGATGCTGATGGGATTCAATTATAAACGGTTAATTCTTATTTGGTATATATCTCTATTCTTAAACATTCTCGGATCAATTCATTTTTCACGCTACCAACGGATGTTTATATATTAACCAATAACATGTAAACTGCACGGCACGTCATAATTACTCACCTTCAATATCCGTGTTCTTTAGCACTACGTCATCATCAATCAGCCACGAGTCCAGTATGACATATTCCCTGACAAATGAAGGCAAATGACATCTCAGCACCGCAGTATTACCTCTGATTACGTAGTCATCATACACTTGAGGAATAAACTTCTGTTGAATAACTGAAAGAGACATAGACATAAATAAATACCAAAACACTTCTAATGAATACATTTTATTCCTATTTTTTATTCATTTCTCGATCAAGCTCCCAGACACTGACTTATTATTAATTCAATGTCTTTTTATTTCTATCTTAGACACATCGGACCGAATCGCTTAATCTGTTGATTGTGCAACTTTGACATGCTCAACTGTTTCGTGTACACTTTATCTATCTTCTCAGCCTATATTATATTCAGCTCGTAGGTAGCTCGGTTGTAAAAGTAAGGATTTGTATCCAGCAGATTACGAGTTCGAATTCAACTAAAAACAGTCGCGTAAAAAGGGTGTTGGTGCACATTAAATCTGTCGTGGCTTCACAGATCCTCACGTTGGCGTAGTGTGTAAATTTGAAGATTACGTAAGAGTAGCAAAGTATTGAGTTATATAATGTATTAAATAGTAAATATAACTCCCGAGTAATATTTACTATTTAATAATTTATTAGAAGTAATAGATTATAATTTATTGAAAAACCATACAATGAAAACTTTTTCTATCCTAGTTTCTTCGAAAGACTCTTTATGTAAAATATTACAAAAATATAATAAATTTTTATAAACATACACATATGTATTAATATACTCTTTTTATAAAAGTATAAGACTTTAAAATTCATCGCATTAAATTATGATGCAAGTTGTACGTATGAATAGCTGATGAATTCAAATGAACTGCTATATACTTATGTTTTTGTATTTCTTTATTGACTTCAAGTTAAAATCTAAAACTACTATGAAATAAGTAAATTCTACTCATGCTTTTCTTTAATATAATGATGGTAAAGGTAACAAGTAATAATCTACAGCGATAGTATGTAGCACTTTAAAGAATTCATAATATCAATATTCATGAAACGCCCTTTACAACACAGTCAGGTCACATGAACACATTAATTTAAATGTTACATACGCATACACATTGATATTGGTGTATAATTCGAACACTTAATTTAGAAATAATTTTTCGTATTTCACACTTCGAAAGAAAACACATTTAATGAGAAAAGAAGGTAAATATTCAGACGATATTACTGTTAAATAATTAACTTTTTTTTTGACCCAACGGGTTGATAACCGTATTTAGCAACTTAACAACTAAACGGAAATGGAAGATTAAACATCTATGCCACATTAAACATTTGGGTATTGCATAATTTATGATATGCATCAATAGACTTTGAACATAATGAACGGGAATCATATAACTAATACCATGAAATATTTAAAAAAATTAAACGTATTAAGAAAAATTATTTCGACTAATTATACAGCTGCATCAAAGGAAACCTCAATGCATTGTCTTCAAGACCACTTTTTTCAGGGATAGAACAATAAAAATGATTCTGATCAAATATAAATAGTCACAAAACACTGCGAAACTATTAGTTTGCTTGAATAGAATAATAATTTGTTTGAATAGTATATTAATTATTGTCTGTAATAGTTAAATATGAATATACTAGCTACACGTTATAAAAGATAACCAAATGTTTTATTGTTCTAACAATAAGATTGTTATGAATAAATATCGATTTTTTACGCAGAATATTGCAAAAATTCATTATTAAGTGAAATAAAGGTTTACGTATGTCCTGTTTGATTGACTGTTAAACTTATTTTGCAACAGAACAACACCGCGGGCTGTTGGGCTTGGTGTCAATCCCGTAGGGAAAGTTTCTAGGTCAATACCTCGATTTTTTTGACCCCTTCAGATGACGAGGTCAACATATAAGCTGGCAACCCAATATCGAAACATCTGCATCACGCCAACATGGCTCATTTGAGGTCATTGCAGATTTAACATTCTCCAGACCCCAGTTTGCGCAGATCTGCGGAAAATTCTATAACATCGCAGTTACCCACTCTTTCCGCTTATCACAGTGTATATACTCAAGGTCGCTAACAAGTCCTGGTTGGCGAGTGTAAGCGATCAGGGGGTCAGGGAGCCCTAGAGTGCCTATATAATAAGAGTGGCTACAAGGGACCAAATTTGGACCAATGCGCATGCGCGGCAGCCATTTTTCTACCAGAATCGTCTCAAAGAAAGTTGCTGGGTGAATTAGTGTATCATTTCAAGGAGAACATAAAGCATATGATTGTTATAATATGGATACATTCGGTATAAATGAATCATATAAACGCTCAATTACATGCTTATTTGATGAGATGGGGATTATACAACGCGCTAACTTAGATTGCGGGAAACACCACGTTGTTCAAAAAAGCTATTTACTTAAAAAGTCTTCAAATTTATACTGACAAAACACTAAAATAATAATAAATAAACATCCTAGAACACGAAATGGAACATGAATAAGCTATATTTTCTTTATAATTTAATATACACACCTTTTTCTCGAACACACAAAAAGTTCCCATGCTAAGTCTACGGGAGCTAGGAAAAGACCGCCTCGGGCGGTAGAAAAGGTCTCTAAGCCATTCAGAAAGTGTTTCCCGTATGTCGCCACTCTTCTTATATAGGCACTCTAGGGAGCCCCATAGTTAATGTATATGATAGTTACACTGTGTGTATCATTGTATATAATAGTTACACCGTGTGTATCATTGTATATGATAGTTACACTGTGTGTATCATTGTATATAATAATTACCCTGTGTGTATTATTGTATATAATAATTACCCTGTGTGTATCATTGTATATAATAATTACCCTGTGTGTGTAACTGTATATAATAGTTACAGTGTGTGTATAACTGTATATAATAGTTACACTATGTGTATCATTGTATATAATAGTTACACTATGTGTATCATTGTATATAATAGTTACACTGAGTGCATTATAATTGTTACACTGGTATGTTTGTATATAATAGTTAAACTTTATCTTAATACATAATGGTTAACAGTTGTACACACCATAAATAATTCTATCTAGAGAACAAATATGAGATAAGCTAATAATGCATAATAACAACATTTAACGTTTTGGTGAGTGAGATTTTTACTGGAATAGAAATCGTCTTTCAAGAACTGAAGAAATCATCGTTACCTCGATTTTCAAATTCTCAATAGAATCTTATTCTAAATGTAACAAAAATTACCTCAAAACAACTCGAGTGAAATCGAGTAAAAATATCCAACTTTGATACTAATGTCCGTAATAATGTTCCGTAAGTATAAAATACCATCATTGCTGTCACATCAATATAACTAGATTCAAGTTTTAATATAAATCCTTATTTGCCAAAGTAGCTCAAAAAGTGATGTTGTCATTTGTTTCGCAGATCAGAACTCAGTCAAAGTTTACTATCTTGTCTATAAATACAGAGAGGTTTAATTTCCTTCATGCAACAGACCTGATGTATTCCCTTTCGAAACAGAGCGAGACCAATAATATGTAAATCGTCCAAGATGAATCTTCAGACAGTTACTTATTCCTATATTGTTACACTTACAGCATTCGTAACTTGACGAGTTAGTGTTAGCCCATTTGTAGAGACGCATATAGAGGTATAGAGTTCAGGGTTTGAGACTCAATTCAAACTTAGACCTTCGTGTACGTGAAGCTAGAGCGCGTTAAATCTGTCGTTGCCTCAAATATCCTCATGTTGGTACGGAATCGTAACAAGATGGAGTGCCAGCTCAGATGTTGACCTTTATCGTATGTATTGTTCCACTGAAAAACCCCAAGTTAACATCACATGGGTTAAAGCACACACTGGCGTTGAGGAAAATGAACTGACTTGCTTGCTAAATATGCAGCCAAATGGTATCTCTCACCAAACAACCAGTCTAAAGTGGCCTAGGTGCAAATTATTAAGTTCTATTGATACATTGGTCTTGATCCAATGGCAAGCAGAATGGGATGCTTCTACCAAAGGGAGATACACTCATCAATTATTTCCAAAGATTTCAACCGTCTTAAAATACCAGAACTCAAAGCTGGTACAATTTTTCTCAGACCATAGACCATTTCCGGTATATTTAGAACGTTTACACCTTAGGACTAGTGCACTGTGCATCTGCGGCTGAGAAGGTAATCCCATCCATTACCTTTTAGACTGTGATCTCACAAGTCCGTGGCATTTCTTGAAACCTCTTCAAAACTACTCACATTGATGCCAAAGTACTGCAAAGAACAGACACTACCTCCACAAAGTGATGTAATTTCTCAGCTCCATTATTGATTACATCTGTGAGAGCTGAGAAGTCGAAATTTATCAAAATAATTTTGCTTTTCTTTGAAACTAGTATATGTCATTTTGGCTGTCTTTTAAACATTCTGACTATTAGATTTAATATTTTTTTTAAATGATTTTGTTTATGTTCTTTTTTTTCTCTTACTTTTGTTCTCATTCTGTTCTGTGTCAATTTTTAAAATTTTGTCATCCTCTTCTGTGATTATGCAATTTTGAAGTTTGCCCTTCACTTGCCTTTCCCTTTCTGTGTGCTTAAATGTTTAATGTATATATTGTGAATTGCTCGGATCACCCTTATGCCTGAATCTCCTCCGTATGGTGGACTATACAGCTGAAAGCGGTGCAGGTGAAACTGTGTCCGCCTACGGTGTCCAATCCAATCCAGATATTGACTTCTACCGTCATTTGACTTTGGTTCCAAACTACTAGGTGTTGTCTTTGGGTATTTATTTCGAGATTTATCGCAAACTGTCACCAATAACTCGGGGTATTACTCCAGTGGAAAGTAAATTTAACTGTCAAACTACCGTTTAAGAAGGTTGGCATGGTGAAATTTTGAAGCGTGGCAAGCCAACTCCATAAACTATCTACCTATCAAAATGATTATAGTGGAATATAATGCTTATATGTATTTACATATATATTTTTTACCTTAAAACAAAGTCTCTAAACATTTGCAATAAAACATTTTTGCCAGATAATGAATACCAAACACCAAGCTTTGTTGCCCAGTATCACATTTCAATCATGTTTCAATGCTTTCAATCAAGCAAAAAATAGCACCAAGCTTTGTTGCCCAGTATCACATTTCAATCATGTTTCAATGCTTTCAATCAGGCAAAAAATAGCTAAAAACTCTCATCACTCGAAATTACCCATGATATACACTACCCTACAATAATGGACCAGAAGCAATCATATTTGCATAAAATCCGGCTAATTGTTTGGGGGTGTTTTTCGTGGTATGGCCTGCAACCTTTGCATGTTGTTCCTGGTAAATTGAACATCGACGCCTACATGAACATATTGAACAATCAGGTTCTCCCTACGTTCTGGCAATTTTATGGAATGGACGGATGTGACTTTCAGGACGACAACGCTACACGTCATGTTGCAGACTCTGTCAAAAAGTGGTATCAAGATAGGGATGTAAAACGTCTTCCTTATTCTGATATAGTCCCGACCTAAGCCCCATACAACATTTGTGGGATGTGTTAGAGCAAAGCTTATGGACCAGGGAACCACGTCCGAAATATACGGCTGAGCTGGAGACATTCGTGCAACAGGATTGAACACAAATACCCATAGTTGTGTATCAAAACCTTGTTGAAAGTGTGCCCAGAAGGCTTGCTAGTGTAATTGCAGCACGTTGGGGACCATCCCCCTATTAAAAAATGTATTATTTCCTTTATGCCATCCCATCTTGCTGTTCGGACCATTATTGTAGGGTAGTGTATCATAACAAGGCAGACAATAGCTAGACTAAATCGAGCCATAAATCCTCCATTTTACAAAGTTGTGTTGGTGGAGCTTTATGGCGTAAAGGTCATATTTATCCAATCTGCGTCAAAAACAAGAGAGACAACGCCAGTAGTGGACACATACACACAAAGAATGTTCTACTTATCTAAAAGAGGCAAATATAGCAAAGTAGGAATCCAACCTTTATCGGCTACAATTCACAGG
The DNA here is from genome assembly GCA_947359465.1 of Metellina segmentata. NCBI lineage: Eukaryota > Metazoa > Arthropoda > Arachnida > Araneae > Tetragnathidae > Metellina > Metellina segmentata. The sequence continues at coordinate 64,950,211 of OX375883.1, forward strand.
TTGCTAGCACAGAAAAAATTTATTCCAAAATAATAGTCTTTTATTAAGGAATAAACTTTCGAATTTCATTAACTCGGTGAAATATTAAAGTCCCAAGGTGAAAAGTAGAAGTTTTACACTCTCAATAATGTGAATGATTATTTAAAAATAAGCATTCCCGATTTTTGTATACGTCAAACTGTGAGTCTCTACAGACAATCTTTTTTACAGCGTGTCAACCTAAAACACTAAGTAACAAACGCGCGGTCAATCTTTGTCGAAAGGTGTCCACCGACTTCATGTTTTACTGCTGACAGTACAAATGCCTATCTACAATTCCCAACACAGAAACGTAGTAGACCCGTCTATGAAGCAATGCGTCCAACAGCAATTTACGCGAAATCACCCACGATCTAGCATAACGAGGCGAAAAATAACTAGACTCGCATCGCGAGCCAATTATCCTGCGTTTTACAACGGAATCGCAGACATTTCCCCTTTATGCAATTGGAATCGAGGGAAAAAAGATTCTGAAATTATACGGCCTTCGTATTAACGGAATAAACTTTCAAACCCCATTAACTCGGGGCAATATTACAGCCCCAAGGTGGAAGACTTTTCTCTCGTTAATAAAATGTTGCATTTGCATCTTTGATCATTTACAGGTTATTGGTCCCGCTCCGTTTCGACGTGAATCCACCAGGGCTGCACCAGGGAGATGGAAAATTAAACCTCTCCGTATAAATATTTCCCGAGAGGCGAATTTGACTGAATTATAGTGTTGGTAATAAATGGCAGCAGCGCTTTTGAAGCTACTTTGGCTAATAACGATGCCCAGCAAAACGAGATAGCGCGTGGAATACTGAATTCCCCTGAAGCAGACAGTGTTAATGATATTCGATGCATTCGGAATCTATGGTAATATGCGAGGTTGGGTATTAATTTTGGATATTTTTACTCGATTTGGGCGCGGTTTCCTTGATTGAGACTTCGTTGAGGCCATTTTCGTTTAATTTCAAATGAGGTGTAGATTGGACGTTTTACGTGTAAATCTCTCCCAATGCGAAAGACTTCCTTAGAATCAGGTACAAAATTTTGTAGAGTGGAATCATTGGCGAATGTGTACCTAGAATGTGCTCTTCTGAAGACAAACCACCACTTTGACTACTTGACCGAATTGTTCTAGAGGTCAAGACTGGCCTCAGGTTCGGGAAGATATGGATGTCTGTCCGTATGTAAACGACGCGTAGTCTCTCCATAAGAAGGCTATGCCCAGAATGCATGGTATCTATGTTGTGTGTGTGCGGAAAACCATGGTTTTTTTGTCTGGAATTAATGTGCAGGATCTGCAACAAATTGTAGTTAGAATAATTGGTATATTTGTGAAGTGGAATGTGAACCCTCCCGTTTCGTGCATCAGGGCATCATTAAGTATTACCAAATTCGTCTTTATAGCACCATACTGAATAAGGAATTGACCTTGACAAAAGAAATGACCTTGATAATATAAATGACCTTGACAGAAGAAATAACATTGACAAAAGAAATAACCTTGACAAAAGAAATGACCTTGTGCAAAAGAACTGACCTTGACAAAATAAATAAATGTTCAAATTGCAAAGTATACTCTAAACACAAAACTTTGTCGGCATCTTTTCAATATAAACTGTTCACTTTATAATGTTCTATTGTTGGGACTCCATGCGACCGTCTTTTCTTCGAAGTACGTGACAGATGATCGATCTCATTGGCGTTCGTTGATTTCTATATCTCACAGGTTAGTGGCGATTCTGAGGCGCAGTATCTATATCTAATATCCCATAACCCTCTTAACACTGACGTCTATGGAAGCTCTCCGACTTTAAAACACCTTCAGAATCGCAGATTTCGAGAACCCAGTGAGTTCTGTCTTGGCAATCGTGCCTTCTGTTAAACGGGACCCAACAATAAGCAAGTTTTCAAACGGTTAAAGGTTTGTCCTTTTCCCCACTTGGTCCTTGTACATGATCTATGCGAACTCCTTGTTCCCGAATCAAGTTTCAAGACAGTTTGCAGTTACATATATGCCTGTTGTTTTCTAGCACCTAGATAAAATCCTTGTATGTTTTATGCATGATTCATTGCCTCTTTAAAGACTATTTTCAGTTATTCCTTGCTTCCCACTCAAAACGTTTTGTTAGCGTTGTAATTTGTGAGTAACACTGATACTGGATGCAAATGTATTTGATTTTTATGATGATTTTTATAATTCAATTATCTTGCGAAGATTATTATTTTTAACTAACGTCACATTGGAGCAACACAGCTGGCGAATGTGTACCTAGAATGTGCTCTTCTGAAGACAAACCACCACCTTGACTACTTGACCGATTTGTTCTACAGGTCAAGACTGGCCTCAGGTTCGGGAAGATATCTTTGAATAATTGTGTATGCGTAATGTTAGCCCCAACGAGGTGTATTTTCACTAGCAAAACCATTATCAGATCCTTATGGAAGTTGTACCCCGTCATTAGAAAAAAAATGACAAGATCTTGATCTTGTTATCATAAAAAAATCAGCAATAACTTGATGATGATATACCTCGTAAAAATCACTTTCAGGGCTAAAATATTATTTTAACAACCCTTCAAATTCACGGGTAAAAACTCGAAATGATATTTCAATGCTCGAACGAGCAATTTCATTGGCAGAATAAATGTACAGCTGTGGAAAAAAATCCAACCATCCTCATTTATTTACGTACAGTTCGTTGTGTAGCAAGTACAATGTTGGTATGTATAGTTTAAAATGTTATTCTACATTACATGAATAGTAATTAAATTTTATATTTTTAGGTTATTAGCTTTGAGCTTCACACCTGTTTTCCTCATCTTACACTTCAAGACACTAAACATGCCGTCGAATGTCTCTAGTTAATAAAAGAAAACTGATTATGATAAAATTTTATTTTTTATGAGTTTGCTTTTAAGATTTGCTAACTTTTCTCATCTTTTCTTAGATGAGAGATACTCATTAACTGATAAAAATAATATTTTACTGTTTTCAACTTTTTAAATATTATTAATTTTTTGGTCAAACTTACAAGAAAAAGAAATATTTTGTTATGTAGGTAGTTTAATTTACGTCTCACTGGAGCAACAGAACGGGTTACTGGTGACGTTTCTAGATCAATCCCTTAGGGAAATATTGAAAAACTTCGAATCATCGAATATACCTTAGAAATAATTATTTCTACTTAGAATCTACTTAGAAAATTCTTTCATTACGGAATTTAAAAAAATATATTCGATACAATCCATTCATTATCACTCAAGCTCCTTTTGTGATTTAAAAATGTAAATTTGAACAAAATAGTTTTTATCAAAGCTATTGTTTTAAGTTATGTATTTCGTATACATTTGTACAATTCTATCTTTCTTTGTGGTTTGAAACTGTTGGAAAATGTTGAAGGAGGATTTGATGTTGATACTGGAATAACAGTTATCACGTGATGTTTGTTACATTTTAATTACTTACTTCCCATTAATATGTTGCAAATTTATTGCTTGAAGAAACTTAATGATTACCATATTAAAATAGAAAAGAATGTTTATTATTGAATGTACACAGTTGATATTGAAAGTTATTAAGCATGATATAGAATCACATTAGAAATATCCATGCTCCAATTTAAAATATTAGTATCCCATATAGTTTAGAAGTTCTTTCATTACTGTCTCTATAACATATTAAAGTGTAAAAATATAATTTTGAATCTAGTATTTTTAACTGTGCAAGTAAAGTATTAATTAAAATTCTTCATAGCATTCAGTGCAATTAACTTCATTTGCGATATTCAATTTCTGTTTATAAAACTGTGTTATATATCCAACCGTAAAGATAAGATAACCGTGCATTTTTAAAATTTTAAATATAATTTAAACCAATATTTGTTCCCGTGTGTGAATACGACAGTAATCAAAAATATCTCATTAACATTCTGCACTGTTCTTTCTATTTATTCTGTTCATAAATCTGAGACATTTCCATCTACCATTGAAATTAGATTCAGTGATCAAATGGATTCCCATGAGAGTCTTTAAAAATAGTTTTTATCCATTGAAAAATTGCCTGGAATTAATTATTTGACTCACCGATCATTTTCTATGTAAGGATATAAGAATTTGAAGGAAACTATGACTATTGTTAGCAATTGAGGCGTGATTGCTATGATGAGACGGAACTATGAAACATTGACTTGCCATTTACTACTTTGAGATTTTTATTAACAAAGAAAGAACTATGGCCGGAGGAGACTTAAACAGTGAGGTACTTTTTCAAAAGCTTCCACGCTTTATATAGGAAACAGAATTTGCTGAATGTATGCATTACACGATGGGGTGACATCAACTCTTTAAGTGGATTTACCACGTCCATAAAGTTCTGATCAATTTTTCAATGCTGAGATATCTTTGTAATAAGATGCTGCAAACTTTTATGATGACAAGGTCAATATGTGTTCAGTTCTTTCTGAAGACGAGATATCTCGTAGTTCACATTATCTGGTCAGTTTTGTTAATTGAAAGATGCATCGTTGAGACAACCACCAGGTGGTTTAAAGATACTCTTTGAAATTTAGAATTTCAAAGCAGCTTTTATATTTACTTTAGTTTTTTTCATAGTTGCCGCTTTAGTACATTTATTTAAAGTTTATGAATGCAAATATAAGCCTTATAAGCGGCTTTGCTTAGGATACCTGTCTGAGAATCATTTTATATACACTTCATAACAAACAAACCGACGCACCAAGAAAGAATTGTCGTTTGGGGGACGTTTAGTCTTTAGTGACGAGTCCCGTTTCCAACTGTGTCCTGGCGACAACCACAGACATGTCCAGAGACGTCCAGCGCAGCGTGAGGTTCCTACCCTAACTACCGCACACACACATGCCCACAACAAGACGTTATGGTCTAGGATGCCATCTCCTTTGAGAGACGTACCCCTTTGGTATTAATTTCTGGCACACTAACAGCACATCGATACGTAGTAGGGATGCGACATCGATGTCGATGTTTTTGAAAAAACCTCGATGTATTGGAGTCGATGTTTTTGTAACATCGATGTTTATACTTGTCGATGTTTTTTACGCTGTCGATGTTTTATTTTTGAATGAAAAAAATACCGTTATAAAAATTTTAAAAATAACCAAGTAGCATAATTTTCATAATCAGCAAATTGAACATACTTTTAGACCAAAGTGGCCAAGGTGAAGTAGGGATGCAACATCGATGTCAATGTTTTCAAAACATTGATGTTTTATAAAAAAACATCGATGCATTGGAACTGATGTCGCATTATTAGTTGCTAAACCAGTTTTAATAAATGTTATAAAGAGTTTAAATACACTGAATTTTAAAAACTTCGATGTTTTTGGGGCGATGTATTATCAACATCGATGTTTTAATTTTGAACATCGATATTTCAAAACATCGATGTTTTGCTGTCGATGTCGCATCCCTAATACGTAGATGACATTCTACGGCCGGTTGTGTTAGCGTTCTTTTGCGACACCCCGGACTTACTTTTCAACAAGATAATGCCCTTCCGCACACGGCACGTGTTGCTATGAATTGTCTTCAAGCTTTCCCAACACTTCCTTGACCTGATAGGTCTCCTTATGTCTCTCTCATTGAGGTTATTTGAGGCGTTATGGGAGGGCAATATAACCATCCCGAAAAATTGACTATTTAGCCCGACAGGTGGAGACAACTTTGCAAGAAATTCCGCACGACACCATTTGGGAACTTTTTCAATCCATGTCACGCCGGGTGACATTTGGACAGAGTTGTCCAGGCCAGAGTTGAATCAACGCCTTACTGACTTCCTCCCTTTGTAACGGTGAAACTCTGATATAAATAATTCAATTGTTCTGAAATTGTAATTGTTTGTTTTTCTATGTATGCTCATCGTATTCACTAACTTTTATTGCAATCGGAAAACAACTTCTTGGTGCGTCGATTTTTGTGTTATAGAGTACATCTCAAAAAGATATACCGTCGAAACCAGTTGGAGGGTTTATATTAATTTTACTGTTCAGATTTAAATACAGAATACATTTTTGTAATTTAAATACTTATTAAAACTCGTAGAACTATTCATGAATTATCAATCAAAGACTGTGAAACACCTTGATCTGATTGATTGTCCAGAAGTTGAAGATTGAAACCCCTTCTTCACATCCACCAACTTGTATCTTAATCAGACAACTCCTTCTTAGTGCGTCGAATTTTTTTGTTTTAGAGTATAGCTCAACTTATTCATAGTGTTCGTCGTTTTCGTCAATTCGTGTTTTATTATAACACTTTTCACCTTTCTACCTCAGATATAAGGTTTAATAACTGAAGTGACTACCATACCAAAAAGAGGCGTTCATCGGTTGAAAATGTAAAATACTTATTCAGACAACTCCTTCTTAGTGCGTCGAATTTTTTTTGTTTTAGAATATAGATCAACATATTCTTTGTGTTCGTCGTTTTCGTCAATTTTTGTTTTATTATAACACTTTTAACCTTTCTACCTCAGATATAAGGTTTAATAACTGAAGTGACTATCATACCAAAAAGAGGCGTTCATCGGTTGAAAATGTAAAATACTTATTCAGACAACTCCTTCTTAGTGCGTCGAATTTTTTTTGTTTTAGAGTATAGCTCAACATATTCTTTGTTTTCGTCGTTTCCGTCAATTTGTGTTTTATTATAACACTTTTCACCTTTCTACCTCAAAAATAAGGTTTAATAACTGAAGTGACTACCATACCAAAAAGAGGCGTTCATCGGTTGAAAATGTAAAATACTTATTTTCCCACTAAGTTTGGTTTTTCTTTTAAAATTGTTTAAACAGTACTTCGGAATCTAATTTTTTATCTGGAAGTTATTCAGTAGTTTTGGAAATCTAATATCCATGTTTTCCAATCCCTTTTTAATTTAATTACATGGAATAAAGTGTCTAATTTAATTTATTACCATTGGGAGCACTATAACAGTGCTGCAACCGCGTGTACTTCAATCGAAACTAATTCCTAACAATGAATGAAGGGTAAATATCTTCGAAATACGTTTCAATTAAATGCATCGGTATCTTGTTAACCCTCTTGGCGGCATGGCAAATCTCTGTTGAGTTGACGAAAGCGTCACCCCTAGAAAACGAGTACCCTTTAAAAGCGTCAGGGTTTGGACAAAGGGAATGCTTTCCCCTCGTTTTGTCAATGGGTCTGATCAGTAGCCCATTTAAACTGGATCTTCAAAAAAGACCGATGACAGTGATAGATCGGAACGCCACGGGCTTCGACCCGGTTCCGAACATTGAGTAGCTACTATTCCAAGGTTCCGCAGGGTGAGACGATTCTTTTGAATGGTATTACTGGAGAGAGTTTCAAACATTGCGTCAAGATACAAGATACTTCTTACACGCGTTTAAGAAACCAAATATTTACTGCATAAAATGGGGAACTTTGAAATATTTATTTTATATATATATTTTCTAATAAGTAGTTTTTCTTCAAATTGTAAAAAAGTTAAATTCCAGCATTAATTTTCTTTCGCACAAGTTTACCACAGATTTACAGCATTGATTTGTATAAATAAAGCAATTACATTATTTATCACAGTTGAGTTAGACGTGTAAAACTTAACACAATGCAGAAATAAAAACAAAAATGTTCAAAACTAGCTTCAATAATGTAACGTAGGTTAAAATATTCAATAGGGAATATTATTCAAAGATTTCACGTTTTGAGTATTCACCTTTCAGTGAAGAATTGAGTATACATAAAACAGTTCACATATGGTAAACTGCGTCTGAGTTACTGATACCAATAACTTTTTAAAGAACGGAAGTATGGGACGTTTGGAATCTTGATCAGTATTTCGAATGATTATTTTTAATACAAATTTAATGACAAACCTCTGAAATAATTTTATAAAATTGGTAGCAATAATAGTTTGATGTAGCCTAAAATAGTTTTTTTATAATAAAACCTAAATTTGGGTAACAGCAATTTTTTTAATTAACGTCGAACTAGAGCAACACAATGGGCTCTTGATGACGGTCCGGGATCAATCGCTTAAGGCAAAGATCCGAGGACACCTCGTACTTTTGAACCACGGTCAGATGACGAAGCAACACCTGAGCTGGCACTCCACTCTCCAAACTTCCACACCAACCCAACGTGAGGACTTTCGGCCACGACAGATTTAAGGTGCACCAACCGCCTCTACAACATACGCTTACAAACATCCATGCACGGACCCAGATTCGAACCAGGAACCTTCCGATTTAGAGGCTAACACCTTAACCACTAAACCGTTTGGTTGGCTGTATGAACTATAAAACAACTCACACTAACATCTATGAACAAACGCAAATTTACCAGAAAAGAAATTTCATTATGTCTGATTTAAAAGAGATTCAAATTTGGCAATAAACTAGTCAGAAGTAATTCAATTACATATATCTTTGATTCGTCATTTAAAAGCTTCTAGCATTCAAAAAACCCCAGCACAATCTTATTATCTAATCTTAATCTAACATAGGTAATATAAAACTATGAATGACACAGGCTTCATTATTTCTTAGAGGCTTATTGAAAGTAGTTAAATGAACTTGACTAACTAACTAATTTTAAAATAAACTATCAAGTATTTATACACAACTTAAAAAAGTTTGCACTTAGCTTTCAGACCTCCATTAAAAGCTCTGTGACAGTCAAAGAGAAATCGTATTTTTGATACATCAATATTATAGAAATGTAATTGTATTAAACAAGGGCAGCCACTTCTCGAAGTAGGACTTAGTTAAAGGAAACTGACTAAGCCTAAACTTTCAATTAAGGGTATTTGTCAAGACTTTGTACAGAAAGTGTAACTTTTTATTAAATTTAATAGATCAGACTTAGAGAAAGACTTCGTCAAAAGGCGAAGACGTTTCTATAATTGAAGTCTTACGGCCGTATTCACAAGTCCGAGTTAACTCGAGGATCAACGATAATCCGCGAGTTATCGAATAAACCGTATTCACAAGTCCTGATCCGTGGTTTAAACTGCCGTTTCGGTGTTACATTTTGATCCTCCGAAATCGGCGAGTTAACTCGCGAGTTACATTTAACGCATGCGCAGTACCATCTTTTTGGAAAAGCAAAATGGAGGACACATTTCATTCTATGCTCAATTACAGTATTCTTTCGACGACTGGACTGGATCTGTCATTACGGAGCACCTTCTCCATAGCAGCTCATCTCATCATCATAATATTGCTTAAATGGAAAAATTTAAATATATTTTTATTGAAATTCAAAAGAAAAATGAAAATAAAGGTAGCTGCGTAAATCTTAAACAAGCAGCTTAGCGAAAAGATAGATGGCGCCACCTCTGTCCTATAAGCCGGAGAGAGCGAACGGTAGAAAACGACCATGGCAGATACAAATTCGTCGTAGAATAAAAATTATTCTGTTGATTTATTACGAATGAAAGAAAATTGACAATGCAAGTTACTTTTCACGACACCAACACACACCCACACTGACAAGTATAAAGATAATCAGATTACATACATCTGTCAAGACATTGTGTACAATTCTTTCTTGCCAAATTTAGGTTTCCATAAAAATTTAATTTGAAATTAAATCCTTTGCATTTCTTTTCCCAAACCCATATTAAAATGATGTGCGAGTCCTATTTATTCACAATTTGGAATCAATTATACGGTGAAGTACGTGCTTGATCAGTATGAATGCATATTGGGGCGTCGTAACCAATGTAAACAATACCACATGATCGTGAGGTAGCCAATCACAGCAAGCGTCTCATTTTAATCCCCGGATCACTTAACACGCCGTTTGAGAATACCGTTTTTGATAATCCTCGAGTTAACTCTTACTCGCGGATCAACTGATTCTCGAGTTAACTCGAGACTTGTGAATACGGCCGTTAGAGATTCTTCACCCCAAAAGAATCCGGATCAATCCGCATCATTCTAAATCCAGTAGAACTTTACTAAGATTTTGGAATGTCGCTTCTATAAGAATAGCCTGCTTATTTTGAAAACGTTCACACTGTCTGAATATGGAGGGTTTCGCTTCCGTCCACCTGAATCTATGCTAGTCATTTTCTACTTGATTCAGATTCTGTTGGTAGGAAGAAGGCCTAACACATCGAGGAGAAATTATATCAACTGAAAGTTTAAGTATACAGATTTACGGATATGAGATTTAGAGCATTGAATTTATACGAATTAGGTGACTACAAAGATTAAAGGTTGACTCACCTTGTTCCCCAAGAGCTATCATCAGTGGACGAAATAAAGACAGAACACTAGTTTCGATGTGATGCAATTCTTTGTTTAAAGTATAAAGTATAAGACAAATATGCGCAGGCGACCTTTTTGTGCGTAGACGGAATTCTAATTTTTAAAGATATAATGGTTACAGTTTTCATGATTAAAATATACATTCACAGTATCGTCATGTGCGCTGCATAACAAATATATCAAAATGCAACAATGTTTGCAAATACGCTAGTACTAGTTGAGCGCGTTATAAAATTAAATCCACGGAGAGTTCGCTCTCACTCATATTATCATAGAAAATAAATGCGTTCATCACGTGGCTAATCTAAATCAACATCCTGCGAGGGCCGGCATGAGGGGAGAGGAAGGACCACCAGTCGATTCTGAGCACGAAGCTTTTCTCCATCCCTGGTCCGCACGCTGGCTACCCTGGTGATCTGATCTTTGCCCGGGAAGATGTTGGTTACGCGACCAAGAGTCCAGGAACAAGGAGCAGAATTTGCCTCTTGAAGAAGAACCATGTCTCCAATTTGCAGAGGTTGTTTCGTTGAATTCCACTTTTGACGAGGCTGGAGTGTATGCAGGAAGTCTCGTGTCCAGCGGCGCCAGAAGGATTCCTTAACCTGCAACAAGAGTCTCCATCTGCAAGAGAGACTTAGAATTTTTCGATTAGTGTTTGTAGAACTGTCAGTGTTTTCTGGAAGTTCCAGAAGGGGAACTCCGATTAGGAAGTGTCCAGGGGTAAGTGCACGAAGATCACTAGTTGCCGAGGATAAAGGTACCAGAGGCCTTGAGTTTATGCAAGCCTCTATTTGACATAACACTGTAGAGAATTCCTCGAAATTGAGAAGTGTGCCTTGACAAGTTTTTGTGAGATGCCGCTTAGCAAGTTTAATTGAAGCTTCCCATAACCCACCTTGGTTAGGGGCATAGGGTGGAATAAAATGCCAATGAATGTTTCTTTCCGATGAGAAGTTCTGGACGGATTGCTCTTTTGTGAGTTTAAAAAGTGCTTTTAGATAGGCAGACGCACCGCGGAAATTAGTACCATTGTCTGAGAATATTCCCGAGGGAAATCCTCGACGTGCGACGAATTGTCTCAATGCAGCCAAGAACGAGTCAGTAGAGAGACTGGAGACGGCTTCCAGATGTACGGCACGGGTACACATACATATGAAAAGGCAAATGTATGTCTTGAATGTTGTCGCTTTTCGCTGGTGCTGGCATTTTGTACTAATTGGACCAGCGAAATCAATTCCAACTTTGTCGAAGGGGCGTGACTGCATGATTCTTGCAATAGGTAAATCACCCATCTTTTGGTATACTGGCCTGGCCAATGATTTAAAACTGCGCACTACACTGCGTACTGTGGATTTGCCATCCGGAATCCAGAAGATTTGACGGATCAACGATAAGACAAGTTCGGGTCCCGAATGAAGACTTGTAAGATGGAAATGTCGAATCACTAAGGCAGTAATTGGGTGTCTCTTAGGAAGTAGAATAGGAAATTTATGATCGAATGCTAATGTCTGATGATGTGATAAACGTCCTCCAACGCGAAGAAGTCCTACTTCGTCAAGAAAGACATTTAAAGACAGTAGTTTGCTGGATTTAGGGAGAGGTTTATTTTTTGCTATAAGCTTAAGGTCGGAAGCGAATTCTTCTTGCTGTACAAGTTTTAGAATAGCCGTTCGTGCACCGGTCAGTTCAGAAGTTTGAAGAGTACCTTTAAGCTTATTTCTAGATTTGAGGTTGTGAATGAAACGTAAGATCCAGGCTGTGACACGTAATAATGTTGTGTATGAAGAATACTTCAAGATAGCATGAGAGATTGGAGGTGATTCTTTAACTGTTTGTGGAACCAAATCCTTATTCTCGTCACGAATAAGTACTGAAGAAGTAGAGAGTTCAAAAGAAGTGAGAGCTCCGTATTTATTGTTGACAACAATCCAGTTTGGACCAGTGAACCACTCTAAATGAGCCAACAGCTGTGAAGGATAAAGTCCTCGACTAGCACAGTCTGCTGGGTTTTCTTTGCCAGGAATGTGGTTCCAAGAAGTTACTGACGTCAGGGAAAGTATTTTTCCCACTCGATGTTGTACAAACTGATTTCCTGAAGACGGAGGGTTTGTGATCCAACTCAATGCGATTGTTGAGTCGCACCCAAGGAATATTTGTGGGTTTGGAACTGGGATTACTTTTGGAATTGCTGAAATTAGCTCGGCTAGCAGTAAACAACCCTGAAGCTCCAGCCGGGGTAGAGTTACTGGTTTAACAGGCGCAACTCTTTTTTTTGCTGCGAGTAAGGATACATGTGTCGACTCAGAAATGACCTTTAAATAAACTACTGAAGCATAAGCTTTAAGAGAAGCGTCGCAAAAGCCATGAAGTTCAAGAATACAATCCTCTGAAGTATGTATGTAGCGAGGAACTTTAATTTGTTTAAAGTGATGCATTTCTGCTTGGAATTTATTCCACCGTTCTAGAATGTCTGGTGGAACGGGATCGTCCCAAGCCAATTTTGACTTCCACAAGTCCTGAAGCATAATCTTCAGAAGCAATATGGCAGGTGCCATTAGTCCCAGAGGATCAAAACTACGCGCTATGACCGATAACAGTTCACGTTTGGTGGAGACGGTTGGCTCTTCCACAGTCCGAACTTGCAGCGAATCGGTTGGAAGATTCCAAACGAGTCCCAAGATTTTTTGTGAAGACTCTTCAGCATCACTGAACGATTGGTTAAGGCTTTTGGCTTTTAACGAATAAGGCAATTCGCTTAGTACCTCTTCATGACTAGATGACCATTTCCGAAGAGGTAAACATCCTGCATTCATGAAACGTAGCATTTCATCGATTAAGGATTTTGCGGCTTCTACGGTGTCTGCACCTGCTAAAAGATCATCAACGTAGAAATGATTTTCAGCAATTTTAGAGGCGTTCGGAAAGTTGTCTTGTTCGTCTTTGCACAATTGTTGCAACGTACGAAGTGCGAGGAAAGGCGAAGAAGACATTCCATAAGTTATAGTGTTTAGTTCGTAGGTAATCAATGGATCGGACAGGTTTTGTCTCCAAAATATTCTTTGGAACGCGCGGTCTTCTTCCGCAATGAGGATTTGACGGTACATTTTACATATGTCTGCAGACACTGCAACTTTATAACTTCTAAAGTGAATTAAATTGTCAAATATTTCGGTTTGTAATTTACGACCTTTCAGTAGAAGGTCGTTGATTGCATGCCCATTGGATGTTTTACTCGACCCATCAAAAACAAAGCGAAGAGCAGTTGTGGTTGAATGAAGATTTTCAACACAATGGTGAGGAAGATAATAGTGGTTCTGATCTATCTCCAAGGTGGAAGGAGGTAGAGGTGACATATGCCCTAGGGCTAGATATTCATTCATGAACTCACTATATTTGAGTTTTAAATCTGGCTTTTTAGCAAGTTTATTCTCTAATGAAAGAAAACGGTTGAGAGCTTTCGATCGACTTTCACCTAAGTCTCTGTCATTACGAAAAGGGAGTTTTACTATGTATCTTCCCTCACTATTTCGTTGTAATGAATTTGTGTAAAGATCTTCACACTGAATTTCTTCATTATTTACCAGTTCTTCACACGGAATCGATTCAATTTGCCAGAATTTTTGCAGTGGGCTATCAATACTGGCATTAACAGAAAGACAGCCGATAGAAATGTTCGAGTGTACGGCAGAGTTTATTTTTCCGGTGAGTAAATGTCCTAATTTTGTAGGAATAGCAACTGGTGAACCACTTTGTCCAACAATTGGAGAGCCGTTTAGTAGCAGAGGGGAAATGTCTGCTCCCAGAAGAATATCTATCGGTTTTTGACTTGTATAGTCTGGATCGGCTAGTATGAGTCCATATAAATGTGTCCATTTTCGTTTCTGAATATAGAAGTTAGGGAGAGGTGGAGTCACTTTGCTTACTACTAATACTTCAATGTGAAAAGAATCTGACGAGAAGTGAGGAGAAAAAACAACGTTGGCGATGTGCAACGATGTTTCCGCCGTGACCCCATTAATTCCCATTAAGCGATGTGTAGTTTCCCGCAAGGGTACTTGTAAGCGCTCCGCACATTCACGAGTCAAGAGAGAATTTTGGCTAGCTCCATCAATTAAAGCATTAAATTGCAAAAATTCCCCAGTTTTTGATTTTATTTTTATTTGTGCGGTGGATAATAAAACATTACTTGTTTGTATATGTGATTGGCATTGGAGAGTTGTAGAAATGGATGATGATGGATGTTCCGGAGGGGCAATCGCGTTGTTTACTTCAGAATTTCTTACTCTATAAATGTGCAATAAGGTATGATGTTCATTCGAAGAACAATTTTTACACCCACTTTTTATCCGACAGGGATCAGTGTGCCCACGCAGGCAATTTGCACAGAGTTTATTCGTTTCTACAACTTTCCACCGATCAGTTACGGACATGCGATTGAAACATGTACACTTATAAAGAGGATGGATGTTATTGTCCCCACAAAGAACGCAAGCTTTCCAATTTACAGCGACCGCACTCGATACTAGAGGTCTAGCAAACGAACTGCTCCTTTCCGGTTTTTTACTCCCCCCGAACCTGTTTACATTAGCGTTTCTCCCTGGCCTTTCACTCCCCCCGCTAGGCAACGCAGAAAAAGAAGAAACAGAACGAGCTTCACACTCCAAAAAGGTTCGGAACGATTCGAGATCGGGATAAATGTCCTTCCTCAAGGTCCAATGCCATCGCTGTTTAACTGCGTCGTCGATTTTCGTTAAGATGTGAGAAATGATGATTAACTCACTCAAAGAATCTGATTTTAACCCTATGGTTTGCAGATTTCGAACTGCTTCGTTGCAATTGTCTAAAACGTCCAACAAAGCTTTAGTGTTATTGGCTTTGTTAATTTTCATGCCAAAAATTTTATTTATGTGGACAAATGCCAATTGAATTTTGTCTTCATACCTATCGCATAATATCTCCCAGCAATGCCTCAAATTCCCTGATTGCATTTGAAATCCGCGAATTAATTTTGCAGCATTGCCACGTGTAGATGCAAACAGGTATTGTAATTTCTCGATGTCCGACAACTCGGTGTTGTCGAGAACAGAGGTTTGAAATAACTCCCTAAAGGTAATCCACTGTTCCAGTTCACCGGAAAAATGTGGAAGTTCCAATTTAGGCAGTTTTGTTTTAGACTTATTAGCTGAATTTTGAACATTATTGCCACTTCCCACTGTTGAGACTTGTTCATGTTTATCATTGACAGTTTTATTTTCCAAATCAACGGATAAATTTAGAAGTATGTCCTGATAATTAAGATACGTATCCAAATAATCATCTGTGTCCTTCGAAGACAACTCCGAAAATGAATTGGATAGCCGAGTATCGAATGAATTGACTTTAGTTTTTAGCGCCTGTACCATACTTTGCTCAGTTATTTGACATCGTTGGATCTTCTCCCCAATTCTGTCAATTTCTTTACACAGAATTTCAAAATTCTGCGTAGTTTTCGCATTTTTAGGTGCCATAATTCCACGGCGGAACTCCGGCTCGACGGACCAAATGAAAGTTTAAGTATACAGATTTACGGATATGAGATTTAGAGCATTGAATTTATACGAATTAGGTGCTCTAAATCTCATATCCGTAAATCTGTATACTTAAACTTTCATTTGGTCCGTCGAGCCGGAGTTCCGCCGTGGAATTATGGCACCTAAAAATGCGTTCATCACGTGGCTAATCTAAATCAACATCAACCTTCTCCTAATACGAGAATACCTCGATCAGTATGCTAGTAGGTTTAGGTTTTAGATGGAAGTTAGGTTGTTATTCGTCACGTTAGAAAATTAGACTGTTGCATTTCGGTATTTGGCAGAGTATTTCATTCTGTTGACCATTATTTTAAAATCTTGAATACTCTAAATTAAATTTTGGCAAATTGAAACTTATGTTTAAAACTCATTGTCTCTTATATTTACATTGTCACTTTGCTTTACACATTACATTGCTTCGTGTCATTTAATTTTACATCGATTTTTAAAATTTTAGAATCTTACTTTTTTAACACCTTGTTTGTATTTGGGACGTTACCTTCCTAATCCCTCCAAAATATAAATCCAATGCAATAAACGAAAGACAGTTGAGTTACTCTTTCATGAGAAGATTTGGTCTAGCAGCGTAAGAAATAAAATAACTTCAGTTTACCAAAGACTACGTCAAGGTTGAGCCCTGGTGTAAGCAATGTGCAACCAAAACTGCTATATTTTAAGCTAGCCCCCTGTTCCCCATAACACCACCTTACTACATCTACATTTTAGTAGCGGCTGAATGCGATTGATGCTATCACTAGTTCACAGACTGCCAGTTTCATGGGACTGTGAAAGCTGTATTAAAACCCCAAATGGTTTAAGAGATATATTATCAATTAAGATCTGACCAATTTTACTAATTACGAGCTATCTTATACTTATTTCCGATAATGTAATGATAACGAGATGAAGATCTGACCAGGTTTCTTCTAATTACGATATATCTCGTTCATCAAAGTCTGATCAGTTTTGCTAATGACGAGATATCTCGTCGAGACAACCACCTGGAAGTTTTTGATCGTGGTTGTATTCCTGTGAACGTGTGCGTGTGTGAAGGATGAGTACAATCCCATAAATATCATTGTTGCCTTTAGAAGACGACTGAACATGAAATGCTCTTTGAGATGGCGGCTGAACGTCAACAAAGAGTGAACCTCATGATAGTACGTGAAGCAGCATCTCTAATCACAGTAGTTTTTGAAGATATTAACAATGCCTTCGCAGTTTAACTGTTCAAAGTAGACCATCCACTGATGGGTGATAAGAGTGACGAGCGCTACCTGGTGTTTGTGAAAAGCGTCATCCGGTTTATTTAAAAGCGTGCGGCTTCATAATCAGGTCCTCCAGTCACCAATTGAAGCAACGTCAGGAAAAATCATTTAACTTTAGTCTACCCATGAAGACCTTCATGACTATTATTTAATCTTATTTATTTTCTACTCTATTGTAAGTTATTTTCTGTATTGGTGGTTATTCTATATTTCTGTACATATGTTCACCACGTGTCTATAAAACGTTTTGACAACCCGATAAAAAACATTAAAAGTTGAACTGGAGATTCTTTAATGAGTAACTGAACCATTTTTAAATACTGTGGATTGTTTTTTACTTAAATGTAATCGTAAGAATATATATTGAAATGAGAACAAGGTTAACACGATGTGATGAAATTCGATTTTTCCTTTTTCGTGTTAGCCACAACCATTTCAAAAAATGAATATAAAATATTCATAAGTGCTTTGAAACACTTAAAATTTTAGGACATCAACGTAATTTACACATTTGTAGTAACGTTACTTTTATTTAAATAACTACATGGTTTAAAATTATAACAATGTCTTGCCTTCTTAAATTGGTTTCAAGTAACTGAATAAAAAACTACTCCGTTTCGAGTCACTAGATTTAGGGCGAATTAAGTGTTCGAGTTTCATTTCCACATCAGTGAGAGAGTTGCAGCAGCGTAAGCGAGTAATAAAACACAAATGCGTTTTTTGTTCGCCGGTTTCTTTTGTTGTTATGTTGAAGGGGAAAGATGGAAATGCGACAACGGGACATGATGGTGTTTTTGCGACGTAGAAACTGTAACAGATTTTAGGATGAAGTTAATGCCAAATCTGCTAGCTAAGGAAATGCATTTTGGAGGAGAGAGAATTTTTCCAAGTGGATATTAATCGGTAGATCATGGTTTTACAGTTTCTGATGCCAAAATTTGAAATTGAAAGCATCTTCCATGAGACTTACAAGAATAGAATTTTCTTTTGTCGAGGTTGTTTGTTGTGGCTTAGATTATAATCACTGGAATTTTCATGTCTTCAATATTGTTAATTGTATAAAACCTATAAAAGTATAAGAAATGTTTAAACAAATGTTTCGTAAACAATGTAACAAAATCTATAGCCCTTGGGAAACAATATTGAACTAAACCTATCGCCCATGAAAAGCTTATTTTCCTTAATATGTGTACTAAATATTTATCTTTCTACCGTCAAATCATTTTTATTGATTGGTTTCCTTAAAATTTATTTATGGAATATAAAGAATAGTTTGAATTGGACATAAGATAATTTTTAAACCTAATTATATATTCATGAATGTAAAAGTGTATCTGAAAAAATAGACCATGTGTGTTACCTTTGGTCAATTATAATTTTGATAATTGGCGAGTCTATTGTACATTTTAATTTTGAGCATAAAAAACTACAAATCCCATTTAGGTTATATTCATTTATGTACTGATTATGCTTTTTCTTTTTTATACATCTGCCAATAATTTTTTAAAAATAAGTGATTGTAAACGAAGATTCTGTTTTGTAAAAGCAGTGATGATTCTGTGCATATTTTGTAATTTCTCTACTGTAAACAAACCAATAGAATACGTACATTGTTTAATTTTTAGAGTGGTAACAGCGAGACATCTAGTGCAACATCTGTTCAATATTGCTATGACCACATACCTCCTCCATCAAGATCGGGGTAGTTTTCTAATGACAGCTGATATATTACTACAAAGCTGCAATACTACTACAAAGAAATGAAGATTCTAAGTAGGAAAAACAAATTGTCCCTTGATAAGAACTGTTGATAATTTGGAGCACATTTCTGAATCAGAGGCTGGACACTACAGGGTGGTTGTCGAAGCGAAGATAAAACCCCGAGGAGGATTGAAATAACAATACGTTAAAAATAAAATTGAGCTTTTAATGAAGTATGTATACGCGTTAACTTTTTTCTAAGGGACATCCTGTCTTCTTGAAAATATTAACCCTCCATGTGATTTTGATGAGACATCTGGTCCATCAAGATACGTTCAAATATGGGAATTACGGTATACATTATATGGACAAAAGTATTTGGACACTAGAAATTCGAAGGAGGATCCCTCTTAGAGTGATGTCGTTTTTCATGGTTTGGATTCTGTCAATTGCTTTTTGAACCTGGTATCATGAAAGCTGACGTGTAGCTCGATGTTCTGGATACTAATCCGGCCTTGCCTACACTACAGAGAAGCTACGGCAAGGTTGGTTGTTTCTTCCAACAGGATCGAGCTCCATGTCATACTTCAAATCGTGTGGTGGATTGGTTTTCTGAAAATGATGTGAATTCTCTTGACTGGCCTGTTCAGAGCCCCGATCTTAATCCGATAGACCACTAGTGGGACAAACTGGAGCGACGAGTACGACACCGCCACGCTCATCCATCTTCATAACAATCTCTTCTCACAGCTTTCCAAGAGCCATGGCGAGCTATTCCTGCCCAAACTTGCATAGAACGTATGGAAAGTAAGCTTCGCCTTGTTGCAGCTGTAATACAAGCAAAAGATAGCCAATACGTTACTACATAGAATAATAAACCACTTTTCTGAAAACATGCAGTATCCAAATACTTTGGTCCATATAGTGTATTTCGTCATCATAACATTGTCGATTGATTTTTTTTAAGACATCGAGATCTGGTCATTTTTTTTATAATGACGAGATACTTAGTTCATCCCGATCTGGTTTAGTGACTCATTATGAGATACCTCGTAGAGACAAGCACCAGGAATGTTAAGGCTAGGTATATAAATATTCTAGATGACATTAAGGATGCTGAGAAACATGAATGTTCTTTGGTTTGATATTCTGGTAATCAGAAAAACTTTAGATAGGTGGTGACCAGAAGCAATACAACTTGCGATTGAATATTTAATTGATGAATGTGATCGAGATTAGAGTGTCGTGATTCTGTCGAATTCCACCACCGCAATTCAAGCTATTTCCTCAGTTGGGATTTCGGAGACTAACAATCGAAAGGGTGGGGATTGTTGAAAGACTGATTTCTCTGGGGATTGCAAATGCTTTAAAAGGATCCCCTCCCAGTGTGGCATGTGCGGAAATGAGATGGTCAACCCAACTGGACAGAAATAGGACGCGTATCTTTCAAACTGGTCAATATGAGTTAACCCTTGGATGTTGATGGATAGGTAGTTGAGTTTAAGTCGCACTGGAGCAACACACTATTGATGACGGCAGGGGAAGAATTCAGGTGGAAAAGAACTGGGGACAGAACATCGCTATTTTTGAACCGTAATCAGATGACGTGGACATCAGTATTGACACATTCACCAAACTTCCATACACGCATACGATAGGATAAATTCATTATATCTTATGTTAGAATAATCAAAATTAATAAATGTATTAAATCAAGTACAGTTAAGAACACGAAACATTAAATGGCGGATTAGATGTATAAAATTTAAAAGTACATTTACGACAAATGTGCCGTTAGTTGCGAATTAGAGATTGAGGCTTTTAGATTGTTGGGATAGAGCATGGATGTCTAGCGTAGCACTTATATACACTGTAATAAATGCAACAACGTGAAACAATCATCCGAATGAAATGAAATATGTAGCAAATGTCAACTATAGGATGTTATGCAACGTAGTAAAGTTTCAGAGCCACCACTCATGCGTGGTGTGAGCAGCGCCCTCTGAACTGATGCTAAAAGCGTATAAATATAGGGCTGTAACGGGACGTTGAAAATAGTGCATGGTTGGTTTTTAGTGGCGAACGTTTAGTGAGACCTAAGTATGCCTCCACGACGAAATAGGGTGAAATTTCAAAAACTTACGGAGTTTGAACGGGGAGAATCATCGGCCTTCGTTAAGGTATCCGGACACGTTGGAGGTCGTTATTTTTTTTAATGTGATATAGAAACATTTTAATGATATTTTTATGTTTAGTTTTATTGAAAAATAGCATTGGGCTATAAATATTTAAATTATATTTTAATAATTTTGTAAAAATTATAAATATGTATGAAAATTTAAGGAAATTTATGAAAAACTTCAATTGTGCTACAGAAAAATCTATTCAATTAATTTGAAAAATAATGCTTCCAAAATAAACTACATGCAATTGTCTAGTGAATGAACTACAATCAAAAATATATTTTAAAAAACAAAAATTCGACAAGCGATCGAAAAATGAATGCAAGATTTTTGACAGATTTACAGTCAGACTTCTTAAATAAAGAGCCATAATTAAAAAACTCTTCATCTCATCATAATTATCATAGTTCATTCACTAGACAACATTATGGAAAACAAGTTCACAAATTTGTACGAGAATCCATCAATAACTTTTTGTGTTATAACATTTGAAGTGAAGAAATAATGCAAAACTATTAATTTAGAGTAAAAGCAGTTTGAAGTGTATCGTTTGCTCTCTCCTTGCTTTTACTGTTTGCGTAAACAATTTTGTTCTTCACTTCTAT
Source organism: Metellina segmentata (assembly GCA_947359465.1). Taxonomy (NCBI): domain Eukaryota; kingdom Metazoa; phylum Arthropoda; class Arachnida; order Araneae; family Tetragnathidae; genus Metellina; species Metellina segmentata. The sequence goes on from OX375883.1 coordinate 64,971,858, forward strand.
TTCAAAATTTTCACACTGTTTCCAAAAGTAAAACCATTTAAACACTTAAGAAACCTTTCTAAAATTAGATTTGCAAAAAAAGTAAGCTTTAAATTTAAATTTTGAAGGTTTTTGGTCTTTTTATGTCCACTTCCGATGGTTTCCAAACCTACTTCCGGTTTTCCCGCCTTGATTAAAATCGTAATATCTCTTGAACTAATTAACTTAGAGAAAAAAATAAAATATTCTTTGGAAAGTCAAATAAATACTCTATCAAATGAGATCAAAAACTGCTTTTTGAATATTTGGTCAAAAATGACATTTTCAACGTGTTCGGATACCTTAAGGATGATTTTGATATAGCTCAATAGCAGCTCGTATGCAGCGGAACAGTTTTACAGTGATGCGAGTTTGGAAGCAGTGGACCGACGAGCACAGGACAACTCTAAAAACTGGGAGTGGACGAGGGGTGACGTCAGCGTGCTATGATAGACACCGGGTCCACATGGCGGTGAATGACCGTACAGCTTTCTCCAGGCAGTTGGCAGCACTTTGTTCTATTGCTATATGTGTACTAATGTCGGCTTCGTCAATTCGCCTACGTCTGCTGCACCGTGGACTGCGTGCAAGGATTCCTTTATACAGGATCCCCCTCACGCCAAACCATCGACGGCTGCGTCTCCAATGGGATCATGAGCACAGAGCCTGGCGGACTGATAGGCAACACGTTGTCTTTTCTGTCGAATACCGCTTTAATTTGTGGAACCATGATGGCCGCATTCGTTTTAGACGCTATGCCGGTGAACGCTGTCTTCCAGAATGCGTTATCGAACGTCATAGTGGCCGAACACCCGGAGTTATGGTCTGGGGTGCGATTTCGTATCATGTGCGATCTCAGCTGCTACGAATTATTGAGGGTAATCTAAATAGCAACAGGTACGTCCTTGAAGAGCTAGAGCCCGAAGTCGTTCCCTTCCTTCAAGGCATCCCTGGAGCTATCTTTCATTAGGATAATGCACTCCCACATGTTGCAAGGAATGTTTGAGACTTCTTTTCAGCCCAACATAAGCAACTTCTTCCTTGGCCTACTTATTCGCCGGATATGTCGCCTATTGAGCAAGTGTGGGATTTGGTTGGTCGGCGTTTTGCTCGTTATCCGCGTCCTACAGCTTCAAGAGACGAACTTTGAGTGCGAATATAAACAATAAGGAATTCTCTTCCACAAACAGACATTCAACATCTGTTTCACTCCATGCCACGTCGTATAGCAGCTAGGGATGTTAAGCAAATCACAGAACTGCTACTCAATCACAGATACTTGTGAATCACAGTTCATACCTGTTACTCAAATATCAAAATATCAGTGATTGGGTAACAGTGATTCAGTATCAGTGATTCGGTACCAGTGATTCAGTATCAGTGATTCGGTAACAGTTACTAAACTGATATCGCTAAGCTGATACCTTGGCTGATATTGATACTGTTACTGCGATCGGTGATTGCGACCGGGATCGGTGATTAGGTAGCAGTGAAAGCTGTGACTGAGTTTTGGTTATTTGGTAGCGGTGCCAGTTGGTCTGTGACGGATTGGGAATTCTCTGGAGGATTTTTAACCGGATGTTTAAGAAGGTAATATGTTGCTTTATGACTCACCAGATTCCCGCGCCTTTTTCTGAAGAAAAAAAGAAGCTGGACAGTTTTAAGGAGAGTTCATATAAAAACATAGAAAATTCTCTGTTTTAAATAACAATTTTTTGTTCGTTCTTAAACTATCACTCATTATTTATTTTGTTGTTTTTTATATAGAGTAACATGACTAGAACTTGTTTTTATTTATTTTTTGGTTTGTTTATAATTAAAATTGTTCTGTTTAACCTCTTGTAAATTGTTTTTAATTATAAAAAAGGAATTATGTGCTTCTGAAAGTATAACTTGAATGAGTCGAAATCACAGGAGGGGGAAGGGGGGGGGGGGAGATATTTATTTCATTTCGCTAGTGATTAGAATACGTTTTACGAGTTTCTGCCTTCTTTAAAGTTTGTCTCTTAAGATGAAACTGTTTCAGAGGGAGGATCAACACAACAATGTTTACAGCGGTAAAGAATGCATTCTGAAATATCGTAATGCAAGTACACAAAATTTTGATGACTGAAAGTTTAATTTTTTAAAACGTATAATTTGTTGTTTGTAAACACTGATTCTCTGGAAATCCTTTTTAGACTGTTTTCAAAACAAATAATAATGTTACTCGTTAGAATATTCACTGTTTGTCTTAGAGATAAATTATATACTTTCACTCCGCTTATCAATTTTAAAGTGCTACTAAAGAGAATATCTTCATATTTTGTCTTCGGGGTGGATTCCGGACCGTTGACAATAGTACGTGGTTACTCCAGTGTTGTGTGGAAACTGAACTACTCCACATTTTAGTTAATATTTTGTAAAAATTGTATGATTTATAAACTAAAGTATTGGACAGAAATTGTTGAAACAAGTCAAAAGCTACAGATTTTTCACAGTAAGGTTTGACTTTTCTGCTGTTGTTCGTTTTGTGTTTTCTTCGTCTCAAATAAAATTGTTGTGTCTTTGCACCACCACGAATACAACAATACAAATTAATTCGAATGTTACTAGAGATTTAGAAAAATTACTTAATGTTTTGAAATTGTCAGATTATCAAATGTAAGGAAATTGTCTTGCTACACAAACCACGATGAAAACATTTTTCTTCAGCAAACAAATATTTTGGATGAAGGTTATTTAGTGAAACGGATTTAAAGATAAAAAATAGGTTTGCCAATTATATATATTTATGTAAAGATTAAAAATCCATAATTTGAATTCAATTAGAAGTAAAATGATCAAGCATTCTAATGTATATCTCTTGATTTTTCTGTTTAATTAATTATAAAGTTTAATTTATATGAAAATTTCGATATAGTTGAAGCCATCTTAGTCACCAATATTAATTTATTGAGGAGAAAAAGTACCTTTAAAAAATGAATTACGGGCTAAAAATAAAAAACGGCTCATAGTGGCGGAATAAAAATGAAAAATTAATTTTATAAATGAAGGTTTATAGAGTGGCAGTTGATCTGGATGAAAAAAATACTGGGCTGCGAACTGTAAACTAGAGCACTGTAAGGCCACAGCGTTACCGACTTAGCTGTGTATTCCTTCGACGAAATCGTATTATTGAAAATATTCAACACATTTATAAAAGCATTCCGTTGCTACGAGTGACTAGAGATACTTTGCAGTCAACCAATCAGATTCAGTCACAGTTTGAATCACAATCACAGTTTTGAATCACAGATATTCGTCAGTAGCAGTCACAGTTAGAACTGTTACTGTCAAATCACTGTTAGTAACATCCCTAATAGCAGCACGTATTGCAGCGCGCGTTGGCTACACCAAATACTGATTTCGGACACTTAATATTGTTTTTTTGCTTTGAAAATTTATTCTTTTATTTGTATTAATACAATCCGTTTGTGTATTAAATTTTATTTAATTCTGATGACTCCTTAATGGTGTTGCATTTTTTACAAACAGCAGTATACTATATTATTTCGGGACGTTCAAATTACGAGGTGTTGTTCTCGGATCTTTCCCTTAAGGGACTGATCCCGGACCGTGGTCAATATCCCTTTGTGTTGCTCTAGTACGACGTTAACTAAAATTATCATTACCATTACCTATATTATTTCGGCATCTGTAATTCCCTGAAATGTTCCCTTTGCACAGAGATCGTTCATATGAACTTCGACCTTATTTTTTTATTGTTTTGCATTATACCAGGGAACGACTGATTCACGCTATGAAACAAAAGATGAAAGCTAGAAAAAGTTTGAAGCATACGGGAATCACGTTTATTGTTAAACCTACTTTTGTTCTATGCTCTAACGTCATGTATCACTATGTAACACATGGGGTTAATAGATGTATTTTCATGTCTAATTATGTCATTTCTTCGCTCTCTTTCTCTCTCTCTCTCTCTCTCTCTCTCTCTCTCTCTCTCTCTCTCTCTTATTGTCTCTTCACCCATGATAAAAAAAATATCGTTAACTGTGGTGCCTATCACACTGAAATGATTATTTCTAAAAAAATTACATATTTTACTTTGAGTCCGCACTTATAAAATTATTTATTTGCTACTGTCTCTTCACCCATAGTTTGAAAACCAATCGTTTGAAGTGGGGTGTCCACCACATAGTGTTAAAATTTATAAAATCAAATATTAATAAGAGTTGGATTGAAAAAATAACAGGAACCGTACTGGTGGTTGTCTCAACGAGATATTACGTCATTAGCAAAACTGACCAGATCTAGACAGAAGAAGTGTCGAGTCCTTGAAAAACTGACCATTTCTTGATCTCGTTATTATAAAAAAACGGCAATATCGTGATGACGATATGTCGTCATCCAATTGTTCATATCTTGATGGACAATATATATCATTGAAATCTTTGGGTAGGTTAAGCAAGACTGATTTAATAATATATGAGCGCTACTTATTTTTATTTGAGATGATAAGATCGAAATACATGTCAGAATATACCGATCATTGAAATTGTCAAGGGTTATGTTAACGGACACCGTAGAGCAATCCTGTGACCAACAGTCTCATCAAAGCACTTTAAAGTACCACGAAGCATTATAAAGCAATAGTAAAAATACTATCCAGATCTTGATGAACGAGATATCTCGTCATTAGATGGAAACTGACTAGGCCTTAAACTCGTCATACTAATAAAATTTAAAATATATTTTTTTTAAATGGCGGGTGCTGGACACTTTCCTTGGCCATTACAAGGACGGAAGAGATAGTCACTACTTCCAATGGCGGTTACTAAGAATTCATCCTTGGCCACCACAAGGCCGGAAATGATGGTCACTTGTAAAGGGGAACATAGTGGGTGGACCATCAATGCCCCTAACAAAATAAAGCACAATTTACATCCATGCCCTGACCCCGGATTCAAACCAGGAACTTTCCGGTCCAGAGGCCAACACCGTAACCGCAATAAATTTGCAATATATTGATGACGATATATTTCGCCATCCAATTGGTCAGATCTTGGTGGATGAGATGTCTTATCATTCGAAGAAAACTGAATAAACCTTGAACTCGTCATCCTAACAAAATAGATAACATATTGATGACGAGATATTTCGTCATCCAGTATGTTAGATCTTCATAGACGAGATACATCAACCAAACAACTTTGAAGGCTACTACTCAAAGACCATAACCAACTGAAAAATATTAAATATTTACTTTCGAATGTTTTTTATGTAAAATGATGTGCCGACAGATAATTGTCTCGTTTACGTAAACGTTTCGGAATCATTATTATTTAAATTATACATAAACGACTTACCGAAGTTCGAGTATTTAAGATATTATACTAGCATTAGTTCTAGTTATTTCAAACAATTCCTTACAAAATGAGTATCATCATTCGTTCCTTTTTTTGGATCTTCCATTGTAAAAAAAACTTAACTTCCACTTTTTTTTCAAAAATTACAGCACCCTATCCTGTATGTGTACAGTCTTGACATATTTGTCCAATTCCCGTTTTTAATCACGTGATCACTAGTTCAAACATACTCCCCCTCCCAATCATTCCCTTCGTGTCATCTGCGAAACAGACAAAAAGTACCATTAACTTCCCCGTCTTATTATTATTAAAAAAGTACATTTCCAGACAAAATAGTTTCCTCTTGGAAATTAAAAAAAAATTAAAGACGGAAACTGAAAAAAAAAACAATAAAAAGACCCAGATCTGATGAATAAAAACCTCCTCTCCCCGTACTTCATTCGAACAAACGACAGTTTCTAATAATCCTTCGAAAATTGAGAGGATTAGAATGCGGGGTGCGACAAGAGGGGGTGGGTAGAACGAGTCGGAGAGCGCAGAACGAAAAAATAAAGACCCAATCGATAAAAATTTAATTAGTTGGAGATGGGGACCGGATTTCCTTTTTAGTTTCCCGTCCCTATCTCTGTGCCAGGAGGACAGAGAATGGATTCAGATATGCGAACTTCGAAATTCGTCTCCAGTAGCGGACTAATTGAAAATTAAAGAATTAAAACCTCGAGTAAGGGGAAACAGATAGCGAAGGGTGTATGAAATGTTGGAGGGAAAAAAAGGATGGGAACTGAAGAATAATTATTTTCGTCCTCTTATCAGATTTGCTTTCATTTATCTACTTCGTATTGCAACAGGAAGAGTGGAAAATTAATAATTAATGAACTTTTTCGTGCGAGTCAACTAAATGGCACATGCTGAGCTGAGTTTGCTTATGAATCTGATGCACAGCATCATTCAGACATATATGAATGAAGGTTTTTTGGAGATGTGCAATCTTTAAATATAGAGTATAATGAAAAAGTCGGAATCCCAAATACAAATTCTTACGAAAGGAGTGCGGAATCGTCGTTGCATTGATGCAACATGAGCGGCTATTGGTGGCGGTTCGTGATTAATCCCGAAGCGATTACACCCGTACCCGAGGCCAACACCTCGTTATTTGGAGCCATGATCAGACGACGAGATCAAAACCTGAGCTCGCACCCTACTCTCAAAACTACCACAGCACTTCAGGAGGAATAATAAACACGAAAATGTTATTTATAGTATTTCTTAGACCGAATGTCCCTATTTTTAGAAATGACCTCTTTAGACAGAACCCTGTTGTAAACTATTGTACTATTAATGAAACAGGCAGATTTCCAAAGGAGTTATTAATTTTAAAGATAAAGTAGGGGCAGATAAGGATTTTTAAAGAATAATATAAGTGAACTGATGTATACATCTCTGTAAAACAAAATTAATGCTATTACCGCTTTTTAAAGATGCGTGCGTGCATGTTTTAACGATATTAGTATTTTTAATTTTTAATTAACGCCGTATTAAAGCAACACAACGGACTATTGACGTCGGTACGGGATCAATTCCCTAACGGAAAGATTCGAGGACAACACAACGTTATTTTAAACCACGGTCAAATGACGAGGCTGCACCTGAACTAGCAACGCACTCTCTAAACTTTTAAAGATAAAGGATAAGCGAAAAGCGGATTGGCAAATACAAATCCTTATGGAATAATGTCATCTCACCGTGGTTTAAAATTACTTGGTGTTATTCTCGGTCTTTCCCTTCGGGGGTTGATCCCGGGTGGTCGTCAATAGCCCGTTGTATTGCTTTAGTACGGTGTTAATTAATTAAATGCTTACCTACCTAACTACCTTACAGAATAAAAAAACACTAGTAATAAAAACGAAAATAGTATTAATATTATTTCTTAACATGTCTCTTGTGAGTAATTACTAAATTAAAATATGAGATAATTTTTTAGAAAATAAAATTAAACCTATTGCCGCTCTAACAACTTTGTTAATTCCTGTCGTCTATGCACTTAATCCACATGCCGACCAACTGGTCTGGTGGTAAATATGTTAGCCTCTAGATCTGAAGGTTCCAGGATCCAAAACGGGTCGGTGCATGGATATTCTTAAGCGTATGGTGAAGAGGCGGTTGGTGGAACTTAAATCTCTGGTGGCCGAAAGTCTTCACGTTGGGTTGGTGTGGAAGTTTGAAGAGTGGGATGCCAACTCAGGTGTTGCCTTGTCATCTGACCGAGGTCCGAAATTGCGTGATATTTCAATTTGGGGATTGATCCCGGATCGTCGTTAATAGCCCGCTGTGTTGCTCTAGTACGACGGTAATTAAATTTACCTTAACATACCACTTAATTCACCTTAACATGGAAGCCGAAGTCAGAGTTATACATATATAGGGTGTTTCGAAAATATCTGGCCAAATAAATAAGGGCGGTAGAGGGAGCCAAATTAAGCATTTTTTAAATTTATTTTAAGATTTTAAATTTCCACCGGATTTACTAGCAAAATTGTTTTAGCTCTTCTATTACCCTTTACAATTCGGCGAGCTATTATCGAAGCAAACTGTGTGTATAATATTATAATATTTTCGTTAATCGTCTTATGTGTGCATAACTAGAAAATAAAACTGATTCTAAGATAAGTGTATTTCGGAATGCGTCGATAAACCTCAGATACATTATTTCAACTCTACTTAAGAGTATAGTTGGTACATACTTGCTGTGTGTAACATTTGTCTTCCTACAGATTGTAGCGCCTACATGTTGGACGCCAAGTAACACTGCACTGTATTGTATCCCCTTCTTGTTTGTGATATTCATTAAAATGGAGGGAAAACACTGTACCATCACACCTCATATAATGTTATTAACCTCCAGTATCTTTGGCTTTGTTACATCATAGATCGTCTTAAAAATCAACGAATGAAAAATCTCCTTCTTTTCATGTATTCTGTAAGTAAGTTGAATTTATTTATTTTCATGTGTTCGCCGTTGGATTCGTGTGTATTCCATAACACACAATTTCAACATTGGCAACACTTAAACATTTCTTGGTATATACCTTCTGTGTATCAAGTATTCACCAATTATTGTACTCGGCAATATCGTGATAACGAGATGTCTTGTCATCAATATATTGCTGAATTTTTTCTGATGATATAATGAGGATGTGGTAAGTGTGATGATACTCATCACTGTACATTAGGCTGTTCCCTTATGGTACCCCCTGCATTTTATTACTGTTATATAATTACCTAAACTATCTGGTAACACTGAATTTAAAAACTGAAGCGGCGGTTTTTAAACTCCTCAACAGACACTCTGGTGATTTACACGCTATGACATAGTACGTAGTACAGTGGTAGTACTTTTTAGGCCTATAAACTCCACTCAAGCCAGATACTGTAGGTTTCCTAGGCCATTATTACGTTGGATTAAAAAAGCTTTCTAGCCGTTTCCTTTACTGTTGACTTTTAATTTCCGTAAATCCTCATGGTAAGATTGTTAGAAGTTGGCGCCAATTTATGGCAAAGTGCTAATTTCTCGCCACCTTTCTTAACTTTTTATATCTCGGCAACTGTATACATTTTTAAGCATTTATTTATACGATCAAACCTACACTTCAACTTTCACTCATTCACATTTATTCTAATTCAAGATATATTTTTGTGATTGGCTGATTGAAGTTTGAAGATGTATGGTTATGTAAATTACTTAACCTATATATACGCAGACACGTGGATCTGCTGCATGCTGTATGGATTGTGAGAGACAGATCTATTCGATCTTGTTGATACTGCTTGCATGTTATCCCGGTCTGTTAGGCGGATAACGTTATTTATTTTATTTAAATATGTTTTTAGTTTAAAGTTTAATAAAAACTTTATTTTATTCAAGTTTGTTTGGTCAACCTTCTTTTAGTTAGTTTTATAGACTAACTGGTTACGTGCTCGGACCCACAACTGCTCAACATACTGCTTGTTGGGTTACGATCCACTCTATATCTTTCCCAAAAAAGATTCCACAAACACATTTTAGTTTTTATGCAGCGTCATGAACAATGCTCGAGGGATTGACTGGTATCCTTCCCTCTGGTGCCTTACCCTATTACCACTGCGCAATGACTTATAATTTCACTGTTTTTATTTAATTTCACGCCTTTACTGCATCACAGAAAGATTTTCTCTTGGCGTGACACGTCATCGACGAAACCAAGTAGGGTTAAAAATCACAGAATTAAAATTATCCTCCATTGAAGTTCATAATGGTGTCAAGCATACAACTCATACTCTAAGTTGTATACGATTCAAGTTCATAATGCACCTCTCCACGTGTATCAGAATTTGAAAGAGTCATTGGTACATACCTCCTCTAACATGCGTCTCCCTGCTGATGATAGCACCCACGCTGTTGGACGCCAAGCACTGGTACAGTGTATCATGCACGTCCTGCCTGTAATCCAGCGTAGAGAAAGGTGGGAAGACCAATGTACCATCGGATCTCGTGTACCGTATCCCTTGAATATCTCTGGCATCGTCTCCTTCCCTGTTCTTCCAGCTGATACGTACCAGCGGAACACCATCAGCGTTACATCGGACTTCAACCCCACTGCTGTTCGAGAACTCTATTCTAAATGGGGGTTCGGTCCGAAATCTGGGCCCTGCATCGTCTTCAGAGCTAACCACGCCGTTTAGAACTGAAAGAAAATAAATAAATTACTCCAAGATAGGTTAAAAATAACTTATACAGTTGACATGACATCGTAAGAAATGAATATATTAAAGCAAGGGTTCCAAACTGTTATGTGTACCCCTGGGGTGTACGTGGTAGATCAGTTAGGGGTACGCTATAATAATAATAATAATGGTGAAAAACATCAGAACATTTTTTTTAATTGAAACGCAAAAATAGGTTATATAGTTTTGATTTACTTGGCTAAGCGTGAAAGTTGTCGCTATATCCTCTTACTACCAGTTATATCGCTCAATTGCGCATGTGTTTCCAAAATGTGCATGTAGGTGTCAGCGTTCAATTTACCGGGAACAGCCATGCAAAGGTCCCCACGAAAAATACTCTCAAACATGTAGTCGGTTTTAATGCAAATCTCTGGCGTCCGGTCCATTATTGTAGGGTATTGTACATCCAGCAATAAAAACATCGTAATTTTTTTCATTCTTATTAGATTTAAATTTGAAACACTTTTTTTTAGATACTGACTTCCTATATTTGTTACTCCTGCATTTAAAAATATAGTCATCCGTGCTTGTGCATGAATTTTTCAACCTCATTTCACATTCGCACAGGCTACAGATCTGTTCACTAACTAAACTATCTATATATATAATTCTCTTACGTGGCACGCAAAAAATACGTTATTTGTTATCGCGTTTTGGCAACATTGTACGATTGTTTGTTTACCGCGAATTGAATTTATAGCGTTATCGGATGAAATTTTATTGAAAAAAAAAAAGACTTTTAGTCGAGCTGTTGCAGTTTATAATAGAAAATTAAAGAAAGCGGAAAATCTTTTCAGGGTCATTTAAAAAACGGTCCTTTTCAGGGCCAACAATTATAGTTCAACAAGACGCTTGCACTACAACTTTCGGCAACAAACTCAATGAAAAAGAGTGTGAGTTACTCGAGAGTGCTGGAAATGTACACAAACAACATACTGGGTATTCAATTTCCAAAGCAGCGCTCACATTACGACTCAAAATTTGCTCAAAGTTTTCATTTGAATTCTGATTCCAGGGTACTGTTTATATTTTCTGTAATACAGCAAATTTAGATTTGAAAAATATTTTTTTGGAGTATCATATTTTGAAAACAACTTTTTCTGCTAGGACACATGTCTTCATTGATGCGAGCATAGGTTCGCTCAGTGAACCAATGAGGATTGCAAAGCAATCGTCCGGGGGTTGGCGAGCTTTAGCGAGCAGGGGGCGGGCCCCCTAGTTCATTAAGAATCAAACTGCACTATCATTGCTGGTAAAGATTTGGTTTAATGGACTGAGCTTCTTTAATTCTATTATCATCAAATGCATTTTTGGGTATAAAACAAAAGGTTAATTATTTTTTACCTTTACTAAAAAATTCGACATTTTCTTGATTTTTTAAAAAATTTTACGAATGAAAATGTATTTTAAATGAAGTGGGATGGAAAGTTGTATGATGGTTCTTCGAAAGATCCTAGTATCATGGCTATGATTGCGTTGGAGATTGTACAAGGGCACTTTTTACACATGGCACTAAATGGGTGTAATGAATAGAGGGGTACTCGTTAATGAAGTCTAACCAAAGGGTAGGGGAGGTAAAAAAAAAGGTTTGAAAGTGCTGCCAATAGACTAATACCACATCTCACGGAAACATATGCTGCAGTTGTTCCTTCCATCATAATACCAGCCACAGATGCTCGGTAGCTAAGGATGGACAGTTAACTGGTTTTAATGTCATCGACACCAACTCGGTTTCCTTTTCATACGTATCCTACAACTTACAAGTCCTTTAAAAATCAATAAAATTAAACTTTATACCACATCATAAGCCTATTATGACAGAAAAACTTTAACAAATTATTGCTTCCGATTAAGGGAGGCCGTCCTACTGCATCCTTTGGTTGGTTTCCCTAAATTTAAACTATTTTTAACAATATTCTGTGGGGACATGTCTCCGAGTTGAGAGAGTGACGGATCATCAAGTAGTACGGAGGATTGGAAGATCGAGATTCAATCCAACTAAACATCGTCGTGTGAATTTAGTCTCTCGCATGTAAATCTCTTGAGGCCTAAAATGTCTTCCTCTTGGCATAGTGTAGAAATCAGGTTTTGACCTCGTCATTCGACCGTGGTTCAACATTATGGAGATTTGTCACTGCATTTCCCCCCCCCCCCTCCCCCCCCAAAAAAAAAAAACAGTGGGACGAGTAAGACGTATATATTTTATTTAAAGTCGCATTGGGGGGGGGGGGGGGAATTACGGGCTGTTGGTGACGGGATGAAATCAGAAAGAAAATATCCAAGGACAGCCCCAGGTAATTTTGAACTATGAGTCGGGTGATCAGATAACGCATGAGCTGGCAACCCAATCTTCAAACTTCCAGACCTAGTCTAAGTTAGGACATTTGAGGCCATTATAGATTTAATGTGTACCAGTCCCCTTTTTAAACGACGGTCTTTGGTTCAATTCGAACTCGCAACCCATGATGGAAATTGCGATGTATCCAAATACTACATTTAGAGATGCGATGTAGGAGGTACTTCATTATTCGTTCGGAAAACGGTACTCTTTCCTGGATGACTTCTCATCTGTTTTAGTCCTTTTCGAATTGAGTATTCCTAAGTCATTCACCGAAACAGGAGAAATTGCTACCTAGTGTCAACTCTTTGACAGGAGCCTCTGGCAAATTCTGATATCTATTTTCTTGTTCTACGAGGGAATATCAATAAGTAACGCACATAATGTAAAACATAATAATAATAAAAGCAATTAATGACAATATGAAACAGAAATGATAGTATTACCCATTTATTACTTTTCCACATAATTTCCATGTATGTTGGGGCATTTTTCCCAACGATGGATCAGTTTGAAAATCCCGGTCTCATAGAACTCCGTCGGCCGCTAGAGGAGCCACCTTCGCACGGCCCGTTTGAGTGCCGTCGTCACATTCTTACCGCCAAGGAACTTCTTTATGGGTCCAAACAGATGGAAATTGGAGGGTGTCAGATCCAGGATGTATGGACGATGCTCCAAAACTTCCCAATCGAAACACTGCACTTTTGCACGAACGAGGCGAGACACATAAGAACGAGCGATGTAGTGCATCAGTCGAATGGGTTGATTTGCCGCACTGCGCTTTGGACTCATAAAGAAGTTCCTTGACGGTAAGAGGTTTGACTCTGACGACGGCACTCAAACGGGGGCCGTGCGAAGGTGGCTTTTCTCGCAGCCGACGGAGTTCCATGAGACCGGGATTTTCAAACTGATCCATCGTTGGGAAAAATGTCTCAACATTCATGGAAATTATGTGGAAAGTAATAAATGGGTAATACTCTCATTTCTGTTTCCTATTGCCATTAATTGCTTTCATAATTATTGTTTTTTACATTATGTGCCTTACTTATTGATACTCACTCGTATAATGTTCATCTCAGTCACATTTTATTTAATAATATTTTATTTGTAAAAAGTTTGAGAAATAATAAGGTTTACCGTAAAGCAGTATACCTCCAACTTAGCTTTGACCTAGTTGGCAGAACCGAAAATTAGCAATTAAACGATTCCTGGTTCGTATAGGTGGAAAGACTCTATTTAACCAAAGATCGTCATTCACGTTGACAGGGTGAAGTCAAATCTGCGGTGGTTTCAAACACCCTACGGGTGGGGTGCTGGTTAAAGTGTTGACTTCGTCAACTAACCGTCGTTCAAATTAACGAGGTGCTGTCTAATCGGATTATTTCTCTCCTGGATTATTCCCGGGCAGTCGCCAATAGCCCATTGAGTTGCTCCAGTGTAACATGTATTTTATAACCAAGCAATATGCTCGATTCATACTAGTGAAAAGCATGGGATACTTAAAAATCCAGTTACAACAATCCTAAAATTGAAACGAAGGTAATATTGGAGATTCAACTTTTTGTGTGAAATGTATGTATTTTTCATCTTAAAGTATGTTCAGCAAGAAATAAAACAGTTCATCGATAGATAATATTATATCTTTACGAATGTATCAATTCGGGATTTTCTAGATTCCTTAACAAAATCCACCGACATACTGTTTTAGTCAAGTATTTTTCGTTTTTAATTTTCTTTACTGTAATTTTTTTTTGATACGCCATGGTTGTCTAGTTAGACCAGGATCAACCGCTTAAGCTAACCTTTATAAGATTTTTGAGAATTTTTCAACTCTTACTTCTCTCATACATTTTCAATTAATCAATGGCTACTTCTATTGGTTGAAGGAATCATTAAAAATTGTTCCATAGTCGTCAAGAAATATAAATCTGAAAATATGGATGAATGTTTTTATTTTCTTTTTATCGGGCAGAGGGCAGACTTATCTTAATCTGTTACAGGTGTGTTTTTATGTAAAAAAATACACGAGAAAAAAAAAATTAATCGAAATAAGAGCAAAAATGTACTCTGTATAAAAAGAACGATATGACAAGTGAGGTCTTATGTTAAGATATAAGTAATAATAAAAGTTAAATTAATTTCAACTGAAAGTAAAAGTGTACTAAAAAGAACAATGTGCCAGGTATGTTTTTATGTTAAAATATCAATATCTATATACATAATTCTCTTACGTGGCACGCAAAAAAGACGTTATTTGTAATCGCATTTTGGCAACACTGTACGATTGTTTGTTTATCGCGAAGTCTCGCGCATCGATTGAATTTATAGCGTTATCGGATGAAATTTTATTGAAAAAAAAAAAGAAAATTTTAATGAGCTGTTGCAGTTAGTTTATAATAGAAATCAAAGAAAGCGGAGGATCTTTTCAGGGCCATTTAAACAACGGTCCTTTTCAGGGCCAACAATTATAGTTCAACAATACGCTTGCACTACAACTTTCGGCTACAAACTCAATGGAAAGAGTGTGGGTCGTTTGAGTGCTGGGAAAATGTACACACAAACAACATGCTGGGTATTCAATTTCCAAAGCAACGCTCACATTTCGAGTCAAATTTTGCACAAAGTTTTCATTTGAATTCTGATTTTAGAGATACTGTATATATTTTTTCTGTAATACAGCAAATTTAGATTTGAAAAACATTTTTTAGTACCATATTTTGTAAACAATCCCTTCTGCTAGGACACATGTCTTCATTGAGGCGAGCGAAGCGAGCATACGTTCGCGCAGCGAACCAATGAGGATTGCGAAGCAATCCTCCGGGGGTTGGCGAGCGTTAGCGAGCAGGGGGCAGGCCCCCTAGCTAAATATAAAAGTTAAATTAAATTTAAATATAAGTGCAAGTGAACTATAAGTATAAAAATAACAGTGTAGCAAAAAAGTTTGCTGACAAGTCTAACTTTAAAAATTTCGTATAAAAGAGGGAAAAATAAATGCATTTTGAAAATGTCTTTTTAATATGAGATAGAATATTGTCAGTTTTCTTCGAATGACGAGATATTTTGTCCATCAAGAAGTTATAATTTTTTTCTAGTTACGAAATAACTAGTTGAGACAACTACCAGGGAGGTTTAGCTCTATACGAACTCATTGACATTTTTCTACTAGATAAAACTAGTAGTAGTTAATTTCACGTAAAATATTTATAGCAATCAATCATTCACCCATTACATATTTTATGTTTCATGACCGTCCTACAAAACCAAACATAACCCTGCGTCATACAAAACCAAAATTATTCTAGGCATGTCAGATCATATATGTGTCACTTTTTTCAAAATTTTTAATGCTCTAACTAACGCTTTCTTGCTTTTTCATCTAAATCTTAAACAAAACATAACTCAACATCTAAAGAACCATCTTTACTGATTTATAGCAGCATTTTTTCTTATTCTTCATAATCTTTTCTCCGAGTCATCCTTTTTGTGTCTATTACAAAATTAATCCACTTGTGAATCAAGTGGTAATTGCAATAATTGCTAACTATCCGCAAACTAGACGTAAACACGTGATTGAGACGACCATTTCCGCCTCCTTTCTTTTGTAATCAAGGTCATATAAACGAATAAAAAGCATTTTTCAATAATGGTGGTTAGAAAACTGCTTGGTTTGCGATTCTACAATCAGTTTTTGCTGAAAGTAAGTCAAGTATACCGGGAAATGTGCTTTGTATTGAAAAGGCAACATCAAACGTTCTAAGTAAATTCAGCTGCGGAAATTTTCCAATTTGCGTTTTTGAAAAGCTTTCTGATTGATGATTATCAATTCAATTTACTGATAAACATTAGTTGTCAAAATCTTATCACAGATACGAAAGGAATATAGCGCCAAGCGAGCTTTGGTGTCGAAATGACACCAACGACTGTTCTTGTTTTTTCGTGCAGTTTTGGATTAAAAAATAAATATGAAAAATATTTTTTGAGTAAAAAATTCAATTCCCTCCAATTCTTTTTAATTATACCTTTCTGTAAGTGAACCAGCCATTAATTTCTTTGAATACAACTTTAATATTTACTGGATACAATGTTAACGAATAAGAGGCGTATTTTACCTAACAACAATATTAATTAACAGTACACAGTTTTATACAGAGTATGTTTCACAGTTGATTTAACTAGCTCCAGCCATTCAAGCATTTACATTTAATGAAACACAATATCGGACTTAGCTTTAGCTAAAACACAGATAGTTTTGTAGATATTTAGTAAAATGTTTTTTTAATAAGTGATTTTATTACAAAAAATCAGTCAACTCCTTGATTTATTATATCGAATCCTCAGACAGCTATTATCCATGTATAACATCTCAAATAGTACTAGATATAAGCTTAATAATCCACTTTGAACGTTTGTTACTCTGTTTTAACAAGTTCTATTTTTCGTTGCAATTGTCTTCTTCATTTCTTTTGAAATCTGGTCACTAATTAAAAATCCTGTTCAGCTCATACTTCGGGAATAGGTAAGCTCTTTAAGAGCGGTACTAATTCAAAGAAACTTAAGAGCCGATCGATTCTTAAAGATTAGAGGCGGTTGTTAGGAAGGAGGAGGAGAAAAAAGCTGACCTTTCTACCTAGGGATAGAGGGAGAAGGCAAAACCTTGAATGCTTAATTAAAGTCGTTGTTTCAAATCCTCTGTGTTTCCAGATTAGGTAGTTTTAATCCCTTGGGGAAATACTTGAACTGTACACTTTAGTTACGGGGATCAGCAATTTTTTAGGCTCCTTTTACAGACAACTTTATTTTGAAACAATGGGTATTTCCACTATCGTGTTCTTTTAAATCAGATCTGCCCTTTTAAAAAAGAATTCAATGGGAGGTTTCTATTTTGGATTACAATAAAAGGTATTGCGCTACATCGTATTAGTGTTTAATTGCTCTCTGAAGGGTAAGCGCAAAAATATCTCTTCTAAGGAGCTATTAAGGGATGCTCAGAATGAAGGCTATTTGGGAGTATCTTTCTATTACAGAAACGACGAATAATATGGCAACTTTATTTGTAGAAACAAAAGTACATTAAATGTTTGTTATGGAAACTGGAACATCAGTTGTTTGTTATGGAAACAGGAACATCAGTTGTTTGTTATGGAAACTGGAACATCACTTGTTAGTTATGGAAATAAGAACATCACTTGCATGTTATAGAAACAAGAACATCACTTGTTTGTTATGGAAACAAGAAGTATACTATTTTCTTGTACAAAGCAGAAATTGTTTATATATATATATATATATATATATATATATATATATATATATATATATATATATATATATATATGCAATTTTTTATGTTATATAAATAAAAAGTAAACTGAATGCTTATAGATACAAAAACCCCTTCGTATAGAAAGAAGACGTATATTAGTTGTTGGTTTCAAAAACAAAAACTGCAGCTTGTTGTAGAAACAAAAAAATACTAATTGCCTATTATAGAACTAAAATGTTGTACAATACAAGCAAGTATCAGTATGAGAGTATTATTGAACTACATACTTGTTTACAAAATGTGTTAAAATTTTTCGTGTTACCTTTTTTAGAAAGCTGATAGAGATCTTATTTGCTTAATCAATACAAATATTTGATTGAAGAAGTATTCAGTCTTGTAGACGTTTTGTTTAGATATACGCAACACGTATAGGTACTCTATCATATGTACAAGAAGTTTACATATTTTATTGTATATACATGCATTTGTGCTCTTTTTCACTCAAAAACAATTAAGACTGTTTTAATAGATACATGTATAAAATTTACAAAATACTATATACGTTATAAATTTATGTACACAAAAATGCGAACTGTATTTCGTAAATACGATGTTTTAACGAATGTTAAATGTATTATGTACGAGTGTTTGTTAAACACTAGTATATAATATATTATATTGTGTATGAAAGATGTATTCGTACTTCACAGGATTTCCACTAGACAAAGTCTGGTGATGTGGGTCTTACAACGTGTGCTCTTGAAATAAAACTTGTATTGAGATAGTATAAACACTTATGAAAATACAACAAAATTAATCATTAAAATCTGAATAGGTACGTAAATTAAACGTTTAAACACGTATATGCTTTCTTTTGAAACTTAAAAAATCCATCCTAAATCTGCCATCCAATATGACAAGAAACATTCATTAAAATGTAACGAAAACGTTTTTAAGCTACACCTTACCTTCTCTGGGGTATGAAGCAACCCCTATATCCGTTCGGCTGGTAGTAAGTTTAAATTTAAACACCACACCATCTAGGTGTTATTCTTACACTTCGCAGTGGTCTATTTGTTTTGGTACCCTATATCCTTTCTTTACACCAATTTAGTTAGCCAGTTTCATTGTGTGAGGACAAGCCTTTTCTTAGATGATAGACGAAGCTTCTAATGTAGAAGATCCAACTGAATAGTTTTGCACCTCCTACCACTGCTGTGTAGTAGTGTTCCCTTTGTTTAGTTCAGACAATAGAGCTTCATGCTTTGGGGACATAGCACTTCAAAGAGCTGCTTTGTTTTGTAATCAAACTATCTTGATTTCATCCGGTTTATTTTTAAGTAAAGCCGTAATCCATATTCCGGATGTGTTAAAAATTATTTTACAGTTGATAACACGAGTCTAGAAGTTTTATGATCTATAAATAATTTTTGCTTGTGTATAGTAACAAAGATATTTTTGGCATTGATGTAAATATCTCGTAGCTTGCTGTTATAACACATGAAAGAAATGGCTGCTAGTTTTTCTTCATGAAATAGTATAAATGTGAGGAACTTATGGTACAATATTATGTCATCAAATAATGCATATTTCCTACGCCTACATTTCATTCATTTCCTAGGTGCAATCTGACATAGCTATATCAAACTATCTCAGATGATAATTACAAATTTAATGAACATGGCAGTATCATAAAATATAACAAAGTTAAATGCCATTATACTGTATTGTTAAAACTTTAAAAAGCTATTGTTAATTTACTTACCATCGTGATTGCTTAAAATTACATTACAGCATAATAATGATAATTTCGAATTAAAGTATTCAAAGTCTACTGTAAATGCACGAATTGCACATTGTTGCAATCGTGATAGTACAGACAGACGAATAATAAAATTGAAGAGGATAAGGAGCTGAGCAGAACAAATTTTGACACGAAGATAATACACAAGGCTTGTGATTTTACTTCCACATAAAATGAAAATTAATTGCTGTTTGGAACTCCATGTTCAAGACAAAAGCGTGAAACACTAATATTCAGTATTGGGGGGGGGGGGTAGGTATGCATTTGCCATCATCATATATCTCTGTATGGTAAAATCATCACTTATTAATGTGATCGAAATACTATACTACCATTACTTTATACATAGGACTGTGAATCACTATTTATACACTATCGTGTTTCCAAAAACTTCCAAAATTAGTCTCAGATGAAGTATTATAGCATAAACTACCTCGTATTTGGAATTTCTTGGTTATTTCTTATAAGTAAGGTTGTAATACATTATTCTGTGGACCACTTTTTTGGATTAGTTAAATTTACAAAAAAGATTGTCTTGCCCCCAAATCTATAATAACAAGGAAAAAACACGCATATCGTACCTAAAGCAATTAAAATTCAGCCTTTCTATTTAAAATTTAAAAAAAGATTTTGTGACTATTAAAAGCTCATAAAACCATTCTCAAAAGCATAACTGTCCAAAACTCTTTTAGGCCCACTATGCCATCTCTACCCTAAATTATGTACTAAACTCAACATACTTCACTGACCATCTAATTCAGCCCCAAAATTCATCTATGGAAAACAACAAAAATCTCATTGACAGAGAGATACATTAAATTGGCAAATTGTTTTCATAAAACTTCCTCTGAACAAACAATTTGTTCGCTTTTCAAGTCCATTCCATAAATTATCAGGAACCAACCGAGTTCTTTATTATTCGTCCTCCTTATGCATAGTAATAACAAGGATACAATAGTCCAAGGGGGTAGTGCAGGAGCCATTTATAGAAGGGCCATCTGCAACTTAACAATTTGCTCTAACTACTTCCGGATAGAAAGTTATGGAACCTAATAGTTCTCGAAAAAATAGTGAAGTTCATTCAAAAGGTATTGGTATTCTTTATATGGTCTGATTGTGAACTAGATTATTTAAACATAGGACTGACTTTTACTGTTTAACATTAAAATGCACTGTGGAACTTAAAATGTTTAACACGAAGAATTGCGTAGATGCGATTTACTACGCTGCTAGGAATATTTAAAAAATGTTGAAACTCGTTTGTACGTTTTTTGCAAAGACATGAGTCATTATCTCTTCTATTATAAAAAGCATTGTTTGTCTGTGTGAGTGTATGCGATGTCCAGATGAATCTATAGGATTTATAGTAATGAAATTTGGCACACAGGTAGTCCTAAAGGTGACTGAAAAGACCTCGATGCTCGAATTTAAAAATTTAATCTAGAACATTTTTATTTAGATTGTTAGCTTTGTTTTCTCTAGCGGTTTTTTTCCCCTGTCCTTTCTTTATTATTTTGGACGCGTGGCAGGTTTGGAATGACGTCACTGATTGTTTTGTTTGATTGGAGTCACTTGGTCAAACGTTATTTTTTTCTTTCGTTTACGGAATCTACATATATATATATATATATATATATATATATATATATATATATATATATATATATACATACACACACTTTAAAAAACAAATTTTCTGCTCCGTTTAAGTTTCTATCTTTGCGATTGTTAAAGATAGAGTAAAAATTTCACCATATTTGAAGTCCGCGGGAAATTTTAAGACCAGGTTGATACCTTGAATGGGATTTTCAATAAATAAATAATTTTGCAAGTGTAACTTTTATATTTTTGCAAAACGAATTTGGCCGCATTTGACGAAGATGTTCGTTACGACACAAAAATGACTATTTGAGGTTTTTTATATTCGGGATCTTTAAAGATTGAGTGAAAATTCCAACGAATTTGAAATCTGCGGAAATGTTTACACCAGATCAATACCTCGGGTAGTCCTTTTTTTTATGCGAATTTTGTCACTGTCAACGACGTGCTTGTCTGTAGATGCATATAGTAGTGAAAATCCGTATCATCAAAATCCCTAGATGCAGTTTATTAGCCTGCAAGTATGAGGGTAAAAAATTGCATTAGGAACTTTTACGAAATTTATGAAACGGGTTGCACTGGATTTTTGTTAATACATGTGTAGGCCATTGCATGTAAAAGTAACCCAAGAAATGATCTTGCACCCCGAATATTCAGACTCACATTGAAGCTTTCATTTCCTGTCAAGAGAAGCACCACGACGATTAAAACTCTCATAAAACCGCTCTCAAAAGCATAAAAATGCAATACCACTTAAATTCCGCAATGTCATTTCAATCCTAAATGCCCTACTAAACCCAACATCATACTTTAACTCCCCATCTAATTCAACCCTGCAAACTCGCCTATCAAAAACAACAAAAACCTCACCGACAGAAAACGCAATTAAGTCGCCAGGAATTTTCCATAAAAATTCCTCTCGGCAAACAATCCGCTCACTTTCCTAGTCCATTCTTTCAATTACAAGGCTTTCTCTTCCTTATGCAGAGGCTCCGCTTCACTATGCATACTAGTAACCAGTGCACTGCAGCGCAAGGAGACTAGAATGATGGAGGAGAGTTTTGAAGCCGTCCCTCCGTTCTTTAACAATTCACACACAGATAACGACTCACGGATAGAAGGCCACGAGCACTAATTCTTAATAGCTGCAGACACTAACGAGCGAATTATTTACAGTGCGGAATTTCGTTTTTAGGAAAACTCTGCCGTTTTCCGCAATAGGAGGAAGGGGCGGCTCTTTTGGCCGGTGGTAATGAATGAATTTCGAGGAATTTTCGCTCGTCGGTTTCGGAGATGATTATTGTTTCGTTTAACGCGTGCGGGGATTATTTTTCTAGAGGCCCGGCACTTTTGGTATGTGTCAGATAAATGGAGTTATGTTCTGAAAAGAGGGGAAGTGGTGTTTGAGTTTTACGGTGTGGGAGCGTATTTTCTGAAAGTATCCGTGTGCTTCAAACTTCCGGTGCACACTCCTAGAAAAGGTAAATAACGCAACATCATACTTTTGAAGGGATACATGTCAGAATGCGCCACCTGGATTTGATTGAAGATACTGTTGGGCTGATAACCATGAAATATAAGTAGACTGATTATTGCTCTTCAGAGAAGCTTGCTATTGTGATCAACATGTCGACTAGTAGTCATAAGACTAATCAGCGGATATGGACTTGGTTGGTCAATTTGGCATTTTATCGCCTCGTTTGGAGATACAAATCCTATGCCAAAGTAAATATGAGAATACACATGCGGACATTTTACGTTGTGAGGGTGTATTTTGTAAAAGTATAAGGCTGCTTCAAACTTCCCGTGCAAAATCCTAGGGAGGGCAAGTAACGCAACATCAAACCGTTGCAAGGATGTATGTCCGAAAGTGGCAACTGAGTTTGATTAAGGATACCGTTGGGCTCATAAACATGAAACATAAGTAAACTGAGCCTATTGAGAGAAGTTTGTATTTTGATAAACATGTCGTCTCGTAGTTACCTGACTACTGCAACCAAATGGGCTTGGTTGATTGAACTGTCATTTTATCGTCACGTTTGGAGATACAAAATCTTATGATGGAGTAGGTATGGGAATGTACATAGGCATGCGTGCACCAATCAGATGATGGATATTGATTATATCTGTGAGAGCTGAGAAGTGGAAAGTTTTCCAAATAACCTATCTTTTTTTAATAAATAAGAATATCCGTATTTTATTGTTGCCTTTTAAGATGTTTTGCTGTTAGAATTATTTTTGAATAGGTATCCTTGTTTATTGTGCTTTGTTCTCGCTTTTTTTTGTGTTTTAGGTTAATTTAACAAATTTTGTGTAAGTAGTCATTTTCTGACGTCATATTGTATTTTTATGCTTATATATTTGCCCTTCACTTATCTTTAGCGTTTTTATGTACTATCTTAAAGGTTTTATATATGTAGTTGATTGTTTGCCTGATCCCTCAAACTCCTCCTTAAGGCGGACTACATATCCGAAAGTCCCACTTGTGAAACAGTGTCAAACTAAGGCGTTCAATCCAATCCAATCAGATGAGGAATTAATTAGATGGGCGTCTTCTACTAGTCAGTCAACCAATCAGATGATGAATACTCGTTTCTTCTACACAAACCAAAGGAGGCTAAGAATCACGTTACTATTAGTTTTAGTCACATGATTCTGGATACATCAAAAATGTTATCACACCTCACAACTTTTATATTTCCTCTATGGTTGGACAAAGTGGCAGTTTTAACGGTAATTAACGGTCATCAACGTAGTACCGTTACTGATTGTAAAGCACATAATGTGAACAACTGTCAAAGAGTAAACATTAGTATCGTAAAAATATTGTTCGGTTCATGACATTGTATTTCATTAAAAATGTTTTACATATTTGATCAAGTGTATTGTGTGGATTGATGATTGATATACAAATACTGGGTGACAGGCAGAGAAAGAGAGATTTTTTCTCAAAACAACATGTATATAAATAAAATCAAGATGACACAACGACATCTATATATAGAAATAATAACTAAAATATATTTACATATAACCATACAACAGTTGTTGCCAACAAAATGCATGTATACAAATGATATACGGGGTGTACTTATTTCGAGGAGAGGTAGGGACAACACAAAAATAAGCTGCATTCACACTGACAGCAATGGGTTAGTACGTACACATTTGGGGCACGGACTGTACTCGTTTTTAGCCACCCACCACTACCACTCATTTTTTTTCACGAAATGATATCTTCTTCAGAGGATGCGAGAAAGTCGTCAAATGTGAGACCAAGATTGATTGTCCAAGATATGTGCTCCAGATTGATTTGAAATAATTTTAACAATGGTTCTTCACACATGTAAAAGTTGCAAAACCATCACTGACAGTCAACAGCAAATTGTCAAAGTAGATTTATGTACTCAAAACACAGATGAATCTCCTGATCTAGACCAATATCAAACAAACGTGACAATTATGAATTTCTTAATGGATTTTTCTCGAAGAGCCTAGAAAACTCAACAAATTGAATCAATTCCAAAAGGAATTTTCCCCAGTCTTTATAACCTGATTTGTTACAACAAAACCACTGCGTTTTCATAAAAATAATGAATTGTATATCGATGAGAGTGTTACAAAACAATCCAGATTAAAAATAGCAAAACCAAAATCTCACTCGAGTAGGTATATATATATATATATTTCCCCTTGAAGCAAAAACAAATACTGTAGGGAGGCAAATTCAGCCAAACTGTTAACAACCATGGAGTGAAAAGTAAGAACTCTCAACGAGAGGAAGCAAGTCTTGTATTCAAGATTCATATAAAACAAACGTTGCAGATACAAAGAAAGTCATCCCAAAAGTAACAAAACCTATTCTCTCCAAGAGTTTTCCAGAAGAGCGGAGAATGCTCAGCTAATATGCTGAATTTTCGCGGTCAATCCCAACTTCCAAAAGCTGTTACCGAATCCCTGGAAATCGGTTGGTTACTATTAACGACACTGCTTCTATGTTAAGAGTATAAAAGAGATGTAAGTAAAAGGTAATACAAAAATAACCCAGTGTTAAACTCGCAAATAAGGCAAAAACTCATTCCTGAATAGGAATCACATTCTATAATGGTATTATCAACAAACTATTACATTTAAACAAGGCATAGTGCCTGAATCAACTCAAATCTTGTGAAGCAAATAAAGCATTTCACGAAAGGACAACGTAATATGAATTCTCTTCCGGTACGATATTACCAACCGTCTATTCAATTTCAATTTTTTCTGTCTCAATTATCTCTTGTGAACCGGAACATAACCGGAGAGTGGGCGACACATGAAACGAAACGTTGAAGTATCGTTAAGAAACAGATAAAACATAAACAGACATCAAGTCATGTTGTCCAGATTTGCATCAAACAAACTTGTCAGATCCATACACACAGTCATTACAAATATCAATAAACCATTTCTACACAAGTCTTCTACATTAACACAGAAAATCCAGCTAATATGTTGAACTTTTTGGGATAAATGCAAGTCCCAAAAGCTGTCACCAAATCCCTGGCAATTGGTTAGTTACTACTAACATTAGTGCTTCTACGTAGAGGGTATAAAAGGGTTATGTGAAGGATACTACAAAAAAGAATCCAGAGCGAAACCTGTGCCGGAGGAAAAAACTCACTCCTGAATTGGAATCCCATTCTTTAATGATACTATCAACAACCTATTGAGTTGCAACTAGTCATTGTGCCTCAAATAATATGAAGCACAGAAGGCTAAGTCACATTCTACGAAAGGACATCAAATTATTAATTATCTTTGGAGATGATATTACCAACCGCCTAGTGAATTTTAACTAGCTGCATTGCCTCAATTATCTCCTATGAACCAAAAGAAAACTGAGAGCAAGCAACACATGAGACGAAACTTTGAAAGACCGTTGAGTAACAAATGAAACATAAACAGACATCAAGTTCTGTTCTCAAGATTCGTATCTAACAAACCTTGGCAGATCCATATACAATCATCTCAAATGTCAATAAACCATTTCTCCAATGATATTATCAACAGCCTATTTAGTTTCAACAGGTCATAGTACCTCAATTAAACAATGTGAAGCAAATAAAGCAAAGTCACATTCTACGAAAGGACATCGAAATAGTAGTTCTCTTCGACGAGCAAAGTTGCAACTAGTCATAGTGCCTCAAATAATATGAAGCACAGAAGGCTAAGTCACATTCTACGAAAGGACATCAAATTATTAATTATCTTTGGAGATGATATTACCAACCGCCTAGTGAATTTTAACTAGCTGCACTGCCTCAATTATCTCATATGAACCAAAAGAAAACTGAGAGCAAGCAACACATGAGACGAAACTTTGAAAGACCGTTGAGTAACAAATGAAACATAAACAGACATCAAGTTCTGTTCTCAAGATTCGTATCTAACAAACCTTGGCAGATCCATATACAATCATCTCAAATGTCAATAAACCATTTCTCCAATTATATTATCAACAGCCTATTTAGTTTCAACAGGTCATAGTACCTCAATTAAACAATGTGAAGCAAAGAAAGCAAAGTCACATTCTACGAAAGGACATCGAAATAGTAATTCTCTTCGACTAGCAAAGTTGCAACTAGTCATAGTGCCTCAAATAATATGAAGCACAGAAGGCTAAGTCACATTCTACGAAAGGACATCAAATTATTAATTATCTTCGGTGATGATATTACCAACTGCCTAGTGAATTTAAACTAGCTCCACTGCCTCAATTATCTCTCACGAACCAAAAAAAAAAAAACTGAGAGCGAGCGACACATGAGACGAAACTTTGAAAGACCATTGAGAGACAAATGAAACATAAACAAAGACATCAAGTTCTGTTCTCAAGATTCGCATCAAACAAAACTTGGCAGATCCATATACAGTCATCTCGAATGTCAATAAACCATTTCTCCTCAAGGGTCTTTCAGGAGAGCCGAGAAAATTCGGCTAATAGAAAATGCCACTCCCAATTTCCAAAAGGGCTCTTCCCGAATCCTAGAAACTTGGTTGGTTACTACTAACGACACTGCTTTCCCGTCGAAAGAATAAAAGGGATGTCGGTGAGGGGTACTACAAAAAAGAATCCAGCGCAAAACTCGCAAAGAAGGCAAAAACCCACTCCAGAATAGGAATCCCATTCCCTAATGGTATTACCAACAGCCTATTGAATTTCGACTTGCTGTAATTATGTAGATCACGGAGGCCCGAATCAAGTAAATTGAATTTTTACCTCGGCTCGCTCCCCCTCTTTTTCGCAACAACAACATTTTCGGGAGAGTTGAGTTGGGGATCGATAATTTAGATCGGTTCTCTTTTTATTTCTGAGGTCCTTTTATACTCGTTCCCCGTTTCGTATTCCCCCCCCCCCCCGTCGTCTCAATTTTGCATTGCCACGTGACTAAAAGTTAAAATCGGAACGGCACTTAGGTAATTGGCTTGTTATATTAATTGGAATGAATGAATTTTTGGTTCGAGTCACTCCGAACTAATCGCATAAGTGCAGAAGGATTTGGAGTATATAAAGTGAACGCTATGTGGCAAAAACGCTCCTGTCTAATGTGATTTAAAGCAAAAGTTTAAAGTTCAGGTACATATAAGTGGGATGAGCTTAAAATCAACTTAAAAAGAGGTTGAATGAAATTGAATGAATTTCTCATGTCGCATAGTATTTTCTGAAAATATTGTGACTTATCGTTAGACTTATCTTTAGAGATAGTATATTAATTGGAATGGGTGAATTTTTAACTCTAGTCACTTAAATAAATCGCATAAGTATCAGATTATCAGGATGTATGAACTGTGGGATATGTGGAAAAATACAGCTTGATCTGATTTAAATCAAGTTCAATTCTAGATACTTTGGACAAACGTAAAACTTCCTTCCGCATATTAACCACGGTATGAAGTTTGTATTGAATGCCGTTTTTGTGGAATTACACAATACTACTTGTAAATTATATAACTTTTTCGCAAGTATTCGTAAAGGTATACAAATTGAAATAGATGCATTTTTCGACGCTAGTTACTCCGAATTAACCACATAAATTTCAATGGTATGGTAAATATAAAGTGAGAGCTATGTGAAATGATCTTGTTTTATTTGACTAGAAAATTAACAGTTTAAATCTTAGTTCTAGAAATATGTAAGATCAACTTAAAAATATTTATAACTTATGAATCACAGGAAGTTAAGTAGAATTGGATTAATTTATCAGTTCACACACTAATAAAACATCACATAATATTCTCTATAATTATTTTGTCATATCTCTATTGTGTTAGAGATATTATGCGCTCTGTGAAGAAACTATTAAAGCTATCAGTCTGAATTTTGCATACACATGTATTTCTATTAGGCAATTTTATTAAAATATAAACTATTTAGGAAATAGGAACAGAAAAATTTTTAATGGGTAATTAGTAGGTATAAAATCACAACATTTTCATGAGCTGATTTAAATTGTGTCAAAAATTTTTTTTACGGTTATTTTCAACAAAAAATATTTTAATGAATTCAATAAACATTTCTAGTGATAGGGAAAAAAGTTGCTACTCAATATATATTAAAGATTTTTACAGAGCGCACCCAAAGTGAACTCACTGTATTGAATTTTTTTTCACCGAGTTCTATATAAATGCTACTTTACAAAATATTTTGACTTTTAAAATTTTTATTTTTAGCTTGAATTAGTTTTAAAATGCATTATAAACATGTGTGGACAAATTTATATCAGCACTTATAATAGCTTACATTTTTTATGCATTCGAATATTGGTCACATTTTCATGATTTCTGGCCTTTGATGACTTCCCGGTGCCCTTGAAGCAAGTTTATGGCCCATTTCCAGATTAATTGGAAAACGTACAAAAACACAATAGTGTAGACATCGTATAAGGTGAAGCGGTTAAAATTTAAATATGTTTAATGCATTGGTATGTTTTGATTTTTACTGCCTGTAGTTTTGGCTCTAGTCGTTCCTAACTAAGTGCATTAATACCTAAGGCTCGTAAGTATGTTATTGCATTATTATAGGGAACTTTGCAA
This sequence comes from Metellina segmentata, assembly GCA_947359465.1. NCBI lineage: Eukaryota > Metazoa > Arthropoda > Arachnida > Araneae > Tetragnathidae > Metellina > Metellina segmentata. The sequence goes on from OX375883.1 coordinate 65,001,059, forward strand.
CCTTGAAAAATCATAATTCCAAGATACCAAATTTATTGAATGAAACTTTACTTACATTTAACCCTCCAATTCGTTTCTACGAAATATCTCGACCTTCGAGATTCGAACAATTTTGCTATTGATGCGATACCTCGTCATCAAGATATTGCCGAATTTGTAATCATCACAATATCACGATCTGGTCAGTTTTCTCCGAATTATAATGTAGATCGTTCTTTAAAATCTAGTCAGTTTTGGTAATCACGAGATAATTATTCCAGGTACCCATCAGGAGGGTCTAGCAAATGAAGCCAAACTCTTACCTGGTCCCCATTTAAAAATTAAATTTAATTTATCTAGAATGTTACAGTCGACGCTTTGATTAAACCATAAGATGAAACTGAAATAGGACATATATCTCACTCCTTTTTGAAGTTGACAAATTATCTCAAGCATTATCTTTCTCCCCATTTGCATGGGAGTTAGAATGTACGAGTTTCAAACCCAATATCCTGTGCAGAATCTTACGCATGAATCATCAAGATTGTAGTTTAATGCTCCATCCATTAAACTATCAGCATGATAAATAATGTTGATATTAAATTGTGGCACGATATTGAAAACTCATATATATTCTATGACTGGATGAATTATCCATCGCAATTTCCAAAAGTAATACTTTAAGTATGAGAACAATGATTGGATTAGATTTTGGGTTTCATGGAGTATGTTTAAGAAACAGAAAAATCTGGACCTAGGAAAATACGAATAAATAAAAAATGTAATCCGTTAGGCAAGTGATTTTCAGCCAGAGTGTCGTATAGTAAAGAGGTTTAACCCTCATTGCAGTAGTCTCGTCTTTAGCAAATCTGGCCAGATCTTGATAGGCAAGAGATCTTGTTAGGATCTAACGCTTTACTATCCGTTAGGCCAGTGTTTCCCAAACTTTTGACATATGTGTACCCCTTCTATAATTTTCGTAACGCTCAGTACCCCTCGTCAAAAAAATAAATGTATTTTAATACCAATAAAAATGTTTTTTTTTGTGACGTACATAAAATAATAAGAAAAAAGAAATAAAATTATTCATAATAAAATATAAATAAAAGTTATATTATCAATAACGTTTATTTGGATCAATGAGAAGGATGAAATTGTTTGTGTTGAGATAACAGATCGTCATAATTTGGTTCCCTGGTTGTTAATTTTAATCTGAGATGTGGTTCCACGTCCAATAGTCTGTTCCTTTTTTTCGACTTAATGTCTACAAATACTGAAAAAACAACTTCAAATAAATATGAAGTTGGAAAAGGCAAGATGTAATTTAGAACTTCTTCTGTTAAAACCGGATAAACAAGTTGCATTTGTAACCAGAATGATGTTAAAGTACTCTCTTTATATTTATTTTTCAAGAATCTGTCTGAAGCCAATTCCAACAATTGCTCTTCTTCCGCATGCGACACATCTTCTGGCATGTTGTGTTAATGTTAAACGGATATCTTGTCCGTTCAATATTTTTGGTTAAATCAGGGAAATAGTTTTTCAAGCCCACTTGCAAACTCTCCAAATGCTGTGTTATGCATTTCAGAGTATCAGCATCAATTTTAGTAGTCGAACGTGTTATAAACTCATGAAGAGAGGGAAATGAGTCTACTTCTCCATTATCAACACTCTTGTGTCATAACTTTAGTTTTGCGATGGCAGCGTTCACTTTATCTTGAACGTGAAACAATGAAACTTCTTTGTCTTGTAACAATATGTTGAGGCAAATTAAAACAGAGAATATATCTGCTAAGTATGCTAGTTTACAAAGCCATTTCCATTCATGTAAACAATTTCTGAACTCAAATCTATCATTAAGAAAACATTGAAGTTAATGTCTAAGTTCAAACAATCGATTTAGAATTTTTCCTCGAGATAACCAACGAACATTGGTATGATAAAGAAGCTGGGTATGACTACTTCCCATTTCTTCGCATATTTGCGAAAAACGTCGTGCATTCAAAGGACGGTTTTTAATGTAGTTAACGATTTTCACGCTTTCATCCAGAATTTTCTGTAGATCAGCGGGCATCTTACGTGTTGCCAAATCCTCTCTGTGTATGCAACAGTGTGTGAATATGACATTTGGGGCAACATTTTGAATTCTTGCAACGAGTCCTTTATTAATTCCGGTCATACATTTTGCTCCATCTGTGCTTATTCCAACACATCTATTCCAATCAATTTTGTTCTCTTGCATAAATTTTTTCATAACATTAAATATATATTCTCCTGTTGTCTGTCCTAATAAAGGCTGGAAAAATAAAAAGTCGTAATGAATTTCTTGATTTTTTTCGTATCTAGCAAACGCCATAAGATTTCCAAAATTCGCAATATCAGTGGACTCATCGACTTGCAATGCATAATAACGACTTTGAGAAATATCATATAATCAATCCATCAAACTCCGGTGCAACGCGTACCCCCACCAAACTCTTCCCGTACCCCTGGGGGTACGCGTACCACACTTAGGGAAACACTGCTTTAGGCCAATGATTTTGAAGCAGTGCACCTTACGGATAGTAAAGCGGTTTAACTCTCATGGCGGTTGCCTCGTCTTTAGCAAAGCTGGCCAGATCATGTTAGACAAGATATATCGTCATTAGAAGAAAACTGGTGTCATGGAATATGTTTAGGAAACAGAAAAATCTGGGCCCAGGAAAATACTAATAAATCAAAATTGCAACTCGTTAGGCAAGTGATTTTCAGCCAGAGTGTCGTATAGTAAAGAGGTTTAACCCTCATTGCAGTAGTCTAGTCTTTAGCAAATCTGTTCAGATCTTGATAGGCAAGATATGTCGTTAGGATCTAACGCTTTACTATCCGTTAGGCCAGTGATTTTGAAGCAGTGTACCTTAGGGATAGTAAAGCGGTTTAACTCTCATGGCGGTTGTCTCGTCTTTAGCAAAGCTGGCCAGATCTTGTTGGACAAGATATCTCGTCTTTAGACGAAAATTGGTTTCATTGAGTTATGTTTAGGAAACAAACAAATCTGGGCCTAGGAATATACGAATAAATAAAAATGTAATACGTTAGGACAGTGGTTTTCAACCAGTGTGCCTTATAGATTGTAAAGAGGTTTAATCCTCAAAGCGGTTGTCTCGTCTTTACCAAAGCTGGCCAGATCTTGATGGAGGAGATATCTCGTCAGGATATAACGCTTTGCTATCAGTTAGGCCAATGTTTTCCATCAGTGTGTCTTACGGATAATAAAGCATAATGTTATGTCTACGGATAGTAAAGCGGCTTAACCTTATGGCGATTGTCTCGTCTTTAGCAAAGCTGGCCAAATCTTAGTGGACAAGAAATCTCGTCAGGACAAAACGCTTTACTACCCATTAGGCCTATGATTTTCAAACATTGTGACTTACGGTAAGTAAAGCGGTTGTCTCGTCTTTAGCAAAGCTGACCAGATCTTGATGGACAAGATATCTCGCCATTAGAAGAAAACTGGTGCAATGGAGTATGTTAGGAAACAGAAAAAGCTGAGCCGAGGAAATTATGAATAAATCAAAACTGTAACACGTTCTGACAGTGATTTTCAACCGGTGTGCCTTAGGATAGTAAAGTGGTTCAACCCCTCATGGCAGTTGCCTCGTCTTTAGCAAATCTGGTCAGATCTTGATGGACAACATACATCGTTATTAGAATAAAGCTGACCACATTTTGAGATCGTCGTCACAAAGAATTGTCAATACCTTGATGATGACGCATTTCGTAATTATCAAAATTAGTCACACCTTGGTGGACAAGATATCACATCATTATAAATTTCTTAGACCTTGATGTACAATATATGTTGATGACGCCACTTGAAGGATTAAAATGTGCAACACATTTATTTTATCTCAACGATTTAGTTTTAGAAATTTGGCTGCGGTGTTCACAAGTGACTTAAATTAATAACCGTATAATAAATTTTGAGTTTAAATTTCCATTATTCCTCGGTAAAAAGAATGACTTGGTTGGGCGATTCCGCATTTTATCCCCTCGTTTGGCGAGGTCATATGATAGGAAAAATGTGCCAATGCGCATTTCACCTAATAGTGGCGAAAAAATGGTGAAATCGCCCAAGTCTATTACTATGTCGGGCAGACCAATGTTATGTTTAGGGATTGCAATCCGTCACAATTTTCAATCCGGCCGGCTTGGTACTTTGTTAATAAGTCTATCTAACCAGTAAGTTTTTTATCCAAAATCGGCTGAAAGTAAAAAGGATATTATTCCAAACTGACGAACAATACGTTTATTTTAGCATTAGAAAATAAACTTTATTAATAACTATCCATATGTAGAACATCAATCACCAACAATTAATTATAGTAACTACTAGTACTACCTGTAGTAAGTATTAAACGATTGATGATTATCAGTCTTGCTAGTTTTCACACCAAAAAACGTCAGTTTGTTTTCTACGCAGTAATTTTCTATTTATCTAAAATTAAGAAGACTCTATCTCTAATGTCGTTGAGCAAATTACATATAAATTTTACCTTACCTTGTCTCATACTAACATAAAAATCTAATCTTTGGCAGTTTTTGGTCATCACAACAAATAAGGGAACTCTTAATTCTTCTTAATTGCTTAAATCGAAGTTATATAGTAATGAATATCACTTTTGACTTTGAAATAACGATCTAAGGAAACAAATCGTATTAATTGTGTCGTACCCCAACCGACTTCTCAATGAGTTGCAAACATAACCAGCGGCCGAGAAGGCCCTCTCATAGGCCCTCTGCTAGTTGGTTTAACCGTCATTAAGTAGTCGTACATGAGAGACAAATATTTTCTTTCTTCAGTATTTTCCCAAAATCTGTTTCCGGCAAGGATGTTTGTAAGCGTATGGTGTAGAGGCGGCTGGAAGTTTTGAGAGTGGGGTACCAGCTCAGGTGTTGCTTCGTCATCTGACCGTGGTTCAAAATTACGAGGTGTTGTCCTCGGATCTTTCCCTTAAGGGACTGATCCCGGACAGTCGTCAATAGCCTGTTGTGTTGCTCTAGTACGACGTTAACTTAAAAATTACCAATTCCCAATTACCCAAAATCTGTTTCTTTTCTAAAGTTTGTTTTTTTGCAATATTCTTCGTTTTCTTGCAGAATTTGCTTTTCTATTACCTCTTTATTAAAAATATATTATTGATAATTTAATTTATTATTTTTTCTAGAATTCTCTAAACTGATGATTGAAAAATATAAAATCGATTAATTCACAATCGATTGCTTAATAAACGATTTTGCGACTTTAAAGTTGGGTTTGAATAATCGATTATTTCATATAAAAAATTCGGGTTTATCGCATCCGGACTGTATCTGATAGATGTTACTGGATCAGGTAGGTGCCAAATAATACCGGATCCGCGGGATCGTATTGCAATCCCTAGTTATGTCGAAGTAATGGTTGGGCGTTTTCTTCCATCCCATGGACCAATCAGATGACAAATGTCTGTTTTCTCCCGTATCCTGAAGTAGTCTAAGCGTCACGTTGAGATCAGTTTCAGTCACATGATCCTTGGCACAAAAACATTACAGCTACCCATTCAACTTTTATATATCCCCTACAGTTCTTCCCGTGTATGAAATGGGAAAGAAATCCTGTCAGGTTACAAAAATTTAATGACAATAATTACAATACTGTCAAGTGAGTACCTTAAGCATAATCAATCCACACTGCAGTGCACACGTTATTTTAAACGAAACGCTTGGAACAAATTAAAGAAACTGGAACCAAAACTGTCATGACTTGAGAGCTAAATCAATGAAGACATTTTTCAAGCAAAGGAGACGGGCTGACAGTTTCAGGAATGTGTGTTTGGGACTTAAAACGGCTATTTTATGAATAACAATGACCTCTTTTGTTCCTTCAATTATGAAAGCGTGCCAGGTGTAATGGAGGAAGTTCTGTTCGGATAATTAAGCCTTTTCGCAAAAGAGCAAATCAATTTTTCATGCCTTTGACTTCGACACATTCGCCCGGCGCAAACTGTTTTAATGAAACGAAGGCTTTTAACACTAAGGAACGTGTTAAGAATCGGTTTTCAAACATTCTCGGCCATTGTGTAAGGATTATTTGACTTGAAAATAACCTAATAATTTTGTTAAACCGAATCTAGCTAGAAAGTGTTTGCTTGATAAACACAACTTTAATTTGAGTAAGTATAATGCTCTATTTACTTAAAAAATATTAATAGAATAAAGTAAAATAATTAGTAAATAAACGAAAAAGGCGACTTTAAAAATTCGTAAGAGTATTTTATACTGACTTAACCCATGAAGTGGATTCTATGAGATATATCGTCAATAAAGTAATAACTAATTTTGATTAGGACAAGATATCTCGTCATCAGGATATTGCTCATTTTTTGATAATCATAATATCAAGATCAGAGGTGTTTATTCTAAGAAATAAATATCTCACACGCATCAATATCTGGTCAATTTTGCTAATGACGAAATACTTTGTAAAGATAACAATCAGGAAGGTTAAAAAATGAGTAGCAGCAATAATATTCCACATGTGATTTTAAACTCTTTTTAATTAGGAAGTATATTTTATCTAACACGGCTGAAATGAAAATAATTTATTTTATTTTTTGAAACCTAATACATACAAGAAATAAAATTGTTCAAATGTAGTCTTCAGATTCATTATATTTTGAAATCTTTAAACTTCAAGTGGTAATCTCTATTATGTATCTTGTCTTTAGAAAAACTGACAAAATCTTGATTTTGCTATCATCGAAATGTCAGCAATATCCTGATGACGATACATCTTGTCTTTTACAAAATTGGTCAAATCTTTTCTCATGGGCTATTTTGTTGAAACCCTTTGAAGGGTTAAGGTCGGGTTAAGAAGACATACCAAGTTCATAAGACCGAATACTCTCAAAAGATACAATGCAAGTTCAAGACTTTAATACAATTGAGCACGTTGGAAATGCATTATGGTCTTGAACGAACTACAAAGGTCGAATGCGCCCGTTCAGAATACTAGACTGAACAGTCTATCGATATTAGTTACATCACTTTTTTTAAACCTTCAAGTTGTTTCGACGAGAAATCTCTTTCATCAAGATCTGGTCAGTTTGATTTCTAATTGCGATGGATCTCGTTCATCAAGATCTTGATAGTTTTGCTAATGAAGCTATGCATGGTCGATAAAAACCCCCAGAAGGATTAAAAGCAGTTTAATACACATAAAATTAAAACTCAAACTTTTTATGCCGTCTACAAGCCATTTACAATTACAAATATTTTGTTATGTGCAATTAGATAAATGAAAGTAAAATATTTTTCTTATAGTAATATTAATAGATACCCCTTGAAAAAAAATTCTTTTAGAAATAAGAAATCCTCACAGAAAGAAATCGACGAAATACGGATTAATAACGTAGCAATGTATAACAAAAGTACGAAAGGAGAAAAGGGAATGGAAAATTAGTAAGATAAAAGAAAAAAACAACAAACAAATGACTTAAATTTAAATTCAATTGCGAAACTATTCATTAGTAGTCCGTGAATTTACAACTGGATGTATTCAGATACGATTCAATATAAATTCCATTTTATAAGATAAAATCCGAATGTATCGTTTTATTTTATTCTTTGCGTCTTAACATTAGATATAGATAATGCTATTCCCTAGGTACACAATAGAAGCTTTTGTCCATATATTTCAATTCCTCCATTCATAGAAATAAAAGATACCTGATGAAGGACTAAAATAGTTTATAAAAAAAAGAAAATCAAATGAATTAACAGAAAACGAGATTAGGAAAGGATACCTGGGTAAAAATTAGGTATAACAGTTCGTAACGTTACTAAAACGCTAAAAGCACGAATCTGCATTTTTGAAGATTTTCAACAAACTGCATTATTTTTGAGTTACCATTTCATGTCTTACATTACCACACACCCACGAATCTAATTTTTTGTGGAAAACCTATTTTTATACGTAAACAATAACCTTTCTGTTGTGACTCGAGTTTTGCCGGAGTATCAAAACTTTTAACGCGTTTTTTTAGAAACGTCAGTTCTGCATATTCGTACCTTTGGCATGACTGGAAATAATAACTAGATCAACAATGTCTAATGCTCAAGGGATAATATGTGTTTAACTGTTCAGATTAGGTGTAAAGTACTTCTTGTTTACATGCCACAAAGTCCTTGTGTCCTTCCCCAAATCACACAAGGAAATAAGTTCAAATGAAGAAAATATACAAAAGTATCAAAAGAGGAGGATATAATAAAAAGCTGTTGATTCAAAGGGTAAACCATCATAAACTGATATCTATAGTCTGATGTTAAGAGGTAAAAATATCACCTTCCAATATATATTCCTCTAAATGCTCAGATAAGTATTTAAAATACTTCCTGTTTACAAAACAAGAAGTGCACTATGATTATGACCTCGTTTTTCTTTCTTTACTTTTACAAACACAGTTGTTTTTCTTATAAACTGGGAACCTTCTTCAGCAATGTTCTGAATCACCAAAAGAAACAAGTATCATACGGAGGAAGTATAGGGACCTTACTTGAAAGATTTATGAGATAAGTAAAATTAATGCAAAAGGGATGAGGGCTAGTTGCTTAGGTTTAACACAGACACAGATAAAATAGTAAAACTTCTTCAACAATGTTCTCAGTTGCCAAAAGAAACACGTAACATACCGATGGATTATAGGAAAAGAGTACTGGAAAGAGATATACGTAGAGTAAAATTAATAAAAATAGGATGAGGGTTAGTTGGCTTACATAGATTTTATAGCGCAGATAAACTAGGAAAACTTTTTCAATCATGGTTTCAATTACCAAAAGAAACAAGTAATATCGGGAGGGAGTATAGGAAAAGAACATTGGAAAATGATCCAAGAAGAGTAAAATTAATGAAAAGGGGGTGAGGATTAGTTGCTTAGGTTTTATAGCGCAGAGATAAACTACGAAAACTTCTTCAACAATATTCTCGATCACCAAAAGATACAAGTAACATACGGAGGGAGTATAGGAAAAGAGTTCTGGAAATAGATCTACGTAGAGTAAAATTAATTAAAAGAGGATGAGGGTTAGCTGGCTTACATAGGTTTTATAGCGCAGATAAACTAGGAAAACATCTTCAACCATGGTTTCAAATACGAAAAGAAACAAGTAATATAGGAGGGAGTATAGGAAAAGAACATTGGAAAATGATCTAAGAAGATTAAAATTAATGAAAAGGGGGTGAGGATTAGTTGCTTAGGTTTTACAGCGCAGAGATAAACTACGAAAACTTCTTCAACAATATTCTCGATCACCAAAAGATACAAGTAACATACGGAGGGAGTATAGGAAAAGAGTTCTGGAAATAGATCTACGTAGAGTAAAATTAATTAAAAGAGGATGAGGGTTAGCTGGCTTACATAGGTTTTATAGCGCAGATAAACTAGGAAAACATCTTCAACCATGGTTTCAAATACGAAAAGAAACAAGTAATATAGGAGGGAGTATAGGAAAAGAACATTGGAAAATGATCTAAGAAGAGTAAAATTAATGAAAAGGGGGTGAGGATTAGTTGCTTAGGTTTTATAGCGCAGATAAACTACGAAAACTTCTTCAACAATATTCTCGATCACCAAAAGATACAAGTAACATATGGAGGGAGTATAGGAAAAGAGTACTGGGAAGAGATCTAAGATGAGTAAAATTAATGAAAAGGGGATTATGCTTAGTTGCTTTGGTTTTATAGCGCAGTCGCAATATTTGGCCAAACTGCATCTCACATCAGACAGAAATCGTCATGTAATCGACATACACACTTAAGGAGAGCTTCACAGACACACAAGAGAGAAACACACCCATGGAAGTAATAGGAATCGAATCTATTCCGACTATAACTCGCGAGTTACTAACTCCGTTAGTAAACCTTCTGAGCCAATACGAAGAGAAAGAAAATCAGATACAGCATAAAATAGAATATCATACATTTGGTACATAATTCAAGTTGACAAAAAGATTACTTCATCACCAAAATATTATCAACTGTATGGTCTCAGATGAGATGTAAAACAGGAAACTTATATATTTTAAAATCTGCTTGCAAATAGTTTAACGTAAATGTTTGCGAAATAGCTCTAGGATTTGCTGTCTTAATTTTCTAAAAAATAATCTGCGTGAATGAGCAGCATCTTGGAAAATTTGATAGTAGGCTAAGAGGAGAGCATATTTTGCAAGCGTGTCGTTTAAAAGTCTATAGAGGAAATACTTGGTCTTTGGGCTAGTAAACTTCTTGTGGGGGCATTATCTAAACGTCTGATCTGGAAAACATATTACATATATGGTCTGTTATATAGGGTTGGTATGTAGGTAGATATCTTAATCAATGTCACACTCGAGCAACACAGCTGCTATTGGTGACTGTACAGGATCATGCATAAAGCATGCATAATCCCTATCATCCCTTACATCCTCGGAAATTCATTCCATTAGAAAGAAGTGTGCACAGCTGGACAGGAATGTTCGCCCAGTAAATACCTGGTACTCTGGGGGAAAGCCAGGTTGCGCTTTGACCTTCAGGGGTGATAGAGGTGATCAGATTGCGTACACAAGATTCATCAGTGGTCACCTAAAGTGTATGAGGTATGAACACAAGCGAAAGATCTACCCCACTTGCAATAAGTGTTTCTCCAGTGAGGCTAGCCCGACTCACCTCCTTAGCTGCGTGCAGTTTGAAATAGAGGATTTCCTGCTCGATCCGGTCTTGTTCTTCGACTTCCTGAGGGTGGATGGACTCATGGACCTGATCTAGCGAAGCTAGACCAGTGGGGATAAGAAACAACAACAACACAGGATCATTCCCGATAGTGTTATCGCTTGATATGATCTTTGAGCCCATTACCCTTTCTGTAAGGTAATAGTTGGTCTGTGAACCCAGTACTCTTTCTTTAAGGTAATAGTTGGTCTGTGGATTCGGTACCCTTACTGTAAGATAGTAGTTGGTCTGTGTAGACCCAGAACTCTTTCTGTAAGGTAATAGTTGGTATTTGGACCCAGTACCCTTATTTAAAGGTTGTATGTTGCTTGCAGGTCTGGGGTCCTATTAGCCACAACTTATATATAGATGGTAAATGTGTTTCTGATTACACCACAGGGCCCTAACGATAACAACAGCTATTTCTGAAATAGCTAATTTAATCCTTGTTTAAATGGCGCCAAACCCACGTGTCTATTTATGTATCATCCCTTACATACAAACACTTAAAGCAAGCGATGCTCTTCTACAGTAAACAAACTCATATAATGTCCCCAATCACCTAAAGAAATAAGTAATAAACGAAGAAAGTGTAGGAGGAAAAGACCAAAAACATGAAAAAGAATTAGAAGGAAGAAGCAAAAGTGGGACGGAAATAGAAATGAAGCAATTCATCAGGTTTCGGTCAATTCTGTTTGCTGCGTTTGTGGCGGTTAATCGAAGGCAATTCCTTCTCGATTTGTCGATAGTTGTAGAAGAGCCTCTGATGAAATCAGGAAGAGGAAAGGTGATTGTCGGAACTACGGATGAATGCTTTATAAACTCCTACGCACTTCATCAGGTGGCCGGAAGTTAAAGTTCTCCAATAAAAGTCCACAGGAAAAGATTGCATGCTTCTTCAGTGTGATCCACTGACTGTTTTGTAGGGTGTGAACTTTGACTAAATACATCTTCATATTTTTGTTTTTAAACAGTGTTTCACTGTCTTTATCCCCTCTTAGTGGTATTGACGAGATATCGCGTCATCAAGATGTTGCCAATTTGTGGACTTATTATCACCAGGCGGGTTAACACATCAAGTGTTTTCAACGAGATACCTCGACCTTCAAGATGTGACCAATTTTGCTAATTACGAGGCATATCTTCATCTAGATTCTGCCTATTACTTGTATGATGTCGATATCAAAATCTGGTCAGTTCTGCAAATGATGATATATATATATATATATAGGATTGTGTTTTTATTTTGTTTGGGTTTACTTTTTATTGTTAACCATTTTTAATGAAATTTATTCTGATTTATATTTATCTATACATTCTTATTTATTTTTCTCTATGGTGGATATTAGTGGATTTTCCCACTGAGCTGGCAACCTGCGTGTCTTCAGTGGTGGTAAAATTGATTCCTGGAGTATTTATCTGTTCTGTATATGTTAAAATTTCCTTGTATGTTCATAACTAGATGTTACATGACTTGTGTTCGCACAGCTTTGTCAATTATTGACCTTGAGCCAAACAAACCAAGCCTACGAACCGTATCTGTCAATCACTTGTGTGTTTATATATTTCGAATAGTTTTCCTCTTCAAATATCCGCTTCAAAATCTTATTTATGCTTTTAAAAATTCCAAAAGAATGAATTTCAAATTGATTTGATTGGTCAACGCTTCTTAGATTACACGCCAAACTTTGACAAAATAGGTATCGAAGATATATTGAGTAAATCCCGATATGTATAATTTGCGAGCATTTGTATACCAAAGTAACATATCTGTCAGGATCGTTTGCTTACATTGAAAATTTCGTTAGTAATCGGTGTATAAGCCCCCTCGACAGTTATACTCGTATAACTAATGCAACTACTTCGAACTTGACGTTACTAGGCTTTTGTTTTTCAGTACATATACCATTAATATTCCGAAATATAAGTTAATAACTGATACATTGTCACCTGAATGTACGAACTAGGTAACTCTAATTTTTGATATAAAAGGAAGAAAATGTTAGCACCAAACCAAAGGCACAAATATGCTAAATTGACGTTTCTACATAACGCGTTCAAAAATGTAACACGGGAAAAATCTATTGACGACTCAATGATTGTTTTCTCATGAAATATTAACCGTTTCTTGCTTTAAATTCTGAATTGATTCAGTATTAATTATTTAAAATAACTCTGCATTTTCCAATTACCAAATTATTGCATTCAGGTGACGATATGATTGTTGATTGGTTAACTCCATTATAGACAATTAAACGCCAAAGCAGCCAAAACGTCGATAAATTACATGTTTAATGTTATCCCGATGAGTATCATACTGAACATTTCTGTAACAAGTAAAATACTTTTTTCGTGTTAAGTTTTTGCACTGAAAATCCCTGTCATTTATTTCTTTAAAGTACACAGCGCAGAAATAGGTATTACTTGACATTAGCATATGTCAACAGACGCTTGTAAACAAATAAATCAACTTCTTCAAGATTCACTGTCAGTTTTGAGCTTTTGGTGTATTGTTCAAACAAATACGCATTGTTTTGAGCCATGGAACAATCTCCCAGAAACTCACCATTTTAATGGAATTCTTCAGCAGTCTTTGAAAAGGAAAGAAACGATAAATTAAAAAAAGAGTTGTGATCAGCTCAGAATACAAAATTTCAGTGAATATAAAATTCTCTGGACTTAAAGAAAGCAAAAAACATTGAGTTGTCTTCCAAATAAATGAATGTGATGCAATAACGATGGACCTTCAGGAACATAATTGTGAACACAAGACTGAGTTGTTAATATGTCATTAGTCTTGAAAGGTTCTTGTTTAGTAAAATGTTTCCTAAATTGGCGCTCTGTGAAAGATTTATGTTATATTCGTAAACTGCTTTCATTATCCCTATTGTTTAGTGTCTTTATTATTTTGTCGTTCAAACTTATCTTTCACACTGCTCTAAAGCAGTCGTTGTTTAGAGCTAAATGTACTAAATTTCAAGGCCATTTTTTTAGTGGGCTGATCGCATTACGATAAAGAAAATTGGTTCTGCCATTCCAAGTGTCTTAACTCTTATCCGTAATCTTGATATTTCGATTCTTGGAGATTGCTCACATCTCGTAATCACACCCTTGTTATCTCTAAATATAAACTTTCACTCCGACTCGTTAAAAATTCCATTTATAAGTCTCGTATATAGAGGAGGTTAAATTATGACCACAGGTACATAGCAAAGGCACAATGTACAGAAGACCTGAGATTAAAAGATTGCCAAAAGTTGAGAAATGAATTTTTTTGACCGAATCAAAAGCAAAATCACGACAAAAATAGCTACGATGTCTTCGACATAGTGCGGAAACTCAGTAATGGGCTAAAATATATTATTTTAATTTTAGATATGTTTAAAAGAATATTAGATTTTTTAATTCACACAAAAAACTTTAATAATGTTACAGGGTCATATATATTTCAAGCAAATTACATTATGACAATGTATTACTAACCATCATGAAAATAAGTATTTAGGACCCAAAAGTGTCCTCTGGACCCAATGATTGAGAGTTGGTAACCCGTTACTCTTTCAAGGTAAAGTAATTTTAAAAGTAGGGTGAGGTAATTTTAATTAATGTCGTACTAGAGCAACACAGCGTGCTATTGACGACGGTCTGGGATTAATCCCCTAAAGGAAAGTTCCAAGGACAGCACCACGAATTTTTGAACCACGGTCAGTGACGAGGCAACACCAGAGCTGGTATCCCACTTTACAAACTTCGACACCAAACCAACGTGAGGACTTTTGGCCACAACAGATTTAAGGTGCACCAGTCTCTTCTACATCATAAACATACAAAAATCCATACGCTGATCAGGATTCAAACCAGAAACCTTCCAACCGTGATACATCTGCACATGAAAAAAAAATAGAACACACACAATAATAATTTATCTTCAAATTCAAAATTTGTATCATTTAACCGAATTGATTATGTGTATGTGTGTGTGGGGTGGATATCAAAAGTAAGATTTTTCAAAATCTGAAGCGCGTGATGAGAGAGTGTTGAGTATAAGACGTTTTCTAAATTTACCAGTATTGCCGTAGTGAGAAAATACTTTTAAATATATCAAATATTCCATGTTCTAATACATTTAGCAATGAAACATTATCAACCTCAGAAAGTATAATTCTGTACTGCCCTTTTAAGCTTCTGAGCATTACAAGAATTCCAATTAGAGAAGTACTACCTTTTCCCCTCCAAACACGTATGACTAAATAACCACATTGCTTTATTGCAAGACTCCTGGGAAAGATCCTACTGGCCAGGAAGTAAAAACTGGTCTACGTCATGTAGATAAACAGCAAGTTGCAGAGCAAGTATGTGATTGCAACTTCTCAGAGGGTTAAGACCATGAATTCCGAAACAAAGACACCTCCTAATGTCAAGTTTAAATGGTTTTTGGCTTAATAGATACCATACGTATCGCAATATTTTATGTCTTTGATTGTACGCTGAAATATATCCAGGATGTATAATATGGTAAATCCTTTACATACTAGCACGACTGCTCCAGGTAATGAGGTAACTCGTCATTAGCAAAATTGACCAGAACTGGAAGGACGATATATCTTGTCAATCAGGATCTCATCGTCTCTAGCCATTAGAAGAGTGGAAAGATCTTGATCTGGATGATCATAAAAAACTTCGCAATATTTTATGACGAGATATCGGAGATGACAACACGGAATAGGATGCATCCAACAAGTACATAGACCAAAAGCTCAAAGAAATTGAAATGAGCAAGGAAAAAAGTGTGAAATATAAGCACTTGAAACATATGGACTTGAAACATAAGCACTTGAAACATCAGCACTTGTGAAACAAGCGCTTTAAACATAAGCACTTGAAACATAATATTTAGAAAAAAGAGCACTTGTGAAACAAAAGCGCTTTAAACACAAGCACTTGAAAAATAGGCACTTGAAACATACGCACTTGAAACATATGCACTTGAAACATATGCACTTGAAACATATGCACTTAAAACATAACCATTTGAAACATAAACACTTGAAACATAAGCACTTCTGAAACATAAGCGCTTGAGACATAATCACTTGAAACATATGGACTTGAAACATATGCACTTTAAACATCAGCACTTGTGAAACAAGCGCTTTAAACATAAGCACTTGAAACATATGAACTTTAAACATCACCACTTGTGAAACAAGCACTTGAAACATATGCACTTTAAACATCACCACTTGTGAAACAAGCACTTGAAACATATGCACTTTAAACATCACCACTTGTGAAACAAGCACTTGAAACATAATATTTAGAAAAAAGAGCACTTGATAAACATAAGCGCTTTAAACACAAGCACTTGAAAAATAGGCACTTGAAACATATGCACTTAAAACATAACCATTTGAAACATTAACACTTGAAACATAAGCACTTCTGAAACATAAGCTCTTGAGATATAACCACTTGAAACATACGGACTTGAAGCTTAAGGACTTGAAACATAATCACTTGTGAAACATAGCACTGCTGCTATTTCCTGGAGAGACCCTTCTGTCATTAAAGTTTAACATCATTTGATAAATTATAATTTAATCAGGGGGAGCTGACATCTAATAATCAGAGTAAATGACTTGTATGAAGCTAGTATGAAATATAGGAAACGTATGACTGAGTTTCCTACACAAACATAAAATGTTCTCTTTGTGTAGCTAAAATCTGTCGTAGAGACTATCCAAACCAATTGCGTGTTATAATTGATAATGCAGAGTCAAACTTCCGTTTGTTGGGTAAAACTGGTTTTCTGGGTTCTCAGGATAAACAGAACTATGAAACAGAAGTCTTATACTGCAGAAGCAAAAGTATCATCGCTACGGCCTGTAATTTGAAGATTCAAAGGATCTGAACAAACAGGTCAAAAGATGCAGACATTTATAGGTACTGATTACCTACTTATTTTTCGAATATTTTTAACTATCAACCCACACAAATGCGCGTTCCACTAAGAAACTTTCAAAAAGTAGAGATAAATAGTGTATCTTAAAAATATTAAAAAAATAATAAATGTACTTTTTTTGCAATTATGGGTCAAAAGTCAAATCTAGTGTACTTAAAATCAGAAAGGTCATTCATAGTATGATATAATACATCATCAGAAAGTTTATACTTTTTCTACAAAATAAGGCCGCTTACATCTCAATTGAACAAATAGGTCAAAAGATACAGCTGTTTCTGGATAATGTTAAGTACTTATATTTGTTACGAACATTTTTGAACTTGAACCAATGCTATGAAACTTTCAGAAAGCAAAGGTAAATAACGTACCTTTAACACCTATTTTTTAGAAAAAAAATATAAATAGACTTTTCTGTACTTGTAAGTCAAAGGAAGAATTAAATGAACTTGAATTTGAAAACATCACTTCAAATGTCATATGATACGCCATTAGAAAGGCTGTACATTTGTCTACGAAATAAGATTTCATTCATTATGTTTGGACATTTAGGCACGGGAGATTTAACAAGGCGAAAACCATAAAAAAATCGTCCAATTTTTAAAATTAAAATTAATATACATAAAAATGTATTGCGATTTGGAAGATAATTTTGCAGAATTTCTTATATGTAGTTGGAAAACAAATTAGACAAGATAAAAAAAAAACCTCGTATGTAGTTGAGTTGTGAACTGCACGCTTTGACATAGTTTGATGTGACCCATATGTATTTAGGCATTAAGAGATGTTTCTTGATGCTATGTATCTAACATCAGGTTGTACATTTGTCTACAAAATAAGATTTCATTCAGTATGTTTTAACATTTAGGCACGGGAGATTTACCAAAACGAAAAACATGAAAAATAATCGTCCAATATTTTAATTTAAAATTAATATGCTTAAAAAAATTATTGCGATTAGGAAGATAATTTACAGAATTTCTTATATGTAGTTGGAAAAAAAATTAGCCAAGTTACAAAAAGTCGGATGTGGTAGTGAACTGAGCGATTTGATATAGTTTGATGTGACCCTTTGTATTTAGGCATTAAGAGATGTTTCTTGATGCTATTTATCTGACAAAGCTAGCTAAGTTGTGGGAATTACTCAAGTGAATCAATTATAGCACACGCAAATTAATAAATTGAATGTCGCAGCACATTTTTTGCCGAGTAACATGAAGCAGCGGAGGATTCTTTGTGCATATAAAAAGAATCCAAAAACTGAAAAAACACTAATTTAAATTATATTACCACTTATGCAAACGCGTTCCACAAAAGGTTACGTAACTTCAGTCCATTCAAGCAAAAAAAAAATACTCTCAACAAAAGGGTTCCTACAATATCTAGTAACCCTTCCTTAATCACACTGATTCTGAAAGGTGAGTGGTGAGTTTTTTTCAGTGTTACGCAACGAAAAAATAAAAAATATGTTATTATAAAACTGAAATTTTTTTTTTACAGTTATTTGATTTTTAGTATGTCGTAAAATGTACTCCTTTTTTAAAAAAAATAAATAATCAACGGTTGTGTAACTGGCAAAAAAAACTTCGAGCATCTTTCAAATGCATCGTGATCTCATTTGTTATAAAAGACCCGCGACTAATGAAGTGTTAAGCATTCTACTTTGGCGAATGAATCCCAAAAAAAGCGATTTTGGTATTTTAATTTTTGATTACGTAACTTGTTTGTTTAATTTAATAATTCTATTTTATGCTTCGGTTGTCTGTTGTTTTTTCCAATCCATTTGGTTTGGGATGTTTGCATTCAAAACAGTTTGAGTCCAAAGCGAAAACATTGATTTTGTTTGTATTGCGAGGTATTTTTTTATTTGCTGAATCACATGATTATCTAAACCAAATACTACGCTGACTTTCCTTTTTGACGAATCATAGTATGAATAATTTCTTGCGCCATTTTTCTAATTCTAGGAAATTAGGTAGGATACTTCTAACATAAATTCAATTGAACTAACAAGGAAACCTTTTCACAAGTTCGACGCCTTTGGAATGGACATCAAGCGCATTTTGTAATGTTTTAATGCTGATTTAGAATGTGATCAGTTTGTTTTTTTGCAGAACTAATTTTTAATTGTTTTCTTCCCGTTAAAACCCAACCTGCCACTTATAACACGAGTGAGAGTTCTCCATACTAAAAAATGGTGTATTTGTAAAAATTATCAACTAAAGAATTATGCCTTATTCACTTTCTTTACACAGTTGAGAGAAAGAACATTTTAAAATTTGATAGTGGTAGACGATATCAAGCGAGATAATTAAAGTTCACTAAAAGAAACAATTTATTTTTAGTTAGAAATCAAACATCTTATCGCTAGACTTTGAAAAAATCTAAAAAATATTTTCTTACTTACATGAAAGTTTTGCTTAAAATCTATATATTACTCAAATTGACGCCTAAAAAGACATCAATATATCCTTTTTGAGTTCAAGTTATATTTTATGATTATCATCTGCATTTTGTACTTCTTCGGAGTGAAAAGTTTTGAAGTTTTGCGTATGACAAATATTTTAAATAAATATTTTCAAATATTTATTTCACACTTTGAAATTTCTGCAATGATAAATGAAAGCGCATAATCAGTATTCAACTATAGCAACAGTTTCCGGAAATGTTTTAAATAAACAAAGCCATGAGGAATAAGAATGATTTCCCCCACGATAAGATTCATTCCAAACCTTCTGATTTAAAGAAAGCGCACCACTACCATTTTTCGCCGAAGGTCGCCAAGTTGTCAGATTTTAAGGGGACACAATTTCTCGTAAAGTGAGTTTTGCATAAAACTAATCAAATATTCTGAATCAGCATTAAAAACTGTACAAAATGTGTCTAGTTTCGATTACGACGAACATGTGAAAAGGGGTCCCCTTTGTAAGAAATATAAATTTCAACTTCACTTTTATATATTTAACCCTTCTGGCTGTTTCAACGATATAACCCATCATGCTCAAGCTCACCAGATCGTGATGGAAGATATGTCTCGTAATTAGAATAAAACTAAGCTGGTTCTGATTTCGTCTCCAAAAAAACTCAATGACTAGATATCACGTCATTGTCAAAATTGGTCAGATCTTGAAGTCGAGATATTTCATTATAACCACTTGAAGGGTTAATACGACAGAAAGTGAAGAATAAATTAAGAATAAATAAAATCGGAAGGGCATTACTAGAAACCTATGAACAGTGTACAACAGGGCTCGAAATACCCGGGTGCACAGGTGCACTGTGCACATGAAAATAAAATTGTGCAACTAATTTGTGCACTCAGTAAAATAATAAAATTGTGCACTCAGTGCAGCTAACTTTAAAAGAAGGAGTGAAACGTGTTTTATGTTATTTTGATGTAGGAACAAAATATTAGTATCGACCTCTCGTGATCTAAAGGAACGTAATTAAAATTCTAAATACACACTATGAGAAACAAAATCGCTGGGCCGTAACGCATTTATACAGGAGGAAGGCTTACTTGTGCCACTGCCACCATAACTTTTCGATGATCGAAACATATTCCAGATGGTGCTGTTGAAGCGACTGTTGCGACAGCCGTGCGCTGGAGAATTGAGAATTTAGATGTTTAAATATTTTTATTTACTATCTACTACTTACCTTTATAAACATACCCAACTAATAAAATAGTTTACATTACATTAATGCTCTTATATTACGTTTTTTTTTTAATATGCACCAAAAAAATATAACTTGTGCACCTAATTTAAAAACTTAGGTGCACAAAGTGCACCTGTATTAAAAAATATATTTCGAGGCCTGGTGTACAAATATCCACTACATAACTTACGTATACATAAACCAAAATTCATATGGATAACCATTCTGGGGGTTGTCCTCGTCAATTTGCCTCAAAAGATAAAAATTTATCAGATCTTGATTGATGATATATCTCGTCATTAGAGGAAAACCGATCATATTTTATTCTCATCATCGAACGATCAGCGGTATCTTAATGAACGAGACGGCTCGTCATTCGAACAATACTAACCGAATCTTAATATATTCATCCTAAAAAACGATAATATCGACGACGAAATATCTCGTCCCTGTCAAAATTGATCAGATTTGGATCGACGAAGTATCTCGTCGAAAGCATTCGGAGAGTTAATTTATAACACAAAACTTCACCTCCACTAAAACCAGACCCCTTCCTACATTGATCACTTACAAAACACCTAAATTATACCCGTCTAGAGGTAGAATTAATGAATCCGCTCTTGATATAACAAAATCCCTCGATCTAATGTGTCTGTAAAAATTCATTACAACGCCTCAATGAAAAAACGAGCAAAGACTTTAGGGCGATATTCCCCGTTTTTACTCTTTCATGTTTTACTTCCCTACCCCAATCAAATATCCCGGATCTATCTCGCACAATCTCTTTTTCCTGAAAGCCAGATTGATGAAAGGTCTTCGGCGTTTATGATTGCTAGGATTAAAAGCCTATACGACTTTTCTCATCAAGATATGTTTCTTTAGACCAGAATGAAAGTCCTTAGGATTGAAGCAGCTGGAGAAATACGAAGACTGGGGGAAAGTGTGAAGTGAGGATTGTTTCCCGTTTCTGATTGGAACCTAGATCGGATGTTTCCAGACTACCAAGGTCTTCCTAGAATAAAAACACAAGAGCTGATATGGACGTGGGGGAAAATTAGAGTTCGAGAATTCGATAGGGTTAGGAAACATGATTATATTTGATTGTTTTCTCTGTTGAGACAAATGCTCTCTTTGATACATACGAAACTTTTTTTACTTTAAAATTGGAACTGGTTGCACTTATGACACCTCGAGCGTTACAATTTTTAGATTTGGCTTTCGTCGATCATACATTTTACGATTCGAAATTTATCTACGAGGGTAAGTCACAAATTACATTTTTTTCCCTGCAACTTTATTAAACAAAGATAGGTGGCGGCCGCACGCGCATGCGTTGAGTTGGTGCGTCTATGGTAACGTGTAATGTAGTGTAATCACGATCGCGTCAATTGTCTTCTAGCTACAAGAGCGTAAGCATGTCAGCTTCTCTATCGGATTGCACCAAAGAGGAGCAACGAAGAGTGATCAGATTTTTGGGGTAAGAGTGTGTGAAAGGTGCTGAAATTCAACGGAGGCTTTTGTCACAGTACGGAAAAAGTGCTTTATCTCGTAAAACCGTTTTTTTTTTTTTTTTTTTTTTTTTTTTTTTTTTTGTGAATCGAAATGTTTAAAAGTGGCCGAACAAGCGTAACACAAAGAGAGGGAGCTGAAAAAATTCAAGACCTCACTATCGTCTGGGAAGGTTAAGCTAACCCTCTTTTGGGACTAAAAAGACCCTATACTGGACGACTACTTAGACGGGGATACAACCGTAAATAGTGCGAGGTACAGTGGTTTGTTGGCCAATAAGCTCAAACCAGCAATTCGGAACAAACGCCGTGGTCTACTCTCAAAGAAAATTTTGTTGTTGCAAGACAACGCACTGCCGCACACGGTCCATAACATCATAGAACAATCAACAGGTTGGGCTTTGAGACCCTGGAACACCCTCCCTACAGCCCAGATCTCGCTCCCTCAGATTTTCATCTCTTTGGGCCGCTCAAGGAAGCTTTGAGAGGTCGTCGATTTGCCTCAGACATGAACGTTCGGGAGGCGGTGCAAAAGTGGCCTTCACGACCAACCGAAAACCTTCTACCATGAAAGAATACGGAAGCTTGTGCCTCGCTGGACCAAGTGCATTGCTCAAAGTGGAGACTCTATCAAAAATATTGTATCTGTTGCACGCCTATCTTTGTTTAATACAGTTGCAGAACAAAAGGTGTAAGTAATTTTTGACCTACCCTCGTATTTACCAATTACATTAATTTTGAATTGGTAATTTTTGTTAATGTTTATGATAATTCAACAAATCATGGCACTAAATTAGACTTAATCCTTCTGGTGGTTAACTCAACGACATAACTCACCATTAGCAAAACTGTCAGTTCTTGATGGACGAGATATATCGTAATTAAAAGAAAACAAACAAGACCTTAATATAATGAAACATCTCTTAATTAGAGGGGAAAAAATAGAGCTTGATGGACGCTATATCTCGTTATTAGAAGAAAAATTTCAACATCTTGATGGACGCGATATCTTGTTATTAGAAGAAAAATTTCAACATCTTGATGGACGCGATATCTCGTTATTAGAAGAAAAATTTCAACTTCTTGATGGACGCGATATCTCGTTATTAGAAGAAAAATGTCAACATCTTGATGGACGCGATATCTCGTTATTAGAAGAAAAATTTCAACATCTTGATGGACGCAATATCTCGTTATTAGAAGACCAATTTCAACATCTTGATGGACGCGATATCTCGTTATTAGAAGACCAATTTCAACATCTTGATGGACGCGATATCTCGTTATTAGAAGACAAATTTCAACGTATTGATGGACGCGATATCTCGTTATTAGAAGAAAAATTTCCACATCTTGATGGACGCGATATCTCGTTATTAGAAGACAAATTTCAACATATTGATGGACGCGATATCTCGTTGTTAGAAGAAAAATTTCAACATCTTGATGGACGAGATATCTCGTCATTAGAAGAAAACTGACAAGATCTTGGTGTGGTAATCATAAAAAATAGACAGTATCTTGATGATGAGAAATCTGGTGATCATTTTCGAAATTGTTCATATCCTGATGGACGAGATATCTCGTCGAAACTACTTGGAGGGTTGAGTCACAAAATTTATAATTACACAAGAAGGAAGGTAGATAAGTATTATTTCATTTAGTCATAAATGGTATTCAAGACAGAAACAATATTCTACTATTGCTGTTGAATAAAGAATGGTCATAATTTTTTTAAAGGTGATTTTAAAAAAATCAAGAAAAATAAAATTAATATTGCATGTGAAGCGGGAAAAGTGGAGAATATATTTAGCGCAAGTTTCATGCTCATGACGTCATTGCAGAGGCCTTGGCAGCCGGCCGAGAACGCCTAGTTTTACTTTAATCTACGACAAAAATGGATGTGACACGCAATGCACTTCAATAAAATTTTGTTTTCGCCTTAAAAAATCCTCAGATCATCAGATCTTTCAAAATCCAATGTCATCTGTGTTCCCCAATCTCCATATAGTCCTGATATAGCACCATGCAATTTTTTTTTTCTTTTCCCGGACTTGAAGCAACATCTCCGGGAAAAGCGGTTTTCATTATCACAGGCAGTGGTAAAAGTTGTGTAGGCGATTTTGAAGGACCTGTCAAAAAATGGCTTCCAGCATGTGTTTGAAGACTGAAAAAGAGGCGGGATAAGAGCATTGCATGCAATGGAGAGTATTTTGAGAAATACCATAAAAATTTTGAGGATTAGTACAGGAAATTATTTTTTATTAATTTATGATCATTCTTTATTGAACATCCCTCTTACTACTTGAAATCTCATGACGCTTATGGCCTCAATAAAGTTTAGAAAATTCTGATTTGAAAATATCTCCACCCTCACCTAGCACTACATTTAATTATAATCCTTTTTACAAATAATGGTATATAAAATGATTCATGCACTATTTCCTTCCCCAAAAGAGAAACGCAATATTACTTGTCCCAACAGTTAAAGAGTATCGAAAATTTCATCGCAAAGCAGCTTTCACGAATCGAATCTTGCATCCAACGGAGTTGAATTTCAACACATTATTTGAAAACCCTTTATTTACTGTAGCAACTCGTCATCCCTTTCCGTAATATATTAAATTTAATCAAAGTAGTTAATGGCATTCATCTCTGTGGCAGGATTATTAATGATACCAATAAATTTGATGGGATTACGTTGGGCCCGTCTCCATAATGCAGCGGTCGCTTGTGTTTCCTCAGCTCTTTCAATGGAATTTGTCAGCATTATAAGGTTAATCTAATGCTAAATTCGTATATCTCTATTAAAGTCTGCTCTTAGGAATCTATTCGTTGTTAAGTAGAAATTTATGTTTTATAGTATACACGAAGTAAGTATACGCAAAGCTGGAATAAGCTTTAGTATGTACACAAAATAGAGATACACTTTAGGTGGAATGCCTAAAGTAGAAATGTAATTTAGGGTAGTATGTGCAAAGGAGAAATGCACTTCAGTGATATACGCAAAGTAGAAATACATTTTAGTGGTATTCGCAAAGTAGAAATTAGGGATGCGACTTCGATAGCAAAACATCGATGTTCAAAATTAAAACATCGATGTTGATAATACATCAACCCAAAAACATCGATGTTTTTAAAATTCAGTGTATTTAAACTTTTTCCCCCATTTCTTAAAACTGGTTTAGCAACTTGTTATGCTACATCGACAGCAAAAAAATAGATATTTTGAAATTTTGATTTTCAAAATTAAAACATCGATGTTGATAATACATCGCCCCTAAGCCCTCGATGTTTTAAAATTCAGTGTATTTAAACTTTTTCCCCATTTCTTAAAACTGTTTTAGCAACTATTGATGCGACATCGACAGTAAAACATCGATGTTCAAAATTAAAACATCGATGTTGATAATACATCGCCCCCAAACAATCGATGTTTTTAAAATTCAGTGTATTTAAGCTAGTTTCCCCATTTCTAAAAACTGGTTTAGCAACTAGTGATGACAACTAGTGACAGCGACTCCAATACATCGATGTTTTTTTTCTAAACTATCAATGTTTAGAAAACATCGACATCGATGTCGCATCTCTACTTTTCAGACCCTTCATTCTTGGTCACATAGGTCTAAAAGTATGTTCAATTTGCTGAGTATTAAAATTATGCAACTTGGTTATTTTTAAAATGTTTATAACGGTACTTTTTTCGTTTAAAAATAAAACATCGACAAGTATAAACATCGATGTTACAAAAACATCGATGTTTATTTTTAAAACATCGAAGTTTTGAATACATCGACATCGATGTCGCATCCCTAGTAGAAATACACTTTGGAAGTTTTGGTATAGTAGAAATACTATATATAAAGGGTGTCCACAAATAAATTTTCTTTACAATTTTAAAACTGTATTATAAAGGCAAATGAAAAGACAGATAAGTGTAAATTATTACAAAGTGAGAGACTTATATATTTAAGATTTTTGCATCTTTTAATACACCTTCATATGGCAGCATACTTGCACGAATTACTTCAAGACAGTACTCGATTTCTTGCCATGTTTGCTGTAGCATACCCTAAACAATGATGACAATACCATTGCAATGGCAATGGCGTACACGATATTTTTAACATGACCCCATAGAATTTAGTCGAGGAAAGTGATATCTGGTGTACGAGGTGGCCATGGAATCGGGCTACCCTTCTAATCCTCCGGTCTTGGAATGTTTGGTTTAAGAACATATGAATATGCAGTCACCAATGTGGTGGTGTATCGAACAAATGTACGGGACATCACTAATCTAAAGCAGATGATCACTGATACCTTTGTCACCATTGATGAAGGTATGCTACAACAAACATGGCAAGAAATTAAGTACAGTCTTGAAGTGCATCGTGCAACTAATGGTACCGATATAGAGGTCTACTAAATGAGGCAAGAACAAATTTAAATATAAGCATCTCGTTTTGCAATAATTTCCACTTATCTGTCTTTTCACTTACCTTCGTAATAAATTTTTGAAATTGTAAAAATACTTTATGAACACCCTGAATATTGAATATATAATTTTTTTGAATATTTGCTACGTGAACATTTAAAAAAAGGTAAGATAAATCGATTAAAATGTAACGATTTAATGTACTTAATGTACTTATAGTCATTAATGATCTAATACTGCGAACACGACTTACAGTTAAGAACCTTGCTTAAAACTAAACATGTTATTTGAGTTTTTTCGACCATCAGTGAATGAGCAGCCTAATATAGGTCTGAAGTGATGAAATATTTTTACAAAACTTTGTCTACAGTATCTATAAAAGTATTGTCAGTAATTTTAGGAACAGTTGTTTCGTTCAGTTTCAAGGGAATTCATATATCTGATTTCGCTACTTCTGTTCGAGGTAAGTGCTTTTGTAAGTAGTCATGCCCTGAGGGAAGACGAAAACAAGCGACTTCAACAACTTCGGGCAAGAAACCTGGGATATGAGCTCTATCTCCCAATAAAACATTTCAGTACTTTCACAAAGATATCTCCTATGCGCTTTGAAAATCTTTTAGTATTGATGGACGAGCAAATAAGCTTCTTGATGTTACACAGAATCAACGGGGATTTAGGTAGGGGAAATATGTTCCAGCCTTTGTGAATTGATCAGCTTGTTCATTACCATATATGTGGATGCAAAGAAGTAGCCAAGAGAGGGCGCAATGAGACACTGAAAATTACATAGTCGTGACATAGTCGTGAGGACAACGTATGGTTTAAGGTTATAGGAGAGCACGATGATGTGTCATTGTATTGTATGGGAATGTATTGGTATGTCCTGTTTAACAATTAATTAAAAGTTTGTTGTTGACACCAACGCAAGCCCACATATATACCACAGTGACGTGGGGTCCATTGTAAGGCAAATCTTTTCAATACCTTCCCAAGGTGACTTGTTTGTTTTTATATCGACGCACAGTAACCTATTCAGTTTAAACTAAGAGTGGTAATCAAAGGAGTGGCAACGAAAGGGCACTGAGCAATTGAAAATTATTTTAGTGCTCTCAGACCATAATCGTGGGAACACCTAGGGGCAAGATATGTTCTATGTTATAGGAAAGCAGGGGATGTGTCATTTTCCGCGATTGTATTGTATGTCCTGTTTAACAACTTATTAAATGTTTGTTGTCGAACAGGGGTTCCCAAACTTATCGAAGTCGTGGCACCCTTAAGAGAATTGGAATTTTCTCACGGCAAGTTTCTACTCGTTGTTAAAAGTCATCGTCATATAATATCTATGGTATGTTATTGTATATATAGTACATATATTTCATATTTGTACAACTTTCCAGAAGAAATTAGGAAAGTAAGTAAGTGGTAAGAACATGGAACATAATTAATACAACTTGTATTTAAAATTCACACTAATACATAAGTTTTACTTAATAGGTAAACATCGGTGTAAGTGAAACTTTAAATAAAACAAATAAAATTACCCTCAACATACTCTTGGTGGTATATGTGTGTGTGTTTAGTACGACGGGTGAGCCTGCTGCTCACTGCACAATTGTTCGAATCGTGGAATTAAGATACAGCTACTCGTGATGTGCTAGTAATAAATCTGTTCGTATTTCTTTTATTTTCTCCTTATAATAGCAACTGCTTCATGGGCGCTTCGCGGCACCCCTAATCTCTTTACATGGCACCCCAGGATGCCGCGGCACACACTTTGGGAATCCCTGTCGTAGACACCAACCTAACCCACATATATACCACAGTGACTTGATATCCATTATAAGGCACACTTTTAATTACATTCCCAAGGTGGCTTGTTTGTTTTTAGACCGATGCATAGCAACATATTCAATTTGACTAAGGGTGGTAAGAAGATATTGATGAAAACACAGCCTTGTTTATAGTTCAGGTCTGTGTGTCGTAATGTGTAGGTATAAATACATTTACACAATTGTTCTGGTTTGGTTATATACACCTGACAACATTAAAGCGATAATTTGAAGAAGACAGCTCTATGGGAACTAAACGGTAGTGAATCAAGAGCAGCTATAGTTCAGATTTTCAAGATAAATTAAATCAACAAGTTGAATTTAAGCGTCATATCTATATTTGTACATTCACTTTACGAATAATCTGAAAAAAAATATTCAAGTTTGAAAACTTGTTACATTGACTCCAAATATCCATGTGCGACAGTAAATTTCTTGAATGTTTTGTGTAATGAACTGTCGTCATCTAATTGTGTAAGTTTAATATCGAGAAAGAACAGACTTTTAAAACAGCCTCTTAAAATCCTAAATGTCAGAAACAATAACGTGGCAATTTTTTTAGAAAACTGATAGTATTGCTTTGGAAAAATTTCACAAACATATAAACTACATACGACAAGGAGGAGACACATGTTCTTCAATGTTTAGAATACAAATTCATTTTGAAGCTTTTTAGTCATTAGCCAATTGTACTATCAGACACCCCTAAAAACTTTCCACCTTTTAACTTTTAATTATTACCAATAATATAATAGAAAACGTAAGGATATTACCTTCACATTATCATATTATCAATAGTGTAGTGGCAAATCTACTCCTGTTATCAACTTTTTAAAACTGTCCTACTGACTACTCTGTTAAAACTGTCCCCAACAATCACAGTACATAATTTTCACTCATTTTTATCTAAAATAAAACACAACTTTGTGATCAACTTCTGATTACAATATTACTAGTTGTGTAATTGAAAATACACTTCTATTATGATTTCCCAGTACATTACTATCACTAGTGCAACATGACGCAAGCTTCTATTATTCATTTCTAGTGACATTATTATTAGCTGTAGTAATGAAAACACTTATTTTAACAATTCATTGAATTGTGTTTACTGTCCCGTCCAAAAATAGAACGAAATTCTTAGAAATACTTTCCAAAGGAAATACTTTAGAAATAATATACATAGAAATACTCTCCTATATATGCTACAAAAGTACTCCTTAATTCTCATAATAATACTCCAAATAATAATTCCTATCAATGCTACAATAGACAATTTACACAACAATCAAAATTCGTTTATGTCAGAGGATTCCTCAAATTTACGTTACATCATAATGTGCAATGTGTAGAGAACCACTCGTATCACACCAAATTAACTTTCCAGCGGTCGCGCGTATGAGGGAGATACACTAGAGTTGGTTTTAGTTATATATTTTTAGACCAAATAGCGCTACAAACACTAGCTCTTGGCTATTCCTCCCGCTCACTTACAATTACTTTCAGTCATAATTTGAATTTTGAAGTGTTAATAGGTCTCCTGCAGATCCGTTATTTGTATTTAACAGATACACGCGACCCTTAAGGTAAGTTTTTATTATATCTGTTCTTTTTAATAAAAATAAATATTTAATGTGTTATTTATTCCTTTATTATGTTGCATAAGCTATATAAATTCATTGCAATGACTGAATGAAATAATTCATTTACTATATCGTCAATTTCATACCTTTAATTTTCACCTCGTTTATACAAATCTTTGGGCATTTTAAATTGCTTTAATGCCTTAGACTTACGTTATTTTTATTATATATTGAATAAAGGAATAATATAGAAATTTAAATAACCTTTCCTTAAATAAATTGTATTGATATTATTTACAGCATAATTTCAATAAATACATCATTTACATTTTAAATTTTAACACCCTTCACATTTTAAATTTTAACACCCTTTGCATTTTAAATTTTAACACCCTTTACATTTTAAATCTTAACACCCTTTCCATTTCAAATTTTAACACTCTTTACATTTAATTTTACATTTTAAAATAGTGGAGGTAAGAAATACCCGCAAACTTTCACGTTGGATTGGAAGGCGCGATTGCTAGAAGGTTAATAATATATTCTTATCAGTAGTTCTGTTATAATAGGAAATAGTAATTACGCGTTGCAGTACTATTCGAGAAGCAGTTCTATTTTCAATTACGGTGGTACTGTATTACCAGAAGTTTAACAGAAAACACTTCTAAGCAGATTGTCAGAGCTTTAAAACACTATTATAAAATAGAACTAACGACAATTTGATTGGAAAATAATACCGATAGAATATTATTTTAAGGGGGTTCGGGACACAAGAATCGTCAAATTTTTGAATTTTTTTTTACTATTTTAAGAAATTCTCTGTGTTTTTCTGATTAAAATGACGTCTAAATCATGTTTCTATGTTAATTCGAACTAGATATATAATAACTTGTGTGGTGCTCTGTTTTAAAAATCTAATACTCTTGGCAGTTGTTGTCATGGAAGCAACATCTGTCTTTATAACTTTAAATGCGTTTTTCTCCATGATACATTTTTTCAAGATTTCCTGCATTCAAATTGCTATAAGTTGAAAACCGATAAAGCTTAAGGGTAGAAATTTGGAATATATATTTTTCAAACATTATACTTTAATTCTGAATCAGCAAATTTAAAACAAATATTTACTTTTAAAAATATGACTTTTTTTTAAAAAAGTACCTTAAAATTTTCAAAAATTTTCATTTAAATATATTTTATTTTTTATTAAATTAATATTTTTTAAATTGCACAATCAAAATTAAAGTTTATATATTTGTGGATAATTTACTGCAAGAATTTTGAAAATTAATCAAGAATATTTTGAGTTTTAGCAATTTAAAATGACACCTCTTTTTTTCAAAAAATTTTAATTTAAAATTTTTAAAAAACTTTTGGAAAATTTTGTGTTGTGATTTTGCTTATTAGTTAGATGGGTAATCAGTACAAAAAAATTCAAACTTCTAAATTAATTAATAAAACAAACTTTTCAATGTGTCCCGGACCCCCTTATAAAATAATGGGTATTATCCATACTTACAGACAGATAAAAACTCTATGTCTGATTAATCTTTAAACCCATATTTTATAAATGGAGTAATGGACAAATCCGTCGTGTTACCAATGTACGACTATATTATTATCAGTCGTGCTTGTGTAACATGAAGGTTGTATTACTCTTTAATATTACAGTATTATTACTTGAGTAACATAAAATATTCCTATTACCACGCCTCCTTATATGATTATAATTGGTTTAATAAATGCACGCTTCCATTACCAATATCGTGTACATTTACCAACATAGTGACAGTATTGTAACATAAAACACATTTTTTCTATTCTACTCCTTTTCAACTAATTTTTTCCGATATCAATTGTAATAGGTCTACGATTCAATGCAGACCTTTTACAATTCCATCCTGATATAGATAAACACCCAAACCATACGCAAACTTTCCAAACAATATCCCATAATCACCTAAACCTTCCAAACAATATCCAATAAACACCCAAATTTTCCAAAACAATATCCTGTGATTTCCACTTTTATTAGAACTCATTTATGTCTGGGTATTACTTAAATTCACGTTGTATCAGTTGTGTGATGTAAAACACAATCCTATCACCACTTCTCATTACATTATAATCATTGATAAAACTAAAAGTACTCTTCTATTACCTATTTCGAGTACAGTATTATCAATAGTGCAATTCTACCACACCTATTCGTCAGACTTATAAATCAATCACCATTACTTTCTTATGCAGAAAGAATATCTTTTATTCCTCAAAATAATACGCTAGGATATTTAAGGAATTATTAGAATTCGTTTATGTCTGAGAACTGCTTAAATCCACTTTATATCTAACTGTGCAGAAGGGAAAACACTTCTATCACAACTTATAATATTATTATACTGGTTCAACAAAGCTCATACATATATTACCAATTTCAAGTGGAGTATTATCCGTAGAGTGCTTCTATCACACCTATTCGTCAGACTTATAAATCACCATTCCTTTCTAATGCAGAAGGAACACCCTTTACTTTTCAAAATAATACCCCTAGGATATTTGCACAATTATTAAAACTCGTTTACGTCTGAGGATTGCTTAAATTCACGTTATAACTAGTTCGGTAATAAGACCCCATCTGCGTCTCCCCGATTTATGCAAATCGCTTTCCAAAACTGCCAGAAAAATGCTTTCAGGCCCCACACAATGAGTCTCTCGGAGTGCCACCCCGCTTACAGAACCCCTACCGAACCCGTAATATTCCTTCCGACCCCTTCAAACACCCCTTTTCATAAACGCTTGAGCAGTTAATTGCAAACGGCTTGCTCGACTGGAAAACGGGCATTTTGGCTAGATCCAACAGTGCGCATCACCAAGTCCCAGAACTAAGTAATCTCCCTGCTCTGCTGTCGGCTCTCGATAATTATTTGCCAAGACTTTAATCCTAGGATAAATATATTCCTCGCTTAATGTATTCCAGTAAATTCCTGCCTGGACTTCTTTAATCATGGCCAAATAAATTGCCTTTTTCGATGGATTTTGTCTCATTGTTTGTTGAAAGGAAATTTATGTCTTCAAAAATTGAACAGCGTTGAAAAAATTTTGTATGGTATATGAGGTTCCAAAATGCAAATTCTTCCAAATGAAGGGAGTGAGGGAACCAATTAATGTTAATTAATCAGTGATTAATATGAAAATTAGACGCGCTAACATGTCGATTTTTTTCCCGTTATGGCTGATTACTTTGTGGAGAATGTATTTCATGAATTCATTACTCTATGCAAATTTATGTGCGTTGGTTTTAAGCTAACTTATATGAGTTTATGGCCAAATAATGTTTGTGAGGTAGTTGTTGTTATTACTGGATGAATTTAATTCAGTAGCAGGAATAATGTAGTTGAGTACTAAATTGAAGCAGCTAATGCGTGAAGCTTAAACTTTTACCAAGATCTATTTTAGAAATTTCAACGGATGATGTGACAAAGACAAAATTTTTCAGGATATGGGAATTTTAGCTTTTTTACATTGGAGTGCGGTGATTTTCATACGCCTGTTCATGTGATTTTTATTCGTCTGTTGCATGTAATCTTAATGCTAGGAATTTCCACTAAAATATTTTTTTCTTGTTGCACTTAACCTTCTATCTTAGTTGTCTTGTCCAGGTGTCATACATTAGATTAGGACCAAACTGACCTGATAGTGATGAACGTTATTACGTCATTAGACGAAAACTCACCAGATCTTGATGTACGAGATACTTTGTCCTTAGTAGTAAACAACCAGATCTTCTCGTTATCATAAAAAATGGCATTTTATTGATAACGACATATCTTGTCATTTTAAAAATTGATTGGATATTGATGGGCGAGATATCTCGTCAAAAGAACTTGGAGGGTTAATAAGTATGAAATTTACCCTTTCGTTATCTCGTAACTATGTTTTTGATGTATTGTGTTTGACTGGTACGCCGACATTGTATTATAAGCCTAAGGTGTTACTCCTCAAAGCACTGCTACAATGGGATGTTACAGGTTCATTGGGGGTCAATTACATCGTTCCTCAACCATTTTTTATATACAATAAATCATATTAAAAAAAAATAGTTCTTTAAAATGAGCTATGAAACATGAAAATACATTAAGTAATAAAAGTGCGGTAATATTTTTAATTCGGGACGCTTATGGAACTGTTTCCTACAATGCGTCATCAACGGAAGCGCCAGCCATACTGTAATTGCGTCAGCAACGGAAGCTCCAGCCGTACTGTAATAGCGTCAGACGCATTTTCACTTTTGCATCAGTTGTGTAACACTTCTTTTGGTAACTCGTGAGAGTTGATACGATACGTAGATATGGGAAAACATTGTCGAATACACAAAAAATTTTGCTTGCGTGTGTATATCCGTCATTTGACATCTTGTGTTTGGCTCAGCTTCGCCATCTGATTGTTGCGCCGTAAAAGCAACCAACCTATAAATTTTGACAGCTGCTTGAAATATATATGACAATAGAAGGAAAACAATAACGAGTCGGATTTTAATAACTAACATACATCTTAAAATCATTTTTAATTTCCATAAAATTTTGTCAAACTCAAAAATTTTCTCATTTTCTTTACTTGAAAAAATGTGTTAAGCTTTATGTGAAGATCAAACGTTTAATTCTAACTTTTCCAATGAGTTTGGTATTAGTTACAGTATTACCAACAAACTAATTTACTTGTCTAAAATTTTGCATTTGATGTGTATAGTAAATTAAAAAGGGTCATGTTATCTGTTAATATTTGTTGGTCCAACTGTAATATTTGTTTGTAGGATTTTGCCCCAAAAAATTAAAAATTGAATCCAATCGTCTTTACATTTGAACTAAATAATCTTCAGAATACTTTTAATTTCTGAAATTGCTTTTTGTTAGAGCGTGCGAGTTCGAATTCTCAATTTAATGCGGCAATTTACTTTTATTTTCGTTTTTCTCATTTGCGCAGGTTTTTTTTTGCTCGAATTTTTTTTAAATTATCTTTAACCGAAATTCACAAATTCTGATTTGAAAAATTATAGTTTTCAGATTAGAAGCGTAAGTTTAACGGTTGCTGCCACATAAATGTGTGATCGTAATAAATGTTGCGTTTAAATGTAGTTTTGATTCCAATGTAGCTTATATATGCACAATTTAGAAATACAGTCCACTTGCAAACTTTAACCTTAAGGGTACGTACACTACGGAACCTGGAGTGGCGCATGTAGCCTTGCTGGTCGCCTACTAGCTTACCGCTTTGTAGAATTGACCAGTGTTTCCATACGGGAGCAAACACTACCGAGCCTGGCGGGTCACCTAGATTGGCGCAGTGAGCAAAGCAGGAAGCTGGATGATTTGCCAATGCGAATGTTTACATAGTAGTGCGCGGGTCAACTGAACGATCGCCTCGATTTTTTCGTCTGTGCATTTTTTGGCGTAAACAGTGAAGTAATATTATATTGGTTTGAATTTCATTATTTTTAAAACATAGTTCCTGTTATTAAAATGGTAATAAACAAAAACATAATACATAAAGTGATTAAAAATACTGAATAATGTAGTTCTTTGTAATAAAAATATTTAGACGGTAAAAAACTAAATGCGACTTAGGTTCAAATATATATAAAATACATTACATAAAATATGTTTATGTGAAACATCCTAATATGTTAAAACAAACTACGGTCTGCAAACGTATACAAAGAAGAAATCTATTTGCGCATGTGCAACTCCGTTGTCTGCAGGCTCTACGCGTGCAAGATCAGCTCCGTTGTGTTTATACTACACGCTTTAATACTAGGTTACCTTCTAGGCTACATGCGATCATGACTTGCGACCAGCTAGGCTACATGCGCCCATCCAGGTTCCGTAGTGTACGTACCCTTAGACTATGGCCAGTACAACAGTTGTACCATCGCGCCAAGAAAGAATTTGTACAGCGGTTAGTACATCAGTTGTATCTTGAAAACTATAAGAATAGCGCCAAGAAATAATTTAGACTACTGACATTGCATCAGTTGTAGATATTTTGAAAGTTATAAGAATCGCGCCAAGAATGAATAGTGCTTGTTATATCTATAGCCGTAGTCAAAAGGCTAAAGAACACTTGGTTCCTTAAATAGAATAGATGAAAGAACAACTACCTATGTATAAGTATACTTATTCTCTACGCTTAATAAAGGTTCTTAAAATATGTGTTACGTTTGAAGCTTTAAACTTATAAATAGATACCCTTATTTACGAAACGCATTTTCCTAACTGTGCCCAAGTTCTCCAAAATACTTCATTTCCTTTATCCGTTAAGTTCTTTTGTACGAACGAAAAATTATTTTTCATTCCATAAAAAGAAACTGCTGTGAGCTCCTTTTATAACACTTTATTTCCCCCACCTTCTGCGAAACCTGTAATCACTGCTTTCCCGTCGAGTTCCAATCTCCCCAAATGAAGCCAATTTGGCGATTTTTAAAACCTCTCATAATTCCAGCAGGCTCTGGTCTCTGATTCAACCATTACCACGCGTAATTTAACTCTCACGCGTAAATAACACCCGAGCCCGCCGAAGACCCCCTCTGGACAATTCCAAGCGAAGAGTACTTAAGCACATCTGTTTATCCTCTACGAGAAAGATATGCGTTTAAGATGGAGCTTCTAAGAGGAGTCGTTACAGAGGAAAAAAAAAACTTTTGATAGGTTTTTTAATGGCTACACACTTTTCGTGGGAACTTAAAGGGAGGAGTCGCTTGGAATAATTTCCAGGTAATTATTATAATTAGTGATAAGTGGTGAGCTATGTCTCGAGCAGAGTTGGCTGGCATTGTGATTTTAACGCCTTTACATAAAAGAGTTTTCTAATTAGTTGATGGGCAGTTTCGGGAAATTAACAGCGACGTGTTTAATTGTCTGGGGAAGTCGGGTGAAAAAGTTTGGCTAAACGAAAAGCGTTTGGGCGAAAGTGTGATTAATACAGCTATTTTGTTTGTATGGTCTATATTGTGCTTATCTTTGTTATTATATATACGCCTTTTTCATACTGTTTTTCAGTGTGATTATGCTACTATAGACGTTAAGTGCATTAATGTTTTAGGTTTACGTAAACAACTTGAACTAGATGGTATATTTTTGTAAGAAAATATAGTAGAAAATGTTTTACCTATGGTTTGTTAACCGCCATCGTGGATAACCATAAACTCGGATAATAAGGACGTAGTAAAACAAAACAGCCCATACGAAGAAACAAAATTTTGCTGCACTGTATGTTTTTATTATGCTACTATAGAAGGTTCATAAGGCAAGGATTAAAAATAAGCTTTCCTAGGATTTGTGTCACATTATACAATTATTGTAATTGATTTACGTAAACCACTTAAGCTAGAGAGTATCTATATAAGAAAATAGAGTAGATATTTTATTACCTATGGTTTATTAACCGTCATCGCGGATAACCATAAACTCGGATAATAAGGACGTAGTAAAACCAAACAGCCCATACGAATAAACAAAATTTCACTGCACTGTATGTTTTTACCATGCTACTATAG
The DNA here is from genome assembly GCA_947359465.1 of Metellina segmentata. NCBI lineage: Eukaryota > Metazoa > Arthropoda > Arachnida > Araneae > Tetragnathidae > Metellina > Metellina segmentata. The sequence continues at coordinate 65,038,320 of OX375883.1, forward strand.
AAGGTTCATAAAGCAATGATTAAGAATAAGCTTTCCTAGGATTGGTGTCATATTATACAATTATTGTAATTGGTTTACGTAAACAACTTGAATTAGAGGGTATATCTATGTAAGAAAATAGAGTAGAAATTTTATTACCAATGGTTTATTAACCGTAACAGCGGATAACTATAATCTCGGATAATTAGGACGTACTGTAACAAAACAGCCCATACGAAGAAACCAAATTTCGCTGCACTGTATGTTTTTATTATGCTACTATAGAAAGTTCATAAAGAAAGGATTAAGAATTAGCTTTCCTAGGATTTGTGTATCATTATACAATTATTGTGATAATTTTAATGTGTGTTTGAATTGCCCAGATGTGTCGAGGAAAAAAGCTTCGTTACACGAAAAGCGTTTGAGAGAAAGTGTTATTTTTTTGCCATTCATTTTATGTTGATGGTAACACTTTTATATATATGCTATTAGATCTAATTTACACTTTTCAAAATATATTTACAGTTTAGCTGCTTTAAATTCGTGTTGAAAATGAAGTATCTTGAGAGAGACAAAGAGAGAACTACATGTATAACTATAGAAAACAGCCTACATATAATATGTAAATTGCCATTTGGGGCACCAAGAAGTTTAAAGAAATTAGAAAGAAAATATTCAGCGTACTAACGCAGTTTGAAAAATTAATATGCAAAAAGGGAAACATAGTCTTATACATACTAGAACATTGATAATATGTTGTAATATGGACTGATGCCATATCAGAAAGTCAAATAATACAGATATACGAATAACGTAAAGAAAGCTATACGAAAAGTAGAAAACCAGTAGGTATTACATGTTACTACTACTGGCACTCGAAGATCCATAAAGCAAAGATTACGAATAATAAGAACCTGGACTGTGTCATGGTATCAGTTTACCGTAGTAATTTTGCAATAAATCTGGACGTTGGTTAAGAGTTTTATACTTTCTTGAAAAATTCCTTCGTGGTTTTCTGTGTTTCGCAGTATTGTTATACAAGCAAACTGCAACATTTCAAGTTTCACACTATTATAAGATGCTTTTAATATTTATTTGTTACATACTTTTGAAGCGTTATTTTGTTTTTTTAAATGTTTTATCAGATATTTGATATGATATTGTTTGTGATATGATATTTCAAAATATTTGTTTTATTGTGAATATTACTTGGTCTTGCATTAAAAGCAGCATATGACTTTTGAATCAAAATCATTTATAAATCCCAAATCAAACAACTATCTGCCCTCTAAAATAGACAAGGCATAGAAACAATTGCATTCACTCGGGGAAGAAGTTTTTCTTAAAAAATCGAAATGAACTTGGTTCAAAAATTGGTTCAGATAACACTTGGACAAATTGAGAAATTGTGTTATGTAAATCGCGTAGTTTAGAATATTACGATACAGCAAAGGAAATAAGAATCATGAATAATTATGAAATTTCGTTAATATGTTGCGATACATTTAGCAAAAATGCAGAAATTGCTTAGTAAAATACAACGAATTGTGAACTATTCTTATAAAATATTATTATAAAAGTATTGAAATGAGTTCGAGGAATTATAATTTTGTTTTAAGCTGGCCATACTTATCCACACACTCATTCAGAGATCAAAGAATTATTCGTAATACAAATCGACAGATAATTGAAACTAAATTTAGTAATAGTAAAAAACGGGAATTTTTTAAAAGATAGAGAATAAATTTTGATTATTCGTTTTTTCTTTTAAATAATCACAGCACCTGATCCATGGACGAGACTTATTTGAATTATTTAACTTAAAAGGCAATTGAAAATATGACATTTAAAATATAACATTTAGAAAGGAGGAAGATAATTTTAAATTCATTTTTATGTTCCACGTTATTTGAAGATACAATTCTTTCGAATTGCTAAGAGCTAATAATAATTGTCCTACCCCATTTGTGTTGGAGGTAAGAAGCAATCATTTTGACAATCGAAACTATCTGAAACATAATATTCCCCAAAAATATCCGCTTAAGAACACAAGGAGACGATTTCCATAACTAAAAAATTGTATATTTGGACAAAAAGAACACATGATTACACAAATTCACAAGAAAAACACAACCGATCGTACAAAAAATCAACATGAAAGCAAAATCAGCATAAAAGTTTTCTTTCCCTTCAATATGTACACGCATGCGTGACAGGCCAACAGGCTTGCATTCACGACAGTATTTGTATGATAAAAGTATAATCGGTGCGTCATATCAGACTTGCATTCACGACAGTATTTGTATGATAAAAGTATAATCGGTGCGTCATATCAGGCTTGCATTCACGACAGTATTTGTGTGATAAAAGTATAATCGGTGCGTCATATCAGACTTGCATTCACGATAGTATTTGTATGATAAAAGTATGTCGCGGTGCGTCATATCAGGCTTGCATTCACGATAGTATTTGTATGATAAAAGTATGTCGCGGTGCGTCATGTCAGGCTTGCATTCACGACAGTATTTGTGTGATAAAAGTATAATCGGTGCGTCATATCAGGCTTGCATTCACGACAGTATTTGTGTGATAAAAGTATAATCAGTGCGTCCTATCAGGCTTGCATTCACGACAGTATTTGTGTGATAAAAGTATAATCGGTGCGTCATATCAGGCTTGCATTCACGACAGTATTTGCATGATAAAAGTATAATCGGTGCGTCATATCAGGCTTGCATTCACGACAGTATTTGTATGATAAAAGTATGTCGCGGTGCGTCATATCAGGCTTGCATTCACGACAGTATTTGTGTGATAAAAGTATAATCGGTGCGTCATATCAGGCTTGCATTCACGACAGTATTTGTGTGATAAAAGTATAATCGGTGCGTCATATCAGGCTTGCATTCACGACAGTATTTGCATGATAAAAGTATAATCGGTGCGTCATATCAGGCTTGCATTCACGACAGTATTTGTGTGATAAAAGTATAATCGGTGCGTCATATCAGGCTTGCATTCACGACAGTATTTGTGTGATAAAAGTATAATCGGTGCGTCATATCAGGCTTGCATTCACGACAGTATTTGTATGATAAAAGTATAATCGGTGCGTCATAAAAATAATAATACAATTCCGTAACATCAATATTGCGAAAGTGGGACTCTATTTTAAGCTGCGATTACTCAAATTTTCTGAAATGCTCTGATAAAAAGCACTTAGGAAGTTTTAACGGTAGAATTTAACTAAACTATTTGTGCTAATGTGTGAGCCTCTTGAAATATATCCCTTGTTGGAAAGATTGCCGCTCAATTCTTTGAACTGCTAACATTAATTCTTTGTGAAGTTACTTTTTCCTTAAAATTTTTGTTGTATTTTCATCCATTTGCCTCTGCGAAAAATTATTATTTTACCTATAAGCGATTTTCTCTTTACAATGACAGTAAAATATTTCATTTCGTTTGCGTCTGTTACTTGATATTGTATGTTTTGTGTCTGGGCTAGCATGGCCAAATATGGTTCTCACGACATAACCCCCTCTCCCCAAAACCCAGACTCTTATTAACTGTCTACCAACATGTTTTAGTTAAGTGAATATTCATTTTTATCTTATTTATATACATTTTGGAGACTATTTAGTGATATTAGTTCTTAAGACAACAAATTCCAACAATTTCAGACACTCACATAAGCAAATAAGCAATCATTAGAAATGTAAATATTATTCAAATGAGATTGAAAACGATTAATAACATCCCATCTTCTTGTATTCACATTCTTTATTTTCTCATATTCATATGTTAATTCTCAATAATTTATGGTCTTCATCTATGCATCTACCCACTTTAATTAAATTCATATTTGAAGTCAAACATTCAGCAGATTTATTTGAGAAACATGAATATAAGAATACAATGCAGATTTTAACTGCACAATACATTTAATTAAAGATTCGTAAATGTTTCGTAAAATATAGATTATTTTTAATTTTTTAACTGTGTTGGAAACTAAAACACTTTTGTAGTGATTTTTTGTGGAACATATTTTAAATGTCGGAATGAAATCGAAGAAACTTTGAAGGATGCCACAGGCAAATAGCCAAAATGATAACAGTAGTACTGTAACGAACAATGCCGTGTTAGTTTCTTACCCAATAGTCTAATATTAGGCATAAATAAACAACGAACAAATTTTGCTTGAACGTTTGGCTATGCATTAACCCCATATTGACTGTTACACTACCTAGTCTTCAGAAAATTAACCAGTTAACAATCTATATTTATTAAGTATAAAAGTCTTCAACAAACTTTACTTTATGTAAAATCACTTTGGATAGAACCAAAGAAACAGAAGAGTGACTGTTATTTTCACATGTAAAATACACTTTTATAACAAAAGTATAAGTAAAATAGTTTCTAGCGCAATCTTCAGCCTGCTGGCATTGAAACACAAGAGAGTGACTCCTATTTTTTCATGTAAAATACACTTTTATAACAAAAGTATAAGTAAAATAGTTTTCAGCGCAATCTTCAGCCTGCTGCCAAAGAAACACAAGAGTGACTCCTATTTTTTCATGTAAAATACACTTTTATAACAAAAGTATAAGTAAAATAGTTTCTAGCGCAATCTTCAGCCTGTTGCCAAAGAAACACAAGACTGACTCCTATTTCCTCATGTAAAATACACTTCCGTGACAGTAGTGTAATTAAAACAGTTTCTATAGCAATCTTCAATCTGTTGCCAAAGAAACACAAGAGTGACTGTTATTTTCTCATGCAAAATACACTGTTATAATAAAAGTATAAGTAAAACAGCTTCTAGTGCAATCTTTAGTCTGCTGTTAGATAGTATGTGTCACAAGAATCTGGTTTTTAACTTCAAGCAATATGGATTCCGCTGTGTGCGACTATTAAGTGATCAAGAATTAATTCCGGTGCACTGAAGTAATGAGTCACAACCCTTGATTCATAGAGCACCAAATGATCTTGTCAGATATCTTGGGCTTCCTAAAGCTGAAGCAGAGCTTATGAGTTCTGAATATACAGTTTCTGTATTCTCTGTGAGTGGTACAGTAAGATTCTTATCCTAAGAATTTTGCCAGTTTGCTTATTTTTCTTTATTTAAAAACTTTTCAATGTCTTCCATATGGATTCGTAAGTAATTTTGCATCACTGAGGCCTTTACTGCAAAGTTTGCCCTGTCGTTTCCGTGAATGCCTGCATGCCCACAGGTATTTAACACAGCAATATTTTGAAAATTTGAGATTTTAGATTTTGAAAGATATTTAGTATTTTGAGTACCAAAGTGTGACTTTTTCTGAAATATTTGCAAGAGCATCAATGCTGCTTTTTTAATCAAGAATATACTTTCAATTTTTTGTAAGCATATGTTTTCCAGTTTTAAAATTAAGCCATATGTTTATGATGTAAAACCAGAACTACAACGAAGTAATTTCAAGGTAACAGTTACCGTTTCAAATGCTCCCGCAGCACAAGTTTGCGTTATACTTTTTCATTCATCAGTAAACACTGGCTTAAAATATGAGATAAATGCTCTCTGTAAGAATGTAATACAATTGTTAAAAGGTACAAAGGATATTGAAATGTTAGGGGACAACGGAATACTATTGGACGATTCACTGAGATAGATCTGAAGTGAAATACCAAGTCCCAATCAAAGCTCTTTTGCTCTCTTTAAATAAAAAATAATTTTGTGCTGAAATGCAACATGATAAAAATATTTCAAAAATAGGTAGCTAAAAATGTGAGTAGATGTATCCAAAATGATTTACAAACTTTTTTAAATAAGCTTTTGCAAAAAACATGTTATCTTTACTTTATATAAAGTCAATTAACGATCTTCAATAAACTTTGCTTTATATAAAGTCTTCATAGAAGCCAATTCTGCCTATAATTAATGAAATTAGACGAATCCGTTTATCTATTGACAATAAATTCAACATCTTGCAATAAGAAGCTTCCTACTCCCTTCTTCATCAGATTTTAATTGTTATCCTAATTAAAAACTAATATTCCAGATCCTCAAAAACTCCCAATCATTACCGTAAACAATATTCTATTATACATTAAATATCCGAAATTTTACATATGCAACCTACTCTTTTCTTGTGCTCGACGCAGATACGTTGTGTTTGTCTCAACGTGGTATCTCGTCAAAGTCAAAACTAACCAGATCTTAATGGGGGAGATCGATCGTTATTTTTGTAATTGCAAGCCTGAAACTGGCTACTAACATACTATTTATAAACGTTATTATATACATATTAAGCACCAGCAAAGAATCACAGTAAATGCAGTTTTAGTTATGCACGCAGTAAACGATGATATTGTGAATGTATTTTTTGATTATGCACGCGAAAAATGGAATCTGCTAAATAAATTAATTTGTAATTTAAAAGAATTTTAGAGACTAGGTGAATAGGATAACGTCGTACTTATAAATCGATCGTTGATATAAATTGATCGTTATTTATAAATTTATATCGCCTTTAGTTTTCTTTTATTTTAATACCCGTTCGTTTCCATGTGTGAAAATTAGCATGGTGTGGAAGTTTGGAGGGTGGGGTGCCAGCTCAAGTGTTTCCTCGTCATCTAACCACGGTTCAAAGTGATAGTTTTTAGTACTCCAAACTTTTTATTCGGGATTGATCCCGGACCGTCGACCAAATATCCCGTTGCGCGTTGTTCCAGTACGACGTTAATTAAAAATGCTTATACATTCCTCAAAAGGACCAAGGTAACCTGGTTGGACGACGAACGTATCAGCAACCGGAGGGTTGCGAGTTCGGATCCAATCGAAGGCCGTCGTGTAGAAAAGGGGCTGGTACATGCTAAATATGTAAGTGCCCCAAATGTAATCACGTTGGCGTAGTGTGGAAGTTTGGAGAGGGGGTACCATCTAGATATTGCCTTGTCATCTAAGTGTGGTTCAAAATTACGTAGTGTTGTCCTCATAACTGGATTTATTTCGGACCGTCACCAGTATCCCATTGTGTGTTGTTGATTAAAATACCTACTTAATATGTGTGCGAATGAAAATCTTAGCTGAAACTATTTAATGCAATCGATCTGATATTCTGATCATCCCCAAAGTGAAAAGAGCGAGTTTTCATCTCGAAAGTACATACGACTCGAATCCCCAACCTACATCCAGACAACCACTCAAACTTTTTTCAGCAAAAATCAAAGTTTAATAACGTTTAAAATAATCTTTCCGTTCAAAATCACTTTATGAAACTCAATCTCACATCGTCACTCAAAGTACAAAAGGTCGTCTATCAAAAATTCCATTTTATCTTTTAATATTGCTACATATGTCAATATTAAATGAGTCATTTTGTGGGTTCCACCTTTTGATAAAATATCTTTTGTCATCAGCTTGATCCAATAAAAGTTACAACCAAATGTATATAATAATACTAGAATTAAATCATAAGGAAACTATTAGTTTTTATGGACTCCTGAAAAATGCAGATTTTAGACATACGACCTGTCCTTAGTGCCCGCTATTGGAAGTATTCGACCATCACTTCCGACATTGTAGTGACCAAGAATAGAGTCCAGTGCTCGCCATTGGAGAAAAAAAAACGTACGACCTTTTGGACTTAATGAGTACTTTGAGTACTTTGAGTGAGGACTTTGAGTAACGATATGTATAGTTTCACAATTCATTTCAGTTAACATTCCTGGTGACTGTAGCGACAAGAGATCTCGTCATTAGTAAAACTGACGATATCTTGAAAGAGATATTTCGACATTAGAAGAAAAATTATCATATATCTTGATAATGACTCTAAAAAGACTGCACTATCTTGATGGCGAGACATCACGTCAAAAACAATTGGTCAGATCTCGGTGAACGAGATATATCGTCGAAACCATTTGAATAATTCACTAAAGGCATCAAACTCACCCAAGGTAATGTTCACCAAACTTTACTTTAAATAAAGAGTGGTTTATTTGTAACAACACGTTCATTCATTGACAATCTCGATCCGATATCCCTCGATAAAAATCAATCCAAGATCTTCCTTAGCATTAGCAATTCCGTTAATCAGTTCCAATGTGTATCCTCATTAAAAATTTACAATTTTCCTAAATAATTAACAGAGCAACTGCCTTTGGTCCTTTAATTAGGTTGAGACAAATGTACTTTTAATCTCCTTGGTCGTTATGCCCGAAAACAGTGCACGTGAGCCTTTCCTTTGTTGTGCTTAAAATCCACGAAAAGTTTTGCTAATAATGCCGGCGAAGATTAGTGTGGAGGACTTGACGAAATTGAATTTCACTAATTAACTTTGGCTCGTTAGGTTAAGGATAGAGTCTTTGTTCACCTGCAGATAAACTGGAAATGTTGGAGGGATTCCTTCTGCCTGGTGAAGGACTTCAAGAAATACAATTTTCTCCGCGCAGAAATTGATGGATTTTTCAAGATATACCTACATTCTTTTATGTTGATACGCGAGCTGTAATACTGTTGAGCGGTGTGATTTGAATGTTTACTTAGTCTGCTATAGCTATACTATTGGAAAGCTAATTGGAACCTAATAAAATTTATCGGGAACCATCCGAATATTGCTCGGCACTCTTTAGTTGATTAATAGATACTGCTCTGAAAAATCAAATTCGTTTGGTAACACATGTTCAACGAAACCAAACTGTTCGTACAGTAAAAAGTTCTGTTTATCTGCAATTTATTAAGATTCCAAGTGGTTTCGACAGGAAATATCACTTATCAATGTTTGGTCAATTTTGCTAATGACGGGATACCTTGCTACCAAGATATGGTCAGCTTCTGATACTAAAACCTGTTTGAAGTGGTTGCATATATATATATATATATATTATATATATATATATATATATATATATATATATATATATATATATATATATATATATATATATATATATATATATATATGCATATTAATTTTGCACAGCAATACATGTGTAAAGAATTTACAGTTGATTATGTTGTAAACACGTAAAATATAAAACCAGTTAAATGACCCGTCACTGTAAGAATAAGTATAATTCATAAGTAAGTCGGATGCAGACAGTGGTGAACGGACATATATAATACTAAATTAATTTTATAAGTATTTATTTCATGAACAGTTTTCAAATCAATTAAGAAAAAGAGATAAAACAAAAAGTAACTGTAATTTCAAGATTTAAAACGTGTTATTTGAACCACTTGTTAAATTTAATGTACAGTAACTACTAAACCTATACACTATACATCGAACAGACCAGATCGGGATAAACTAAATATCTCGTTATTATACGAAAACTGACCAGATCTTTATGTATTCGTAATAAAAACAATCAATGTCTTGATGACAAAATATACTATATGGACAAAAGTATTTTGACGCTGCATGTTTTTCAGAAAAAGTGCTTTATTATTCTATTTAGTAACGGGTAAGCCCTCCTTTCTCTGGTATTACATCGAGGCATACTTTCCTCAAGTTATATGTAAGTCTGGGCAAGAATAGGTCGCCATGCCTGTTGCAAGACTGTGAGAAGAGATTGTTGTGAAGATGGGCGAGCGTGGCAGTGTCGTACTCGTCGCTCCAGTTTGTCGTACAAGTGCCAGATTGGATTGAGATCGGGGCTCTGAACAGGTTAGTCAATCAAAATCCCCTAATTTTCAGGAAACAGTCCAACACACGTTTTGTAGTATGGTATGGATTTCGACCACCACCAACCATCATCCCAGTAGTATTGCCATGGTGTAGGGAAAGCCGAAATATCCAGAACGTTATGGTACACGGCAGCGTTCATGGTACAATATATATAAAGCAATGGGCCAAGTCCTAACCACGAAAACAACCCCAAACTAAGATGGCACCTCCTCCGAATTTTTGTAGTGTCTTAATACTTTCGTCCATATAGTCTATGTACATTGTATGTGAGCTACGTGAATACATCTTTGTGATTATTGAACACTGTTTTTAGAAAATGTGGTTGATGGTTCACATTTTTAATCAGTTCAGCTTCCCATATGGTGTGACTTCATCATCTGACTGTGATTCAAATATACGTGGTGTTGTCCTTGGATCTTTCCTTCGCCAATAGCCATTTTTTAAGCTCCATTGCGGCTTTCATCAAAATACTTCCCTGCATTTATAAATGCAGTGAATTTCGGTTGTCTTCGGTCATAGGTCTTATTTGCAGAATACTAGATAGCAGTCTTGGAATAATAATCGCAGTTATTCAACCATTTTAAAGAAACTATTCAATACCCAAAGTTGTCACACAGGTGTTGTGCTTGATTAACCTTCCAAGTGGTAGATATCTCTTTAACAATGTGGCAAATTTTGCTAATGACGTGATAACTCGTCATGCCACTTTGTAATGACGAGATCAAAATCTGTTTTGTGGGTGTAATTTCATTTCATCAAGATACGATGAGCAGCTTTCTGTGTGTGTGTGTGTGTGATCCTTAAGAAATATTTCTCTTTTTATCATCAAAGTACTATTATATAAAGCAGGGCTCGAAATACCCGGGTGCACAGATGCACTGTGCACATGAAAATAAAATTGTGCACCTAATTTTTTTCCGCTAGGTGCACACAGTGCACCGAACTGTAAAAAAAGAGTGGGGGAACGTGTTTTATGTTATTTTTATGTTTGAACAAAATATTAGTATCGACATCTCTTGCTCTTAAGGAACGAAATTAAAATTCCTAAATACACACTAAGCGAAAACAAAATCGCTGTGCCGTAACGGGTTTATACAGGAGGAAGGTTTACTTGTATCACTGCTACCAGAACTTTGCGATGATCGAAACATTTCCAGATGTCTCTGTTAAAGCGACTGTGGTGACAGTCGTACGCCGTAGAATTTCGATATGTTTAAATATTTATTTTTTACTATCTACTACGAACCTATATAAACATACCAACTAATACAGTAGTTTACATTATATTTATACTCTTATATTACGTTCTTTTTAAATGTGCACCTAACATATAACCTGTGCACCTAATTTAAAAATTTAGGTGCACACTGTGCACCTGTATTAAAAAATTTAGGTGCACACTGTGCACCTGTATTAAAAAATCTATTTCGAGGCAAAATATTAAGTGAACCAATATTCTTGAGAAATAAAACTATCGTTAAATACGAACTTTCGAAATAAATCTCCAATAATAATTTAGAAATTACCAATCGATCATCCAGCAGCAGTTAGTGGAAAAGTTTAATTGCATGATCTTCAAATTACAGACTTAACTTTAGTAACTCTAGAATTGGGCTTCATGTAACCCAACTGGATAGTCGATACTTATAAAACTAATCAGTATTTTAGAGTATACAACGATATTTAAAGCTTATTTTTTGGGATGTGAGCTAAGTATATCATTGGAAATCAGATCATAATGTGTATTTTATAACGTTATTATGATTCGTTGGAAAATAATTGTTTTATAATTCTTTTTAACTCATATAATTCGTTCTAATAATAATGTCAAACGATTATAAAATACTGCAACTACTGGCTATTTAGTCAATCGAAAAAAAATCTAAAAATAGATCGAAGAACAGAAAAATAAAGACATGTAAGAGATGTTTCTTTCATTGCAATTCAAGCCCTTATATCCGACACTATAATTAGACAAGCAAACAAAATTCTACTGAGGTTTTAATGCAACTTCGATTTTGAAAGTCGTACAGTATGTTTACTATTCATAGTTATATCTCTATTTTCAATCATCCAATAACTTAAAAACTACATTGCTGATTTTTTTTTTATCTTTTGTTTTCACTATTAGTTATATTTTAAAAAAAATTCATATATCTACAGTCATATAAGTGTGTTAAACCTCATTGAAAAATTTACAAAGAACCTTTGCTTGTAGAATAATTTTAAATTATTTAATTTTTCTAATGCACTTTCAAATTTATCATCTGTAGACAGGTACTCAAAGTCAATCGTATTTGTTCATTTTAAACAAAAAGAATATAAGATTTTTCAAGAAACGAAACTCTCGAATGAGGGTTAAATGCAATTGTTTTGAAAAGTTTTGAAACATTTCTTATATTTAATTAATTATACATATTAGTCCTTATTTTGATCAATTATAACGTATATTTACCTCAATTTTAGAACTAAGTATTTAGATCTTTTGGTTTATGAGATAAAGGGAAAAAGTTATCATCAATTCCAGTTTCATATTTACCTACATTTTTCATTAGCCTATAGATAGGGCCTTATGTGGTCTGTTATCTAGTAATTTAAAGTCTGTATATCAGCTTTATTAATTTAAGCATTTTTTAAAATTAAACTCTAAAGACACATCTTTTCGAGTTACACGCATATCAGCTCTACTAATTTAAGCATTTTAAAAATTAATCTCTAAATACACATCTTTTCGAGTTACCCGGTACGCGTATTCAGAAGACGACATTTTCTGTAAGTCATTGATTAATGTTCCTTGCCTTACAATAACTTAGTTTTGAAACCACAATTGGAAATTCAAAGCGGTAAATTGAACAAATGAATGATTGTTTCTAAACGTTTCAAAATAAACCGGTATGTGTTAACCCGTTTGAAAGAGTTGCGGATCAGCAGATGGAGGATAGTGAGATCGAAACAGCTCCATTCAATCAAAGACCGTCGTCTACTAGGGGTCTGGTATATGTTAAATCTGCCATGACCAGAAATATCCTCCCATCGGCGTGGTGTGGAAGTTTGGAGAGTGGGATACCAGTTCAGGTGTGACCTCGTCATCTGTCCGTGGTTTAAAATTACGAGGTGTTGTCCTAGGATTTTTCCCATCGGGATCTGCTAAAGGAATGGCTCCCATGTCTTTAACGAATAACAGACTCTCTCTTCACGTCAAGGATTTGTGTAAAAGAAGGATGACCACCTGTTTGTACTTGAAAAGCAATTGCTCAGATCATCGAAATTGCGGCAATCCCGTTATGTCCCCTCAGTAAACATGGGGAGCTGTTTGACTTAAATTTGCCCGCTATTTTAATGGACCCGTCTGCAACTGACCCAAAACTTTTTTTGTACTGATCTGTTAAAGGAATGGCTCCCATGTCTTTAACCAATAACAGACTCTCTCTTCACGTCAATGATTTGTGTAAAAGAAGGATGACCACCTGTTTGTACTTGAAAAGTAATTGCTCAGATCATCTCAATTGCGGCAATCCCGTTATGTCCCCTCAGTAAACACGGGGAGCTGTTTGACTTAAATTTGCCCGCTATTTTAATGGACCCGTCTGCAACTGACCCAAAACTTTTTTTTTACTGATCTGTTAAAGGAATAGCTCCCATGTCTTTAACCAATAACAGACTCTCTCTTCACGTCAAGGATTTGTGTAAAAGAAGGATGACCACCTGTTAGTACTTGAAAAGCAATTGCTCAGATCATTGCAATTGCGGCAATCCCGTTATGTCCCCTCAGTAAACACGGAGAGCTATTTGACTTAAATTTTCCCGCTATTTTAATGACCCCATCTGCAACTGATCCAAAACCTTTTTGGCACAAACTCAATGGCTTAATGTAATACGTAATAAAGAAGAAATTTTAAGTAAATGAAGAACTGACTTATTAATAATACATAAACATTATATTTGTATGCAATTAAATTGAGATTAAAATTTCAGGTATTCGCTTTCTTTAAACAAATTCTAAACGTAATTTAACCACTGTCATCATTTCGTTACTAAAATTCTTGAAAAACAAACAGGTGTCTTTAATTAATTTTTTGACAAACAAAATAGAATATTTTTCTTGCTAAAATGAAGCGTAGTTAGTTACATTTCGTAATTAAATGTGAAATTTAAATGTGTCTGCGTAATCTACCAATGGAACAGAATGCATCGAGTAATCTTTACCATTTCAACCAAGAATAATCTCAGCTGGCAGCTATATTTGTTATACTAAGATTTCAATTGAATTTTAACGTTAGTTTTCTGTGGTTTATTTTCGTTTTCTTTTAACTCTTTTATTGACATAATTTGGTGTATTTTTGTAACATCGTGTTATCTTCACTAACTTTGAAATTCTAAGAGTTCTAAGTTAATTTAAAATGGGATTTTGTACACTCTCGTTATGTCTTCACTAACATTAAAATTTTAAGAATTCATAGTTCATTTTAGATGGGAATGCCACTTATCCCACTCTTCTGAAAATACAGTTTTTCATAAATTTATGTCAAGGGTACAGGTCCGTTTCTCTTGCCAAAAATAGCTGTCAGTTAAAATTAGTTTTTAGTGAAATATATACATTGAGAGCATCTGGGCAATACATTATAACTAAAACATTTTAGTTGTTGTTTCTGTAGCTTTTACAAATAGACAACGGAGTAATAAATTTACATCTAAACTTGTTCATTTTCTTTGTAGACATATTACGCAACGTGTTAAGACATAATGAATAAATAGAAATAAGTGAGATATCTTCATATTTGCCCTTGTGGAATTGCTGTCAGTGTTTATTAAAGTGTTGCAGCAACTGTAATTTTTATTATACAGCACACTGGAATCTTTAATTAGTTTTTCGACGTCTTAAATTGAGTAATCATTTTTCTTTTTAAAATAACGCAGTCAAGTATATTTCGAGATTTACAGAAGATTAACTTCTGAAATAAGCTGCGTTAAAGTTTATCTATAGAATTATGGGTAAACACTTTTTTTTTCTGCTACACAATCAACGAAACAATCATTTATAACGAACGTATATATTCATATACATCAATATAAGGAAGCAATATTATTTAATTCCACAGTTCACAATATATAGATTCTTTAATATAATTTTCGAAGAATTTTTCCAAATACCCCTAGTATCTTTCTAGTACTACTATCTTTGCGTTTTGAATTGTTTTCATAGTTAATGTTTTTTTAACACTATTTCAGATTACAACTATGCTATTATTTATAAAAACATGTCACTTATTAATGATGTGAATATGACAATCTCTTTTTTAACAGGCAGTCGTACCTTCTAAACCGATGTTATTCATTCAGGGGTGTACTTACTGGGGAAGAGTGCAATAAGATCTTAATCCTCTTGGTAGCTGTCTTGATGAGGTATCTCGTCATTATCAAAACCATTAACAGATTTTGATCTATGAGATATCTCGTCAAAAGAAGACAGCGGAATAAACTGTGTCTGAAGCAGGTAAAATTTTTCATTGCCTCATATGTCCTCACATTGGCGAGTGTGTAAATTTGGGGTGCTAACTCCGTCATTTTACCGTGGATCTAAATCAGGGCTCGAAATACCCGGGTGCACAGGTGCACTGTGCACATGAAAATAAAATTGTGCACCTAATTTTTTTCCCGCTAGGTCCACGCAGTGCACCTAACGTTAAAAAAGGGGAGGAACGTATTTTATGTCATTTTGATGTTTGAACAAAATATTAGTATCGACCTCTCTCGCTCTAAAAGAACGCAATTGAAGTTCCTAAATACACACTATGCGAAAACAAAATCGCTGGGCCGTAACGGTTTATACAGTTGGAAGGTTTACTTGTGCCACTGCCACCAGAACTTTCCGATGATCGAAACATTTTCCAGATGGCTTTGTTGAAGCGTTTGTCGCGACAGCCGTGCGCCGGAGAAAGGGAGAATTGAGATGTTTAAATATTTGTATTTACTATCTATTATACTAACCTATGTAAACATACCCCACTAATTAAGTAGTTTACATTACATTAATACTTTTATATTACGTTTTTTTTTATGTGCACCTAAAATATAACCTGTGCATACCTAATTTAAAAACTTAGGTGCACAAGGTGCACCTGTTTAAAAAAAATCTATTTCGAGGCCTGAGCTAAATGATGTGGTATTTTGCTAGGATCTTTCACTTCAGAATTGATCCTGAACTGTCGCCAATTGCCCATTCCAGAGCGACATCCAATACCTTTCAACTTACCTGGAGAAGACCTTGTTTCACATTTATTCACAGGTTTGGTTACATGTACGAAGAGCCAATGACTTGGGAATGATGTCCACTGTGTCTACACATTTCTATAAACGAATGACAGGTGTCCATCCTGATCCATCCCGTGACAACACACATGAAGAGATTCAAGGTTGTCAAGAATTGGGTTCGAAGCCAACGAACAACATTCAATGACGGTTAAAGTGCCTAGATCATCATATTATGTAAAATGCAAAATTCTCCTGTGTTTCCACGGTTATTAAAGTTTTGATTGGTTGTGTGACGTAACGAGTAGATGGAGTTTATAGTTGTTTTGATTGGTTGTGTGATGTTACGAGCGAAACGAGATACGAAATGTAAAAAATCATTATATTCAAAATTACCATGAAAATACGATTCAGTTTTAAACGATTGCCGTACGCGGCTCATTGTTTTATCAGTGTAAATCCAAAATTAAGTTTTCCAATAATATTTTTTATAAGTGTATTTATCAAAAAACAACACCATGCGAAAGCAAGTCAAGTTGACATATACTGGCGGAAAAAGGTTTATACATACAAGTAGGTAGTGATCAACAAAAGTTGACAGATGGTGGTGAAAAATGGGTCCAATCAAACGCTTTTTTCAAGGTGTTTCAATTTTTTGTAATATACATATCCTTTCTGATCATATCTTAATAATCCTTAAAGTGGTTTCCACGAAATATTTCGTCCATCAAGTTCCGACCACTTTTGCTAATGATGAAATAATTTGTCATGAAGATATTGCCGATTTTTTTAAGATGACGAGATTAAGTTTTCTTCTAATTACAAGATATCTTTTGCATCAAGATCAGGTCAGTTTTCTTGTAATGATCAGATATCTCGTGCATCTAGATCTAGTCAGTTTTTTTCTTATGACGAGATCTTTCGGTAAGCATTTACTATTGACGGGATAGCTCGCCAAGCAATCACTACCTACGAATGTTGAAGAAAATAGTATGAACTTAGAGTGATTTTATTTTCTTCATTAATAAAGAATTCAGCGATCCTTTAATTTTAGTATGCAGTTTTAATTAGCGGAAAACATATCTCAAGTAGCAGACAGCAAAGCAGCTCTAAGTTACAAATACATACATTTCAAATTTAAAAATCACGATTAACCGCATTTATAATTCGTTCATCTCTTCATTTTAATAATCTAAACTACACCCAAACCCCTCAAACACACTCTGTAACAAAAAAAATCGACGCACCACGAAGGAGTTGTCCGATAGAGATAAAAATTAGTGGATAGGAAAATTATGTACAGAATAGAAAATGATTAAAATTTCAGAACAATTAAATGATTCATTTCAGAGTTACAGTAACGAGCTCAATAAGGTGTTGACCCGCCTCTAACCTGGATGCAAGCTGCCACACGGCGTGGCATAGACAGATAAAGCTCCCGGATGGTCTCCTGCGGTATTTCTTGACAAATTTCCTCCAATTGTCGGACTACGTCATCAACATTCCCTACCGGATGCAGTCGCCTACCCATCATATCCCAGACATGCTCGATGGGAGAGAGATCTGGTGATCTGGCTGGCCAAGGAAGTGTTTGACAAGCTTGTAGACAGTTCATAGCAACACGTGCCGTATGTGGTCTGGCATTGTCTTGCTGAAAAATAAGCCCAGGGTACTGCGAAAGGAACGGTAGCAAAACAGGTCTCAGAATGTCGTCAACGTACCGCTGTGAAGTAAGTGTACCTCTAATGACGACCAAAGGGGTCCGACTATCAAGGAAAATGGCGCCGCAGACCATAGCTTCTTGTTAAGGGCCCGTGTGGCGTGCAATAGTGAAAGCAGAATCGGCACGCTATCTTGGGCGTCTCCAGACACGTCTTCGATGATCGTCAGGACACAGTTGGAAGCGGGATTCGTCGCTAAAGACTATACGTCCCCAGTCAGCATCATTCCATTCTGATCGAGCCAAGCATCACTGTAATCTGGCTCGACAGTGTGCAGGTGTGAGTTGCAGGTGGCGTAACGGTCGGTGCGAGCGTAGATTTCGCTCTCTCAGCCGTCTGTGAATGGTCATGGTGGACACTCGTGTGTGGGTCGCACGACTGATGGTTGATAGCGATGAATCAGGCGCTACGTCGACCGCTACCGTCATGACGCTGAAATCTGCCACTGTCCACCCACTTTTGCCAGCATCTTCTAATCGCCGCATCGCTTCAACTCACATGACGAGCGATTCTACGATTTGTCCAACCTGTCTCTTTCAATCCAATGATACGACCTCTTTCAAACTCTGAACGTTGCTCGTAATGAGCTCGAATCCTGCGGCGAGGCATTTTTTTCAGTCGTTGAAAGGTATCCTAAATCGCAATGCAGCAGAAATTTTTAACAACATTTCAAGAACAACTTCTTATATACATCTGCTGGATTCGCTGGAGATCGCACTATTCATTCATTGGACACAACATTTTAATCATTTGCATATTTGGTCAAAACATTTTTGCATACGAAATTTCAAAGCAATCGGATGATTCCTTCTTGGTGTGTCGATTTTTTTTGTTATAGAGTGTATATCTTACCATATCAATGTAGCTATCCCCATATATCATGTATACACTCTTGACTGTATTATCGTTTCATGAGAATTCAATGCATACAATTAAATACATTTTATTATCTTCCATAAATGAATACTGTAATGAAGCTTTGAAATAAATTACTGCGTTGTCTATATATATTGAGAATGTGATAGCTTCAGAAATTTGACAAAATGACTTTTATACAAAATTATTTCTTAAAATGTATTGTTGGGAGTTTTGATAAATGTCCTGTGTAATGTGGAATGTTTATGGAATGCACGTAAAAGGTTCTGAATGAATAGAAGATTGAATTCTCAGAAAGACACTATTGAAAATTAAAGAATAGCGATTAGAAAAACTGAGTTTCAATCATAAAATGTAAATTTTTCAAAACATTACCGGACTCCACAATAATAAGTCTGCATCTTCATCTTATATGTATTCAGATTTTTTCTTTAGATTCTCAAGTCATCATTGCATTTTGTGATTATTTGAAGTAAATATATTTTTATTAATTCTAGTTAAATAAGTTTCTCTTACTTAATACCTAAATAATTCCGTGATATTTGTGAAAGACAAATAAAAAAATGTTTTTAAAACATTAAATAAGATCATTACATTTGATGTTTGGGTTTTCTTCATGCCATAAGTCAACCCCATATCAACCTTAAAAATAAAACTTTGATTCATCTCTGATAAGTACAATGTTAACGGCTTATTTACATGCCTTTTTGGAAACGCAAGATGCCTTCTGTAAAGTTTTCTAAAAAATGGCTTCATGGGCGTGACTTTCACATTGTAGCTAGAATTTCTGATTATTTTTCTTACAGTCAGTGGTTATATTTCAAGATTACCATCAGTTTTCAATAATGATTCAAGTTGTGCCCCAATTTGTGGACTATCGTGAATCTTTCGCAGAATATTCCTCGTATATATGGTTCAATTTCTGAGGTCTTCCAGATCGGTTCTTAGTTTCCAGTTTCTACATCATTACACCTTTCAATGATTTTTACCGTATGTTAAAATTTTTTTGTGATTTCGCCAATATTTTCATTATTGATAAACATTCATTTCATCCATATTCACATTCGAATAGCTTTCGGAATACTCAATTTAAGCACTGCATTGTTTAAAAATCGCTTGAAAAAATTACTTACACTCCACTAATTTTCATTGAATCATCAGAATATACGTTCTAATCAATTTGCATAGTGCATACGAAAACTTTTTTTACCTATCAATTCGTATGTTTTTCTAATAATTTTAATGAATTAATTATTTTAATTAATCTTCTTATTTTTAATTTTGTACTTTTGTTGCGCACATATTCTTTAATATGAAATAAGTTTTTTGTGTAGTTTTTGAAACTTTGATGAAATTTCTTTAGAAATTGTAGGCCATTTCAGTTTCTTTACGGAAACTTTTTTTTTATCCACTGTATATATATATATATATATATATATATATATATATATATATATATATATATATATATATATATATATATATATATATATATATATCTGAGAACAGATTTGACTATGTAACTTACATTTTCTTGTAATTGAAAATAAAAATGTTTTACACCTTTCTGTTGATACTCATGTAATGTAAGTAAAAGTTTTTAAGCTAATAGATATATTACACTAATTTTGTAACGTAACCGATAGGTAATTCGCATTCACAAAAACATTATATTAGCTATAAATCATTATGCACGCTAAAGCTTTAATTCGAAAAAGGTTGAAGATCGTTGAAGTTGGAAAGCTCTTCCTTTTTTAAAATTAAATGTAACTAAAAAACTCGGAATAATAATAACCTTCTACATTTGTTTTAAAAGTGACAGCTCAAAGATTATCATTATTTATTTTTTAATACTAAGGTAACAATTAATACGCATAATTTCTTTTGGATATGAATATATCTGTTATTCTGAAGCTATATGTATATACTGGTAATGTAGGTTTAAGAAATACCGAAGTTAGTCAGTTCACAATTCTAATTTTGTAATGTAACCGATAGTCTATTAGTATTCACAAAGCATTATAATAGCTATATATTATTTTGGCCGCTAAAAATTTAATTCGAAAAATGTTCGACAGATCGTTGAAGTTGCAAAGATCTTCATTTTTTAAATTTTAAACGTATTTAAAAAACCTCGGAATAATAACCTTTTTCCATTTGCTTTAACAGTGACAGATCGAAGATTATCGTTCTTTATTTTTTTACAAAGGAAACAATTTCTATGTATACTTTCTTTTTGTCAGGAATTTATAAATTATTCTAAGGCTATACATATACCAGAAGTGTAGATTTAAGAAATACCGAAGTTAGTCAGTTCAAAATTATAATGTATCCTCTGCAATATTATAAGCCCTAATTTTATAGGGTTATAAAGGGCGAACTCAACAAAACGGTTTACATCATTGTTAACTAATGTCTGACAAACCAAAATATGAGAAATAAATGTTTCGCCCGATGTTGCGTTCACCCTTCGTATCCGCAACGTCTTAACTTTTCTTAATGTTAAGCTAAACGGCGTGATATCAACAGCATTCCACATCAAATTTTTACGGTTTCTAGAAACAAACAGCAAATAAAAAGTTGTAAACTAAATATAAAATTGATGTAATCGACTACTATACTTCATGCTGTTATGATATAAAATTTGAATAAAAAAGCAGTTTCACTTACCACAATTGAGCATCGACGCCACAATCCAATAAGTAACAGCCATTGAGAAATTTTTGAGTTCCTTCTATGTATCAGACAAAATTTCTTGACAGCTGTATTGCAGCTTTCGTTCAAAACATGTACACAAATATTAGACACTCATTATTCTGTATGCTGGAATTCAGACTTCTTTAGTCTCTTAAAGAGAGTCTCAGAGAAGTTATAGCAAATTCCTAGCAAGAAACCTGACGTTGCATTGAAGTGATATTACCATGAAGTAGTTTCAAATAAGGCAATGAGTTTCATAACTTGTTTATCCTCGTTGACATGCATCAAAGTGTTCCAGATAACATTGTGGAACTGCTTGCGTTTCATTAAAAAGTCAGATTTCAGTTCTTGAAAATGAATAAACAATTATTTTTGGGTCGCTTTCAGGCTTACCAGTCAGATAATTAATATTTAACTGTCAGTATATAGCACGTTATCAGATCAAAGTCGGTCATCCACCTGTCTTCGTAATCATAGAATATTCTTCCAATATACCTAAACCTTATAAAACTACTACCTGTAAAGTTTCTTATCACTCTAAGCTCATGATCCCACTGTATCGTATTTCAAAAGAACACAAGAACAACATACGTAATGGTCGTGACATGACGTGAAAAGCTTCACGGCATTCGGGCATTCAAAAAACCCGCTCCAGAATCCATAAGTTTGGGAGCTTACGCTCACGATTGCCACACAGGAAAGCGAGCTTCACAGTTCTGAACAGTCGTTTGCTCCGTTGGAAAGTAGACTGTACTTTTAACTCGCCAGATCCGATCGCCAAGCGGGAGATCTGGCGATGACTGGGAACCGCCAAGCTGAGATTTATGATAATCGATTGTTCTGCATTTTGAGCGTCTTTTCAATCATAATAATGTAAAGTGATTAGTTTTCTCGGCTGTGATTTATGTTTCATGGAAAAATGTGAGTGCTTTGTGGAAGTTATTGATCGCTTCTCGAGGCACCGAGATTTCAGTACGGGGGATGAAATATAATATATTAAAACGTGACTTATTCCAATCAAATTAAGAAAATTCTTCCCGATTAGCATATCTTATCTTTTCCCAAGACATTCTTGTGATATGATTAATATGTCCCTCCGTAATGTTATCAGTGAGAAATTTAAATTATTAAGCAAATGCCCACGTTATCAGCGTTCTGGTTTTGAGGGGTTATATACTAATTAAGAAAGAGCTTGTCTTAATATATTCTGTGATATTTGAAAATTATTTGAACAATATATGCAGTTGCACAAGAGTTTTTAATTAATTAAAAACCTACTTTTATCTAAAACTAGAATATGATATTAAAATGAAATTGTTTGCAAAACATGTCAAAATGCTATCTCAACAAACCAAGCATTTTCATAAAAATACGTACTTAGGGTACCCGAAGAAATGATAATTAGTGAGTTTATTTTCCCACGATATAGGACCTATGGTAGACCAGTTGTACTAACAACGAATTCCAAGTTCGAAACTAGATCCAACGAAAAATTATAATTTATGTGGTGGCTGGTATATTTTAAATCTGAAGTGGCCTCAAGCGACCACGTTGGAGTGGTGGAGAAGTTCAGAGAGTGGGTTGCCATCTCAGGGAGTTAACTTTTCATCTGATGGTGGTTCAAAGCTACGAGATGTACTCGCATGTTTCCCTTCGAGATTTATACTGGAGTGTGGCCAATAAAACGATG
Organism: Metellina segmentata; assembly: GCA_947359465.1. Taxonomy (NCBI): domain Eukaryota; kingdom Metazoa; phylum Arthropoda; class Arachnida; order Araneae; family Tetragnathidae; genus Metellina; species Metellina segmentata. Next base: position 65,061,203 of record OX375883.1, read on the forward strand.
TGTTGTTCGAGTTCAGCGTTTATGTACCTACCTGTGGACTTAATTTTTAGTACGTTTGGCTTTTAGCGTACTTGTAAACGTTATTTTGTATTTATATTATGCGTTTAAGCACGTGAAAACTACGAGGGCTTTTCAATACAGAATGATCATAATTTTTTTAAAGGCGATTAAAAAACGAAAAAATTTAAATTCATATTGAATGTGTAGCGGGATAAGTGAGGAATAGATAGCGCAAGTTTCACGGTCATGACGTCATTGCTGTGGAAACGAAATGCACGAAACACACCAGCCATACTCAACATTTGGCTGACTTTCAGCGAAATGTGGGGCCCAGCAATGTCAAGCTGGAAGACAATTCGACGATTGGCAAGTTCTGACATCTTTCCTTCGATTTCTGCTTTTAATACTGCCATTAGAGAACAGTATTTTTCCGAATTTACTGTCGGATTTTGTGTCAACAATTCATAATAAACAATTCCTTTGAAGTGCTACCATACAGAAAGCATTAGTTTTTTGGAATGAAGTCCAGAGCGGGCATCATCTTCGGGGCTGAAATTTCCACTCTTAAATGTAACAAACCACCTTAGAACTGTGGTCTCAGAAATAGCACTATATCCATATGCAGCACACATTTTATGAGCAGTCTGACTATTCTTAGTATTGCAGTGAAACAAAATTATGTCACAATATAACACAATAAATTAACACAGTAAATTATTTGGTGTATTTTATATATATATATATACATATATATATATATATATATATATATATATATATATATATATATATATATATATATATATATATATATATATATATATATATATATATATATATATATATATATATATATATATACGAATTATATGTATATAAAAAAAGATATATAGTATATATATATATATATATATATATACAGTTATCATTGAAAAAACGACAATATTTGTATAGCGCGGCCGTACCTGGTCAAAAAACTTTTTGTAGGGTTCCAGTTTACCGAGTATTTTTTGAAGCACCTTGTATACTCATGCGCCTTCGAGCACGCAATGTATACTTCATAAAAAAAACTAATTACCTTAAATTAACTTAATTTTTACAGTATGAAGTACGATAAACAAAAAGCTTCTAATAAATGTTTACTTCAATAGTCATAGATAAAGAGAAGAATTTAAAATAATTTAAATTACTTTTTTAAACCTGAAACTCTTTTCAATTTTGCAAATACATGATTAATGTAAAGCTCTGATTAATAATGAATGATGTTATCTCCTCTTTTTCATGAATTTTTAACTATCTTTCGATGTATTAGCGTAATGAAAAATTCCCAATTGGGAATATTATAAATACTTTCATTGAAATAATTAAACCTTACAAATAATCTGAACATCTTTCTATTGAATTGAATTGTTTCACAATAATAATTGTAATGTTTTGTTTTTTAAGGGTACGTTTGTTTAAAAATAAAACATTACAAATTATTAGAAGGAGAGATACAATAGAAAACAGAGTCAATGATTATTAATTACATCCCTGTTTACTATTGTAATGGTAAGTCTGTTTTGTGACCAGATATTAAATTAATTTCCAATAAAATTAGCATTTTCCCAGAAAGAACTCGTCACCATTTCTAAGAAAAACATTTTAGCCCCTTATCAGAATTTCTAATTTTATCGGAAATTAATCTATCATCATATTTATGTTAAAATATAGAATTAGTTTGTTACTTATTTCTCGTTCAATCTCTGAAATTAGATTTTAATTACTTCATGAAACGCGATGTATCCATTTCTGAAACTTACATATACATTTAAAACCATAGAATATTGAATGACATTTAGGGGAATTAATAAAATAAATTTGTTTTTCTGTTTTTCATAGATAAAGCTCCTATTCCTGAGCAAATGTTTGGAATTATTAACGACTAAACTATTTCAAAATCTGTTTCAATATTAATTAAATTTTAGGATTTTTCTGAATCGAGAGGGTATTTTAAATTTTTTAATCAACGTCACACAGGAAAACACAACGGGCTATTGCTCGAGTTGAGAGATTTATGTGCTTCTACCACGTCTGGCTGACCACTTGGAAGATGTCATACACGCTTTGACTCCTATAACTGGTTTACATTAGAATGATGCATGCAGCACATAAAATTAATTTAAATTAAAACAGTCAATATTACTAAAAAGTACGACTTATATCTACAACTGCAATCCAAAATCATACGAGGATGTTTTAATTTTTTTTTAATTTTTAGTAAATGGTTTTCGTTTCTCAGTAACCTCAGAGATTATACATGGTTATTCACAAAGAAGGACCCAATTTAATTAATTTGTATTTCACAAAATATAAATTGGATGTGAAAGTCCACATACCGAAGGAAGTTCCTAAGTTTTTTTTACAACAGCTTGGGCGGTGATAGTTGCGTAGGGTGCTTGCTCCAATAGGCAGGCATTTCGTTGGAACAGTGGATTTTTCCTCAAATTTTGAAGATTCACAAGACTTCATTTTCCTACAGGTTGGAACGCCGCCCCATTGGAACTGTGATGTCTGATGATTTTTAAATCAATCCCTTCCTCAGCGATGGATAGGTCGCATGGACTATCAAGACCTGGCTCTACATTTCTGGCCACCGAGATATCCTGATATCATGCCATGTGACTTTTTCTGGTGGGGATGTGTTAAAGACACTGTTAACGTCTCACCTGTACCAAAAACTCTGGTAGACCTGCGGAACCGTGTCACTGTTGCAATGCAATCAGTACCACAAGACATTAGTCCGGGGGCCTGCGTACTATTTTGGAAAGTAATTTCAACAAGGCTCATTTTTGTGTCAGTTGTTACCTTCATATCCCTCAACTGGAAACCGGACGTCAGCTGGCACACCAACGGTGGGGGTGGTTGTAGGAGGGTTAGAATGTTGATGAAAATAAATTTAAAAAAAGTGATTTCAACAAGGCTGAAACTTTTTCTATAGTTAGTTAACATGGTAAAATGACAAAACAAAACAGTCAGCTGCATGGTAGAGGATGGAAATATAGTCCGCTGATGCGATAAGTATACCGTGCGTTGAAATTAGTTCAAGCACCGCGCGGCTAACGTTGGACTGGACTGGAATATCACTTTCGGAGCACCCGCTGCAATGCAGCTCATCTCCACATCATAAAAATAATTAAAAAATAAAAATAAAGACTAATAGCATAATGGTGGGTGAATTGAAATAAAAAATGTCGATCTAGGGTTCAGAAATAAAACTTAGATGCTGAATTAACCGTAACCGCACAGGCCGCAAAACGGGAAGGGAAGTCACCATCCCAACTACTGACGGCGAACATAAGTGGCGCGGCAACGTTATTGTTTCAATTGACGTACTTTCCCCGATACTCAGACAACTGGCTTTCATTTATTAGCCTTTATATGCGTAAATTAAATGAAAAAAGGTCGTCACACTACAGTCCACAAGATACCCAACTTTAAAAGTCGAAAAACAATCAGGGATCATCTGGACGAATAGCACCTGCACTTCTCAAGTCAATGAAGTAAACTCGTGACAAAAGAACAGCAGCTGGCACGAAATAATAACCGATCATAATAGTATATTCGTTTTTCCATGATTCATTCAATGAGAGAGATTTTCTTTTTGTTTGGAAACTTTTTAACTTTTGGAAATATTTTAAAGAAACTTATTCACATGCTCACTTCAAATAATGCGCATACAATCATAACAGGATTTGATAGCTATTTTTCGCCTTCAATCAAGGATTATAAGCTTTTATTGAGAAATAGAGAGAGAGAGGTCAGTCGTACAGAATACATGGACAGGATCAACATCATGCATAAAATCTTAAAGTTAAAAAATATTAATTTCAAAGAAACACTCGTCAAATTCATTATTGAAGATTGGACAATTAATGACATGACTCCATATTTAGAAGGGAAAACATTATATATTAGTTATGATTATTGTAATAAATATGAAGTTAATCATGAGATATCGTTGTAGGGTGTGTGGAAAACGATTTAAACAGTCCAAATCACGGAAGAAGCCGCTACAAAAATCGTATTTCATGTTTGTAAATTACAATGCTAGACCTACGTAACGATAAGATGGTCAGATACTGATATTATAATAATAACCGATTATAATAAATATGTTGGAAATATGAATTGTGTTCAGCGTCTTGAAAATATCGATGCTGTTTGGTACCGGTAATAATGTGAGATACCACCAAATGTGAGATGGCCCCAAAAAATATTAGTTTTCTGTAACATGAAAAAAAATATTAGAGTAGGTAGGTATGAAAAAAAAAAATTTTTGCTAAATATTTTTAGCAAATACGCATAAGGAAATATTATCTGAGCTTTAATGTTAGATTTAAAATTGATTAGAGATATGATCAGTGATGTACACCCGTCAAAACAAAACGACTCACCCCATCATATTTACACACTTTACATCGCAGAACAAAACGTAAGGTAGCAATCGATAAGGATTAATGTTTTCTACAAATATCAATATTTAAAATTTGTCGAAGGGGCCGTCTTCATATTAAATTGGGCGCTTTCTCACATAATTTCAATACGAACCCCCATCTTTTATCACAAATTTGGATTCTACATAAAATTTCAGGCGGATTTGCTGAAACAATAATGTAAAATGGTGTAAAATTAACCGAGAAAATCCATAAAAACCATTGAGGGAACGTACAAATTTTCGGAGTTCAATCACATTATAAATATTAATAAAGACGTGTAGTGTCCGTCGCAGTCAATGACCTGTTGCAGGCGCCTTGGTATGGAGTTCATTAAGATGGTGACAAAGTCAGAACCCATTCTGATTGAATCCCAGGATCTGTTGACAGAAATTTTTGTTTTCTCTTTTTGAACAATCCCCAATAATGATAATAATCAACAAATTCAACAATGTTCCATGTTCTTACTGTTTGAGATTTTAATCCTTCCTTCTTTAAGATTTGAAAAACTAAACCCGATTCCTCAATGATAAATTCAGAGTCATATACGCATACTTTCAGCGATACTGCAAAGTTACCAGATTGTAATATAGTCGAGCTATTTGGAAAAGAAAAATTAGTTTGTAGGATGGACAGTTTTGAAAGAATCAACGTTATCAATAACGCCCAAGTAGCCACATTTATGAAGAGAGATATACAAAATTGATCAAGACAACGATGTTACAATTGAAAACAACTGTTGATGGTACGATTCTGCTTCTTTGCAAAAACGAACTACGCCATAATTAATTACGTTCATCCTGCATAGCTACTCTCTGAAATCACGCACATTCTACAAATCTGATTGAACTTTCACCCACTCAATATGGATAAAAAAAAGAGAATGATCAATATATCTTCAAATGGTTGGATGGCTCCGTTCTTTCGATTTCTCTTACAAATTAATCCATAACATATTAAATTACATTTTTAGAAAGCATTGAAAATTAGTAAACTTCAAAAGAATTTGACGATACCGATCTCATAAGAGAAAATAATATTAAGGAAATATCTGACGAGAGGTCAAGAGAAGAATACGACTATAATACCGATAACACAGTAGATATTAATGACGACTAGATTCCACGTTAATAAATAAAAATGATAATTAAAATTTTTTTTTTATTTAGTAACCTATTTATAAAAGATATGAAATATTAGCATTCACTTTCACACTATTTACACTGGATAAAAATATTAAATTGATTTCAACAAAATAGAAATTTTGATAGATTGTAAAAGCATAAATGTCTTTTGCGAAAATAAAAGTCAGCTGTCCGAGTATCGAGGAAAGTACAACAGCTGAAACAATAAAGTTTCCGCGTGGTGCTCACACTCATTTCAGCGCGCGTATACTTATTGCATCAATGGATTATATTTCCACCCTCTGCCATGCAGCTGACTGTTTTGTTTAGTCATTTTACCATGTTTGCTAACTATTGAAAAAGTTTTAGCCTTTTTGATATCACTTTTCTAAAATTTATTTTCATCAACATTCGAACCCTCCAACAACCACTCCCACCTCTGGCGTGCCAGCTGACGTCCGGTTTCCAGTTGAGGGATATGAAGGTAACAACTGACACAAAAATGAGCCTTGTTGAAATGACTTTCCAAAATGGTACGTTTGCGCCCGGACTACATGCTTTTTCGCATGTGTGACGAGTTTGTATATCACTCAGATGTCTACAGTGCAGCAAAGGGGGGACACATTGAACATTGATAACCTGTGTTAAAAAACCTTTGAAACTTCCTCTTTCCATTAGTATGTAGACTGTTCATATCCAATTTATACTTCATTAAATACAAATCAATTAAATTGGGTCCATCTTTCTGAATAGCACTGTATTCATTTTTTCATGTACAGTGACGAGCCAAAACATTATGACCATCCCCACACTTTTCACTGAACTCGTCTGATGACGTGTAGGGCACGTGATAAAGTGAGAGTGGAAGGTAAGTAAACACTCTTGCACTTACTTTTTCTTGTGATTTGAAAGGCTAAGCAAATTTGATAGAGGGCAGATCGTAATGGTCCAAAGACTCGGAACGAGTATCACCGAAACTGCACGACTGGTAGGTTGTTCACGATCTACCTTTGTTAGCATTCATGCAAAGTGGATAAATGACAGTGACACCAGCAGTAGACCCTAAGGTGTTGATCGTCCATGCGTCATCAAAGAAAAAGGACGTCGGAGACTGTCCCACTTGGTAAATCAAAATCGGCGCTAGACAGTGGCTCAGATGACAACCCAATACAATGCAGGTCCAAACGCAAGTGTTTCGGAACACACAGTTCAGCGGACACTGTTGGATATGGGACTGTGCAGCAGACGTCCCACTCGTGTGCCTCCGTTGAACAAGTGTCATCGTCAACTACGCCTACAGGGTGTCCGGGAACATCGAAACTGGACCATGGATGAGTGGAAGAGAGTTGTCTGGTTAGATGAATCCCGATTTATCATTCATGACGTAGATGGTCGTGTCAGGGTACGCCGTCTGTTCGAGAAGAATGCTGATGAATTACACTTAACCCATTAACGACCGCACTACTTTTCGCTTGAAGGAAATGAACAAAAATCATTTTTTAGACGTATTAGAGTCTAATTAAGACAAAAAAAAGTAACATGAAAAAAACATTTATTTGTATAAAAGATACAAAATATTGCGAAAACGCAACGTCAATCAAAACCGACTACTTTTGGGAAATATGAAAATCTTTGAAGCACTTGCTATGTAATGACACTTTGCATTTTTACATACAGTTATTGTTGGGCTGCTACAGATTTTGCATCTTTTTCTTTTGTTTGTTGGATAGTTCTCGATAATATGACTTGTGGGATCCTAGGCCACTACCATTTCTTTCCCTTTACTTGCACTCTATACATTGTAACGAAATTATCAAGCAGGTCCACCCCACCCATATGTTTGTTGCAATCCCCGATGAGTTTAGGTTGCTTTACAGATGCGGATTTCTTTATTTTCTTGAGTATCTCTTGGCCATTGAAGATGGATTGATTGTATCAAAGTTGGTGGCCATAGAGTAACAACGGAATTTTCGTTCCAACGAACTACTGCGATAGTATTCTCCTTATCAAAGACGAAGTCATATGTTCCACTTTGTTCTTTTTTCATTTTGATTACAGGTGTAATTGGACATTTTCCTAACCTGTCATCACGGATCATTCCAGTGGCATGAAACCACGACTTTTTCAATTTCGACAACAACATATGTGATGTAAAAAGTTGTCATAGTATATATAGTGGTTTGAAGGAACTTCGACTACACTTAAAAGACGTTTCCACTTAAGCCAGATCCGTCGTTTTATCTGTCTATTTACCTGAGTATATATCAAAATGATATAAGTACTCTTCAGAAGAACACAAACGCCAAACTTTATAACCGAAACGAACGGGTTTTCCTTTCAGAAACATTTTGCACGAATGTCTACCGAAATAAGGCATCATTTGTTCATCGATAGAAGGATTTGATGAAAAAACACACGCCACTGCATGAAATTAGCATTTAAAATGTTTACACACAGACGAACTTTAGCCATTTTATCTGTTTTATCCAATACATTGTTATCCACTAAATGCAAATTCTGTTTGATAGTAGTATGTATAGAACGTGTTAGTGCTGTACGTACTAATAGACAACTGACATCTTCTGCAACTGAACATTAAAGTCTCTCTTGAGGAAGACATGCATAGCCAATGTAAAGCAGAATTCCAAAAAACGCTTCAATATAAGAACAGAAAGAGGAAACATTTTGCAGATTTTCTGCTGTATATATTTTATACTTTCTTGAATAATATATTCCGAAAGATTCTGCCTGTACAGTTGTAAAAATACATCTAATGGCTCTAGATCATACAATTTGTGTGTAATTACTTCCTTTTTTGCTTTTTCTTCGGTTTCTTTGTCAGCAGGCATTAGTGTGTATACGGGAGGCAAATTTCTCCAAGCAATATTTTTTTAGGTGATTTAGACAAATTTTTATCATTTTGTGATGAATCCGATAAATTTTAAAATTTTTTTGAAGAAAAAAGTTTGATATCACCAGATATGTCTTTCGGTCTCGGCAAATTATCTCCTAATATAGCGTCATCATAGCATTCCTCGTCGGCCAGTACGTTAGGACGTCTGGGGGGGGATCACTACTCTATCTGCTTGACCTTGATAGTCTTCATCCGATGAAAATTCAGAAATATCTTCATGATCTAACTTTCATATATACAAATGCTTCATACACAGTTAAAAACCGTTTTCTTCGACAACCGTTATTTTCGGACAAATGTTCATAAAGACACTGCTTTGGACTGACGTTGCGTTTTCTCAACATTTCAAAAAATTCATATTTATACAAACAAAGACAAAATAGTAACCTTATTTTTTTATGCCATTTTGCAGACATATGTTTCTTAAGCATAAGCGCCTCTTCATGAAGTCCTTTGAATTGTTCTGCAATATGTGAGATTTTTTTCAAAATTAGAGTAAAAAAATCGCAAAAAAATGACAATTTTAGACATTTATTTTATACAATTTTGCATTGAGAGAAAAACACATTTTTTTCCCTGGAGACATTGAATCTTTGTCTACACTATACAAAAAAATTATATAAAAATACGCAATACAGAATAAGAAAAAAATGTTTTCACTAATGTTGCGAAAACGCAACGTCAGTCGTTAATGGGTTAATGTCCTAGCCACCTAACTCGCCATAATCGAGCACATTTGGAGTGTCATGGAGCGGCAGCTCAGAGCTGAAACATCACCATGTCTGAATATCTCGTCTTTGCGTGCACGCTGCTTAGACATTTGGTACAACCTGTATCCAGTCATGTTCCAAGAACTTGTGGTAACTATGCCCAGGCGAGATGCAGCTGTTTTGCAGTCCAAAGGAGGCGCAACGCGTTATTATAATTATTATGAGTAGGTGGTCGTAATGTTTTGGCTCTTCAGTGTACATTGAACAGTAAAAAATAAAGTAACAAACAGCAAACCCCTTTCCTTATATACCCTATCTCCTTATTTCCAATAGACATTTAAGGACCTGACTAACATTAAGACAGTGATTTTGCTTAATTTGATTGATTGGACAAAATATAAATTTGACAAATTTTACTTGTTTACAATTTTTTTTTTAAATTTTTTTTTTTCTTCAAATTTTTTAAATCAAAAGATTTTTGCTTTTCTGTTTCCTCAGAGATTATATTCATTTTTTTCACGTATAATAATAATTAAAAATAAAGTACCAAACAGCAAACCTTTTCCTATCTACATTATCTACACCTTCTTCATTTCCAATAGATGATTTCTGGTCCGGACGAACCTTATGACAGTGATTTTTGCATAGTTTGATTATTTAGAATTCCCACTTCATACATTTTACAAATTTTACTTATTTCCAATAACCTACTATTTCCACGGTAATTGGAGGACACAATACTCTTTTTAAACACGTTTCCACATTCTTCCTGCTACCCTTCCACACTGCCATCAAAGATAGGAGGTTGCTTAAACTTTTTTCTGGCCGTGGCTCGATTCAATGTAACTTTTCCGTTTTGGGGATAACGAAACGGATCTTTTCTTGTGGTTCTGTGGAATCATCTCTCCAGTATACTGCCAGATGTCTTTTCATGATCTTACAGGGCGGTGGACGGGAAATAGACGAATTTTAAAACCTTGTAAAATTTTCTGTTTTGATCGTACAGTGTTGAAAATAAGCATAATATATTTTGTAACTCGGTAAATTTTATTAACAGAAGGGGGAAAAATCGAGTCTGGAAAATAGTGTCTGACAAATGACTACCTCCTACGGTGGCAATCATTCGTCAAGGCTGCACAAGAAGTTCGTCATCACTCCGTGCACCATATCGTCCGGTATTGCCAAAAATTTCTATTCTGATGGCATTCTTAAAATCTGCGATGTTTCGTGGTTTGTCGACGTAAACTTTTGACTTGAGGTAGCTCCGAGTGCTTGCGAGCGGCGTCTGGTTGACCAGCTTGGATTCTGAATAACACACGCTCTTATGCGATCAACATTTTCTGGTAAGACTAACGTTCTCGACAAAGGCCATTTTTTTTGTTCAATTTCACATTACCGTGAGTGCGAAAATTATTCACCCACCTCAAAATTGTGTTACGAGAAGGAAGCACAGTTCGCACACTGAGGTTAAAGTGACAAAGGAAGGCACGCCGAGTGACCACGTTAGACTCGCCATTTCGAATGAATTCCTCCACGGCAAACACACGATGCTCAACGCTCCAATTACCCATTGCAACTAAACTTACACGTGTGGGATACGAGTGTACGGGGTCGGTGACCTTGTGCTACCCCTCCCCTAAAAGTGCTGTCCATTGCAAAACGTCGGTTTCCCGTCCACCACCCTGTATTTCACGACTGATGGGCCACGGTCCTTTTTACTGATGCAACTGTAGATTTTGCGTTTCTGGGGGACTGAAACAAATATATGTACTTATGGTACTGTGGAATCACCCTTTGCAATATACCTCCTTATGTCTTCTCATGGCCTAATGTCACGTCAGCTGACGAGTAAGTTTTTTTTTTAATTTTTTTATCCTACGCCCAGCTCAAGGCCTTTCGGCCATACGCTGTCTTGCCGTCCAATATAGCGAATAAAGTCCTTGGGGAGAAGTATCCCTGGTGTCAATGTCCTGTAAACTAGAGCACTCCGCAAGGTGTTGTCTGTTCATAAAACAAAGCGGACAGATCGGGGAGGTAGCCACCCCAATCTTATGTAGGTGTTGTTGGAGATAGTCATGTCCGGTTAATAAGCGGAAACAGGCCACTCCAATCCCTCTTGGTAGATCAGTAGGGATTCTTCCCTTGTTACTCAATAGGCAATCCCAACTCCTTCCCTGTATATCCCTCTGATACTGCAGTTTTCTTTGTTTCTTAAACTGAGAATTTATGTAAGTCCTGCAGTTCCGCAAAGGGAGAGGTGGAGAAGGTTGGGGCAGGGAGAGGGCCGATTTAGCCAATCTGTCAGCTTTCTCGTTACCCTTTATCCCACAGTGACTTGGAATCCACTGGAGAACAATCTCACCACCACCCTCAATGAGGCGACTGATAGTTTCTAAATCTACGAGTAAGTGGGATGAGTCATAGCACTTTTTAATACTAATGACCCTTTTTGATACTCCTGACCCTTTTCAAGTGCAGTTTTCCCGTTTCTGGGATAGAGAAACAGATCTGCGAACGAGGTGGGCCAGTGGGATCACCTGTCTAGTATGCCTACCTATGTCTTCTCACGATCGAATTTCATTTGTGCTGACAAGAAAGTGTGAAGGAGAGCTATTCAAGAAAAATGGCATTTGGCCACAGCAGATAAGTGTTTTAATTAACGTCACACTGGAGCAACGCAACGAGCTATTGTTGACTGTCCGGGATCGCCCCCGAAGAGAAAGATACGAGAGGAACACTAAGTAATTGAACCACTCATTTGGCCATTGAGATACAAGAAAAGAAAACTGTTGACAGATCCGTTTCCTTCTGAAGCACATTCTCGAATTGAAGCAATAATTTAATCTTTATGTACAAGTGTCTGATGTTGTTTTATCTTTCTCCTTTTGTTTATTAACTCAAAATTTTACTACCTAAAAACAGTTTCTGTGAGGAAACAAAAGTGTTTGCAAAACCACAATGGGGTTGATTTTTGTCGAAAATGTAACTGCAATTTTTTATATTTTATCATTATTTATTTATTTATTACTACGTTTCAGCCTATTTATTTATTATTATCTCTTTATCGATAGTTATTATTTTATTATTACTTCTTTTGTGATAAAGTACCCAGAAGTGTCCATCAAACAGGATAGGCTCGGGGCATTTAAGGATAGTCATATCTTTATAATTTTTAAAGAAATTCAGTTTCATGTTGGAATGCAGAAACGCATTAAACGAAACTCAAATCAATTCACGCAGAGTTAGTATGGAATTGCAAGTGACTTTACACTTGTTTCAGAACGAAATGCTCTTCCATTTCAACATTTTAAAAACTGAATTACATACTGTTGCAAGTTGTAATATGACGTCGGGGCATCATTAGTAAAATATATTTCTCATTCATGAATTCTGGACAATTCTAAATAACTATCGAAGTAGCTAAAACTAACACGAATACAACTAGACATGCAGCATTAACATTTAAACCAGTAACCGTCAATAAAATGCCTCCAAAGAATGTCGAAATGGGTGTGTGGTCGTAACTTATAGTTTCCAGTTTCAAAAGCACGTTTTAGGAAGACTTAAAAGTGCTGATAAAATATTCAAACTACGCATTAAATATTAATAGAGTTTACAAAATTAAAGAATTTTGGTACTGAGTCCCATTTTGTTCTATTTATTATTATATTTTACACAGTTAATAGGTTATTGGAACTACAGTATTTGAAATACATTTGAAAGATGGAAGAATCGGATTAAAATCTGTCTCAATCCGAAATTGCAATGCCACATTCTGATTCTGTTAAGAACTATAGTTCATTGAAGTTTAAAATTTCAAATACTGAGAAGGCCTCCAAATGTTTTTTTTTCTCATATAGTACTAGCAATTATGGTGAGATTTTCTCAACAATTTATATTTAGCGTAATTTTGATGTGGGTAATATTTTATTGACATTAAAAGAAGGACTTTGTTTGGAATTTTGGAAAAGGTTTTTAAATAAATATGAAGACGGATTCTTATGCAAACGAAACGCACATTTATTTGTAGTAAGAGGGTATTTGGATAATATTTTGACCAATCATATCTGTAACAAGTGTTTTTCGTAATATTTAGGAAATTACAGGAATGACTTACAAAGCAAGTCAGAAATATTGTCCGGAAATCATGGATGATAAATAAATTTTGCTAATGATGCCTCAACGTCATGGTACAACGTGCAACAATATAGTTGATAAAATTGTCTCAATTCAAGTGAGAGAAGGATAAAAATAGGAAATACTGTAATTCAGGAAAATTGAAATAAATAATAATTTGTAATTTTCCATACGTCGGCTGTGCAAATGATAAGTAATTGAAAGTAAAGTTTGAGTGCAACTTATTTAGGTTCTGTTGAAGACTCAAGCATAGTTTTAACGTGAATACTTGGGCTTGATGTTGAATTTTGGATTAATTAATCAGATAAAGAAAGTTAGAACGATTGTTCATTGTGAATTTTCAATTTTGAATTTACATTTTGAGCGATTAAATTGAAGTTTGATATTTATATTGAAAGCCGACCAACCGGTCTAGTGGTCAAGGTGTTGGCTCTGGATCGAAAGGTTCCTGGTTCGAATCCGGGTCATGGCATGGATGCAAAATTGTGCTGTCCTTTGTTAGGGACAATAATGGTCCACCCATTGGGTGCCCCTTCACAAGTGACCATCACTTCTGGCCTTGTATAAGGCTACAATGACTTCGATCAATTCTGTACTGTATTGTATTTCTGTATTGTATCATGTATTGTATTTGACTTTGCAATCTGTACCCAGCCTTGGCTTTGGAAATAAAATATTTATATTGAAATATAATTTATACAAATAAGGCGTGTGTCTGTAGTGTATTTCCGTAGCTTTCAAATGATACCACTTACGAAGTTACTCATCGTGGAATTCAAACTTACACTGGCCCAAAGTTCGCCCAGCACCGTAGAAGGTCAACATGTTGTGGACCGTGCTATGTGCACTTGTGCACTCTATCCAAAGCTCATGTCAGATACAGACATTATTTGTCTATACGGAGCTATATTTATCGTCTGTAAATTTCTTCTTATTCTGAAATCATTGGACACATTAGTATTCGTAAGGTTTTTTAGCAATGATAGACTTGTCATGCATGACCTCAGAACTGATTCGATATGTTGAAGACGTATTCACGTGAAAACCTTTCAGCTTCAAAACCTCCAGTGGACTTTCATAGCAAGTGATACCTTTCACAACTATTTTTTATTGATATTTATAATTTTGATGACGCAATAGTAGATTTTAAAAGAAGCATCTTATAACACACAAATTATAAAATATGAAATGATGATTTTTATTCATATAACATTGATTGTAATTTATTTATCATTATTTCTCTCTTTTTGTGTAGTTGTCTTCGAAATAAACCTTTAGATTTCCTTCCTTAGAATTTTTATTATCTCTATGGACAATATAAATTAAATTAATCTATAGGAACTTGTTGGTCCTCATCTTAAATTATTATTTTACAGTGCTTTATTCTAAGAGAGAGAGATCTTCAATGAAAACAAACACAAAAGCCAGACAGTCTTCGAAGTTTTCACGTCTATTGTCCAAATGTTCTGGCGCGCACTCATTAGGGATGTGACATCGACAGCGAAACATCGATGTTTTTAAACATCGATGTTCAAAATTAAAACATCGATGTTGATAATACATCGCCCTAAAAACATCGATGTTGTTAAATATCGATATTTTTAAAATGCAGTGTATTTAAACTCCTCCCCCCCCCTTCTTAAAACTGGCATAGCAACTAGTGATGCTACATCGACAGAAAAACATCGATGTTTTGAAACTTTGATGTTCAAAGTTATAAAATATCGATGTTGATAATACATCACCCCAAAACCATCGATGTGTTTAAAATTGAGTGTATTTGAACTTTTTTCCCCATTTCTTGAAATTGGTTTAGAAACTATTGATGCGACATTGCCAGCAAAATATCGATGTTTTTTATAAAACATCATTGTTTTGAAAACGTCGACATCGATGTCTCATCCCTACTTTTCAGACCCTTCACCCTTGGCCACTTTGGTCTAAAATTATGTTCAATTTGCTGATTATAAAAATTATGCTTTTAACAAACATCGATGTTTTGAAAACATCTACATCGATGTCGCATCTCTAGCGCGTATAACACATATCCAGGTCATTTTAAAGGAAACACGCTGGGGTACCTCATACATACTTTTCAATGACACAACATCAAAATTTTGTGAGTTGCGTCACTTTTCTTTCCGGAGTGCGATATGAGGGTGCATTCATCAGAGATCTAAGCTAATTTTTTTATCATTAAACATTCCACTGTTTCGACAAGATACCTTATCCTAAATCTTAACGTGATATGCCGTAGGTATAAAACTGTCCTGTTACTTCCACGGGAATGAAGATTCAATTAGAGAAATACAAATAGCTCCTTGCCACAAACTGGTGGCATTTTGAACAGGTTATGTCACCATAGTCTGACCACTATAGGGCATTTTTCGACGCGAAGATAAGCCATTGAGAACTGGTGGTTGTGTCGCCTAAGTAAACTCTATAACAAAATAATCTTGATGGATGTGGATAACATAAATAGAAAAACTAAAGATTGAAATTTCAGAAAAATTGAATGATTTATCTCTGAGTTAGCCCGTTACAAAGGGAGGAAATCAGCAAGGCGTTGGTCCATCTCTGGCATCGATGCAAGTTGTCACACGGCGTAACATAGACTGAAAAAGTTCCCGGATGGTGTAGTGTGGAATTTTTTGTCAAATTGTATCCAAATGTCGGGCAAAACGGTCAACATTCTGGGATTGCCTCGCCTTCCCATAATCTCCTAAATGTGATTTATGAGGATACCAGCTGGCCAAGGAAAGGAAGTGTTGTTGAGAAAGCTTGAAGAAGATTCATAGCAACACGTGCCGTTTGCGACCGAGCATTATCTTGTTGAAAAAATAGTCAAGGGTGTCGTAAAAGAAACGGTAACACAACTGGTCGTAGAATGTAGTCTATCTACCGCTGTGCTGTAAGTGTGCCAGAAATGACTATCAAAGGCGTCCGGCTATCAAAGGAGATGGTTAACCTGTTGTGGGCATGTGTGGCGTACGGACAGTTAGGGCAAGATCTCAACGCTAACCAGGACGTTTACAGACAAGTGTGTGGTTCGCCTCAGGACACAGTTTGAAACGAGACTCGCCACTACGAATACAAATACAAGTATTGACGACCAGCTACAGGCTCAAGCCCAACAAGGCTGGTCCTTTGTTTATGAATTCCCCAATTCCCACTGACTGTCCAATTGCATCTTAAATTCGTAGACTCCCTTTGAATTAACTATATTTTCTGGCAACGCGTTCCATTTGTCTATTACCCTATTAAAGTAGTAGTTTTTCCTTAAATCCGATTAAAATGTGTCTTATTCAATTTATACCCATGACCCCTTGTTCTGTTTTCCCTATTTAAATCTAAGCCCTCTGTGTCCTCTTGTTTTAACAACTTGAAAAGCTGAATCAAATCCCCCCCTCCTTCTTCTCCTTTCCAGTGTATACATGTTTAGCTTACTTAAACGTTCATTATAGTCCAGATTTGCTATCCCATTTATTTTTGTAGCTCTGTGCTGAACTATACGTCCCCAGTTAACTCGGTTTCAAGTTGATCGAGACAGGCACAACTCCTGAAAAACTCCTTCTTGGTGCATCTGTTTTTTTTATCGAGTTTATTTAGCCATTAGCAAAACTACCAGGTGCGTATGAGCGAGATATATCGTCATTAAGAGACTACTGACCAAATCGTGATTTCGTCATCATCAGAGTCGGCAATATATTGAAGAGATACTACCTCATCATTAACAAGATTAATCATATCTTGATCTTGTCATTATGTCATCGGTAATATCTGAAAGTACTCGTAATTAGCAAAACATGTCACATCTTCACTAGACAGCGTGTAGACCTCCCCCCCCCTCCCGCATGGAGGGTATACTCTTATTGAAATGTATTTTGATGTCATATATTTTAAAAGTAAATTCTAACACACCAAGTCCTTATAAAATGCATTTTACAAGGTTTAATTTCATTATGCATATGAGTCCCGAAATCCAATCCCAAAGCTCTTCAACCGAAACAGGATACAACTACCAACATCACAAACTTACAAACGTACTTAACCCAGAATTTAAATCATATTTTAATTATTTCACTCAAACGTACTCAGACATATCCTGGGTAAAACGTGCATATTCCATAGATTAACCGTCCTCATACCATGGTTTAAAATAACGTGGTGGTGTCCTCGGATTGATCCCGGACCGTCGTCAATAGCCCGTTGTACTGCTCCAGTACGGCGTTAGTTAAAATACCTACTTAACATCTCGAATACGTTGTTTTTTAAACCGTTCTTTTGGTTGTTTATAAGAAGTACCTCTTCGTAGCAAAACTGAAGCGTTCTTGACAGTACGTGTAAACCTTTTTATTGAACGAATGTCTCGTTTTCTTTCAGGTAGGTTCTCGTCCTCTTATGTCCCGTCTTCTCGAAAATTGGTAATGCTGCAAATTGTTAACCACAAGGGTTAAAATAGTTTCAAATATAACTAGTAAAGGTCCGTGTATAATGCAAGTTTTCAACATTTAATTTCATTATGCATATCAATCCCGAAACCGAATCTCAAAGCAGTTCAATCGAAACAGGATATAACTATCACCATCTCAAATGCAGTTTACTCAGATTTCAATCCTATTTCCAACGTTTTACAAAACCATACGCAGATGTATTATCTGTGCAACGTGCATATCCATACATTAGTATATAACAAACACATTCTTGTGTTAATACTACTAGTGGTTGTCTAGACGAGTTATCTCTTTGGAGCAAAATTGGCCATTTCATGTTGGACGAGATATCTTGTCATTAGAAGAAATCACGATCATTACCCAACCTTCTCCATTAAATAAAGGACCTCAACCGTAATTCCAGAACTATTACAGTGAAGGAGATCGTGTATTGTCACGTAATTATGCCAGCTCAAACCTATTGAAATATGGTACAGTAGTCAAAAGACTAAGGAGAGTTAACAATCTTGTATAACATGACGAATGATACATCTTCAAAAAACATTTCCACCAACTGCGTTCCTGCCAGTTGGAAAGTCGGCCACATATCACAATGTCTGATCCTATTCTATGGAAGACCAACAGAGTCATCTTCAGTGACCAGATGGAAATACCTTCAATGGCAAACACGGAGTCAACAATTGACGCTGATTCAACGCCAGCATCATCCGTACCATTACAATCCAGTTTCCAGTGTCCAGGAATTCGACAGTGCAGATAAGATACAATTGCCCCTCTCCAGTCCTGAGCAATCCCACTGTCTTTATTTAAGAGTTCAGTCGAAGCAACTTTCTAGTCACAGGGAGTTACGTCGTTCTATACGCATCCGGAAACATGTGGTTCGATTTAATTTCCAATAATAGCTTTAACTTTTTCTTTTACTTTTATATTATAAATTTAGCTAGGGGGCTACCGTCCCCTGATTGCTACCGCTCGCGAACCCCCCGAACTCTACGCAGCTCCTTCGGAACGCTTCGCGGTCCGAGCTCCCTTCCCTCGCTCATCGGACACTAAAATATTTTAGTCTAGCTTTATCACTATCACAGAGAGAATAGCATCAATAAGTGAATTCATTCACAATAAAAGTATATACATCTGGGATAATATAGTATGTACAAACACGGTGCCAAAAAATCTAACCTATAATGCTTACACGTTGCAAAGAGTAAGTAACTTCTATGTGAGCAGTGAGGAAGTGAACAACTTTCTGATGTAAAATCATTCCTAATCTAACCTATAATACTCGGAAACGTTCGTATTGACTTGGGAATGCACAATATCAACCATTTTTTTGCTCGCCTAAGCCCGTCCGGCCGATCTTCTTTGAAATTTTTCATCAAGCGATTCCCTAGCACGCTGCTCTCTTCTACGTAAATTATATTCAACAGATCGCAAAAAAACGCATTTTCGATAACGAATGTTCCTATAATGCGTAAGCGAGTAGCTTAACAAACAGATTAAACAGCGAAATACTCGACTTCAGGGTTGAGATTCGTAAACAAACTGAGTGTTGCCAATGGCAAGAAAGAAAGAAATACCCTTTTCCGCCACGCATAATCGTTTTATATATATAGATAATCTATAATTACTTAAAACGTAGCGTAGGAGAACTCTTGTATAATATGTTAATAGAATCTGGCTACGCGCTCGTGAAGAAGCCTAAGCCTGCGCATGCGCTGTAAATATGGCTTTTGCATGAGTTCCAGAATGCGCGCTTGTAGAGATCGACTGGGTACTTGTATACATCGTCAACCAGATCGAACCTAATAAAGGTGTTCTCTAAGTTGATTCGCTCTTAATCCACCACTCCACTCAGTACACTACAATTACCTTTACATGAAAACAGGCCAGATCTCGATACCGTCAATATCTTGATGCCGAGGTATCTCTTCATTAGCTAATTTCATCATATCTTGATGCCGAGGTATCTCGTCATTAGCTAATTCCATGACATCGTGATGCCGAGGTATCTCTTCATTAGCTAATTCCATCATATCGTGATGCCGAAGTGTCTCGTCATTACCTAATTTCATCATATCTTGATGCCGAAGTATTTCGTTATTAGCTAATTTCATCATATCTTGATGCCGAGGTATCTCGTCATTAGCTAATTCCATCATATCGTGATGCCGAAGTATCTCGTCATTAGCTAATTTCATCAGATCTTGATGCCAAGGTATTTCGTCATTAGATAATTTCATCACATCTTGATGCCGAGGTATATCGTCATTAGCTAATGACATCATATCGTGATGTCGAGGTACCTCGTCATTAGCTAATTGCATCATATCTTGATGCCGAGGTACCTCGTCATTAGCTAATTTCATCAGATCTTGATGCCGAGGTACCTCGACATCAGCTAATTTCATCAGATCTTGAAGAACGATATATCTCGTCGAAACCACTTAGAAAGCTAAAGCAGTATCCAACATCCCTAGGCCTCGTAAAATGCAATTTTTCAACATTTAATTTCGTCATGCATACGAATCCCTAAACCGAATCCCAAAGCAGTTCAAACCAAACAGGGTTACAACTATCACCATCCGAAACGCACTTTGCCCAGATTTCAATCCTACTTCCAGCATTTCACTAAAACCTACTCAGACATATTCTAGGTACAACCGTGCAGGTCCATACATTAACATATCCTCTTAACTCCCCGGTTAAATCGAATTTCAGCCTTTCCCTTTCGCAGGGCCGGATACACGGGACCAGGGCGGCATCCATTAGGGCCGCCCTTATCTCCAGCGAGAGAGATTTGCGGGGCGCGCCGAACGAATGTCGGAAGTGTTCGGAAAGAGATAGGGCGGCCCAGCTATCTCCGGTGGGGCGACGCACTGGGGCTGGGGAGAGGTAACCGAAGAGAGAGTGAAGTTCAGCCCTGAAAGGGGCTTATCTGTAAAAACCGCAGTATTGGAAAGTGTCGGTAGGATTGGAAGGGCGATATTTTACTTTATTCCGGTAACCGGTTGTTGTGGTGTTACCTTTACTTTTATCGGGCTGTGATGGTTTTTTGTTTGGTTATTTCGTAGATTGGTATTTATTTTAAAATTGCAGTCTGGGCTTATTTGAATATTCCTAATCTAGACTCACGATTTGAAACGGGTCAGTTCGAGATAAGACAAATTAATTCAGTTTTTTTGTGAACGTTTGAAAAGGGCCTTGTGCTGATAGTTTTACGAAAAACCTTAGGTTTAATTTTGGCAGCTATCCATTTTAAATTATTCGTTTTAAAATAAGAAAAGTTATACTATAGCTTTATTACATATCCAAAACACGAACAATGTTTCGATGCTCTTTATTAAGTTTGTTATTTAGGGAGTTGATACACTGTATAGACCACAGAATCTACGAGTTTTACAGATAAAGAATATTAGAAAATATATTGGATACTAAACTGACAAAGAATATTAAAATATGGACGGGCTCTTAATTTACTAATGGTTTCTGTTTATTTTAATGTTATTTGTCTATGATTAAATTCTTAATACCGGACCATTGACTTCTTCGTTTCAAGATGCGTACCATTTATACGACATAAAAGTAGTATGATCATTACTTTAGACAGAGCAACTTAAAAACGTAGAACGAAAATATCAGCTAGTAGTCACAGATTGCTATGTTGTTAGGACCCGGCACCTTAAAATTTATTTTTTTACCGACGACACTTTTAGTTTAATACAGTTTTGTATGCCAGAGAAGTATACATAAAAATTTAAACTATCAATTTTCTTCAAAATGTGTTTAAAAAATTTTAAAATTAAAAAAAGTTTTAAAATTAAAAAAATTTTGAAGTGTATCTTCTTTTACAATTATTATGATATAAGTTTGATTTTTTTTAAATATTCCTTTAACTATAATCTAAATTCACAGGTATGGAATTGAAGATATATTGAATAGATCTTGTGATAAAAATAAAACCGGAAACGCTAAGTAAAATATCACAAAAAACGTCACATTTATGTATAAAAAAAATTCTACTCACACTAATTAAAAATGCATACCTGTATTTCATAATAAGATTCTATGTATAATGTACAAAAAATTTGAAGTCAATTGATTAAAAATAAAAAAGGCTTTGCATTTTGAATTATGAGATGTATACAAAAAATGAAGTAGGAGAAAAAGCAGTTTAAAGTTTTAATATTAGGATTATGCTAAAAAGTTATAAATAAAAATGATTGAAATTTTTACTATAGCTGCTATAGCTTTCTACATACGAGTTAAGTTTAAAACTTCCATGCACCATAAAAGATCATTTCTGTTTTTTAAGAACCAATTCCTGTGTTGTGATTTCTTTTTTCACTAACTTTCGAGCACGTAGAAATATGGTATTTAAAGGGTTCCTTCGCTGATAATTCTTTCGAGCATCAATTATCTGTCCAAGTTTTAAGGTATCAGATGCTAACGTAATCCCAGCAGTTTTCTGAATGTGCTGAATAGTTAAAAGTACCCCTATATTATACTCACAAACTGCTTCTTATGTGGTCATTTCGACACGTTTTTTAGCACAAAATTCTCTTTTGGACACTTGACACGCTGTGTAGACTGTAATTTGCATTTTGCGTCATGCATCTTGAACATCTTTCTAAAAGTTCTACTGGCAAAATCTTTGCCAAATGATCCTCTTTAATGGGTGTCCCTATTTTCAATTTATAAGAACCTGGTGGCCAGAATGTCTGGCTTTCGCAGACTGGTAAAAGCACCATGAATTGGAACCCTCGGGACAAATAACTGACAGACTGTTGATACATTATGGTAAAGAGTAGCATATATGGCAGTTTTTATGGCATTATTATTAGCTTTATTTGCTAAAATTACACTTTAAGAGCGATTTTCTGTAAGCGAGGTACACTTGTGATAGTTTGACATTTTTGATTTTGCTGAAATTTACACTAGATGTTCCCCATAGTGTTTTACTAAAAAGTGAATCAGCGTTTTTGGAGAAAAAAAATTGTTGCCAAATTATGATGGTTTTTATAGTGCAGGTAAAAGTCGTTTTCTTGTAGCAAAATATGACGAAATGTAATTTGAATTTCTGGAAAACTGTAGATAGGTGACAAGGATTTTTTTTTATAATCTATTTATATAATACCAGTACTAAGTTTTAGAAATGAGAATTTCTTGACATCTTGCTAAAGTTTGCAGGAAGGGGGCCCCCAAAATTAGGGTTCTGTGAGCGAAAATGTCCAATTTACAGAAATTTATAAAATTCCGCAAACTTCAGACAGGTGCCAAACTTTTTGATGTGAATTATGTTTTAGCACAGTGTCTAGGCTATTACTGCATGAAAATAATTTTGGCAACTCTAAGGAGTCTTCCAGAAATTCATGTTAAGGGGACTTGGCACCCAAAATCGGTCAAAATATCGATTTTGGGATTTTAACTCCAAATTGTACTTCATATACTCAAGAATGTTTGTGCAAATTTTCAAACATGTACGAAAATTATAAGATAGCTGTTTTTCGGTTTTACTACCTCATTTATTTGCAGATTTGACTCATTTATACCTCTTACTTGACCTAGGATTCGTCAATCTCTGTAGACTGCAGAGTTATATTCCAAGCCTTTAAATAAATAGTTGATAAATTAACTAAAGAATATATTTAACTGTAATTATGTTTTTTCTTTGAACATGATTATTTTGAATTGTTCTTTTGCTCATTGTTACAAGTTTATTTCATTCATACCAAACAGTCTTTCTCAAGACTAAATTTTTGGTAGTTCCTACTATTTTTGATAGTTTTTAATCTGTTTAAAGCATTTACTTGCTATTATCATTTGAAATGCCTCGTGCCAATAGGAAATCGACGTATGCTGCACGTATGAGCTGTAAACGTTGGTGTCATGAACTTGATATCCTGAGTTCACAGTTGCAGATCAGCTGATCGAGCCAACACCATGTTCAAAGGTTGCAGACACTAATGACTGCTTCATCTGTGTGAAATGTGAAGAATATGTGAATCACGTAAGTAAGCGTCTGGGAACTGCTCTGAGAGAGGTAGTTTCCAAATGCAAAGCCAAAGGCATAAATTTAGGTAATAGGAAACCAGGCAGCCTCAAAAATGAAATAATTAAAAAACTTACCAGGTATTACCAATTTTGAAGAATAAGAGCAATGCGAAAAAAATGAAGGGGAAATATGCCACACTATACCACAACATTTCGACGGATACAAAGACTCTGCACACTGTGTCCTATAGGGCCAAACTCATGGTGCTTCTACTAGAGAGTTGTGGCCCAGGGGGAAAGACCAGGGCCTCATGGTAAACACTTATCTACTCCACTAGATGAGGCTATATTGCCTCACATTTTACCAGTGTATCAAGCATTGTCCAGCGACAGTCTTTGGGAACGCTGTGTTCGGTGTGCGACCAAAAATGCGAATGAGTCCCTACACAGTGTAATTTGGAACAAATGCCCAAAGCACAAATTTGCATTTCCAAACCGTGTTCGGCGATCTGTTACAGAGGCTGTTTGCGAGTACAATTTTGGTATATCGAAAACTTTATTGGAACAGCAAAGTGCTTTGGGCATGCAATGAGGTAGCATAGGTAGGAAAATAGGGACAGTACTGAATGGAAGAAAAATTAATTTTCAAAGACGAATATCTTCCTAATTTCAGCATGCAAGGATGCTGGTTAAACTTGCATTAAAAAAACAAAAACAAATATACAAGAAGAAGGAAGGAGTTACCTATAAAGCAGGTGGCTTTTGAAATTTGTATGTGCTATAATTATTTATATTTTGGTAAGTATTAATATATTTATTTTATTATTAATATTGATATCTATTTTTTACATGTTAGTACATTTTACATGTTCATCCATTAACATGTATTTGCATCAAAAATGACTAATTTGTAGTTTTTTAAGGAAATATTTTTTCTTGTGTATATTTTTGTACTTTTTACAATGAAAGTAACATCTTTACTTTTGACCATTTAAAGACAAAATATTCTTAAATTTTGTTTTAAAAGGTACTAAAGGACACATATGTGTTGTGGTAATCTGCAAAAAAAGTAATGAAACTTTTTATGAGTATTTGATATCTTTTTTACCTGTATAAAAACTTTAAATTGCTTTCTCTCAGTATCAACTTTTTGCATACTATGCCAAGTTCAAAATGCTAAGGCTTTTTCAAATACAATTCGATTCATCTAGTATTTTTGTGGCATGCTTTTAAATGTATGTTTAATAAAACTACGGATGGAATTTTGAATAAATTGAAAAGAAAATTTTTATTGCCATTTTAATTTGGAAAATTTAAATTATCAAGATATTTCTTAGATTTTTTAGTCTTGGATTTCTTAAAACAAATCTTTTGAAGATATCAAAAATTGCATCCTTAAAAGTATTGAAAAAATTTTACAAGTGTACTTAAAACGTTTCAAACCAAAAAATATTAGATTTCAAAAAAAAAAAAAAAAAATTTAAATAATTTTTTTTAATTGAAATATTTTTTTAATTAAAAACATTATGATAAAATTTTGACATTTTTCTTGCTTGAAACATTAAGTTACACTTATAACTTAATATTATAACCGGTATAAAATTAAATTAACAATCAACATTGCATCAAATTTTACACATAAGAGAAAATAGTTTTTTGGGTGTCGAGTCCACTTAAAAACTGATTATTTCCAAATTCCACCATTTTTTAACGTAACATATCTCAAAACTTCAAATTATAATAAACAGGCTATTAGTGCCAGAAGATAGTATAATTGTTATATAACAGCATACCATTGTCTGTTTCTTGGCACTATTCGCAGGTTTTTTATAAATAGGAGTTACGTTACCATCAAAATTTTTAAAAATGGCCAATTCTGTGTTGCATATGAATATATCAAAACTTCAAACTATTACCTTGACAATGGATTTCTTTTATCAATTAAATCCTGGATATAGACATGGATGTGAAGTTTTTAAATATTCCTTCACTGTAATTTTACTAAATCGAGATCAAATTGATAAAAATCATGTTTGTACCAAATTTCCTTGAACCCAATATATAAGAAAGTCTTCAACTTTCAGAAAGAAATTAATGTTATTTCTAGATAAATTGCAGTTATTTGACATTTTTCATGTTTTTGAATGACATGGACTGAACACTTGGAATAATTACTAAAATATGTCAGAATAGAAAATACTACAATGACAAATAACTGAGTAATACTAAAAACTTCTACTATCATACACAAACTAATAAATGATATTCAAAAATTACATTTATATAGAGCACAGGAGTTTTGTATTATTTTTTAAAAAATTAACAGCTACCAACTTATTTACATGGAATCTTTTTTTATGCCTAAATTTGGTAGCTGAAATCTGAGTTGCAAAAGTGTTCACTTTTCCGTTGTTCTCAATCTTTTTAAATTTCTGATATGAGTTCTCTAAATCCTTCTCTTCTTCGTTGGAAAGGTGAAAAGGAGGCATTCCACTTATTTCTCTCTCAACTTTTCAAAAGAAAATAACTCTCTTATTGTCATTTTCAATATCTGGACGCCTAGGTCAGTCATACTGATTCATTCCTGTCTCATGAAGAAACTTCATGTGTCTTAGTAAGGCCAGGTGCGCAAATCCGGTTTTTCAACGTTCCGTACCGCTACGGCAACGCAAGTGCGGTCTGAGATACATTAGATCCAATGGAGTAGTGCACACATGCCTCAGTACCCCTGCGGCGACGCACGTCCAACTTGCGTGCAATTTGTACCGCAGTTCCCAACGGCGCCGCAGTTCGCCGCACACGCTTCCTTGGTCCGAAGTACTTTATTTTCGTAAATAAATGGAATATAAATAATAATTAATAAATGGTTATATCCAGTAACGTCTATTTTGTGTTTCAAAATATACTTTTTTTTACACCAAATAAGTGAAATAAACACGTTTTCTTCGATATAATATTCATTGCAAATGGCGCGAAATGAGTACTTGGGTATTTCACGGTTAGCTGGGTGTCGGTGCCGCAGCGGCGCCGTACGTTGAAAAACCGGATGTGTGCACCGGGCCTAATAGTGTCTCTCGGGCACTTAATTTTCCCTATATAACAGTTTTAGGTATAGTACACACCTTATCATTTATATTGTTCTATTTTCGGCTTGTAGCTAGTTGGTATTTCTTCCATTAGTAAATTATGCTCTATCTCAGCAATGGTTTGGCAAGTTTCTTTGTAATGGTATTCGTCTATTACAGATTCTAAACACATCTTCATCATCCTCTTCATGGCTTATATACATATCAACATCTACTTTGAATGTGTTTGTGTTCAAGTAAGCATGTAGGGTCTGTTTCTTTTTGTGTAAAGCCAACTTGGAAAATTTTATCGCCATATTTGCTAAGTAAACTCTTTATTTTTTTTCACTAGAGCTTCAGGACTAATTTTTCTTCCACCTTGTTCAACAGTCCATAAAAGGATCTTACATAAACTTCTTTTGTTTCAGGGATAGTTTATGATGCTTTTTCTTTTTCTTTAAAGCGCATCCGATGGAATCATAGATTCTGTCATTCGTATGCAATGTATATGGTGCGAAATCTCCTTGTAGGAATGTTGATGGTATAACGTTAAATTTTAGCTTCCATCTTCATTTTCTTGATATACATTATCTTTTGTTACAACATTGCCTTCTGCAATAGCATGATATCCATCAAGTACATGAATGTCGAATTCTTCAACAGTTTTAAATTATGACATACATTCCATTTCAGGACAGAGTTGGTACTTGTGTTTGGTTTTCTTCTTCTGGGGAGTCTTAACAGTTTGGAAGTTTAAGGGAAATGGTTGAATGGTGTTAAATTTCAAGTCGTGATTTACATCCTGAATTTGAATGGCTGTTTGTTTCTCTGAACCGATGCAATGATGGTTCCAAAAACGTATTCCCTGATTATTCTGAAGATTTGCTGAGGGATAGACTGATATACCTTTCAAATTGTTCTTCTCTATGGAACCTTCAGGATGCAGAATTTCAACACCAGATGGTTTCACATTCCTTACTCCACCTAGAGATAGAAGTTCTGCAAAGGTATCTTGTGATGAAGAAGCATCATGACAACTGTGGAGGTAGCAATTTCTGTGCTTCTTGATGACTGCTGAATCTCGAACTCATTGGTTCTTGCCACGCTGTGGCTTATTGAATTCACTCTTATCAATTTTAAATCCCGTTTCCAATGTGATTGCTGCTTTTCCTGCTATAACATCGACTTTTGAATGGCATCCAGCATTGTCACTCCTATCAACAATTTTGGAAACACCAGAGAAATCTTTCTTGACTTGCGATAACACATGCTTGAAAATATATAATACAGCATGATTATCTTGGGTGCAATTGTCTGCCAGTGTTATGTAGGCTACCTTTTCCTGTTTGCCCTCTTTACCCATTATTTTCGTAGATATAATGTAAAATTGAAATTGATTAAAAAAAGTCACGATAGACTACTAGCCTGAGGTGGTTTCGATATATAATACAGATATAATTAAATTTTTATCACATATAATTTAATAACATTAAATATAATGATATAATCATTATTAAAGTTTATAATAATTAATTTTTATAGTTAAATTTGATAAATTAAAAAAGTTTAAATGAAACACAAAATTGGCAGTTTTTTAACATTTTGATGATAACATAACTCCGATTTATAAAAATACTGGAAATAGTGTCAAGAAACAGACAATGGGATGTTATTATATAAGAATTATGCTATCTTCTGGCACTATTATCATGCTTATTAGAATCTGAAATTTTGGGATGTGTTACGTTAAAAAATTGTGGAATTAGAAAAAATCGTTTTTTAAGATGAATTTCTGGATAACTCCATAGAGTTGCCAAAATTATTTTCATGCAGTATTAACCTAGAAAGGATGCTAAAACATAATTCACATCAAAAATTTTGGCACCTGTCTGAAGTTTGCGGAATTTAAGCTTTAAATTTCTGTAAATTGGACATTTCCAATCACAGAACTCTAATTTATTTATTTTATTATTATTATTATTTTTTTTTTTGGGGGGGGGGGGTCCCTATAATGCAAACTTTAGCAAGATGCCAAAAAATTCTCATTTCTAAAATTTAGTACTGGTATTATATAAATAAATTGTAAAAAAAACCCTCGTCACCTATCTACAGTTTTCCAGAAATTGAAGTTACATTTTGCCATATTTCAGAAAAAGTGTAAGAAAACGACCTTTACCCCCCTCCCTAGAAAAACAATCGTAACTTGGCAAACAAATTTATGAACATCTTTTTTCTGATGTGTAATCAGAATGCATGGGAGCATATTTGATGCAAATTTCAGAAAAATCAAAAATATCAACTATCATATTCCCATCGGAAGCGTACCTCGCTTACAAAAAATCACTGGTAATAATAACGAGTTAATTTTGTATAGTTTATTCAGATAAACTACCACCCATTGTGATACCACGAGCTTTCCACGTCTTTACTGCATCGCTCAATTGTGTCCCCAAACTTTACTAATGTGGTTGACATATTCTACTTTATTTATAGCGATAGCACCACCATACACACCAGACAAATCATTAAATGTTTTGACATCCCCATCCGAAAGTAATGTTATATATCGGGGGAGGGGACAGAGAACCTTACATTTATAATTATAGCTCTGTCCGTTTAAGTATAATTAATAATAATTTATAAATAGAAAAAGAAAATAACAGAATAACAAATATCAAATATCAAAGAGAAAAAAACAAACTAAAGCCTTCTTTTTTGTTGAAAATAGACAAACAATGATATCAGTAACAGTTACAAAAAAAGTTTCATCTTCTTCTAAGGTATTTCATTTAATGAATCGAAAATAACTATCGAGGTAATATGGTGTTCATTCAGATCGGTTTTTCAATTAATTTTTGTTTCGAAACACTGATGATCGCACTCACAAAATCCTTATAATTAAAAAAAAAGACAGGAATCAGTCGGATTTTCCAGGACAACAATTTAAACAGTATAAGGCAAATTTTTAGGCAAAACAATTTTTTTCTGTATTTTTGTCATTTTTAAGTTGTTAGGTTCCTATAAATAAGTTTTGGTTGACCGATTTGGCATCATATAACCTCATTTAGCAATATAATACCTTATGTACTGGTCTGGTCATATCATTTACAAAGAACCCGCTGCGAAGCCGCTGATCAAAAAGAGAAAAAAAAAATCAGAAAAGACATTTTTTTAATAAAAATAAAGCACGAAGGGGCAAGATAACTTAATTTGTAACACGAAACCCCGGTTCATATCAGCATTCAAGTGGTCACTCTCCCAAGTTTCGGTCACGACCAAACGTACTACATTTTGGTGGTAAAATGGCAGTTTTAATTTTAACAGAACGATGCCGCAGGAGAGCTGGTGTTCTTGCAGAAAAGATGTTAAAATTAAAACATTAAGAATAGGGTAATAGGGAAAAAGTTAGATTTAAACTTAACAGAGCTATTCTGTGTTGCAATTAGTGTCCAATCTAGTCCTTAAACAAAGCTTACTGATATCAGAACGTGGTCCAATTAATTAGGATTACAAAGATTAAGTTGAAAGAGAGAAATTAGAGGAATTGAAGTCGTTAAGATCAGGATCCAAACGAAACACACCACAATGGCGTTTGGACCGCTGTGGGATAGTATGAAACACTTGGTGCAGAAAAGCTCTAGGTCTCTTCACGAGCTTTTGAAAGTAGAATCATACGGCAGAATAGACCTGATTGCTTCGTCTGGAAACTGATAGGTGTTAACCTTATGACAACTGATGGTGTTAACTTTTAGGCACCTGATGGTGTTATCCTTTAGGCACCTGATGGTGTTATCCTTAAGACACCTGAAGGTGTTAACCTTATGACCCCTGAAGGTGTTACCTTCTGACACCTGAATGCGTTAACCTTTTTACAGCATAGATGTATGAAAACGCATGTCTATAAAGTAGTGAAAAAAATGGTGAAACCACGGAAGATGAAATCTGTATCGTGCTGACCAATCAGATAACGAATCAATGGGTAGGTGAATTCTTCCATATTTTGAACCAATCTGACGATGAAAGTTATTCATCTTCCTAGCTCATGAATGTAATGTAAGGGTTACGTTACGACTATAATTTCCGTTATATGATCAACGACTTAAGTGGAATTCATCAGTATGCTCCTCGAGCGACTCCAACACATTCGGTGCCTTGTGACATGAGGCGTTGTCCTGCTGAAAGATTCCATTTCCAATTGGGAAGACAGACGCCATGTAAGGGTACAACTGATCGGCAATGATGTTCAGATAGTTCGTAGCGTTCATGGTTTGTTCTACCACATCTACGGGTCCCAGACTCGCTCATGAAAAGGTCCCTAAAAGCATAATACCGCTACCACCAACCTGTGTATGACCTGCTGTACAAGAGGGGAGCAACTGTTCGCCTGGCAGATGGCGTACCATGGCACGACCATTGACGTGGTGAATGAGAAATCGGGATTTATCTCACCAGACAACTCTCTTCCACTCTCCCATGGTCCTGTCTCGATGTTCTCGGGCCCGCTGTAGGCGTAGTTGACGATGACGCTTAGTCATAAGAGTCACACGAGTGGCATGTCTGCCCATATCCAACAGTATCCGCTTAATTGTGTGTTCCGAAACATTTCCGCTTGGACCTGCATTGTATTGGGCTTTCAGCTGAACCTCTGTCTTGCGCCGATTTTGCTTTTACAAGTGGGACAGTCTCCGAGGTCCTTTTTCTTTGATGAATCTTGGACGACCAACACCTTGGCGTCTACTGCTGGCGTCACCGTCATTATCCAATTTGTATGAATACTAACAACGGCAGATCGTGAACAGCCCACCAGTCGTGCAGTTTCGGTGATACTCGTTCCGAGTCTTCGGGCCATTACTATCTGCCCTCTATCAAATTCGCTTAGATCAGCAGCCTTTCCTATCACTCGTAAAAGTAAGTGCATTAATGATTACATACCTTCTTCGGCAGCAGTTAAATACCATTCTCACTTAATCACGTTCCCTCCACGTCATTCAGACGAGTTCATTGAATAATGTGCGGATGGTCGTAATGTTTTGGCTCGTCATTGTACATGAGCATAGAAATCGGAATTCAAACGTGGGACTTATTGATTTACTGATAAAATCTATTACCATCCTTTATATCTAAATCAACAATCAATTTGTGATTTGAAATGAGTTCGTTAATATGACGAAGAATTACGTTCGGTTATTTGTTGTAAGTTCTGAAAGAAGTCATAAAATAATTTTAGTCAATAACTTTCTTTGAAATTTGTAAGTTTGTGTGCAATAGATTAATTTTATGGGGTTTGAGGGGATGTTTTGAGGTATACCACCAAATCTTAGCTTTCTTCGTTTCAAAAATTTACTTATAATACAGGTATGATATTTTCATCCTACCATTCTATTTCCCTTTTTACGTTCAAGTAGACTTATGTTAACCGCCAGAACATTCTGTTTATTGACATTTTGCGACACCAAAACAAAATCTGCTCCAAAGTTTGTTCCGTTAACAAAGTACAAATATTCTCGCTGAAGAATCATTATATGTATGTCCAATAAGATCAATCATCTTCCATCTGCTCACGGAACCATGTTCCCCCAGGAAGAAGAAAAATTTTTGCACATAGTTTTATATAATTTTATATATTATTCATTTTATTATGACATCACTCATTCCATTTTTTATTAGACTATATACAGGGTGGTCCCGAATTCATGGTACAAACTTTAATGGTAGGTACAGGACATTGTAACAATGATTTATTGTATAGGAATGTATAGTCGCAAGTGACGCGGTGAGGCGAAAACAGGGGAAATAAAAGGAAAGAGAAATGGAGTGATCGGTTGGTATCATTGCCGGTAGAGGGCAGTAGATGTCTAGCCGCTGTTGAACATGATGCATCGCAGTAGGGAAAAGCGCCATTCACAATTGTGCTGCCGTAGACGATGGGTGACTTTACGTATGCAGAAAAAGCAGACATGCATTACATGTACGGCCGTGCAAATGGTAACGGCAGAGCTGCGTTACGAATGTATCGCGCGGAGTATCCTGATCGACGAATGCCGGATCATAGAATTTTTCAACGGTTACATCGTCAACTTTGTGAAACAGGTGCGTTCGACGTCAACAGACATGGCGCTGGTCGAGTAAGAGCTGTACGCACTCCAAGGCTGGAAGAAAGCATCTTGAACATTGTGGCTGATAGACCCGAGTCAAGCACAAGAACTGTTGCGCGTGACGTAGGTGTGAGTCATCAGACTGTATGCAGAGTGTTAAACGAAAATCGCTTACACCCCTACCATTTTCAGAAAGTACAAGCATTGAATCCGGCAGATTATCCTCGCCGCTTGAACTTCTGCCTGTGGGTGATGCAGCAATGTGCGTTGCAGCCGGATTTCGTAGATTATGTGCTATTTACAGATGAAGCGACATTTTCACGCGAGGGTGTCTTTAATGCGCACAATTCCCATGTGTGGGCAACCGATAATCCACATGCAACGCGTCGACATGCGTTTCAACAACGTTTCAGTATTAATGTGTGGGCTGGTATTGTGAACGACTTTTTGATTGGCCCATACTTACTACCCACGCGGCTCACTGGCGGAAGCTATCTTATTTTTCTGAAAGAAGTGTTACCACAACTGCTGCATGATGTTCCGATCGCCATTCGTAACCGCATGTGGTTTCAGCACGATGGGGCGCCAGCACACTTCAGCATTGATGTACGGAATTACCTGAATGCCACGTTTGGTACTCGATGGATTGGGCGTGGTGGACCAGTCCCTTGGCCACCCCGATCTCCCGATTTATCGAGCCTCGATTACTTTTTATGGGGACATCTAAAGCATCTTGTTTATGAGACTCCAGTTGACTCAGATGAGGATCTCGTCGCTCGCTTATCTGTAGCTGCTGCAGGTGTGCGTGAAATACCAGGCATCTTTGAACGTGTACGCCAATCGCTCCACCGACGCTGTCAAGCATGTATCGATACTGGTGGACGCAATTTTGAACAATTACTGTAAACATGACACTTGTCAACAACGCTTTCAATAAAATCTTTGTTTTTCCTTTCGGCCGTTATTTCCCCTGTTTTCGCCTCACCGCGTCACTTGCGACTATACATTCCTATACAATAAATCATTGTTACAATGTCCTGTACCTACCATTAAAGTTTGTACCATGAATTCGGGACCACCCTTTATACTAGACTTCTTATCTTGAGTTTGGCATAATATATCCCAATAGGACTCAAAGACACAAAACCATATCCAATCCAATCCTGCACATAGTTTTATGCATGTTTAGATTTGTGATTTTATTTGATGTTTTAAAGTGCCCAAACATCAACAGGTATTATCACCTTTAAAAAGTACTTCAAAGTAAATCATGGCTTTATAGATCCAAAGCACAGTGTTGATCCATAAATGGAACACCAGCTGTAGCAACAGGTATATATTATTCCCTTCTCGTCTTTTCAATGATAATGTTTTAAGTTCTTAGTTTACGTTCTAACAGAAATGTGCGCTAAAAATGTAATAGGTAATATGGGAATATGATTTTGGGGTATTACCCAGAATGTATTAGGTAATAGTTTCAAATACATTATGTATATCTAATATATCTTTCTCGTTATATTTTATCACCCCACATAAATAAATCAAAGAAGATCTAGATCTAGAATACCATGTTAATCCACGAAACAAACACTAATAGTTGGAGCAGCTAGGTATGATCGTTTTAACTCTATCTTTTTATTTTTCATTTACCCCATATGGTGGTTGTCTCAATAAGGTATCTCATCATTAGCAAACTTGACCAGATTTGTATGAACGAAGTATCTAAATTTTTAGAATAAACTGATCAGGTCTTAATTTTATAAGAACATCGTCATCATAATTAAATTGTCAGTACCTTTATGACCTGACATCGCGTGTCATTATTAAAATCTGTCAGAACTTGGTGGTACAGATGTCTCGTCAAGGAAGGTTAATATTGAATCAGGCATGTGGTAACACCCAAAACATTATGTTTATATCTTGGAAGCTTACCAAAATAATATTTGTTCCAACGTATGTTCCATTAATCGTTCTCGCAAAAGAACCAATATGCGTTTGTCCGATATGATTGATCAATCATCTTACAACTTCGGATAGGACGAAATTCCCGACGAACTGAAAATTTTCTGCAAATATTTGTCTGTATTCATGATTTATTAGATAGAAGTCTTAAAAGTGCCCTGACGTCACATCCGGTACAATCGCTTTTCGTCAGTAATTAAAAGTAAATTATGGCCCAAAAAATACAGAACACCGTAAACATCAATGAATCGAATTCTAACTGCTACAGCAATCTTATATTCATTCCGACCTTTTCACCACCAACGTTTTAAATTCCCATTACTTTCTGAAACAGGTATAAGTCAATACTAAATGTATATTTGGCAATAGTTTTTTAAAGGTTATCATCTCACTATGTATTATCCCTCCACATAAGTACATACGAGCAAATCGTGGTTTCTAGACACACAGAGTACCACTGTTCATTATTTAAGCTAATACAATCTGTTAGAGCAGAAAGGCATCATGATCTTTTTCACCCTAACTTTCATATTTCCCATTTAATGTTTAAAGAGCCTTTAACCTCCAAAACATCCTTTTTTTTTACCTATCGCAAGCTTACCAAAACCAAATATGCTCCAACGTTTGTTACATTAACAAAGGGTAATCGTTTTAGCAGGAAAACTAATATACGTTTGATCAATACGATCTTCCATCTGCCATAGAAGCACAGTTCCCTCAAAAATTCCACATTTTCTTCAAATATTTATTTATATTCGTGACTATTAGATGATAAATTTAAAAGTGGTCTAACACAGGGTTCGAAATACCCGGGTGCACAGGTGCACTGTGCACATGAAAATAAAATTGTGCACCTAATTTTTTCCCGCTAGGTGCATGCAGTGCACCGAACGTTAAAAAAATGGGAAGTTAAATGGAAGAATGGAAGACCTAATTACACTATGCGAAAACAAAATCGTTGGGCCTTAACGGGTTTATACAGGAGAAAAGTTTACTTGTGTCACTGCCCCCAGAACTTTCCGATGATCGAAACATTTTTTAGATGGCTCTGTAAAAGTGACTGTCGCGACAGCCGTGCGCCTGAGAAGGGAGAATTTCGTTTTTTAAATATTTTTATTTACTATCTACTACGAACCTATATGTACATATCCAATTAATAAAGTAGTTTACATCACATTAATATTTTTATAGTATAACGTTTTTTTTTAATGTACCTAAAATATATTCTGTGCACCTAATTTAAAAACTTAGGTGCACAAGGTGCACCTGTATTAAAAAATCTATTTCGAGGCCTGGTCTAACATCATTTGGTACTATTACCTTTCAAATGTACATCTAAGTAAATCATAGCCCCAAAGATTCAGAACACTTTGTTTATCCATGAATCGAATAACAGGTGCTAGAGCAGCAATATTATATTCCTTCTGACCTTTTCAATACCAACATTTTGAACTTCCAGTACATGCTCAAGCATGCATGATCTAATACCCAGAGCGTATTAGGTAATATATTTTTTAATGCTCTAATCTCGTTATCCAAACTGTATCACCCCACATAAACGCATCAAAGTAAATCGTGGTTCTAAATATCCACTCTTCATCCATGAAACAAATACCAACTGTTGGAGCAGCAAGCTAGACACCGTGATCTTTTTCACCCTACCCATTAAATTTACCACTCTACTAACCTAATTTAATTTAACCCTATTCCCCATTTAATGTTCAAGCAGGCGTGTGTTAACACCCAGGACATCCTTTTTATCGACCTCTCGCATGCTTACTAAAACAAAATCTGCTCCACCGTTTGTTTCATTAACAAAGGGTAATCGTTCTCACAGGAGAACCAATATACGTTTGTCCAATACGATCAATCTTCTTCCATCTGCCTAAGGAACAAAGTTCCCCGGCGCTCTTTGGGGTTGGGCAAACAAAATTAATTGGAGAATTTTTTAATTAACCAGTACGATTAAGATAACGGTCCATTTATACGTCCATTAGATAGCGGCGGATGTAAAGAAAGTATTTGTAACTGATATTCTCTGTGGTGTACTTTTCCGATAAAGGCGATAATATCTCCGAGATAACGCATACACTGCAGCTGAAAATGAAAGAACTATCGGGTATAAAACAGAATTTAATAGATAGTTGGGGGGGCTGCAATTGTTTTAATGCGAATATAATGCACCCAAATGTCTGGGGCGGTCTGAATTTAGCTAGCAGTGAGGCAGTTATAGAGCTAATGAACAGTATTGATTCAATGGGGTTGCATATTGTTAATGTTTTTCCCGTTTTACTGAGTTTTTCATAGTTTCTATTAATAGCTACCCGGATAGTACATGCCTATTATGGGTCTGTTACTTTACATTTATTGTTCATTGCTTTTTCTGGCTAAATAAAGGATAATAATATTTAGTCAAAGATTGGTTTTAAGTGTAGTGAAGAAAAGATGAAAATGGACGTTAACCACATATTGTTTTCCGTATTTTTTAATTATGGTCTTATTGTAATTTAGTATTCATTATATTATTACTCAGGTTAGTTTAATTTTGCCATTGGCAACCAAAATCCTTACACATGTGTTTTGGATTTGGAAATATTATGATGCTGAAAATGTTGTGCTAAAAGTCTGTTATTTCAGAAAACTGTTTAGTTCTTGATAAAGTTGCTACATCCCCTTTCTGAAAACCCATAACTAGCTGAGTTGAAACACCTAACGGAAGCATAAACTTTACAGTGCCAATAATTGTAACATAATCAGGGGTCGAAGTGGTTCAGTGTGCACCTACTTTGTTAGCAACCTGCGAGTTGTAGGTTGGATTTCTCCCTGGGGTATTTCTCTCTTCTCTATCAGAAAAAGTTTCCTTGTGTGTATGTCCATTACTTAATGTTGTCTCTCTTGTGGTTGGCACATAATGACTAAATATGTCCCTTGTTCTTTAATACCCAAATAACCAACCCTCCCCCCCCCAACTAGACAAGTCAATTATTTTTGAGTTTAGGTCAACACACACAGGGTGCATTGTGAAAGTAATGCGCATTTTCTGGGAAAAATAGATTTATTGATCCAATTGGTACAAATGGTTAAAATTCTTCAAAATAGTCCCCTTGTGCATCAATACACCAACGGAGACGATTCTGCCACGCCTGAAATGCACCATTGAACTCCTCGACTTTAATGCCTCTCAGGAACCTTGTAACATGATGTTGGATGTCCTCCACCGACTCCCAGTTCTTTCCCTTCAGTTCTCTCTTCAGTCGGGGGAACAAAAAAAGTCACACGGAGCCAAGTCAGGGCTGTAAGGAGGCTGGGGCACCAAGGGGATCTTGCTCTGGATCAGGTAGTTGGAGACGACGAAGGCCGTGTGGCTGAGGCATTGTCGTGTTGGAGATTGAAGACATCTTTGATGTCAGGCCTGACTCGCGCGACCAGTCGTAACAGTCTCTTGAGCACCTCTAGGTAAAAAGCTGCTCTGACAAATTGTCCTTGCGGTACGAACTCAAATTGGACGATTCCTCGGATGTCAACGAAGTCAATCAGCATTATTTTGATGCGCGCTTTTTTGGGTTTGGTAAAAGATTGAGTATGTCTCCTTAAAAGCCTCTTGAACCATTTGATAAGTTTCCGTTGCAATCTTCCCAAGCCGCACACAAAACTTCATCGCGTACTGCTGTTACAGCGAACACTCCATCGTGCCGTGACACAATCGAAAAAATGACTTTGCGCGAATACACGTCCTACCGATCCTACTACTCGGAAGGAACTGAGACCGGACGCGTTTGGAAGGGCAGATCCCCCACCACATTTTTCGACCAATTCGAGCGCGCTGCGATGGATAGTCGCGTCACAATAAAATCATGCGCATTACTTTCATAATGCACCATGTATATATTTTAACAATGGGGTTGAATTTGATACAATCCCAAACTTCAATATATTTTTCCAAATACAGTTTTTAACTACTTTAAAATAAGTATTTTCATTTGCTCGTGAAGCTTAAAATCATGGTAACGTTTTACTCTGCACAGCACATATTTGCCATTAGAGTTTATGTTAAATGTTTGCAACCCTCACAAATTCATAGATCAATACTTTTTTAGACAATGGTGATGAAACTTAAATCTAATAGTTGACTAATTGTGATACATAAAAAATGAACATTTGGAAGCACTCAATATTACATGGGTAACTTTATATTTGTTCATTTCAAAAGACTACTGAACTAGAAGGCACGTGAACGCACGAGAACCTTAATAAGAACCGAATTTAAACTTCTAATGGGTTTTCTCCTCTAATGACGGATTATTTAAACTCAGTCATTATGTCATTAAAATGGCGGATTTATAATCTATTTGCGTTAATATTGAGTTGTAACGTTCCGTGTAATGTCTGGGTTTCTTTCGAAGTCTTCAGCAATGCAGAAGTTTGGTGATTGGTTACAAGTTTCTCGTGGTACCGCTCACGTTACTAACTTACAGTAGTTATCTCGCTTAAGTGCATGTCAACCCATCTCAGTATTCGTCAAATTATCTATCGTTGCTTTACTATTAACTTACTTTACTGTTTACTTCTTCATTTTCCCAAAATCTACAGTTTGAATGTAGCTTCTTTTGTAACGTTCCGTGTAATGTCTGGGTTTCTTTCGATGTCTTCAGCAATGCAGAAGTTTGGTGATTGGGTACAAGTTTCTCGTGGTACCGCTCACGTTACTAACTTACAGTAGTTATCTCGCTTAAGTGCATGTCAACCCATCTCAGTATTCGTCAAATTATCTATCGTTGCTTTACTATTAACTTACTTTACTGTTTACTTCTTCATCTTCCCAAAATCTACAGTTTGAATGTAGCTTCTTTTGTAACGTTCCGTGTAATGTCTGGGTTTCTTTTGAAGTCTTCAGAAATGCAGAAGTTTGGTAATTGGGTACAAGTTTCCCCTGGTACCGCTAACGTTACAAACTCAAAGTAGTTATCTCGCTTAAGTACATGTCAACCCATCTCAGTATTCCTCAAATGATCTATCGTTGCTTTACTATTAGCTTACTTTACTGTTTACTCCTTCATTATCCCAAAATCTACAATTTGATTGCAGCTTCTTTTGTAACATTCCGTATAATGTGTGGGTTTCTTCTGAAATCTTCAGCAATGCAGAAGTTTGATGATTGCGTTCAAGCCTGTCTGGTACTATTCAGGTTACTAACTCACAGTGACTGTCTCGCTTAATTACATGTCAACCATCTCACTATTAGTCAAATGATCTACCGTTGATTTACTATTAACTTCGTTACGTCTTAACCTTTTGATAACGACTACATATATAGCTGGAGTGATTCTTATAACTTTTAAGGTACAACTGCTATACTTGCCGTAGTCTAAATTCCTTCTTGATGCGATCAAAGTATAACTGCTACACTGCCCGTAGTCTAAGGGTTGAAATAAATATGTTTCAGGAGCGAAAAAACTATATAATCAGTTAAGATATGCAAGGTTATAATTTCATTGCTTTATTGCGTTAGAACTGATGCTTGCAAACGTACGAAAAGTAATAGACGTTTTTTATAAAATACAGATCAATTAAAATTTTTCAACCAAACATTTTATCATACAGTATATTACTTTTTTACATAGTCCCCTTGCAAATTTGAACTTTTGTCGTATCTTGTGACGAGCTTTTGAATACCAGAGTCATACTCCTCTGCTGCAAGTCCATTGAGATAAGTAGTGACGTCTTTAAGCGTTGAAGGTCGTTATTGAGCATGCCTAGCACCCACCTTGCAGAATTTTTTTCTGAATTTGAGGTGATATGTTACTATATCGTAAATGCTAGTGCAAAACACATGTGAAAATGTATCGTGAATTTCATCTAAAACCACGCGCCGATCTTTCTTGTTGAATTTGTCGACAGACTTGGCAAGCTCATCCGTAATGACACTCGGGCGGCCACATCGCTCCTCATCATGGACGTTCTCTCTTCCCTCTTTAAAATTTCGGCACCAACGACGTATACAAGATTCTTCCATCACATCAAAATGTACAGCTTTGATTTCACGATGTTTTAGCACGGATCACAGATATCAATTCACACTTGGAGGCACACTCGATTTTCTGGGGCAGTTTGTTTGCTTACCAAAACAACAATACCGTTACAATGCGATGCAATTTATGAAACATCTGGCCAGACAAGTCCCTAAAACTGGTTGACCTTGAACGGTGCACCTGCCACTGTCATAGTGGTACGCATGATCAAACGTTCATTACTTTCCGAACGACCCTCGTACGTACCTATTTGATTGTGGTATAATTTTGTGAGTTCCTTTCTTAAAGTTTTAACAGAACGTTTAAGCACTCTGTATACAAGAAGGTTTATAGAAAGATACACACAGAGAGAATAGTTGGATATACTTAAGGTGTGCATGTACTGTCTCTCTGCTATCAAAACTTCTCCCAGCATATGCATAGTGGTGCTACAGAAACAGGGATCATTCATTTTGAGTAGGGGTGATGTTGGAAGTTGGGGTATAATACATTTTATTTTGTTTTTGCAAATGTTGGCGTGGGAGAGGTTGATTATTAGTTTCGATGTTCTCGGCAACAAATAAAAATCTGATAATCAAGTAAAATACAATTCCAATTTGTCATCAATTGAGCCAATATGACACCATTTCTTCACGCAACATTTCTTCATCGTCCCTATGGAAAAATGAGTAAGGTCTGTTTCTACTTCAACCTACAACGACAGATATTGTGTCTGGTACATTTGTCATACTAGACAGACAGTAAGGATGAATGTTAGTGTTTTCTCTAAATAAAAAAATCTCATGTTTCTATTCTACAAAATTCACATTGATAAACTAAAAACATTAACAAATTTTAACAGAAAAGAAAATCTACAGTATTAACTGGACATACTTCAGGATCTGCTCCCAACACCATGTTTGGATGGTAACAGTTACTAAAGAAGCAGGATTCGTTCATATTGGGTAGTATTAAATTTTATTTGGTTTCTGCGAATACTTCAACTTTATCATAAAGTGCACCAGTAGGACAAAATTGAAAATATTTCTTCAAAAATATCTTATGGAATGTAAGGAAAGGTAATTCTCTACGGAAAGTAGTTCTCAGTTCTTGTAGTAGTATTTTTAAAATAAAAATTTCCATGTTTGGATTAAAATATATTTCAAGTGTTAAATTTAACTTGCTAGTATAAAACTAATTGAGATGGAACTTAAATGCTTCAAAATTACATAAAAACGAATTCCTAATGAATTGGTCTTTAATATAAGGTAATTAAGTACGTTAAAGTTCGTTTCTATGGTGACAGACAAGGGCAGATTTTTGTATTTGGAGCAGTTCTCGTAGTAAATTAACAGTAGAGATGAATAATATTGTTTTTTTTTTAAATAAATACTGCTCGAAGTGATGAATTATAAATGTTCCTACAATGATAACAAATTGAAAATTAAACTATTAAAAGTTACATAATGACGAATATCGTATGAAATGCTCATATATACGGTGACTTTGAAAGTAAGGTTTTATGTTCTACGGTAACAGGCGGGAGCAGAGAATTTGTTTGTGATAGTTTTATAAGTATAATTATAATAACTAAAAATTATCCTATAGTTATAAAAAAAAACCATAATTTACTGCTTTAAAATTACAAAATGACGAATTTCTTATGAAATTAAATCGAATATAGGGTAATTAAACAGGCTAAGTCCAGTTAGTTTCTAATATAATAGACAGTGGCAGACATTCTCTCTATTTAACCTTTACGCTGCGGCGCTTAGATTTTTTCAATCGTCTCCAGGAACGACTTTTCTCCTGATTCTCCGAGCCCCCATTCCTAATTATGTAACTTGATCTATAGGGCCTTGAATGGCATTTACGACTGACGCTTTCCTTTCATTGTATCGTTTGGTGTGAGAAGAGATATCACCTGGCAACTTTCTACTTTCCCCAAAGCTTTCACACCTCACGGTCGCCAGGGTAAGGGGGCCAACGAACGAAAGAAGGGATCATCAAAAAGGTCAGTCGCTGACAGCTCGTAAATGGTGATCGATGCCAGCGGTCACTTAAAAGAGAATAGCATCCAACGCCACCATGCCACTGGTGTAAGCGATATTTTAGTGGTAATAAAAGCATCGTAAAAGTTAAATAATTATTACTCGTAGTGATGAACTAAAAATGATCTTATAATTATAAAAATCCTTAATTTACTGCTTAAAAATAGCAAAATGACGAATTTCTTATAAAATTAAATCGAATATAGGGTAATTAAACAGTGTAGATCCAGTTAGTTTCTGCTATAATATGCTATGGCAGGCATTGTGTCTATTTAAGTTCTAGAGGTAAACAGCTAGTAGGAATGAATGCTAATGTTTCTTTAAAATAAGCATTGCTGTACGTGATAACAATAGTCACGATAGCTTAAATGATGAAATAAATATTCCTATACTTTTAACAAAGAAGTAGTAAGTTTCAAAATGACATAACGACGTATTTCTTATGAGAAGAGCTCGAATACTTGAGATTAGTCGCTCCAAAGTGGAATATGTCATACAATATATTTTCACTCTGAGAACTCACCTTTCCACACAAATCCGCTCCTTAAGACGGAAAATCTAATCCTCTTAGACGCAAAGGCGTTTTCGCTTAATTTTCCAGAG
The DNA here is from genome assembly GCA_947359465.1 of Metellina segmentata. Lineage (NCBI taxonomy): Eukaryota > Metazoa > Arthropoda > Arachnida > Araneae > Tetragnathidae > Metellina > Metellina segmentata. The sequence goes on from OX375883.1 coordinate 65,104,792, forward strand.
CTCCAAATAAATTGGATTTATTTTGGAAATGTTCCAAGTTTTGTCCACATTATTAAAAATGCCTTTCTCCTTAATGTGTTATGATAAGCAGAGAACAGGGAACGCGCCTAGCTCTACTTAAGAGCAAGTAAAAACATTCTTAGATGCCCTGAAAGTGTTATTATCGTAGAAAAGGTCTTGCGACATAATTGAGTTATCTAATTCTAGTAAACTCAGCTGAAATTACGAATTTCTGCAGTTTTTTTAATGGAGACAAGGAAATATGTGTTTGAATTTTTCATTAATATTAATAACAACTAATTTTTAGAAAGGTACTAATTTTTGTGCTCATGTTAAATGAAAATATTCCTATTAATTCAATTTATGGACATCTTATTTTTAAATGTGATGTTCTGTAAATTAAAGGACTCGTGTACAACTCAATATTTAAAAACTAATTTGTTTATCTACAATGATGAGACTTCAACACTTGAAACGAAGTACGAATATAAATAATTTTAAGTTTAGTTTGTGAATCTATATAGCATATACACAGCAGAGTTGGCGTCTGTGGTTTTGTGCTCTACAAATCTGCTACCAATTCCCACCAAATTTGGTATTTTTTTTTCTTTAGAACCCTGAGAGTAATGTAGAGCTATATATTTGTACCAATTCCATTTGTCCTGGATGTACCAGAGGGCGTACTGTAGTCGTCTGTGTGCTTGTACTCACAAATGTGAAATCCATCCGTGCCAAATTTGTTACAGTTTTTATTTTAAAACACTGAGAGTAACTTAACCTATATATTTTTTCCAGTTCCATTTGTGATGGATGTACCAGAGGATGTAACATTGGTATCTGTGTGTTTGTACTCTACAAATCTGCTACGAATCCTCACCAATCTTGGTACAGCTTTTCTTTAGAACCCCGAGAGCAACGTAAATTACATATTTACCCAGTTATATTAGTCCTGGATGTACCAGAGAGACCTAAAAGCAATTAGAAATACTCATGGTGAAAATATTGTGTATTATTATGATTGCGAAAGAAACTCAGATTGCTTTATCAGTATTGCTGGATAAGCAAGTTTCCCTCCCCCCACTTATTGTTATTCTCATATTCATGTTTGAACTTGTTTTCAAAAAATACACGGCGAATTATAAACCAATAATATGAAAAGATTACAAATATTTAATTTTGCATAACTTGTATTTTATAAGAAAAAGAGTGTGCTGCAAAAATCACAAGCGAAAAAACATCTGGTAATATGTGTAATTTTTACACTATGTATCTGGCAACGTTATAACTAGTTTCACTTTCTAATTTGATTTATAATTCTGAGTTGTGTACCAGAATAATTTATCTTTTTGTATCATAAATCAATTTTCACAGTTCTAAATTTTTTCAATGCACGGAATTTTATTTCCCTTTTCTAAGATACTGCTGTTGTATTTATGTACTCCTTTGTCATATGTGTGATGAATAAATTACTTAGTAGTTGGATTATAACAAAATAATTATTCTGTAAACAATATCTAAAAAAGATGAGTTATTTTCTTGTTGGCATATGTATATTTCGACAAACATTTGTAAAAAAAATTTTATAAATAATAATGATTTTTAGACTGATTTCAGTAATATAAATCAAGTATGCAAAACAAATCTTTTAAGCTAAGCCGATAACATTTTACTTTGAAATAAAGGTTACGTTGAAATAAATTAATTTTTTAAAAAGACCAGTTAACGCTAAAAAATAAAGTCCTATATAATAATTGGAGTTAGTTTTAATATACTGAAGGGGTGGGTGGGTGGGAAGGTTAACCAAATGTTGAAATTCAAAAAATATTTAAATTTTGAAGTAGGTTTCCATTCTATTACAATAGGATTAAAATCACAAAACATATCGCACCCCGAGAAGAAAAGCGACACAACTCAAAATTGCAGAATTTGAGAAGAGCATTAGTTTAAAGATACTATAAAACTTATATTGAAATAGCATAAATTTCTTTTAAATTTTAGTTAAGTATTTATGGTGCTAACTTCTATTATATTTCATAGAATAGTAAAATAACAAGCTGGGGAACCTCATACATATTTTCCAATGACATAACATTGAAATTTTTATTTTTTGACTTGTGTCACTTTTCTTGACGGAATGCGATATATTGGTTTTTCAAGTAGGTTTGGGAGGTTTGTAGTTATCAATGTTACTATAGCTGATAGTATAAGTAAGCTGTAATTACGTCTTCTACGGGAAATGAACTTTAATGTTCATTTGTAATCACTCCAAAACTCAAAATCGTCTCATGCAATAGTCACCCTAGTCTATTTTTACATTATAGCGCAGTGTTGGTGAAATATATAAGGTAGCTAAGGTCTATACCTGTGAGCTGGAACCACACTCTTCAAACTTCCACAACACGCACAGTGAGGGCGTTTGGGCCCACGTCTGATTTAACGTGCACCATCTCCTGTGTGCACGACGGTCTTTGGTTGCACAGAGTTTATATCTCGTAACTCTCCGATACGGATTCGGTACTCTTCTTACTATTGCTTCCCGATAATATAGATGGCTGTAGTAAACATGCGTATTTCGTTCAAAGTAGATTATAAAAGCTGTACAAATGTCACATTTGTGTTGAAAAATTATTTTCTTAAATAATCCACTTAATTCGTATTTGCATTTTTCTATGTAAACTAGGATGGAATACATCAATCAACCATTCGGCGTATTCAACCTGAGCTATGCCTTCTAATTATGCTAGCGTATAATGTCTACATTAGAATTTTAAATTAATATGATTATAAAAAGATTAATGAGTCCTTGTTTGATTTGTGAGGAGAATAGAGATATTATATATCTTGAAGCATAGGATCATACCATTCTATTAAAATATTAATACATTTCAGAAATCTAAGTATAGCGCAAAATATTATATTGCATGAAGTCTCAACATACGACTTCGTCATTATTTTAAGATTATGGGAAAAAAATTCCAAATATATCCAGAAAATACTTACAATAACATAGATTTTATGACGAAATTTCCGTGTATCCTCTTAGTTAATGTGAAGTTATATTCATCCATGGACACATTTCTATTTTCTGTTATAGATAAAGGTTCATTGTGTTTCTATGTCCATTTACTTAAAAGCATATGGAATTTTCGTCATAATAACCGTTGTTATCTATTGCAATTGGTGTTTCGAGTGATTGTTACTTTTGCGTAACTTTTAAAAATAACCTAAAATGTGAAAATAATCAAATGAATTATGAATAATCACATGTTTTTTTATATACATATAATCACCAGCAATTTAAAACATAACTTAGTGTTGAAAATGCCAAAAGAAAACGTTTTAAAAGTTCAAGTATGGATATAAGGGATTAAAATGTTTATTACAATACGATTTTATTGCACCAAACTCACTGCCAAACGTTAAGCACGGCGAGAAAAATGGAAATTTCCAGAAGCCAATCTGAATTTGAGGGGCTGCAATTTGCTGCAGAGGTAGATGGAAATATGCAAATGTGTTAAGTAACAGCCAGTCACGGTTTCGTGTTGAGAAATATGCAAAAACGGCAGTCGTATAGGAAGTCAGCATTGTGAAGGGTTAGAGGAATTGCATGAAAGTGCTGATAAAAAGTAATTTGAACTTTCGTGCGATTAGTTTTCAAGACAGACGTGTTACTATGGCGTCCAGAAGACGAATGGCAGATAGTGAGCTCTGGCATTCTGTGGGATGCCTTGAAGCAGGGCAATTAATCACGGATGTTGCTCTTTTCTTCAGCATTCATCATTTCGTCATTTCACGACTATTGAAGCAATTCCAAACAAGGCAAACAATTGTCCGAAGACCTGCAGCCGGCCGCCTAAGCGTTACCACCCCCGCGGAAGATCGATATACAGTAAGTTCCCGTTACAACGAACTTCACGGGACCGTAAAATGTTTTCGTTATAACGGAAATTTTGCTGTAACGAAATTTTGCTAATTCGAATTTAAAAAAAACATTTTAAATAAGTAATTTCGGCTTTTGTTTTGATAGAAGACTATATATAATACTATGATTAGCTACTGCGATTAGAAAATTGATTGCAATTCGTTGAAATCAGCCAGAGAAAAATAATTGTTTCAAATAAATACATTGCTATAGCATTTTCCAAAACCTGAAAGAAAATTGACTCTTCTCTTTTAGGAAACATCAATCCTAAATGAACAAAATGCGAGGAAACAAAACTTTATTACAGAAAATCTACGATTTTCTTCTGAACAAAGTTTGTTGTTGTATTTAAGAGTAAATTATACTGTGGCTGGTGAATGTTTGTAAAGATTAAGTCCGACACATTGCTTTGTGACGAAATAAATGTCCGCGTCGTCTCCAAACTTGCTAAGCCTACTGATGAAATGACATTGCGCACATCATCTCCCTCCACAGCCTCTTCATCTTCACTACTTTCATCGGTCTCATCGTAGCTGTCTTTAATGGATTGGATGATGTCTGCTTCGGTCAGTTCATAATATGTTGAAACGTTGCCATCTGCACTGAGATAATCTTCCAAATTCACGTCGTCAGGAACCGAAGTTTTATTTTTTGTAGCGTTCCAAATTTTTTTCCTTCACGTTTAGTTGGTGTGGAAGTTTGGAGAGTGGGGCACCAGCTCAGGTGTTGCTTCGTCATCTGACCGTGGTTCAAAATTACGAAGTGTTGTCCTCGGATCTTTCCCTTAAGGGACTGATCCCGGACCGCCGTCAATAGCCCGTTGTGTTGCTCTAGTACGACGTTAACTAAAAATTACCATTACCAAATTTTCTCCAACTCAAATTGCTGAATGTCGTGCTTATTTGATTCAGCTTTCCAGTCAGCTTCTTCTGAAACTGAATTGGCGTCTTTGGTTGTGGTTGCATGTTTCCAACAGTTTGTTATTGTTGATTGACTGATGTCATCCCAAGATCCACCAATCCATTCTATAACTTTCTTCACGTTGTATTTTCTTTGGATATTTTTTTCCAAATCTGATAGAATTTGACGCAACAAAAAGGTTCTGTAGCGTGATTTTACAGCTCTGATGATGTCTTGGTCAAGAGGCTAAAGTTTGGTCGTGAAATTAGGCGGGAAATACAGTTACGACAGTGACAAATATCTGCTTGTTTCTTAGAAAACCAGTCTTTATTTTGGCAGCTTGATTCAGCCCGACTAAAACGGAATTCATGGAATCTACAGAAACTGCATGCTTGTTATCAGTTCAGTGAACCATGAAAGGAAAGCATATTTTCACCTGCACAAACATTTCGTTGTATCGGGATTTTCAAAAATCGATCATTTCGTTACATTGACATTTATTTAACTTTGTTTTAATTGCTTTTCTGATGGGGACTTCCATGACTTTCGTAATAACGGGATTTTACGTTGTATTGGTATTCGTTGTAACGGGATCTTACTGTATTGCTTTTGTAGCGAAGCATAATCGAAGAGCTATCGCCACAAGTGTAACATCTATGGTTGCAGCGTCCATTGATAAGACGATATATGCCATTACTATGCGTCGAAGGCTACACATGAATGGTCTGTACGCCCGTGTACAACGAGTTTGTGATTCTCGATCCGTCCAGATTCAGAGGGACACGATTAAAGTAGTGTCGAAAACATGTTAATTGAACTGAAGTTTGATGGGCTAACGTTATGTTCTCGGAGGAGTCAAGAATAGCCCTGGAGCCAGATGACAAACGTATAAGTGTCTGGAGAGAACAAGGCACACGCAATCGGCTCCAGAACATCATCGAGCATCACGCATTCCGAGGTGAAAGCATTTTGGTGTGGACCGGGATTTCTTTGGGCTATCTATAGTCGAGGTTCTGTGACGGCTGTCCGGTATCGGGATGAATTCCTAGAACTCGCTGTGAGATTGAACGCTGCAGCATCTGGCCCTTCTTTCGTTTTAATGGATGATAATGCGTGTCCCCATAGGTCTGGCATCGTCAACAACTACCTGGCGAGTGAGGGGATTGCCCGTATGCTTTGGTAGGCGTACTCGCCCGACCTTAATCCCATTGAAACCCACGGTCGTGCTGTGTCAGCCCGTTTTCCACCTCATCTACTCTCACAGAGTTGCAAACTGCTCTACAGGAGAAATGGCGATTACTTGACTCTGGGGTGGTTGATCTCCTCATTGTCACAATCTGTAAACTTTCTATGTGGACAAAGGGTGGTAAATACCGTATTTATATCGGTTTTGTTTATTTGGTTTGGATTTAAACATCATTTTGTTAATGACTCCAACTTATAATTTCTGAAAATTCAATACTGTTTTCATCTTGGTATTAAATATTTTGTTTTGTTTCATGCATAAACCAATTTGCTACTTTCCTTCCGCAAATCATGTCAATCAAAGCTGTAATTGTCGGGTTTTTTTTTTTTTTTTTTTTTGCATTTTAACTGTTGGGCTAAATTCTAGTCAGTGATTGTATTTAATTTTAGTTTTTACGCTAATTTTTTTTAATTAAATTCACTTAATTTTAAGAAATGCCTATGTTCAGGTTCTATGTTTGTTCAATAATGAACCAGCACAGGTGTTACCTCGCAATCCGACTGTGGTTCAAAATTGCGTAATGTTGTACTTGAATCTTTCCCTTCGGTACTGATCCTGGACCGTAGCCAATACCCCGTTTTGTTGCTTCAGTGAGATGTTGATTAAAATACCTACCTATTCACATAGAAATAAATCTAAGTTAATTTTGTTGTTATTCGAAGTTGGAATTGTTTAAAAAAGTATATTCCCATACATTTTCTAAACTTTTAAAATCAAGTTGTTTCATATTGGGGCCTTTAGTTGTAAACTACATTGGTGTTAAAAATTATCTTACATACATAGAATAACGGATTTCTCAGAAAATGTAAACTATAATTTTATTAATTTGTCTGGAATGAGACATAACATCATAACACATAAATACAAATACAAATACAAATACAAATACTGACGACCAGCTACAGGCTCAAGCCCAACAAGGCTGGTCCTTTGTTTATGAATTCTCCAATTCCCACTGACTATCCAATTGTGTCTTAAATTCGTACACTCCCTTTGAATTAACTATATTTTCTGGCAACGCGTTCCAACTGTCTATTACCCTATTAAAGTAGTAGTTTTTCCTTAAATCCCGATTAAAATGTGTCTTATTCAATTTATACCCATGGCCCCTTGTTCTGTTATCCCTATTGAAATTTAAGCCCTCTGTGTCCCCTTGTTTTACAAACTTGAAAAGCTGAATCAAATCCCCCCTCCTTCTTCTTCTTTCCAGTGTATACATGTTTAGCTTACTTAAACGTTCATTATAGTCGAAATTTGCTAGCCCCTTTATTATTTTTGTAGCTCTGTGCTGAACCCTTTCAATTGATTCTATGTCCTTTCTCATATATGGAGCCCAGAATTGTACAGCATATTCTAGATGTGGTCTTACTAAACCCTTATATAATGGCAAGATTATATTCTTATCCCTTGAAGTTACAGTCTTTTTAATATACCCCAATAACCTATTAGCCTTTTTACCCGCAGCTGAACATTGGTGACCCATTTTAAAATCCCTGTGAATTATCACCCCAAGATCCTTGACTGTTTCTCCCTCCTTTACCTTTACTCCCTGCAGACAGTACTCGGCTCCACTATTCCTGTAACCCATATGCAGAACTTGACATTTCCCTACATTAAATGACATACCCCATTTTACAGCCCATTCGGATATCTTATCAAAATCCCCTTGTAAATTTTCTATCTGTAACTTGGTATCCACTGTCCCCCATATTTTTAAGTCATCTGCAAATATACTGATTCTATTCTTGATCCCCTGACCTATATCATCTATGAAAATTATAAATAAAATTGGTCCCAAAACTGATCCCTGAGGCACCCCACTTATAACTTCTGTCCACTGTGAATAATTTCCTTTTACCTGCACTCTCTGCTTTCTACCCAATAACCAGTTCTTTATCCATATTAATGTTTTTCCCTGAATCCCCAGCCTTTCCAATTTAAACAGTAATGCCTCATGAGGTACTTTATCAAAAGCCTTTTGAAAATCTATGTACATGATATCCACACTGCTCTTATTATCCAGCTCCTCAGTAATTTTTTCGTAGAACTTCAAAAGGTTTGTAGAGCAGGATCTGCCCTTCCTAAACCCATACTGATTCTCTGATAACAGTCCCTCCTCCTCCAAGTATAACATTATATGCTTTTTTAACAGAGATTCAAATATTTTGCAAATTACTGATGTTAGACTTACTGGTCTATAGTTGCCCGGATCACTTTGTATTCCCTTTTTGAAAATTGGAGTTATGTTGGCCAACTTCCAATCCATTGGCACCCAACCTGTGCTATATGTTGAATTAAATATCGTGTGAATTACTTCCCCCAGTTCTTCCGCGCATTCCACTAGTACTCTCGGATAAATATCGTCTGGCCCTGGTGCTTTAGATGGCTTAATTCTTTTCAACTGATGTACTATTTCTTCCCTGTTGAATTTGCATTCTTTAATTATACCCCCTGCAAAGGCTCCATCCTTGGGGTCCTTTTTTAAACTATAGTTACCATTGAAAACCCCCAGAAAAAAGTCATTTAACACGTTTGCCATTCCCTCCTCGTCTTGAATTAATTCACCTCCCTTCCCCTCTAACGGTCCCAGTGTAGTGCTAAATTTATTTTTACCACTTGCATATGCAAAAAATTCTTTTGGTTTTATATTTATTTCCCTTGCTAATTTTTCCTCCAAGGACACCTTTTGCTTACAAATAAAAACAATTTAAGAACACTGCATATCATATAAAACTGTAGCGTGAAACCATAAAAATGACAGTAATATGTGACAAGAAGAATTCTGGAAAAAATGAATAACTTGGAAAAAAGTTAAGTCTTATGCATTTAAAATACGGAATGTGACTTGTACACACATATCACAACGCGATTTCATGTTGAAAATAATGTTGTTTACCACAGTTTGGGGAATAAAGCCCCACTCCTCTAGCAATTAAATCTTTGGGCATTTATATTTCTAGGAGGAGGATGTCTCTGCTTTTCAAAGGTAGTCCCATAACTTCTCTATCAGATTCAGATCAGGAGATTTTGCTGGCCACTTCATTTTCAAGGAATTCATCAACGTGGTTTGCTCGATGTGAACGAGCATTATCGTCCATAAATAAAAAATGAGATCCACATGCACCTTTGAAAAGTGTTGCATAACGTTCCAAGACCCCACTCGATATCCCTGGCCGGACACAAATCCTGTGTTGAAAACGTGTAGGGGTCTACGTCCATCGATCATTATTCCACCCCATATCATAACACCTGCACTACCAAAACAGTCACATTCCAGAATGTTCGAATGAAGATTTCACGTTCTCGACTCCCTCCAGATGTAAAAGCGATTAGAATCAGATGTTAAACTAAACCTCGACTCATCAGTATGGGTAAGTTGATGTTGACTCCAGCTCTGATGTTATTTGCAACAATTAAAGCGATACAGCTTGAGTTGTGAAGACTGTGAAACACATACCTTAGGCTTTCTGGCATAAAGACCTTCTTCATTCAGCCTTCTATATACAGTTCGCCATGATACAACAGTTTCCGTGGCAACTGCGAGCTGTGAACTTAACTACAGAGCAGTAGACTTAATGTTACGACGGGTAGTTATTGCCATACATCGATCTTGAAAAGCAGTTGTTATACGTTTACAACCTTGTACAAGCCTCCTTACAATAGTTCCAGAGTTATGAAATTTTTTCCCTAACGCAAAGACAGTCTGTCCTTAAATATTCACACATCTTGCTGCTATGATTATCTGCCCTGCATCTAAATGCCCGATACTGCTCCACTTTACAGATTCTTCCAAATGATACTTCGGAGCCATAACATACAGTTTCGAGTCGTTAAACACCGAAATCAAACGCTGTATTGCAGAAATACACTTTGCGCAGAACGCTTGATTCATCGCTGGATGACGTAACACCTTGATTTGTAAATCAGAAACGGTTTGAAAACTTTTGATTGGATAGTTCTAATTAGGATTGTCTCACACATTCGCTCGAAAAACGGATTACACCGATTGGGTATTACATGAAATATAATTCTTTTGGGGCATGTAAAGATAATTTTGGATTTGAGTGTATTAATTAACTCTTAAAGAAAAACCCAAAATTTTTATTATTCCTTTTGCATAACCAATTTTTAGTGATAATTAAGCACATATTTTAAATCAATAATCAATAAAAAATTTGTTTTTATTTGCAATTACATTTTATATTGCGATTTTAATATGTTTTTAAGCCGAAATACACACTTTTTATAAATCAAACTCCTCTGTCAATTTTCAATATTTTTGTAAGAAGTACATTTCTACAATATTGTTATAGCATATGCAATAGATCTAGGGAGAGATTTTCTAACAATTATTTACGAGTTTTCATAAAAAAAAAATATTTTACTCATTACACGTTAAATTTCTATAAAAATTTCCAATTTTTTATGTTTATTAATTTTTATAAATTTTTCTGAACTATTTACAAAATAAAAGCTCTCCCTGTGTCTGTTAAAACGTTATTCAAGACCTATAAAATGTAAACAGTTTAACTCTAAGTGCATATATCAAAAAGCCTTAATACTTTGAACTTTGGCAAAATTGCAGAAAACTGATTTTGAGATAATCGCATTTTAAACAAAATACAACAGAACCTGGATTTTGTAATTTACCTTTCGCCAATTGATTGATAAACCAGGAGTCTACACCTTAAGGCTATTTAAAATGTATGGAATAACCATCGGTCGATACACTATGATATACTGTTGCATAAATGGAGGTTTTCATGGAAACCTAAGTCAATGGTTGGCAGTCGATTATGTAGTTCGAAAGTCAAATAAAAGTTAAAAAGCAGCTAGTAGCAGTTTCCTTCGACCCTGAAATTTTGTCCCTTTGTTCTTGAATATCTGAAGCATCGTTTTATCCAATAAAACAATAACACTTTTTGAAATTTTTTTTCGGGTCTCCTTTAAGGCTCGTTCTTACGAATCAAGTTTAATTGACCGATAATAGTTGATCAACAAAAGTTGAATGAAAACTATAGTGAGAACCTTTGTTTCAATAGAGTTGTTCAACTTTTTAGTAGATCAAGAAAAGTTTATTCATGCCAACATTATCGTTCAAGTGATGAGTCACGCGCCACCTGCTTTCGAGTTATTTCCACGCAAACGATCTGTCGTGGTTTATTTTATTCGAGAAACAAAACAAAAGTGTTTTTTTTTTCAGGCCAAGATTGTATCTTCACGATGGTTAACGATAGAGTAAAAATTTGAACGTATTTGAAATCTGCGGGAAATTTTACACCAGTTCTATACCTTAAATGTGATTTTCTATAAATAAATAATTTTTCAATTGTAACTTTGATATTTTTCGCTTATTAAACTGTTGATCGTTTCTATTGAAATGCGAGAACAAAAACTGATTCAAATCATATTCAACTTTTATTTATCAACTATAATCGGTCAATTCAACTGTATTCGTGAGAACGCGTATTTTGATCAAGCCTAGTTCTTTTCCGTATTTTTATGTATTTAAGATAAAAACAACTTAACTGAAAGATCTGTATAACCCTAGTTTTCTTTCGTTTCTTTCAAATCTATGAATATGCGTTAAAATCGTGTGGTGTCTATAAATAGGTTTCTTTGAGAGTTAAGATATAACCCTAGACTAAAAGGACTCTGAATTGAGATATAATATTAGTGAAAGAGTATGTGGTAAAAAATTTAATACTTCCGTATTTGTTTTTTACTCACCTTAAAAACTATTTATATTCCAATGATCAGTTTCGCATTAAAAATAAATTTATTTATAGATGCGACAACCGATAGTGAAATAAACTGTTGAAAATGTTTCTTCGGGTAGGATCAATACTTTTTCTGTCATAATTGCAAAAATCTAAACTGAAAAATATTCTGTCGTACCTATCTGCGTTTCCAATTTGTATGTAAGTCAAGTTTTCCGAATACATCTTATCATTGAAATATGTATTCATTCAAATTGGAAACTTTTCTTCCATTGCCTTTACATTTACCATCCTTATATCTTCTAAAACCGTAATATTTGATTCAACGAGGCATAGAATAAGGTTAATAATTACGGACTCGAAGCAATGCCTAAAAATTCTCAACAAAATAATATGAGAAGATTGTGAGGTAGTTGTATTAAGGTCAAACTGGGGAGCAACAAAAGAGCTGGCACAACACTCTCTAAACTTCCATACCAATTTTCCAAGATGATGGCATTGGAAGCCATGACATATTTAACGTGTTCGATCCTCCAGTTGTTAACTCCGCTCCCCTTCCTTCCCTTAGAAAGGTGGAAATAAATCGATTTACTGTTTTTCAACCTAAAAGAAGCCTTATCTACTTTTACATTATCTAACACACTAGAAAATGACATAGAGTTCCGCGCTGTTACACGTGAACTCGGAGGGATTATTTTAACAAGTGAGATATGGGGGTAACACCATTCTAGGTATATGGTGGTATATAAAAAATGTGGACCTAATATTTACAAATTGTTAAATCGAAGCATAAATACATAAATAAAGGAGATACAAAATGGCAGAGTTACAGGGCACCCTCTCGTCTTTTTATTTTAGGGTCCTATATGCACGATTCGAAGCTAGGCCTAAAAATTACTTAAATACACAATTAGTATGGGGCTGATATTTACAATTCGTTAAATCGAAGCATAATAAATTCATTAATAAGGGAGATACAAATTGGCAAAGGTCAAGAGGTCCTATAGGCATGTTTCGATGGGAATTAGGCTTAAAAATTTATTAAATACACGATTAGTATGGGATTCATATTTACAATTCGTTAAATCGTAGCATAAATACATAAATAAATGAGATGCAAAATGGCAAAGAGTTACAGGACACTCATTCGTCTTTTTATTTTAGGGTCCTATATGCACGGTTCGAAGCTAGGCCAAAAAATTAATTAAATACGCAATAAGTATAGGGATTATATTTACAATTCGTTAAATCGAAGCATAATAAATACATAAATAAATGAGATGCAAAATGGCAAAGAGTTACAGGGCACTCACTCGTCTTTTTTTTTTCAGGGAACTATATGCACGGTTTGATGGGAGCTAGGCCTAAAAAATTAACTAAATACACAATAAGTATGGGGCTCATATTTACAATTCGTTAAATATAATCATAATAAATTCATAAATAAGGGAGATGCAATTTAGCAAAGATCTATAGGTCCCCACTCATCTTTTCATTTTAGGATCCTATATGAGCGGTTTGATGAGAATTAGGCCTAAAAATTACTTAAATACACAATTAATATGGGACTGATATTTACAATTCGTTAAATCGAAGTAGAATAAATTCAAAAATAAGGGAGATACAAATTGGCAAAGATCAAGAGGTCCTCACTGGTCTTTTGTTTTAGGATCCTATAGGCATGGTGGATGGTAATTAGGATTAAAAATTTATTAAACACACAAGTAATATGGGGCTCATATTTACAATTAGTTAAATAGAAGCATAATAAATTCATAAATAAGGGAGATGCAATTTGACAAAGATCTATAGTTCATCACTCGTCTCTTCATTTTAGGGTCCTATATGCACGGTTCGATGGAAGCTAGGCCTAAAAAATTAATTAAATACACAATTATTATAGGACTCATATTTACAATTCGTTAAATCGAAATATAATACATTCATAAATAAGGGAGGTGCAAAATGGCAAAGAGCTACAGGGCCCTCACTCGTCATTTTACTTTAGAGTCGTATAGGCACAGTTTGATGGGAACTAAGCTTAAAAAATTAATTATGTACACAATTTATATGGAGCTCACATTTAAAATTCGTTAAATCGGAGCATATTAAAATCATTGATGAGTTAGTTGCAGGCTTTAAAAGAGCTCAAGGACCTCATAGGCTCCACCCTTCTAGTTTTAACTAGCTGCGATCCGAAAACCCACGTTCTCACCCGGCCTCTCAATCCCAATTTGGTTCCGTCCCCTCTCTCCTGCTTTTAAAAGCTTTTTCCTGGACATTTTTTCCTTCCTTCAAGACTGGCTAATTTCCACTTGATTTAAAGATACTGTTGCCGATGTTGTTAACAGAGCTTAAAACACGAGAGAATATAAAATCGATTACTAGCGTTACCTAGCGACAGCACAAGCGCGTTATTGTTTGAAATTCAATACCAGCTCCCAGACGGAGAATTTCCGTAATTTATCGTCGGAAATGTCTTTTTGTTTTTAAGACTACGGCAATACCCCCTACGATTTGTCAGCCTTTATCACCCTGCTACAAAGAACTAACGCAGTGTAAACAAACGGGCGTTTGCTCGTAGCAGGAAACAGTATACCGCATCAAGGAAGGGATGCTGAAATTTATTGGGGGAAGTCCAATTCATCTAGATGCTTGATGGAAGGGATTTGTCATTTTCTGTAGTTTGGGGGTGTTTGGAACAATTTCGTGGATCTAATAACAGTTTCAGGTATTTTCAATAAAAGTGTATAGACTGTAGGAGCGGGTTATATATTTGTAGCATTTTTCAAGGAAATTGGTGTCAATTTCGGTGGGACAGAACATAAGTAAATATATGATTCCTAGCGCTCATGCACACGGGCATGTGTAATGTTCAGTATTATTTATACTACCTAATATACAAGATGTGATATATGTATGACTGATTGAAGGTATTTCACTTTGGAGACGCATTCAAAATCTTTATACACGACTGGGTTAGAAATTGAGAAACACACAATGCTGAATCGGGAATCACATTTTACTTAATGAATTCATAAAAAAGTTCAAAACTTTTTAAGATTTGTTTGGGAAACTGTAATTTGTATGGCTATTTTTTATTCATCTTTCTCATAGAGATATTTCTTTACTTGGTGACCTCTTTAACAACGCTTTTTTTTAAAACTTAATCGGGGTTTTTTTTCGTTTTTTTACTTAACCTTTTTTTCTTTTTTTAACTTACCATTTTTTACTTACACTTTTTTTCTTTTTTTAGCTTAACTTTTTTTACTAACCCTTTTTTATAACTTAACCTTTTTTACTTTTTTTATAACATAACATTTTCCATTTTTAATTTAACCTTCTTTTTTAACTTAACCATTTTCTTTTTTAATCAGCCATTTTTCTTTTTAACTTAACCTTTTTCTTTTTTTAAACTTGCTATATAATTCTTTTTTTCAACTTAACATTTTTCTTTTTAAACTTACCATTTTTATTTTTTAACTTAACCTTTTTTCTTTTATTAACTTAACCTTTTTCGTTTTTTTAACTTAAACTTTTATTTTTTTTAGCTTAACCTTTTTCTAAACTTTAACAATCCTGGTGGTCCTTGTCTTGACGAGATATCATCATTAGCAAAACTGAACTAATCTTAAAGCACGGGATACCTCTTCTTTGGAAGAAAACTCATCCCATCTTGATCTAGTCATCAAAAAATCGACATCACCTTGACTAGATATCTCGTCACTAGAAAAATTGGTCACATCTTGATAGACGATTACACAGTTTTGGCTAATTTCAAATTCGGCAACGTTAACTGTAAAACGAGAGTTCACTCAAATGATCATGAACTCTATGTTTATGTGATAGTGTCCTTATTAAGTAATAAATTTCTATGTGCATCATTGTCACCAAAACTCGTTTGCAACTTTCCATTCAAATTACGAGAAGCATAAAAAACTATATAAGTTAGAACATATTTATAATTAAAAATATTCAGTTCCGAACCTAACTTATGTCTTAAGGGGGTCCGGGACACATTGAAAAAAAATTTGTATTAATTAATTTAGAATTTAGAATTTTTTTGTACTGATTACCCATTTAACTAATAAACGAAATCATAACACAAAATTTTTCCAAAAGTTCTTTAAAAATTTTAAATTTAAATAAAAAAAGGGTTTATTTTAAATTGCTAAGGTTCAAAATATTCTTTATCAATTTTCAAAATTCTTGCAGTAAATTATTCACAATTTTATAAACTTTAATTTTGATTCAGCAATTTAAAACATATTAATTTAATAAAAAATAAAAAATATTGGTATGAAACATTTTGAAAATTTTAAGGATCTTTTTTTCAAAAAGTTATATTTTTAAAAGTAAATATTTGTTTCAAATTTGCTGAATCAAAATTAAAGTATAATGTTTGAAAAAGATGTATTCCAAATTTCAACCCTTAAACTTTATTGGTTTCCGACTTATAGCAATTTAAATACAGGAAATCTTGAAAAAATGTATCATGGAGAAAAACGCATTTAAAGTTTTAAAGACAAGTGTTGTTGCCATGACAACAACGTCAAGAGTGTTACATTTTTAAAACAACGCACAACAACAATTACTATATCTCTAGTTCTAATTAAGATAGAAACATGATTTAGACGTCATTTTAAGCAGAAAAACACAGCTAATTTCTTAAAAGAATAAAAAAAAATTTCGAAAATTTGACGATTTTTGTGTCACGGACCCCCTTAAGGGCTCAACCTTTCAAAACTTGTTTTTCGATTAGTTGTGTTTGGCTATTACAAGGCAATGACCGAACATACAAGACAGATAGTGTCGAATAAATGGGCATCCACACAAGAAAAGATTTACTGCGCACCAGGAGATTTAGAACCTGCCTATAACTCTGGCATTTGGGTTTTTATTAATTAACGTAGCACTGGTGCAACACAATTCGCTAGTGATCAATCCCCAATGGAAAGATCCCAGAACATCAAAATAATTTTCAACAATGTTCAGATAACGAAATAACACCTGAGCTCTGTAACTCTTAGTAGGCAAATCTACGAAGCCTTCATCAGGCACAAAACACTCATGAAAATCAATTCTTCCTACCACACAATTTTGATTAATTGCTAATTTGGAAATTTTATCTATCCAATGCGAGCTTACTCTGATGATCATAAACGTTTTCTTCTATCAGAATCAATATAATAAACACCCCAATTACCAGACTCGATTTCGTCGTTAATCGCCACCACTCAGACTCTATCCTCTAACCGTCTTATCAAAGGGCAGTTTGCATCACATCCTCGCAGACTCATTCCCCAACTGAGTCATCTTCCAGGTTCCCCGCTTCTCATTTTACGCTCCGAAAACTTTATGCCTTTTTAAGATAGCGTTTCCAAAAGGCTCGTTTGATTGCAGCCTCTGAAATATCTCACTATTAAGACGAAGTTAAGCGCAAACTAAGCGTAACGAATTGTGAGGCTCGCCTCCAAATATCCAGCCAAGGTATGCGGACCGCTCTACACCGTGCCGCAATCAATAAAATTAGGCTTTCGGACCCTTCGCTTCAAAGTGTTCTCCTGTCCAGAGTTGAGGACGGCTGTTCGAAATTATTACGGGCGGCGATACTTAGTGTGTGATAGTTGCTGCTGAAGTTTACGGTTTTATTGAGGTGGCTGTGTGTGTGTGTGTGTGTGTGTGCGTTCCGTGGGTTTGGGATGGAGGATGTTTGGGATTCAAGTGCTGCTACTAAGGGATGCGATTAGGAAGGGGATTTTTCCGATTGAAGTTATGTTTGTCTTATTCGTAGTTTGGGGTTTCCTGTGAAGAGGTTGGAGAATTTCTGAAGTGGAAGTTCAGTAAACCACCATTTTACTCGTTAAACTAATCGAGTGGCTTAAAAGTTTTGATACGGACAGTTTATGATATGCAAACCGAAAACTTATAAATGATGAAAATTGGTTTTATTAACTAATATTTACGAGGGGGGGGGTATGCTGATGTGATACCCTGTGGTATAGGTTCAAAAAATATTGAAGACTTCAATAACTCACAATACTCATTAATCTTGGTATTTGTATCTACTTTTCGTCACTTGCAATACTGACCAGAACATGATGGACAATATCTCGCAATTAGAAGAAGACGAATCGTATCTTTAAAATAATCGGTAATACATCGCCATTTGAAGAAGACTGACCCTATCATTGAAATAATCGGCAATATCTTGACATTACACCGTGTCGCAGTTTATAAAATTATACCTCCCGTACCATTCGCTTCAAAGTGTTGTCATGTCCAGAGTTGAGGACGGCTGTTCGAAATTATTACGGGCGGCGATACTTAGTGTGTGATAGTTGCTGCTGAAGTTTGCGGTTTTATTGAGGTGGCTGCGTTCCGTGGGTTTGGGATGGAGGATGTTTGGGATTCAAGTGCTGCTACTAAGGGATGCGATTAGGAAGGGGATTTTTCCGATTGAAGTTATGTTTGTCTTATTCGTAGTTTGGGGTTTCCTGTGAAGAGGTTGGAGAATTTCTGAAGTGGAAGTTCAGTAAACCACCATTGCTCGTTAAACTAATCGAGTGGCTCAAAAGTTTTGATACGGACAGTTTATGATATGCAAACCGAAAACCTATAAATGATGAAAATTGGTTTTATTAACTAATATTTACGAGGGGGGGGTATGCTGATGTGATACCCTGTGGTATAGGTTCAAAAAATTTTGAAGACTCTTCAATAACTCACAGTACTCATTAATCTTTTTGGTATTTGTCTCTACTTTTCGTCACTTGCAATACTGACCAGAACACGATGGATAATATCTCGCAATTAGAAGAAGACTAATCGTATCTTTAAAATAATCGGTAATATATCTCCATTTGAAGAAGACTGACCCTATCATTGAAATAATCGGCAATATCTTGACATTACACCGTGTCGCAATTAATAAAATTATGCCTCCCGTATCATTCGATTCAAAGTGTTCTCATCTCCAGAGTTAAAGACGGCTGTTCGAAATATTAGTTGTTTCGATACATACTGTGTGATAGTTGCTGTTGAAGTTTTCGGTTTTATTGATCTGGCGGCATTATGTGGGTTTGGTAAATAATTGGTAATTGGTAATTTTTAGTTAACGTCGTACTAGAGCAACACAACGGGCTATTGACGACGGTCCGGGATCAGTCCCTTAAATGTGGGTTTGGATGGAGAAAGATTGGAATTCAAGTGATACTTCTAAGGATACGATTACGAAGGGTATTTTTCTAATCGAAGTTATGTTTGTCTTATTTTTAGTTTAGAGTTTCTTGTGAAGAGGTTGGATAATTTCTGAAGTGGAAGTCAAGTAAACCACCAATGCTCATTAAACAAATCGAGAGAGTAGTGGTCCGAGGCCGATGGTTGTTGATGAACTCCGTCGTGAAAGTTTAGTAAAAAAAAACTCAAAAGACACAGAGTCAAAATTCTGTATTTGGAGTATATTTTACTAAATTTAATCGATCGTCACGTAAGTTACATGTAGTATAAAGTAGCAATTACATTTGGATAGGCATTCAAAATTGTAACTTTCCTCCCACCGCTGTATAAAATCTTTTCTTGATCTCCTCTGTTCTAAAGATGGATTTTATCTTTTAGTTGTCTTGGTAACTATAACTATTTATTGCTCTGACTTTTTTAATTGGCTTTTGCCGCACTTCCTCGGCTTGAAATCTTGTGGACGTTTCTTTTAATTGAAAAAGCTTTGTTCTTAGGTTGCCAGCTTGGCGTTTTACTTCTTGTAAGATGCGAGATGGCGAACCTTACATGTCCCTCCGGGGAAGCACATCCATCACTTAAGTCATAAGTGATGATGCTGCTGCCAATCGCCATCTAGAATCATAACTAAAAGTCATAATTAATTAGCTGGTCTTCATTACGATATCCAGTCCTTCGAGAGAAGCGTGAGAGCTCAAAAAAAAATATCTACACTAACATTCATGAACTCCCACATAAAATACATAATACAAGACACAAGAACGTTATCAAAATTATCTAAATCAGATTACAGTTTTGAGAAGAAAAAAAAATATATACATATTTATATGAACTGAATAAAAACTAGGGTTCATCAATTTTGATGCGCGATAAGGCATCTGCATTGCCATGCTTACTACCCTTTCTGTACAATATATTCATGTTATATCTTTGCAATGCCAAAGCCCAACGTGCAAGTTTTGCACCCTGTGGCATTCCCTGGGTCAAATAAGTAAGGGGGTTATGATCGGAGACAATTTGGACTTGTGCTCCAAATATCCAAGTGTCAAATTTTTTCAACGCACTTAGAACAGCATACGCCTCCCGTTCGATAGTAGCCCAACGAGTTTGGCATGGGGTGAGTTTTCTACTGTAAAAGGCGATAGGACGTTCTTTTCCGTCTTCGTCTTGCTGAGCTAGACACGCTCCAATCGCTGTTGCAGAAGCATCGGTGTACAACTGGTATGGCTGATCTAACACTGGAGTATATAAGAATGGAATTTCCGTCAGCCTTTGCTTCAATTGTTGGAAGCTTGCTTCCTCTTCATCACTCCAAGGTATTTTGTTGGGCACCCTTTTCTTTGTTAAGTTTGTTAAGGGTAAAACCAAGGACGAGAAATCCTGAATGTACTCCCGATAGTAGCTTGCCAGACCAATTATGCCTCTTAACTCTTTCTTAGTAGTTGGACGTGCTAAGTTCTGCATGGCTTCGATTTTCTGGGGATCTGGTGCATGTCTTCCGGAACCTACAATGTGTCCCAGAAACCTCACTTGTTTTTTACCGAACTCGCACTTTTTAAGATTGACTGTTAATCCAACGGTCTGTAGAGTTCTCAGCACGTCTCTGATATGACGCAAGTGATTCTCCCACGAGCTGGAAAAAATGGCCAGATCGTCGATATACGCACGGCAGTACTTTCTGTGTGTCTTAAGTACTTTGTCTATGGACTTTTGGAACGTACTTCCAGCATTTTTAAGTCCAAATGGTAAAACGTTCCATTGAAAATGACCAGAGTGTGTCACAAATGCCGAATATGGTTTAGCTTCTTCTTCTAAAGGGATTTGCCAATAACCCTTTGTCAAATCTAGAACGCTGATGAAAGGAGCACTACCAATTTCAAATAGTAACTCGGTGGCCTGTTGCATTGGGTAAGCATCCGGGACAGTAAAACTGTTCAAAACTCGAAAGTCGACGCAAAGTCTTACACTTCCGTCCTTTTTGGCCACACAGACGACTGGGTGTGCCCACTCACTGTCACTCTCTTCAATCAGTCCTTGTTCAAGTAACTCTTGGATTTGGCGATCCACCTCGTTTTGTAAGGCGATGGGAACCCGATAGGGATGCATTTTCTTTGGCACACAATCTTTAGTTAGTTTGATTGAATGTCCATCAACTCTGGCTCGGCCAGGTCGTGCACTGAAAATTTCTCGAAACCCTTCCAAGGTCTGAACTAATTGGTGTCGCTGTTCTTCGCACAACGCCTCTGTAGTCTGGAACACATGACCCTTAATATCGTCGGCAGATTGACTCTTATTTCGAGTAGGGGCATAAAAGATTTCCCCAAAGTCCTGATCTTGTTCGAAAATCAACCCCACCTGTTCAACTCGGGCTATATAAGGTCGTAGTTTGTTGAAATGCAGCTCTTTTCGGCTTTTATCCTCCATCTCGACCAACGCAGAATGAGGTCGAGTTAACTGGATAATAGTTGCAGGTCCTGACCAGTTCTTCAGAAGTTTGTGACTAGAAGATGGAATAAGGATCAGTACCTTATCACCAACCTTGAAAGTCTTTTCTCTCGCTCTCAGATTATATTTAGATGTGTAATAGCCTTGTGCCTTTTCGGCATTCCCTGCGGCAATCTCGTGTGCCGTTTTCATCCTTTGACGAAGGTCTTCTAAGTATTTTTCAACAGAAGGAGATGCTCCCGTTGGAATTTCGGTTTCTCCTAACCAACTCTCCTTAATTAATTTTAATGGACCTGGACGTAACCTTCCATATACCAACTGAAATGGCGATACTCCCGTGGTACTGTGAGGTACTTCTCTGTATGCGAATAGTAAGAAAGGGAGATGAATATCCCATTGTCGACCATTTTCTTGTATGTTCTTACTGAGCATATCCTTCAGGGTTTTGTTCCATCTCTCCACGGCTCCCATGCTTTCTGGATGCCCCGGAGTTGAAAATCTTGGTGACACCCCGATGACTTGCATGAAGCCCTTGGTGAGCTGTGCTGTGAAATTTGTCCCTTGATCGGTACAGATAGTTTTAGGAAACCCCGTCTGGGAGAAAATCTTCATCAGGACGTCGCAAGTTGTTTTCGCAGTAATGTTCTTGACTGGTATAGCTTCCGCCCATCTCGTGCACAAATCCACAGCACAAACGATAAACTTGTGCCCTCTTGAGGATGGTGGCTCTAGGGGACCAATACAATCTACACTCCACACTTCAAAAGGATTTTCAGGTCTCACAATAGGTTGGATAGGAATTCTGTCATTGTAAGTGGTACCTCTACGTAGCTGGCAGACCTTGCAGCTTTCACAAAAATGCTTGACATCAATCTTGATATTCGGCCAGTAAAAGGAATACTTTATCCGTTGTTTGGTTTTCTGTTCTCCTAAATGACCGGCCAATGGAATTTCGTGTGCCATTTTTAGGACATAGGGCCTTTTAAATTTAGGCAAAACTACCTGCTGAATTTTCTCTCCTCCTACGATTTCTGAGTGTACCAATAACCCATCTTGCACTTCGAATGCATTTCTTCTATTTCTTGCTAATTCCCAAATATCCTTTAAACTTTCATCTTCCAATTGAAATTGCACGAACTCGTTCCGTTTCTCATTAACCCCAGGGTGATTTGCGGTGTCACTACGGGCCAAGGTAAGTTCGTTTAAGGACGAAACTGAATAAATTTCTCCAACTCGAGAAACCCCTTCTTGGCTAATAATATTGCCATAAAGTTCCACCTTCGAGTTTAAAGCGTCATACGTTGAAACGCTTACGAGCATGTCGCTTACTAATTTTTCAGACACTGCACATGTCACTGGGATTTCTCCGTGTCGTCCGTCATTGATTTTCACATGGATTATCTTGAGAGGTGCCATTTCTGTCTCACCAAATGCGGATACAATTTTAATTTTTCCTTCCCCTTCATTTTGAGAATCCTCAATCAGATCAGCCCGGATGACTGAAATCTGCGCTCCAGAGTCGATAATACCGTCGAAGATATTATTACCGCTTTTTAAACTCACTATCTTGAGTTCATCAATACCTCTTTGGTATTCTACAGGCTTTGTGACTGGAACGGTCACTTTTGCCGTCAACATCGATGGAGGCTCCACCATGTCTTCCCTTGCACATGATGTTGTAGCGTCTTGGGCTCCAATATTGCTCACAACTGCTGAAGTTTGTCTTCTTCCTAGCTTAGGACATGCGTTTCTAAGATGCTGAAATGATCCGCAAGAATAACACTGAATCTTCTTCTTCCTTCCCGCTTCATTTTTCGGACTCGTATTACGTTGATGAGTACTCCTCTCGTGAAACTGTCCATATCTAGCAGGAAAATCGAAGTTCCTTTCTTGAAAGCGTCTTCTTTCTTGAAAATGTGAATTTCTTTCCTTATTTACTATATTTTCAGGTGAATGGAATTTCTTCTTGAACCCTCGAACACTTTCGTATTTGTCAAGGAGTTCCGCTAGAGTAGTAGGAGATTTTATTGTGCTCCACTCACACACACACATCGACAAAATGCTCTCGCATTTCCGGAGGTACCTTACGTTTGAATTGATCCGTAATTACCAGATGCTTTAACGTTTCGAAATCCGCAACCTCAAGACCTTGAATCCATTCTTCAAAATAATTTGTCAATTCAAAGGCAAAATCCTTCCACGATTTATCTTCAGTCCGCTTGAGCTGGACAAATTTCAATCGGAAGGTTTCTGGGCTTAGTTTAAACCTTTTTAGCAATAACCCTTTCACGTGGCTGTAGTCATATGCGACAGCCGCTTCTTCTCTAGCAATTAACTGAGTAATGTCATAGGGTAATAAACCCAAAAGCTGTGACACCCAGTCCTCCCTTTTTATGTGAGCATGTTCTGCCTGCCTCTCGAAAAGAACCAGATATAGACTGATGTCTCCTTCTTTAGGATCGAACTTCTGCATCACTCTTTGTAGATCGTATATGTGCTTAGAGTTGCTCGAATTCCCTTCATTTGATGTTTCTGTATTGTGACGGCCTTCCATTTCGAGCCTTAGCTTTTCTAACTCGAAAACAGAACGTTTCTCGAGTTCCATCACAAAACGTCTTTCTTCAGACTCAGCAGCGAGGCGCTTTTCCTCACTTTCAGCCAAGAAACGCCTTTCCTCGGCATTTTTCCGATCTGTTATGATACTGTTTAAAAGATTTTCGGTAAACTCCTGTTCATATTCTTCGCTGTTCAATATTGAGTTCTTTAAATCGATGATTTTGTGTTGCGGCAACACATCTAACCCCAATTCATCTGCCAACACCTTCAAATCCTCCTTCCTTGCTTTCGCGAGATACGCCATCCCAAACAAATTTAACTCAGGAATTAAATTTACGCCACAGAATGCAGAAATAAAAAAAATAAAAAGGTTGGAAACCTCACTCTAAATAGTCTAAAATTATGATTTATATTAACTTTACGCCTTAGCGACAAGCATTCCCAGAAACCCCGTTTTCCAAAACGAAATAGTTATTCTCTAACCCAATAACACAAAAAGTATCTAGTTCTGATGAACTGTTTCACAATTAACCATTAATCTAATTAACACATGGTGTGCTAAATAAAATTTGCACTGTGGTGCACATAACACGTAAGTGTTCTAAACAAAATGAATAGCATTAGCTTTCAACAAAGTCTACTTTCGCTCCGTAATTGTGTGGGAGTTGCATGAATTAAAAAAATAAAAACTCAGGATGAGCTCTCACCTTCATTTCCAGGGTTCGAAGATCCTACCGACTGCGCCAGTAGTGGTCCGAGGCCGATGGTTGTTGATGAACTCCGTCGTGAAAGTTTAGTAAAAAAAAACTCAAAAGACACAGAGTCAAAATTCTGTATTTGGAGTATATTTTACTAAATTTAATCGATCGTCACGTAAGTTACATGTAGTATAAAGTAGCAATTACATTTGGATAGGCATTCAAAATTGTAACTTTCCTCCCACCGCTGTATAAAATCTTTTCTTGATCTCCTCTGTTCTAAAGATGGATTTTATCTTTTAGTTGTCTTGGTAACTATAACTATTTATTGCTCTGACTTTTTTAATTGGCTTTTGCCGCACTTCCTCGGCTTGAAATCTTGTGGACGTTTCTTTTAATTGAAAAAGCTTTGTTCTTAGGTTGCCAGCTTGGCGTTTTACTTCTTGTAAGATGCGAGATGGCGAACCTTACAGAGAGGCTCATAAGTTTTGACACGTTCATGATCTGTAAACCCAAACTCAATAAATGATGAAAATTGATTCGATTAACTAGTATTTAAAGTATGCTAATTTGATGCATGTGTATATAGGTTCAGGAATCTCTGAAGAATTCTATAACTCACAATACTTATTAATCATTTTGGTATTTTTCTCGACGACCTGTCGTAGGTTGGAATACTGACCAGAACATGATAGACAATATATCGCCAGTAGAAGAAAACTGATCACATATTTAAAAAAATTGGCAATATCTTGATGAGATATCTTGCCATTACATCTCGTCGCAATTAGTAAAATTTAGCTTCCTGACCCTTTGTTTCAAAAAGTCCTCCTATTCAGTGTTAAAAACGGATGTTAGAAACTATAACGGGTGTCGATACATATAGTGTGTAATAGTTGCTGCTGAAGTTTGAGGTTTTGTTGAGGTGGCTGCGTTCCGTGGGTTTAAGATGGATGAAGGTTTAGATTCAAGTGCTGCTTTTAAGGTTGCGATTAGGGAGGGGATTTTTTCCAATGGAAATTATGTTTTTCTTATTCACAGTTTAGAGTTTCGTATGAATTTGTTTGAAACTTTTTGTAGTATGTGGGAATCCAATAAATCATATATACTTATTAAACGAATAATGTATCAAAAAAACTTTGTTGACACACTTTGAAGGTTTATTAACAAACACCTATAAATGATAAAAAATCATGGCTTTATTAATTAGTATTTAAGGTTTGGTAAATTTGATGCATGTGAGTACTGGTTTAAGAATTTCTGATGACTGATCAGTAAATCCCAATACCCATTAATCCTCTTGGTGGTTATGCTGGAATAAATATCTCGCGTCATTAGAGAAATTGAACAGATCTTGACGAAGGATATAGTATCTTACCATTAAAAGAGAAAACTGGAGAGAACTTTAAAAAAATGCCAATATGTTGATCACGATATATGTTGCCATTACGTCTTGTCGCAATCAATAAAATTAGTCTTCCGGAACCTTCGCTACAATGTGTCCTTCTATCCAGAGTTGAGTATAACTGTTCGAAACTATTCTGATGATACTTAGTGTGTGAAAGTTGCTGCTGACGTCTGTGGTTTTATTAAGGTGGCAATGTTCCGAAGTTGTTTGGTTTAAAGTACTTTATAAGGATGCGATGAAGTTTTTTTTCCAATGAATGTTATGTTTGTGTTAAGTCGTAGCTTGTAGTTTCTAGTTTGGTATGTAAGTAGAGGTTGGAGGATTTTTTAGATGCATGTGTAGTAGTACAGTAAATCCACAACACGTGTTAAACAAACATGGTGTCTCAAAAGGTTTGACGTTGAAGTGCGTAGAATCCAGTAAATTCCAATACTCCTAAATGAACATGATGTCTCAAAATTTTTGGACACAACATCCAAATGGAATGAACGAAAACTAGTCTATATAAATAAGAATGGAGTGTTTGTTTGTACATTCAATATTTTCGACCATTTCAAGTTTTCTGTCCGTTTTGGACCCTTCTGATGCCGAATCCGCCTTTTTCTCGTTTGGTGTCTGTCTGTCTGTCTGTCCGTCTGTCTGTCTGTATGTTGTGCCCTATACACGTCCACGCGGTTTAAGATATTTTCATGGAAATTTGCATACAGTGAGTACTTATCTTGATTTAGTGAGTGGAATTGGTTGCGAAAGTCTGTCTGTCCGTCTTTTTGTTCTATGTTCGATTTTGTGTTTGTGTAAGCATCACATGAATTGCATTCCAGATATTTGATTGCAGTGTATTTTATTTTATACACTATCTATTAATATAGTGAATGCAATATTGAACATATCTTTATTGTTATATTTAGATGAGTTTCATGCTACAACACCTGAGTAAGTATACTCAAATCAACCATAATTTGGTAGTTTTGGAAAAATTGGAATGTCTATTGAATATTACGATTACTTCGATTGTTTTACCAGTACTGCTGAAAAAGTAATTATTCTTCAAAAAATTATATTTTTTAATGAAATTTCAGCTCTGATACTTCATTTATTTCGAGTCTTATTTTTGTTCTTAGCGCAATGAAAACGATTTTGGAATATTTGAGACAGACGATATTTTTTAAGGAAACGAGAATGAACAAGATCGTGTGAGCAGTGATATTTTCTGTTTCTTTCGCTCTGAATTAATTTCACATTTCTAAATTTTGTGCACTTTTAGTTGTAAGTTGTGGCAATTGTGCGAGATCAAGAGATAAAAATGAATCACAAATTAATATCTTTAGAACAATTTTTCCGACATCTTTTATTTTGTTCTATTTTACGGTTTTCTGTTTTAAATATTTATTATTTGTAATAAATGTGTTTTCCTTCTCATCACACCCAACAGCACCACAAAGTATTAGACTTGAAAATGTTAGGTAAGTCAGTATAAATTTTCAGTAAATTTTAAGTGTAGTTATGCCATTATTGAAAGAATAATGCCGTTATTTAAAGAATAATGCCGTTATTTAAAGAATAATGCCGTTATTTAAAGAATAATGTCATTATTTATAGAATAATGCCGTTATTTAAAGAATAATGCCGTTATTTAAAGAATAATGCCGTTATTTAAAGAATAATGCTGTTATTTAAAGAATAATGTCGTTATTGAAAGAATAATAATGTTTAAAAATCCAAACTAGAACTTTTTCCAACATTAAAAAATTTGTTGTAGTAATGACAGGAGAAGATTGCAAAATTTCACAATGTCGCATACCGGAGGCAAGAGTGCCACAAGTAAGAAAATATTGTTTTGTTGACTATGAGTGCGAGAGCACTCGCCGTAAATCGTAATTTTAATTAATTGAGTTGCACATGACGAGAACTTAAGAAAGGGAATTCCAAATCTTCCTATAAATCGTCTTTTATAGTAGTAAACTTAGTATCACCTTTCGTCTTTTTGTAGCTTTGTCATACAGCAATTGTGCGATGTATGTGAAATGTATTACATGAATGGATATGCATGTGTAGGATTTGTGTCCAAAGTAAGTTGTAGAAAATATAAAGATGGCGAAAGGTGTTAAAATAAATTTTTATTCTACAAAAAACGTAAGTCATTATATATTTTGGTTATCTCTTCAATCTAGAGTAAACGAATTCAAACCGAGTAAGATCGGGTATTTTGCTAGTATTGGATAAAAGTGAGTTTCGTTACTTAATTTTTAAGATTTGTTAATTTGAGATCCCAGCATCCTATCTTCAGAAACTCAAAAACATTCTAAGTGGTTTCGACAAGATATATCGTTCATCAAGAACTGATTAATTTTTCTATCATCATTTATCCGGTCATCAAGATAATATCGATTTCATGATGATGACGAGATATCAGGTCTGTCTTTTCACTGATGTGGATATATCTTCTCCATCAAGATCTGGTAAGTATTGCGCACTTATTTATTTTATTCATCTGATAACTTTATATCTAGTACAGACTAGGGATGCTACATCGATAGCAAAACATCTATGTTTTGAAACATCGATGTTCAAAATTAAAACATCGATGTTGATAATACATCGAACCAAAAACATCGATGTTTTTAAAATTATGTGTATTTAAACTTTTTTCCCCAATTTCTTAAAACTGGTTTAGCAACTATTGATGCGACATCGCTAGCAAAACATCGATCTTTTGAAACATCAATGTTCAAAATTAAAACACCGATGTTGATAGTACATCGCCCCAAAACCATCGATGTTTTTAAAATTCAGTGTATTTTAACTTTTTTCCCCATTTCTTAAAACTGGTTTAGCAACTAGTGATGCGATATCGGCTCCAATGCATCGATGTTTTTATAAAACATCAATGATTTGAAAACATCGTCGTCACATCCCTACTTTTCAGGCCCTTCACTCTTGGCCACTTGGATCTATAAGTATGTTCAATTATCTAATTATGAAAATTATGCTACTTTATTAATTTTAAAATTTTTATAACAATACTTTTTTCATTTAAAAATAAAACATCGACACCGTAAAAACATCGACAAGTATAAACATCGATGTTACAAAAACATCGACTCCAATACATCGATGTTTTTTAAAAAACATCGATGTCGCATCCCTAGTACAGACAACCACCAGGACTGTTAACTGACATAAGTAATGTTTTTATGCTAAACTGTTTAATGACTTTTAATGTGAAACCGTAAAAATTATTACCATTTTGACTCGATTAAAATTTTGTTAATATGCAATTATTACCATTTTGATTGTATATCGTTTAAACGAATTTCAATACTACTCTATAGCTGTCAACATCGGGAAAGTAATCTTTTAGCTTCTTCTAAAAAGTGTCAGTTAATGAATTCTTGCCTTAAGCTTATGACATCACTCACTCCTTTCAACAACGCCGTATCTCAAAAATCGGCAATTTGTAGTGATACCTGTTTTCATAATGCCCTGAAAGAGTAGTATATCCCTGCAAGATCGTTATATCTCACCACTCAATATTTAGCCGCTAGAGAGCATAACTAATATTTATTTTTAATACATTTAAATCTACTTTTAAACTTTAAAATCACTCTCCTGAGAATCACATTGTATGAGATATGACGTTGTTGAGAGGATATGTAGGTAGAGATTAGTAAATTTTAGAAGTATGTCAGGTCCAGTTAATCTACAATACTCACTAAACAAACAGTGACTCTAACGTTTTGACACATCATTTAGAAAGTTGTGAACAGACAAGTATATCAGATAAAACTTATGGTTTTATTAATTAGTATTTACGTTTAGTTAATGTGATTATGTGAATATAGATTTTAGCATTTCTGATGTGTATGATGTTCAGTAAATCACATTACTTATATTGCATAAAGGAGGCCTCAAAAGTGTTTAACACTATACAAACGTTTCTGGACGAAAACCTATGCATTATGAAACTCGGTTGGTATTAGTTATCTTTGAAGTGTTCTTAATTTGATAACTCGTAGAGTAAAAATTCACTAATGGACAAAAACAATATTTGACTGTACAACAATTATAGGACTATAAATAAAAATTGGAAATTTTCTCTACAGTGCCTTCAAATTTGAGTGCATTTTTACATATATTTACGAATGGTCCAGTTGCAATTCCATTTGCATTGCCACAGTATGTAATATAACTGAAACTAAATAGTTTCAAATTATAATGAAAAGACATATACCGTAATATATTTATCCCTAATCCTTAGAATATAAACAAAATTATGTAGTGCTTCGTTAAATTTTGTAGGAGCTTCATGAAAAAAATAATAAATGATTTGCATTAGTAAATGCAAATCATTATACTAGTTATGCAATAGAGCAACCAAAAAATATGTATTTAAATAAACATGCTTAAATTTAAAATACGTATTTTGTTTAATGTAATAAATAGGTTTTAATTTTACGTTATTTCCTATATTATACTGTTTACCTATAAATGTAT
This sequence comes from Metellina segmentata, assembly GCA_947359465.1. NCBI lineage: Eukaryota > Metazoa > Arthropoda > Arachnida > Araneae > Tetragnathidae > Metellina > Metellina segmentata. The sequence continues at coordinate 65,135,417 of OX375883.1, forward strand.
CGTTTAAATTTAAAAGAGTTGCCTTTCAAAATTAAAACCAAAATATGGTCAACATTTTAATTAACTTTTTTTATTGCTCACTGTCATTGACTACAAATACGAATAAAATTACCAACTGTAACAATTGTAATTATTTCCTGAGATCTGGACAAGAAGAATTTCAATAAACTAATTTTAATATTGACATTTCCATTTTCACAAATTCATTCGAACGCTGAAAAAATTATTTTCCAGCAGCACTTCAACGATTTCTTTCAACACATTCCTTATAAAAAATAAAATGTAAAATCAACAAAAATTCTCCCTGAAAGCTAAATTAAAAATACTACTCATACATGTGTATTCAATGCGCTACCTTATTCACAGATAATGAAGAAGAAAGAATTACATACGTACAAAAAAGCCAATATAAAAAACAATTCCAAAAATTGGATCCCTTCAAATTAATATCAGTATTTTGTCGAATTCTTCACAGGATGAACAACATAAAAAAGTTAATTCATCCATGCATAGAATATTACTTTGATTAATTATCTTTTGAATAATATTCTTCTAATGAAAATCCACAAAAAAATCACAGTAAAAAAATCGTTTGCTAGCGCGCGTTCAGAAACAGAAACAAGTGCATTCTCCTAACCAAAGCAGAAGCTATAAATTAGATTTTAGTTCCAAATTAGAAATATTTTCTTCCTTTTTTTATTTCGTATTCCTTTCCCTTCATCGGACTATTATTATTTCCGGCATTATGCTTCTTTCCCCTTAAGATAACGTGGAATTTAATTAACAAAAATCGATTCTTTCTTTTGAATTCATTTCTGGACTAGAGCTCTTTTGCTTGATGTTCTGCGTAATTAATTCCAAAATATCTTCCCTAGCCATCGTGGTACTCATGAATAATGATATAGATGACGTCCTTTAACTCAGAGTTTCATTGTTATTTAGATTCGGATCAAGATTCGATCCTGATTACATGGGTACTCATAGCTTTTTGTAATTAATTTGATGATTGAAATTCTTTCTTGGAACTGTGTTTGAGAAAGAATATTTCGACACTTTAAGACGGTTAAGTTTTAAAAATGTGATCGCTCAAGCGATTGCTTAATATCTTGTAGATCAGGAAAATAGCATTGATGAATAATAGCATTTTTAGAAACTAAATACGACTGCATTTTGTTCTAGATTGGAAAATAATATATTAAATCTCAAGCAAAATCCAATTAAAATAAATTGAGGTGTTGAAAGTAACTTATAATGTCATCGAGATCCAATGATGTTGCCAATGACAAAATACACTGTTGTAAGAAATTAAGAGAATTTCCAGACTTGGTCGATTATCTCTAGAACTACTGTACCGATTTTTATGAAATTTGATATGTACATACATTGATACAATACAAAACAAATAACCATTCAATAATTTTAATACACACGCATGATCGTGCGTAACACTCGTTGGAGTTGGAAGGTATGAAACAGTGATTGCAGGATAAACAAAAAAATGTGTTAATAGATGGGTTAATAGGGGGTACGGTCCCCTCTTACAGATATACAGGTCTCGCAGCGTGATTTCATACTTGAAATAAGGCAGTTTATCATTTCCTGTGGCAATTGGTCCCACGCATTCAGAACCGGTGTTTTCATTCCCTGGATGGTTCTCACTGGCGAGTTGCAATTGCCCTCGCCAGAGCGTCCCAGACATGCTCTATAGGGCTAAGGTCTGGCTGGACAATCCATCCGGCGAATATCCTCACTCTCTAGAAATTCGTCGACCAAAAGAGCTCTATGTGGCCTCGCGTTATCGCCCATTAAAATGAACTCAGGGCCAACTGCACCCCTGAAAAGGCGAACATAGGGCTCCAAGACCTCATCCCTATACCTCACACCAGTAACACTGCTACTTTCAAAGACATGGATAGGCGTGCGGCCATCCAACATGATGCCTGCCCAGACCATTAAACCTCCTCCGACATAATGGTCGATTTCACGGACATTGGAGAGTAGGTAGCGGGTCCCTGGTTCTCTCCATATGAACGTACGGCGAGAATCGGTGTTTAGGCTGAACCGGGACTAATCTGTGAAGAGAACGATCGACCATTGATCCATACTCCAATCTCTATGCTCTCTGCACCATGATAAACGGATTCTCCTGTTTGTAGAAGTGAGCGGGACGCAAACAGCAGGTCTTCTTGCGAACAACCCTTTCTCATGAAGTCTTTTGGAAACAGTCACCCTTGATACACGGGTTCCTGTGGCTGCATACAAGTCACGAGAGAGCTGAGAAACTGTAGCACTCCTGTTACGCCTCGCTATAATCGAAAAATGGAGATGGCCGTCGTGGTTCTTGGACGACCATGCCCAGGCTTTCTCTCGATGGATCCGGAATCCTGGAACTGTTTCCATTAGTTAAACACGACGCTGGGCGTTAAATTGAACTCTCTTCAAATTTGCACATGAGATTGTCCTGCTTCTAGCCTCCCCAGATTTCGCCACCTCATTCCATCATCTAAACGTTGGTGGTTACTCATTTTTACTGTTACAATTTGAAATTAACCGATTGCTGAAAAATAACACCAAGAAATTCGCCGAGGAGTTCTCGCGAACGAAATGCGTCTTAACTTACGCGCGCTTATAAAGCCTGTTTCTCTACTGGCTCCGTCTACACACACGTGTACGCTTACGTAATTGAAGTACAAGATTTGCATTTTTGTCTAGAAGCAGTGGTTTTACATTCAGTTCAGTTCTTTTCATGAAATTCGATAGAATATGCAAATTCTTTTAATTTATTTCACCAGTCCATCTCAACTTCAGGATATTGCTATTTTATGGTGACCACATGAAGATCTGGTAAGTATATATAGATATAGATATTTTCTTAAACAAGGGGAAATTTACAAAATAAAAACCAAAAGGAATTTATTGAAAACGAAAGTGTTGGTGGATCAGGGCGTCATCAGGGAGGAGTTTCAATAAATTCCTTTTGGTTTTTATTTTGTGAATTCCCTCTTGTTTAAGAAAAATATATTCCTTGCCATGCTATGTCTGCAGCTTTCAGCGCGCTTGCACAGTTGGTTTTAACTTTTCTTCTAACTTTCGTTTTCTGGGGTTTAATACATATGATTTTTATTTTTATTTTGATCTTTCATTAAATTACGTATTTGAATGATATAAGTATATATACATGTATATATATATATATATATATATATATATATATATCTCGTTTTCTTCATACTATTTTTATATTGTTTTGTTTCGTTGTTAGCTTTTAATGGTGTTTGGGGGAGTGTATGAGCATTTTTTTTTTTGCGTATTGCTGCTCATACGTAGAAAACACAATTTTGTGTTGTCTAGGTCTGGCTCCTCTCTGATAACGCCCTGTTCCGCCAACACTTTAATTTTCGAAAATTTCCATATAGCCTATATTTTTTATTTTGAATTTCCTTTTGTTTTTCAAATTATTGTATATTGCGTATGCCTTGCATGAAGGTACATGTCGGCTACATATGCAAATCATCAGAAATGCAGTGTGATTACGCAGACGTCATTTACACGGCGTCCAGGCTCAGGACGCCCTCGACAGACCAGTAGTCGAGAAGACCGTCACATCATACGAAATGCACGCGTAAAGCCAACTGCCTCATTGGCCGCTATCCAGACACAGGCAGCACCTTCACTACGGGCCCCTGTGTCTTCCCGAAACATCGCAAGGCGCCTGGCTGAATGACTTCTGGTATCGCAGCGCCCATTACGTGTGCTGCCAATGACACCCACCCACCGACGCCTCCGTTTGAAGTGGTGTCGCGCACGACGAGATTGGACTGCAACAGAATGGATCCAGGTCATCCAGCGTCTTCAAAAATGAATCTAGATTCAATTTGAGCAGTGAGGACAATCATGTTCGTGTGTGGAGGCCCCGTGGTGAACGCCTCAATCTTGCCTTCGCTTTGCAGCGACACACCGCTCCCACAGCTGGTGTGATGGTATAGGGTGTCATTGTTTATGATACACAGTCACCCATAATATTGATCTATGGCCCAATGACAGCCCAGCAGTACGTCCTTGACATTCTTCAGCCACATGTGATCCCAGGAGCCATTTTTCAACAAGACAATGCTCGGCCACACACAGCAAAGAAGTCACAAGATTGCTTCCGCCACATTACCACCCTTCCCTGGCCTGCTCGATCCCCAGATTTGTCACCAATCGAGCATATGTGGTATCGTTTGGGACGGCAAGTTGGATACCCTACGAGTTTGGTCGAACTAGAGGCGCGTTTACTGCAACTGTGGAACGAGATGTCTCAGGACATCACACCGAACTTGCATGCCTCAATGCCCGCTCCTATCGCATTGTGCATTCGTGCTAGAGGGGGTCCAACAGAGTACTAAAACATGCATTCATTTGAACTTTTTTCTGCAATAAATTATCTGTATATATAATCTGTATAATAAATTATCTGAGTGTATATATATATATTCGCACATTTTTAGATGATTTTGGTTAACGGTAATAAAAAATCGTTTGCTGCAAATGAAATAATTGCAGTTGTACTATGTTTTTAAAAGTCAAAAGTATCGTCTGCGGCTTGTGAGGTTTTTTAACTTAAACTATTATTATCAGGAATTTAAAAACTTAATTCATACGGATTTTGATGAATGGAAGTTTTTGGTTAAATATTGCATTTTTAAAGGTGAGCATATGTACACTCAAATTAAGGGTATACCCCAAGGTTCAAATTTTTCTTGTTAATTTATTTCTTCATTATTTTTAAAAAAACTTTTGCCTTCAGATAAATTCTGCCTTTAGATTTTTTTATGATTTAATTGTTTTTAAGAATAATAATTTTTCTAATATTTGGAAATCTATCTATCCAGATGACCTTTTTTTAGTTAAAACTAATTTAGATAATATTACTACTAATGTTATCAACTTAAAAACTTCTGTTTAGTGCGGCAAAGCTCACTTTAATGTCTACGACAAACGTAACGATTTTAAATTTCCTGTTATTAAATTAATATTTTCTCCAATATTTCTAAAAGAATCTACTACAATAAGATTTCTGGTCAGTTAGTACGTTTCGGAAAAATTTGTAACTCTGATTCTAACTTTCTCTTGCAATATAAATATCTAAAAAACACATTTCTCGGTAATATATACCATTTTTCATTCTTTAATACAGGTGTATGACAAAAATATTGAAACCCCTTTTGATATGCATGCTTAAAAAGTAATGTTTATTCTAATGAAATTTGTAGATGGCGCTGGTGTTTCCGTCTACTGACGCCACCTATACAACAACGTCACAGATCAATCGTTGTCGAGAAAATTTTCTGTGAAGTTGTAATTGTCAACATGTCGGAGCTAACAGATTTCGAACGTGGGCAAATTGTTGGAGCTCGTCTGGTGGGTGGTTCCGTAAACACGATAGCCGAAGTGTTTAGTGTTTCAAGAGGTACTGTACCTAAAATTTATTCCGTATATTTGAAAAGCAGAAAAACATCATCGCTAAATCACAGCGCGGACGAAAGTGTGTGTTGAGTGATCGTGACAGACGATTATTAAAGAGGACTGTGACTAAAATTAACAAGAAAACAGCTTCAAAATTTACTGCTGAAATGAATGTCATGCTCACAAAGCCTGTGATTACCAAAACAGAAGGAATGGAGCTCCATAAGCAGGGTATTACTGGTCTAACTACAATTTAAAAATCATTCATCAGTGATGATGCGAATGCCTGTAACAGGAAAACGTGGTGTTTAAATCATAAAACCTAGACTATGGAGCAATGAAAGACAGTAGTTTGGTCGGATGAGTCTACTTTCACACTGTTTCCCACTTCTGGCGAATTTATATATATATATATATATATATATATATATATATATATATATATATATATATAGAGAGAGAGAGAGAGAGTGTGAAATATGGCGGGGATTCTGTGATGGTTTGGGCAGTCATGCCGTGGTTTTCTGTTGGGCCCCATGATTACTCTGCAAGGCCACATTAAGGCCAAGGATTATGTGAACATTTGGTCGATCAAGTCCATCCCATGGTACAAGCTTTGTTCCCCAGTTGTGAGGGTGTCTTCCAAGACGAGAAATTTCCAGTTCACACAGCTCACATCGTCCAGGACTGATTTTCTGAGCACGAGGATTATTTGTAACATCTCCCCTGGCCACCACAGTCACCAGACCTCAATATTATGGAATCTTTGTGGTCTACATTGGAGAGGAATATGCGTGATCGATATCCGTCACCATCATCGTTATCTGAACTTGCCACCGTTTTGCAGAAAGCATGGTACAAGATTCCCTTGGCAAGCATACAGAAACTTTATTTCGAACTTTATTTATTATCCATTTCGAGAAGACTTCAAGCTGTTTTGATTGCCAACGGTTTTCTACGCCATACTGGACAAGGTTACCTGAGTTTTTTCGGTGTTTCCATATGTGTGTCCAACTTCTGTACTTATCTTAAAATATTTCATACTATCAACTGATGACTGATTCTATTTCGTAATTTCCTCTGAGTCATATAAATTGCTTTTCATTTTTATTTTACTGTTTCTGAATTTTTTTTTTTTTTTGAATAGGGGATGGAGATTTTATTTTTCTAGTTTTTATTTTTATCTTTTATGGGGTTTTCTTGAAATGGGGGGGGAAGTTTAATGTTAGCGTTCAGTTGACCGAGGTAGTTGGAGGCATTTGGTGACGATCTTTTTTTTTGTTTTATTTATTTTTTGCTTTTTAATGGTGTTTGGGGGAGTAGAATAATAATTATCAGCCTAATGCTGCTTATATGTAGAAAACACCATTTAATGTGGTCTGGGTAGGCTCCTCCCTGATGACGCACTCATCCACCAACATTTCTTCATTTTATACCATTTACTTATCGTAATTACTTTGAATTTCCTGTGTTCTTGAAATTATGTACTAAGCTTCCGATAGATGGTTCAGTAGGACATATTCCTTTTAGCCTATAAGCGTACTCATCATAACATTTTCGCATCATTTTTTAAGTTTTGAAATGAAGATGCATCAACTTATAAGTTTATTAGCAATATTTTTCTTTCAACCAGCGTAATTTTTTATCAAGATATCTGTTTCTTAGAATTTTATGTTACTTACTATATATTACTGGTATCATATAGTTAGGAATAATTATATGATATAAAAGTTAGATTGAGAGTAGTATATAAGCTAAGATTCTATATAGTATACTATATATCTCACTTTTAGTGTAATAAGCAGAAAAAGCGTTAAAAAGAACCACTAACACTCAATGATCTCCATTCTTCTAGTAGAATCCTAACTCCATTCAATCCATCTGCTTTTTTTTCTCTCTTGACACAAAACAGAAGCGTTTCGGCCTTTAGCATTTCGCAGAGATAATCAATTTCAATTATATCACAATTTCTGCCTTGATTATCGCAGCCATTTTCTATGATATAGCAGGAGATAAATCATTTTAATAATAATTGTTTGATTAAATTAATGGTTTTTTGTTATGCTTTCGCTACGACAAAGGCGATGGATAATGCAGCATTGCCGTTCTTTTATAGTTTGGATTTCAATGTTTGATCACAAATGACTGTGACTTGAAATGATTTATTTCAGAAGCTAATTATCATAATCTATTTCTGGAGAATATCATATACTAGTAGCTACTTTCATGCTTTAATCAATTTTTTGTTTAATATCCTTTATTGAACGCCGAATGTGGATTCAGAATGTTAATATATTGTGATGTAAGGGTAGCTAGTGTTAGAAATGCAATATTTTGAATTAAATATGCATGCATATGTATCACTTTTCATTTCCCATGAATAATTTTGTATTTCAATTCAATTGACTATAGAAATCGTACTAATGAGTATGATTGGAATCTTTGCCTGATATTTAGATAGGATTAACTGAACTTTTTTGAGAGTATTATGCATCAGAGTAAGTCATTTAAAAAATAAATTAATCAGAAATCTTACAAACATTATGTCAAGCTTCCTCAGATTTAAGAAGAAAATAATCTTATTTTGCCGATTTTTGTTCTAGTTTTTCGTAAATGATCATCGATAATGTTCGTTGTTGTTGATAGGTTCCACCCCTTATCTGTTTTGCGGGCCACATTATCAAGCTACATAAAGGATACCAGTATCATTTTAGATGAAGGACCCCTCATGAAATGAAAATCGGTAACACTTCTTCAGTTTTCATATGTTTACACCCCTTATCTGTACTTTGAATCACAGTACCATTTTTAATTAGGAACCCCAAAACGATTTTAGATGAAGGACCATAATATTAAATAACACTTGGAATCACATAATTATTTTAGATGAGGAGCAGTAGTATCCTTTTAGATGTGAGATTCAGTACCATATTAAATTTCATAATTTCATTTTATACGAAAAACCACAGTATCGAGTAAAATGAGGAATCCCATTACCATATTTTAGATAAGCGAGCGAAGTATTAATTTATATCAAGAACCCCATATTCATTTTAGACGAAGAACTGCAGTATCAAGTAAGATAGGAGATTCCAGTATCATTTTAGGTGAGTGGACCCATTATTATTTTAGAAGAAAATTCCCAGTTTCATTTTAGACGAAGGACCTCAGTATCAAGTAAGATAAGGGGTTCCAGTACCTTTTTATATTAAGAACCCAGAATGATTTCAGACGAAGAACCATAATATCAATTAACACTAGGGATCCCAATTTCATTTTTAGATTATGAGTCTTAGTATTATTTCAGATGTGAGATCCAGTTCCATTTTAGATTATTCAGTCTCATTTTAAACGAAAAACCACAGTATCGAATTAGATGAGGTATCCCATTATCATTTTAGATAAGCGACTCCAGTGTTATTTTATATGAAGTATCACAGATTCATTTTAGACGAAGGACCCCAGTATCGAATTCGATGAGGTTTCCCATTATCATTTTAGATAAGCGACCCCTGTGTTATTTTATATGAAGAAGCACAGATTCATTTTAGACGAAAAACCACAGTATCGAATTAGATGAGGTACCCCGTTATCATTTTTGATAAGCGACCACAGTGTTATTTTATATGAAGAAGCATAGATTCATTTTAGACGAAGGACCCCAGTATCAAGTAAGATAAAGGATCCCAGTATCATTTTAGATGAGAGGTCACGGTTTTATTAATTTCGGTTAAGAACCCTAGTTTCATTTTAGACGAAGGACCACAGTATGAAGTAAGATGATGGATCCCAGTACCATTTTAAATTATATACTCTAGTAACATTTTAGATGAAGAACCCCAGTACCATTTAATTGAGAGACCTCAATAATCTTTAAGGATTATTTTGGTTTGGTATTATCCCGCATGACCGTGTCTGGTCTGTGGGCTGGGAAAAACTATCCGTAGTGTCATTCAATCCATCTGGTGTTCAAATATGTTATGAAAATAGGAATAAATTCCATGAATTTCAAATTTGGAAGAGAAATACGCTTTAAGATTTAAATTTTCTAATTCTGTGAAATTTGAAATTTCAAAAATATTTTCTTTACAAGATTCTGTAGCATTAAAAATTGTCAACAGATATTGCAATGTTTTATAAGACACTGCAGGTGACTGCTATTCTAAGCAAAAGGAAATTCAGCCTAAAATAGAATATAATTCACCTCCTCTTCTGTTCGATGCACGATAACCTAATGAATTTCTGCTCCCTTGACGCGCTAATAACCTAATGGTCCGAAATTTTGAAACAGTCCTAAAGGAAGGTTTCATCGACGATCGAAGCCTTATGCCTCTTCCTCTCAGCAGCATAAAACCACTTTGATCTGTTTGAAATGTGAGGCTGGATACACTCAACCGTCCCAAACTGCTTAAAAATAGGCATAGCCTTATACTGAGCATAAAGATTCCCGGAATCGTAAAAGAAGCGGTGGCCGTCTTTTATGATCACTACTGGACTTTTACGACACTTCGGAAACCACTTTGTCGAGCTTCGGCGTAGATGGGAAAACGCCATTTAAAATAATTGTGGTAAGTAGCTGCGCTTAGGATGGAAACATAGATGGATATTATTTTATTTTTCATTTGATGAGATGGCTGTGACTTTATGTGCATGTCATTTGAAGAGCAGTGAGAAAGAGAGAATGATGAATTCTAATTGCTGATGTGATATTTAGAAAATATGCTAACCTAATATATTAGTACATTGAAGTTGGTTGTTTTCGGGTTTTATGGCAGATTGTGCTATATTTGGTCAATACAAGAAAGATAAAAATAAAAGGAAAAAATATCATTCGAGTACCTCGGTGTTATAATGCCTGTACACACCAAAAGAATATTCACCCCTGAATGCTAATACATTAAAAGATATAAAACAAAATAATAAGTTTTGTATAACTTATTTCCATACAAAGTCCTTAAAAAGCATTGAAGCAAAATATTGATTAATCTAAAATGTATGATATAAACCTCCACGTGATTTTGTCGAGATATCAGGTCTATCAAGATCCCACCAACCGTGCTAATGACGAGATATCTCGTCATCAAGATATGGTTAGTTTTTCTAAGTCAGATATCGATTATTTGATAAAGACGAAATCAATACTTGGCCCGTTTTTTCCCCCTGTAGACGTGGTATCTCGTTCATGAGGATCTTGTCAGTTTTCTTCATGATGCGATACAACATTAAGACAAATCCCCAATATTATCAAATACTTTTGGGATATATTCAATCATACTTTGATTATGCGTATTACATATATTGATTGACAATAAGACTGATATAAACTAAATGGATTGTATCACTTAGACGAGGTGAAACTAAGGAATAATGACTATGAGATGTCTATTAAGTTCATATTACCAATCCAAGAGTTTCGACTTCATATATGGTCTAAGATCTGGTCAATTTTGCAAATGGCTAGAGGTCATGTTGATGCAAGATTTTCTTATGACTCCTAAGGGGAATAAAAATCCAATTTTTGGAAAAACTGAGGTGTAACTAAAATTCATATTAACCCTTTAAGTGATTCGACTAGATATCTGGTCGAAGCTCTGGTTAATTTTGAAATGGCGAGATACCTCGTTGATGCAGGACTACCTTGTGATTCCAAGGGGAATGAAAATCCAAGCAGGAAAAACTAATTGTTCCTTGCTCAAAACTGGTGGCAGTTTGGAACGGGCTTTTGCACCAGAGACTAGACTCTACAGGGTATTTTTAAGACTGATAAGATCTAAATGAAGCATGAGGTGTAGCAAAGGAATAATAAGCATGAGGTGTAACTAAAATTCATATTAACCCTTTAAGTGATTCGTCTAGATCTATGGTAGAAGCTCTGGTTAATTTTGCAAATGGCGAGATACCTCGTTGATGCAGGACTACCTTATGATTCCAAGGGGAATGAAAATTCAAGCAGGAAAAACGAACTGTTCCTTGCTCAAAACTGGTTGACAGTTTGGAAAAAGGCTTTTGCACTAGAGACTAGACAATATAGATGTTTTTTTCGACGCTAAGTTTTAAGTAAGTAAGAGGGTTAGGTTGTAAAACGTTAACTGCAATCTGTAGTAAATTGTTTGGTGCTTTTACAGCGTTCAGAGTACGTTTCATATCATGTTGTTAATACTTTCAAATGATGCATCCGAACATTTTCTTAATGTGTCTTATTTTTTCATTGAGAAGACATTTTCAGAGAAATTAATATTTAACGTTATGCGATCAGATACATTTTTCTTACAAAAAAAGGCATATGAAATTTGGAAATAATGCCAAAATAAATATTAAAACAATATCTTATGCAAGTAAAATGTATTCAAATGTATTTATGATACAATATTCCAAGTCTGATTACACTCTTAGTATTTGAGACTCAGGAGATAAAAAGAAATATTCTGATACTTTTCGACTGGTTGTACAAATTACATTTATCTCTTCTGAACTGGTTTCCTGTAAATGAAATACATTTGCTTGACTGGCCTGCTCACAGTTTCGATCTCAATCCGATCGAATATTTGTCAGATGAACTTGAGCGAATCGTACAAAACCACATCGCACAAAAATCTCTTCTCACAGTCTTGCAAGAGACATGGCGAGTTATTTCTGCTGAGACTTACAGAGAACTTGCGGAAAGTATGTCTCGACGTGTTGCGGCTGTAATAAAAGCAAAAGAAGGGGCTATCCGGAACTAAAAAGAATAATTTTTTGAAAAACTTGCAGTGTTCAAATACTTTGTCCATATAGTGTATATACATAGTCCAGTCACATTAATATGACCACCACCTACTTTCGAAGTCAACGCGAAATAACAAATCACAAAAGGCAGGTGGCAGCACATTGCAGTAGAGTGTATATAAAGGATGTCCTAGGGCATCGGAAAGCATTTCAATCGTTGGCGTAATGCAGAAACGTAGCGATTTATCTGACGTCCAAAATGACATGATTATTGGCTTTCGGGTCAAGGGTGAAAGCATTTCGGAAACGGCTAATTTTGTGAAAAGGTAAAAGTATACCGTGCATGGCAAAATAGCACTATCCAAAATCAGCGGCGTGGCACTTGTGGTGCACCACGGGCTATAGATGACAGAGACGAACGAAGACTACGGAGATGCGTTCGGGCGAATAGACGTGCAACTGTTGAGCAACCAAGTGCCAGATGAACCAAGGGGCTACCAAGAGTGTATCTCAACAACGGTTCAGCGAACGTTGCTGCGCATGGGCCTCCGCAGCAGACGCCTGGTTAATACACCTATGCTGACTGCTGTTCATCGGCGACGAAGGCTGGAATTTGCACGCCAGTACCGCAACTGGACGTCCACAGAGTGGCTTTTTCCGATGAATCACGTTTTATGCTCTATCGGACAGATGGACGTTGGCGTATACGGCGTGAAACGTCTGAAAGCAAACACCCTGGAACAATTGCCGGAAGGATCCAGGCTGGAGGAGTGAGCATTATGGTTTGGGGAATGTTTTCTTGGCATTCACTGGGTGCACTCATCATTGTGGAAGGCACGATGGATCAGCACAAGTACGCATCTATCCTTGCTTATCATGTCCACCCCTAGATGAGAATTATTTTTCATCAGAATGATGGCATCTACCAGCAGGACAATGCGAGGTGTCATACAGCTCGCAGTGTATGTGCGTGGTTCGAAGAGCACCAGGATGAGTTTACCGTACTCCCCTGGCCAGCAAACTCACGGGATTTAAATCCAATCGAGAATCTGTGGGACCACCTCGATCGGGTTGTTCGCGCCATGGATCCTCATTCGCGTAATCTAGCGTAGCTGGCCACAGCACTGGAGTCGGCATGGCTCAATATCCCAGTGAACACCTTCAGAAACCTAATTGACTCTCTTCCTGCACGTCTCGAAGCGGTCCGCTTTGCCAAAGGTGGTAATACTGGCTTTTGACAGGTGGTCACTTTAAAGTGACTGGACTGTGTACATAGTATATCTCAAATTGATTTTGACATCAGAACACTTTAAAATCGGAAAAGTATTGGGGAATCTATGAAAAGTAAAACTTTGCAACTGTTTTGTCTTGATTACAGAACTAGAAGAAACAACCAGAAGATCAATTTAGCGTCGTATAGACAAAGGATATCCGTATTTGAGTTGACCTTTGACATGAGCACATAGAGAAGCACCACATCAAGTCTAAATTCTACTTTTTAGTGACAGTGTAACTTTGGATTGCATGGAGTGTGGACTTAAGTAAGAGGTGTGCTTCGAACGCTACCGAACTACACAACAATCAGGCATTTCTTCGGTAAAAGCTTTCTTTAATAATTTTATCAAACTGCACTTTATTTGTTTAAACTGTAAATTCATTGTTGAATATTTAAACAAACAATCATTTAAACTTCGTATGTTTGCTTTATCCATTCCACAATCCAACATCAGGACGTCATCATCAAGTAATCAAGTCAAAACTACGGTTTCTGCCCTTGACACAATCGACCATTTGTTGCATTAAATCAAATTTCCCCATTTAAACTAAATTATAAAATAAATTGCGTACAGTGGACCCTCTTATAACCCGGTACCTTTATAACACGGAATCCCTATAACACGGTACTAAAATTCCGACGACCCACGTATAACACGATAATAGTTTCTGTAAGATTTCTGTTAATTTTTACTTATTGTTGGTCAATTGGGCGGCAAAATTGAGACCCATTAGATTTTTTCCACCTGTTAGTTTGTTCTGTCTGTCTGGTCTGTCTGTCTATTCAATCTGTCCGTCTGTTCTCTCTGTCTGCCTCTCCAGTCTGTCTGATCTGTCTGTTCAGTCTGTCTGTCCTGACTATTCAGTATGAATGTTCAGTCTGTCTGTCCTGTCTGTTCAGTCTGCCTGTCCAGTCTGTTCAGTCTGTCTGTCCTGTATGTTCAGTCTGTCAGTTCAGTCTGTCTGTCCTGTCTGTTCTGTCTGTCTGTTCTGTCTGTCTGTTCTGTCTGTGTGTTCTGTCTGTTTGTTTTGTCTGTCTGTTCTGTATGTCTGTTTAGTCTGTCTGCATGTCTGATCAGTCTGTCTGATCTGTCTGCATGTCTGGTCTGTCTACAATTCTGATCTGTCTTATTTCATCCGTTCTGTTCAAATCTGTCAGTCTGTTCAGTCAGTCTGTTCAGTCTGCCTGGTCTGTCTGTTCAGTTTGTCTGTTCAGTCTGTATGGTCTGTCTGTGTGATCTGTCTGGTCTGTCTGTTTGTCTGTCTGTCTGGTCTGTATAGTCTGTTTAATCACTCTGTCTAGTCTGATCTGTCTGTAGATCTGGTCTGTCTGTCGGTCTCGTATGTCTGTATGTCTGGTGTCTTTCTAGTCTGTCTGTATGTCTCGTCTGTCTTGTTCTATCCGTTCTGTCCTATTCTGTCTGCATGTATGTTCTGTCTGTATGGATGTTCTGTCTGTATGTATGTTCTGTCTGTATGTATGTTCTGTCTATTTTTTCTGTTCTGTCTGTATGTCTGGTCTGTCTTGTTCTATCCGTTCTGTTCTTTTCTGTCTGTCTGTATGTTCTGTCTATTTTGTCTGTCTTGTCTGTTCGGTCTGTCTATGTATTTGTGTGTGCCCTATACACGTCGACAAGGTTTAGTACGTAGTTAAAATGTTTTTAAAACTTATATGAATTTACTTATATTATTTAATGATCCCTTATGTAACTTAATTTAAAATACAAATAAAAATATATTAACTTTTTCTCTGTATTTAGTACTCTGTATTACATGGTTTAAGTTTCCTCATTACACGAAACGCAATCTATACTGTTAAATAATTCCTAAGTTTCTTTTAACACGGTTTCTAGACAACACGGACTATCCTTAAGCACGGTTCCCATCTAACACAGGATAAATATACAAAATTGTATGACCCCCCCCCCATGTTTCGTATAGTACGGTTTCCTAATAACACGGTACCATTTGACAGTGTTATAAGAGGGTCACCTGTATATTATTAGACCTGTGATCAAACACGAAATACTTTTAAATCATACTCATTCATAAATGCTATAGTTTATACAATGGACAATATGCATGATTTTCAAATTCATTTTAAAATGAAAGAGCACGTAAAACTACGTAGAAAAATGCTACTTAAACTGCAATCTGACGACATTATTTATATTTAAAACGCTTTTCAAATTGCTCTGACGTCACTTTTAACGAAAAACTGCAGTCGCTGACGATTCTTGCCTGTGACGTCATTGTACATGATTTTCTCATCGAGAGTTTCTTGAACTTTGTTGTCTCTATGGGTATCTTTTTAGTAGTCTTATATTTACAGATTTTTGATTTATTCAGCAATGGAAGATTCGAAAATAGTTAAAAAGAACAATTACAAATATTGTATTGTTCCGTTTGTGTCATAATTCAACGATTAAAACACCAAAAGAGCATTTTTTGTTGTACCAAAATATGAACAAGTTCGTAGAAGATGGTGCAGCGTTATGAAAAGAGATGAAAAGAAAAACAAAAAGCTGTCTTCTACTTCTTGCTTGCATTACTGTGAAGATCATTTTTGGTAAGTTTAAAATACCAAAAATTCTTTCTGTATCAAGTCACTCATAATGCAGAATTTCTTATTACATTAAAAAGAATTTAATAAATAAATATAGGAATATTACATATTTATAAATCAAAACTGGTTAAAAAATATAGAGAGAGCTAACATCAATAAACATTGAATTATTATACTCATGATTATTAATTTGCAGTTATTCACATACACTTGGTAAAACTGTACAAATAGTTCTATTAAAATAAGAAATTAAAGTTTAAAACTAGTGTTAACAAATTTTGATAAATAGTGCTACAAGTGAAAATTTTTAATTTATTTATTACTTTATTTATTTTATAGTTGGAGAATGACATGGAAAACTATTGGGAGTATCGTCTCTTTTGCAGTACGAAGCAACATAGCTTTCACCTCATTTGTTTTGCATTAAAACTAATATTTTTAAGCAATTATAAATTTTGTTTTAAATTTGCATAATTTTATAAAACTGCAAGGTATCAAATTCTTGCAATTTCAATCAAATTATTACACTACCTTCTTCATGGTTTAAAATGTTGGACTACCAAATGTTGTGTTCAATATTTAATGCAGTTACAACTCTCGCAACAAGTTTCTCTACACATGTGATTTTTGGATCATCCTTTAGTACATTACGTTTTACCGCTTAAATATATTTAAAAAATTATTGTTCATTAACTAACAAAAATAATTTGTGCTCAAAAATTAACGTAGAAAATTAATTTTAAGTTAGCTTTCAAAATTCACTATTTTGATATCCGTACAATTTTAATTTACTTTGAAATTATTTTCATAATATAAAGCTCTTATTTGATATAGTATTCTAATTATATGTATATAAAAATCTATTACAGAATGAATTGTGTTACTTTTTAGGAAAAGAGAACAATTATTAATATTTTATTTTCTTAAGTACAACTTTTTGACAATACCACTACTCTGTAAAAGCAATATAAAAATACATTTTTTTTAAATAAATATGCTGTACAAAATATTATCTTACTCTTCGCTTTCACGCCTTTCATTTCCACTCCCATAAAATTTCGATAGGTTCCCAGAAAAGAAAACATGGATATACCATCCAATTTAGGTAGTTTATCCGACTGGCCTTTTACAAAGCCTTGTTCTACAGTCGTAATTTTTAAAGAATAAATCTGTTTTACTATAATAATGTAAAGACTATAGTTCAACACAATTTTTAAAAAAATAAAATTAGCGTAAAATCTATGAAAGCAACCTGAAATAACATGTAGCTGGCGAATGTAGCGAGAGATTTCATGTCAAGGCCAACTTCATGTACTATGACGTCACACCAAGCTCCACCCCGTTTTCAGTCACGTGACTTTGACGCGTTTTTTAGTCGCTTATAACGGTTAAAATGAAACTTTTTGTGATTTTTGAAGTTGATTTTCGGATTGTTCATGATCGAATTTGTAAAATAAGTACCATTTTACGACGTTTTGTGACATAGTGCATATTCCCTATTCATACAATTGACGCTGATAGTTTAAGGAATACTTTAAAACTTATCTGTCTTGTTTCTTCAACCTCAACATCGGCCATTGCAAGGATTACTATATAAACATCTTTGATACCTCTGTATTATCTATCCTAAGGACTTGTGAAACTAAAGGTCATTATTCTATTCACTGATTAGACTAATATTTAAGTTTCTAATAAGCTCTACAAAGTGGTTTAGGTTGTTGTTATCTCATATCCTTGGAATTTTGTCAATTAGGATATAATACCAGGACTGTGCGGAATATCCCTTTTAAATTAGAGAATTATACACGATATCCAATTAACAGTACATTTAATCCACCTGTAGAGGCTCTAAGATAATCCAGCCAATTGTTTCTCCAACAAAAGAGGAATGACAAGTTTAAATGAGTGACGATGATTATGTAACTAACTCAACGAGGAAATCGCATCAGAAGCATCGTAATTTATGCGTAATTTATGCACATTTGATATGTATACGACAAACTAATGCAAACGAACAGCTAGGTCTTTAAAAGTGTTTTTAACAGTCAATGGATAATAGCACGAATTTGAGATCAAATTTTAAATAATGAATTTTATATTATACAATAGAACTTTGATTATCTGATTTCATATTTGAGCTATAATAACCATACAATCCGATCCGAATTCAATATGAATTGTTTAGCGCTAAATAGTTTCAATAATAAAATTCGAGTTTGAGTGTGTGTGTGTACTTGGTATTTTGCAGTAGAACATCGATTATCTGATCTCCAATTAATCGATTGTCCATAGTGTTCGAGTCAAATTGAATACGGAGTTCTTAAGCTATATATAAAGATTCAAGTTCAAGTATGCACACTCTGTGTAAAGATGAGAAAAAGTGCTGCGAAACAGGACATTCTGAAGAGAGTTTAAAAGGTACTTATCTTACATTCAGATTCGTTGTGGAATTATCACAATAAATACATACTGTGATGCAAATCCGAAATGAGTTTATTCTTAATGTTATGCAGTAAGTTCCCGTTACAACAAACTTCACGGGACCGTAAAATTTTTTCGTTATAACGGAAATTTTGGTGTAACGAAATTTTGCTAATTCGAATAAAAAATAACATTTTAAATATGTAAATTCGGCTTTTGTTTCGAAAGAAGACTACATATAATACTATGATTAGCTGCTGCAATTAGAAAGTTTATTGCAATTCGTTGAAATCAGCCAGATAAAAATAATTTTTTCAAATAAATACATAATCCAAATTGCATTTTCTAAAACCTTCAAAAAAATTAACTTGCCTCTTTTGGGAAACATTAACCATAAATAAACAAAATGCGAGGAAACAAAACTTTATTTCAGAACATCTACGATTTTCTTCTGACCAAGGTTTGCTGTTGTATTTGAGAGTAAATAATTTTGAAGTTGGTGAATATTTGTAAAGATAAAGTCCGGCACAATGCTTTGTGACGAAATAAATGTCCGCATTGTCATCTAACTTGCTATGACTTCTGAAGAAGCGACATTGCGCACATCATCTCCTAACACAGACTCTTCATCTTCACTACTTTCATTGGCCCCATCTTAACTGTCTTTAATGGATTGGATGATGTTTGCTTCGGTCAGTTCATAACATGTTGAAACGTTGTCCTCCCCCCGCCCCCCCCCCCATCTACACCGAGATAATTTTTCAAATTCACGTCCTCAGGAACCGAAGTTTTATTTTTTGAAGCGTTCCTGTCCTGCGTATTTGATTCATCTTTCAAGTCGGCTTCTTCTGAAACTAAATTGGCGTCTTTCGCTATGGTTGCATATGTTTACAACAGTTTGTTATTGTTGATTGACTGATGTCATCCCAACATCCACATACCCATTCGATAGCTTCCTTCACGTTGCATTTTCTTTGGATATTTTTCTCCAAATCGCTTAGAAATTGACGCAACAAAAAGGTTCCGTAGCGTGATTTTACAGCTCTGATGATACCTTGGTCAAGAAGCTGAATTTTTGCCATGCAATTAGGCGGGAAATACGATTACGACAGTGACAAATTTCTGCTTGTTTCTTAGAAAACCAGTCTTTATTTTGGCAGCTGGTTTCAGCCCGACTAAAACGAAATTCATTGAATCTAAAGAAACTGCATGCTTGTTATCAGTTGAGGGAACCATAAAAGGAAAACATATTTTTGCCTGTACAAATAGTTCGTTGTATCGGGATTTTCAAAAATCAAATATTTCGTTATATTGAGATTCATTTAACATTGTTTTAATTGTTTTTCGGATGGGGACTTCCATGACTTTCATAATAACGGAATTTTTCGTTGTATCGGTATTCATTGTAACGGGATCTTACTGTATATCTTTCAGTATCCGTAGTAGTGACAAATAGCACAATAAATTATGTCTGCATTTCATGGAGGCTGTTTTGTGTAACCACTTTCGTAAAATCATAGTTTCTTTTAATCCTTATTGCCTTGTTCTGCATTACCTCGGCTAATCAAGATTCTACTATTTTTACAGTTTATAAAATATCAAGGATAATCAAGATTCTACTATATTTACAATTATCAAGAAAATTTTTAATTTTCTGATGTTATCATAGTAATCTAACTATAAATATCTTCTGTATAATGTAGTGTGTGCACTATAATACCCACACTAAACTTTCAAATTCTATAACGAAATAATTCTTCTGGCATATTTATCATGTGCTATTTTTATAATTTCAGGCAATTTAATAATGCATTTGACATTATTTATTTATGCATTATATTATATAATAATGAGTAATTTATCTCCAAGGAGATAATATCCAAGCGAAGGATTTCAAACGTAACCTGATTGAATTAGATAAATGCCCAACAGAGTAGAATTATCCAATCTAATTTAATGAGAAGCGCTAAGTGTATTATTAGTTAAGTAATGATTAGCCAATTTGCAGCATTTTAGGTCTAACTTTCTGTGAAATATATCCACGTAATTTTGAGTTCCTAAATCTAATAATTTACCATTTAAAGTTAGTGTCTATACAAAACTATGCAAACCATATATACATTTATGCAATCGTTTGCATGCAGTACAATGGAAAATAGAATCGAGCAATATTCCAGTCATGAATTAATTAAATTAAAATCTATTATGTTTTTTTTTTTTTTTCCAAAATACGAAATCACCATAGTTAATTGTGAAATTGTTGGTAGATCTCCGACGAGGCAATTAAATTGTGGAAATACAACGGGCCATAGACTACACGAGCTTGGCAGTCACGTGACTACTAGTCGAACATGTTGGTCACATATTTGTAGCACCTCTCAATAACAATGAACAATCTATTCATGCTTCAAGTCTATGCGTTCGATCACTGTTAGAGCATTTTATTACAAATAACGTATTTGTAATAAACAACGTATTTTATTATAATAATCATGCATGGTGATTATACAGTCATGGGACAAACTTGGAAGGGTGATACAGCTTACTAAAACATATATTTTTCGTATATAAATGTATGGACAGAAGTAACGCGTGGAGGCACGAACACAAAAAAGGAGACATGAACAAAAAAATATTGTTTATTTACAACATCCTTTCAAAGTGCTTATGTTTACAATATGCTTAAAATTGCGACCACCAACATTAATCCATGCTTGGTAGGGTCGAATGAGTGATTGGCGAGCACTTTCTAAGATGCCAGGCAATTCCCCGCACCATTGCAGCCGCAATGGATAATCGAGCAACGACGTTCTCAATTGAGTCAACTGGAGTCAAGTAAACGATTGTCTTCAGATGACCACATAACAAGTAATCGATGCTCAATACACCCAATCCATCGCCCCGCAAAACTGGCATCCAGGTAATTACAGGCAACCACATTGAAATGGGCTGGCGCAAGATAATGCTGAAACCACATGAACGACAGTCGGAACATCTAGCAGCAATTCTGGTAAAACCTCCCGAAATTCATGGCATCTTTGGAACTGTTCGTCAATCACTCCTTCCTTCGACGCTACCAAGCATGTATTACTGTTGATGGTCGCAATTTTGAGCATTTATTATAAACATTGCTGCAAAGAAGCATTTTGCAAGGATTTGTAAATAAACAATATTTTTCTGTCCGTTTCATTTTTTCTGTTCGGGCCTCCAAGCGTCACTTCGGACCATACATTCCTATACGAAAAATTTATGTTTTAGAAAGCTGTACCACTCCTCCAAGTTTGTCCCATGACCGTAGAATCACCCTGTATACATATTTGGAAAGAAATTAATGTTATGAAAACAATCGTGAAATTTCGGTTATTGTGTTTACAGTCGGCAGTGGCATAATTATCATGCATAAACTTACCGTTTATTTTCTTACCAAGCTACTTCTTAATACTTTTAAACGCTGAAAATGAAAAATCATTTATCCTTCAACAGCACCAATGCCCCGAAATGGGAAATTCGCCTAAACACAAAGAACCGTTTTGGATAAATAGCCCGGCTCAAATTGAAATAATCAGGAATTCATTCGATAAATCGATCCCAAGAACTACGTCAATCTTCAAAACAATACCGTGGAATCGAACGGAAGAAAGCGGAAAACAAAATTCGATTTGCTGCCGCAAGGAAATCTATGCTTATAGCTCTCCCCTGCTTTATTTTCGATAGGAAAAAACAAAACCCGATATTAAAGCAAATGCATTATCTGTATCTTTCACTTTCGGAAAACTTTTCCCCTGGAAAGAAGTAAAACTTCCAGACATTAAGGTTTTCTCTACCTGTCCGTATTAGAGTTTATTGTTATACTCTTTCTCGAAATAAAATAAAAGGGGGGACGGGTAATTTTTTGCCATTGCCCGGGCAACAAATTGGGCGTTTCTAAAGAGGGCATTTTCTTCCATACTCTTTTGTTTCCATCGCAATAAAACAGACTGCTAGTCATGACGGCATGGAGGTTTTACGACTGGGGGCATGTCGTTTTGCTTTTTTCCAGCAGAAAGGGTTGTTACCTGATGTAAAAGGACCCCACTGTTCGAAACTGAAGTAATGGTTCTTGGACTTGGGAAAAAGCTGACAAAGGGCTGTGACTTTTCTTGGAATAAAACAATCTGTCGTGTTTGGGAAAGGTTTGATCATGAAATAATGGTAAGGAAATATTTGCTACGAAACAGGGTCGTACTTTTAGCTAGAATCAACCATTGCTGTTTTCAATCAATAGAGGTTCGTTGATTCGGCATTTAGTGAAGCGCTCTATGTTATTAGAGAACTGACTGTATTGATTGATGTATTACAATGATTTTGCAACTAGGAAGTTGATGCCTTTTGCTTTTTCAAGAAGAATGGTTTGTTACCTGATGTAACAAACTCCCACTGATCGTAGTTGGAGCATTGGCTCTTGAACTTGAGGAGACGCTGACGACAAAGGGTTGCGATGTTCTTTGTATTAAAATAATCTCGACCGTTTAGGAAAGCTTGTGCAGGAAATAATTATAAGGAAATATTTGTTACGAAACAGAGTCGTACTTGTAGCGAAAATCATCCATTTCTGTTTTCAATCAGTAGAGGTTCGTTGATTCGGCATTTAATAAAGCGCTCTATGTTATTTAAGAACTGTTTTGATTGATGTATTATGATTATTTTACAACTTGGAAGTTTAAGCGTTTTGCTTTTTGACGTAGAAGGGTCTGTTATCGGATGTACAAAGTCCTACTTCTCCTAACGGAAGCAATGACTCTTGAACGTGAGGAGACTGACAACAAAGGGCTGTGATATTCCTTGGATTAAAATAATCTCACGTGTTTGGGAAAAATTTGACCATTAAATAATGAAAGGAATTATTTGCTACGAAACATGGTCGCAATTATACCAAGAATCAATCATTATTTTCTTCCAATGTCGATTCATTGATTCAGCATTTAATAACTAATCCTCAATTTAGTTGTTGGTAATGTATTAACTAATACCGAAGGTATTGATTGAGATAGATTAATGAATTATTGAGATTTTTTCCATTACTTTGGGAGGAGCTGACAAATGAATTTATTTAGTTTAATTAATCTATTGAGGATTTTTTTGCTACTATAATTAGGAAAGCTTTACTTTTGCCAGAAAAGCGGATTACTTCCTGATCTAAAAAGGCTGTATTGTAGACGATATGAAATTGATGGTTTTGGTTATTTAGTAAAGTGATGAAATACATGTAATAATACGAAATTAATAGTACAACAATCAAAGTCTTGATATTCTTAAAAATAATCTTTTTATAATGCTTGCAACATAGTTTTTATCGATACATTATCCTCAAGTATACATATTTTACAAGTAAGAAAGACTAATGTAACGATTTCTGTCGAAGTGATGTGATTTCACTTCAAATGATGAGACATAAATGACTGCTTATTTATTATAAAAGTAAAACCAGCAGACATATAAAGGCGAATATCAACGCTATGGCACAAAGTTCACATCTTCAATACGTAATTCAAAAATGAAGTATAATTTTCTAAACAAAAATATTTTTTACGTTTGCTGCTGATAGATTCAAAAGACAAAGAAAGCGCAATTGCTTAGCAACGGAAAATACTTTTATTGTTAGGAGGAGTGAGCTAGTAGTTTAAATAGTCCGCGTTCCTATAGTATATTTCCGATCATCACACACACTACACTCCGATTTAAAGTCTTTGTCACACAGATTCCTCCTCCACAACTATTTTTCCACTTGTTAAAACAATTTTCAAATGCAATGGCATTTGGTAATAGGTTTTCAAAATAGCATCGGAAACTTGCAAATTTTAAAGTGCTTATTAAAGATAACGTTTCATAACGCCTTTTACATATTTTTCGATCAAATAAAAACGGATAAAGTACTTACTATGCTTTTTATATCAAACTTAAGCTTTATTAAACAGTTCATTCATTGAAGTAGTTGATATATTTAAATTTCATTATATAATCACTCAATTACAGATTGGTGCTTTCAGTACATTTGGTTTACACTCTCAAATATAATACTCTCTTCTTCCGTTTGTGACCGTTAAATACAATAAATATTTTATGATTTTATGGTAGCAAAATAAAATGCATGTGTCTCAACAAAAATCTATACTCAAACAATTCTACGTATTACCCCCTGATGAATCATAATCTGCCTGTTTGTGGTTTGCAGTGAATTTGTGTGGTGTATATCACATATCTTGGAAATTTGATAGTATTGAAATTCCATTTACAAGAATAAATGCGATGAAACAAAAATTAGAAATCAACCAATCTGTCATCCTCAACAAAAGGAATGCTGTGACTCATTGTGTATGTCCACTGCGCTAGCAACTTTCACATTACAGGCTGAGGATGTTGGATTCCCTATAGTGCATTCCTTTCAGGGAGTATTTTTTCTATACTGTGTCAATAAAGCTTTTATTATGTGAATATGTTTATTCCTTGTGCCTGGCATAGCATGAACAAATATAGCCATTGCGCCATAAAACCTACAAAGCCACCATCCAACATCGACATAGTTTCGAGATTTTATCTTGCTTGTATGATTAAAAACAAGAATTTGTCTTATCTATATGTTTTAATCATAAATCGACCAAATTAGTGTTAATCTCAACAAGGTAACGTGTCATAAGTAGGGATGCGACATCGATGTCGATGTTTTCAAAATATCGATGTTTTTTTAAAAAAACATCGATGTATTTAACATCGATGTATTGGGGTCGATGTTTTGGTAACATCGATGTTTATACTTGTCGATGTTTTATTTTGAAATGAAAAAAGTACCGTTATAAATATTTTTAAAATAACCAATTAGCATAATTTTCAAAATCAGCAAATTGAACATACTTTTAGACCAAAGTGACCAAAGATGAAGGGTCTGAAAACTAGGGATGCGACATCGATGTCGATGCTTTTTAAGCATTGATGTTTTAGAAAAAATCGATGTATTGGAGCCGATGTCGCATCACTAGTTGCTAAACCTGTTTTAAGAAATGGGGAAACAAGTTTCAATACACTGAATTTTAAAAACATCGATGGTTTGGGGGCGATGTATTATCAACATCGATGTTTTAATTTTGAATATCGATGGTTTGCTGTAGATGCCGCATCAATAGTTGGTAAACCAGTTTTAAGAATTGGGGAAAAAAGTTTAAGTACACTGAATTTTAAAAACATCGATGTTTTTGGGTCGATATATTATCAACATCGATGTTTTAATTTTGAACATCGATGTTTTGCTATCGATGTCGCATCCCTAGTCATAAGCACAACAGACAATCTTGATGGACGAATATCTCGTCATTAGATGAAAACCGATCTTGATCTTGTCTCCATCAAGAGCGGCATTATCCGGATTACGAGGTATCTCATCATCAAAAAAATTGGTCATATTTTTTATGGACGAGATATCCATCAAAACCATTTTGAGTATGAGACATTATAGAAGCCTTTTCATTCATACGTTATGTTACCCACTAGTCAATGAGGGTATTGTATCCTCTGCAAACAACTTCATAGAAATGAATTACAACCTCGGTTTGTGGGAATGTTATTCCGTTTGTCTACTGTTCAGCCAATTGAGCATTTATAATGGCTCTAAAGTGACCGATTTGTGAACCATTTTACGTTACAATAAGGCCCCGGGGGCGTGCATCCACGTTACAGCTCAAATACCTTATCACACGTTCTAGATACAGCCTGTTTATAGAGAGGCCATATATTCATTCGAATCAGGCATACGTCTATAGCGTACCGACGATTAAACCCATGAACCATTTGATCCAGGAATCAGCAACCGTACCACTATGTCGATTGATCGGTTTATTCCCGGAGTCCAAAAGTGCTTAAAATTGTGAAGTACGTCGCAGAACAAAGTCTTTGCAGAACAATTTTTCCTAAATGTTATCAAAATTTTAGGCAATTTTTTTCAATTAAAAGTTACTATGCTCTGTAGTGCAAAGCGCGCTCCTTGTAACACTTTTTTTTCTAGCTACGGTAAAACCTCCATATACCTTCCTAAATTACCACGAACACTTTATTAATAACTCATCTTCTATGTAAATGACGAATTATTCAACTTCAAAAGTTATCGACAGAATTAAAAATTCTGAAAGTATGCCTTGATTTTAAATAAAGTAAGTTAGTTAGTTTTGATGTATTATTATAAATATGTAATACATATTTCACCGATGATTTTGTTTTGCGTCTGTTTTTTTATTTTTTTATTTTACTGCAGTTTTCATAATTTGGACAAAATGCCTGCAAAAAAATTGCAATTACATGGAGTTGTGTTTTAGAACACTGAATATAATTATGCACCTAGGGGCATATGTGATGGGTATCCCATAAAAATGTTACCACACTTTATTAGCCGGTAAAACGCTGAATTATATTTTTGTTGCAGATTTAATGGTTGAGAAATAAGGGCATAGTCCAGATTAAGTTTTGAAGAAAGAAAGTTTGTGTTAAAGTGCTACTGGAAGTGCGAAAACGCGATGGAAGTGCAAAGACGATTTCAGAAAAAGGTTCACTCTGATCCACATAGTAGGATCACCATAAGACAAATTAGAGATCGGTTTGAAGCAGATAGAGTTGTTCAGAATGTTCAGAGACAACGCTCCGGAAGATCAAGATCATAGACTGATGCAGACAAGGAATAAAGGTGTTGAAATGTATCCTCTACAGGGAGCTAAGAACAACCTTCACCAGTCAGCTCGTGAAGTAAGAATTCCAAAGGATAGTGTCCACCGTATTTTGAAGCTATTTAATTCGAAAAATTACGTGTTAGGTACAAATATTATTACACGCTCTCAATGAGCATTAACATTTTTAACACCCTGGTGGTAACATTTTTTCGACATCCTGTAAATTATTATTTATAGAGTATCTACATTTTTTCTATTGTCTGGCAAATGAGAATTTAAGAACGTATTGTGTTATCCTGACTCACCATGGGTAACTATCCCTGTAATCCCGGAACTTTTACCATGAATTATAATTTTCATCAATTACTATCGTTAATACCATTTAAAATATTTATCAAAATAGGGAGAAACCAAACTATGCAATACGCTTAGTCAAATCAAGGTAAGATAAATTAACCATGCAAAAATAATTAACTAACCCAAAGAAAAACGAAACTAACGAAGATATAAATTTTGTCATGCATCACTGATACGTGTATCATCAACGGTATTTCAAAGTATTATGCGATCGAAAAGGTGAAAACCCGAGCTGCACAAACACTCTGGAAGTTTTCTTTCTTATTCTTAATAGCAATACGTAGTGAAACAACTTCTACAGAAATTGCACTAAGTATCCGGATTTTAAACATTAGCTTTTTTAAAAAAGTTTACTACTCACGACTCACTCGTAATTGCAATACATCAACTCATAACCATAAAAATACCAGCCACCTATACAGGTAACCCTCGTATAGCACGGTACTTTTACACGGATTCTCTATAACACTGTACCAAAATTGTGGCATCCCTCATATAACACGCCTAGGTTCTTCATATTACACGTTTTGCAATAACAATGATAATCTATATAAAGAAGAATGGAGTGTTGGTTTGTACATTGAATATTTCCGACCAATTTCAAGTCTTCTAACCGCTTTACACCCTTCTTGCGCGTCTGTCTCTCTGTTCTATCTGTCTGTCTGTTTTGTCTGTCTGTTTGTCTGTTCTGTCTGTTTTGTCTGTTCTGTCTGTTTATCTGTCTGTTCTGTCTGTCTGTCTGTTCTGTCTGTCTGTCTGTTCTGTCTGTACGCATGTCTTTTCTGTACGCCTGTCTTGTCTGTATTGCCTGTGTGGTCTGTCTGTTCATCTGTTTATTCGTCTGTCTTTTCTGTGCCTCTGTTTTGTCTGTATTGTCTGTCTGTATGTCTGGTCTGTCTGTGTAATGTTTGCCCTATACACGTCCACACGGTTTAATACATAGTTAAAATGTTTTTAAAACTTATATGAATTTACTTATATTATGTAATGATCCCTTATGTAACTTAATTTAAAATACAAATAAATACATTCATGTCCATAAATTAAGGATAGTTCAGAATCACACGTAAATCGAACTCTAAAGTAAAAATTTCACCTGTAGAATTATCACTCATATCTTCAAGAATGCAATCCAAATTACAGGAAGCCATCAAATTACGCCGATAGTACGTCACAATGACGAGAGTGTAAGAGAGGTGTATATTAGTAGTGGTAGCAAAGAAGTAAAATTGTGCACAAGCGTTCTGTAAGCCGCCCAGTTCCACAACTGATTACTTATGGCACAGAGGACGCATGTCGATGATATTTTACGTGGTAGAATTATCGGCCGTCTGGAATGTGGGCGTACTCAGACGGAAGTTTCAGTGGAACTTGGAATCGCCCAAAGTGTCATCTCTAGGCTTTTCCAAAATGATGGAAATGTCAGTAGACGTTACAGTACAGGTCTCCCCCGAGTATTTGGCAGGAACTGTAAAACGAAGCAGACAGAGCACAGCATCCGACCTTTCTCGTCAGCTATCTTCCGCCACGAGTACGACAGTTTCAAGACAAATCGTTTACAGACGTTTGGGCCATGTTGGTCTATATGCTCGCAGGCCTGTCAGATGTATTCCGCTAACGGCAACTCATAATCGCCAGTGGTTAGCGGAGAGTAGAGAACGTGCAATGTTTACATCGTCACAGTGGGCTTGTTTGATGTTTTCCGACGAGTCTAGGTTCAGCTTGCAGTCTGATTCACGGCAGACATTCATATGGAGAACGCCAGGTACCCGCTACCACCAAGACAACATCATTGAACGACACCATTACGGTGGTGCAGGTTTCTCGTTTGGGGCAGAATTATACTGAGCTCCAGAACAGATCTACATGTTCAAAACCGAACCATGAGAAACCAAATATTTATCGGGACATCATCTGGACATCATAGGTATGTTTAGAGGTGCCATGGGCGCAGAATTTGTGTTTATAGATGACAACGCCCGTCTTCAACGTGCAAACATTGTAAACTAATGCCTTGAATCTGAGTATATCACCCGTATGGAATGGCCAGAATTCTCACGGTACTTGAATCCGATAGAGCATGTGTGGGACATGCTTGGCCGACGAATTGCAGCCCGTCAACCACTTCCTACATGTGTAGTGGAACTTCTGGGGATCATCATTGACGAGAACCTCTCTTTCCTCCCACATCTACAGGCCATAGGAAATAGAACAATAATCCTTTCCAATAGAATTAAAACCACAATAGGCAGAAATTGGGGCACAAACCCAAAAATGGTTAAAATTTGGTATAAGACAGTAGCAGAGCGTCAAGTATGCTATGCGGCCAGCATCTGGGCAAGCAACATCACAACAAGAATTATTAGAAAACTGGCAACAATCCAACGTTACTTTGCCCTACGCATGTGCAGAGGATACCGCACTGCCCCAACAAACGCCATACTAGTACTCTGCGGCCTGGTCCCTCTTCATCTAATAGCAATTAAAGAAGCAGCCACCAACAAAATAATTAGGCACAGTTCTGATGTTAATTTCCTAGGACAAACAATAAGGGCCCAAGACTATGAAACAACTTTAAACATCTGGGAAGAAGACCCAGAGGAAATGGACTTCTCCAACATCGACAAACTAAACACAACACCAGCAACTTACAATATATACACAGACGGATCTAAGACAGAAGAAGGAGTTGGTGCGGCCTTCGTCATATACACAGGAAATCAAGAAACCCTCACATGGAAAACCAGTCTCCATCCCAATAACACAGTGTCACAGGCGGAAAAGATAGCAGTTCTGTTTGCAACCAACTGGGCCTCCAACCAAAATGAACCTACAACCATCCATACTGACAGTCTCTCAACTCTCCACACAATCAAAAGAGTCCAGAACAAGGATAGAATTACGAAAGACATCAGACAAGTTTTAAAACTTAACCAAGACATAAAAATACAGTGGGTCAAAGCTCACGCAGGAATTAAGGGCAATGAGAGAGCAGACCAACTCGCCAAAGAAGGAGCTGCGGGCGATGCCCCATTGTCTATCCAACTCAAACTCAACAAAGGATTCCTCAAAAACCGTCTAAAAACCCTCATCATGATCGAGTGGCAAAATGAATGGGACAGTGGAGACACTGGCCGCAGAACACTGGCACTGGACTGGAGACACTGGCCGCCTCATCACCAACAATAACTGCATTTGCGGGGAGCCGGGAACTCTGGACCACTACTTATTCCACTGCCCTCTAACGACAACCAATCATTTAAAAGAACCAAACATCAACTTAAGCATAGCGTGGAAACATAATACTGCCACCACCAACAAAGCCCAAGTCAAAATAATGAAAGTAATGCACTTCCTTTTCAACAATATAGACATAATTACAGGACCACACTTCCAACTTCACACCACCATTTAACAACGGCTTTCTTCAACAGTATTGTCAGGACAGGACAACTGATTTAACTCTACCATCTGCCATAGACTCTCGAAAGTTAAACTTTAAAGTTCCTCAATGCATCGCTTCGCATCAATTTTGAATTCTGAGCAAACTTAAACGCCAAGATTAGAAAACTCCAATGCCAAGCTGAGAAAACACCATTGCAAATAGCACCTCAATGGCCGGGGGGCGGTTTAAGGCGCCCCCTGCCCAGTCCTCGCCCCAATTCTGGGGAATACTCTCCTTCCGTGGTTGGTCACAAAAAACCGCTCATAACCTGCTATCACAGCGGGGACGAGGGGGCCACCTGCGGTGCCCAAGCCCAAGATCAGCTCGAACACGTTCATCAACTGGGTTAAAGCCCATATTGGCGTGACCGGAAATGAAAGGGCCGACCAACTAGCCAAGGAAGCAGCGATGGGAGAAACTAATTTCACGGTCATCGGCAAACTACCCAAGAGTCACGCTAAAAACCTTATGAAGAAGGCAGCCCTACAAAAATGGCACGAGGACTGGGAAACCGGAGAAACAGGAAGAAGAATCTTCGCATTTCTTCCAAAGATCAACCCCAGGAAAGAACCATATGGACCCTACCTCACGTCTTTTTACACAGGCCACGGACCCTTCCCCAGCTACCTAAGCAGATTTAAAGTAGTAACATCAAGCAACTGCCTCTGCGGACAAACAGGAACGCCAAACCACTACGTTTTCAACTGCCCCCTCACGTGTCACCATCATCTACCACAACCATCAGACGAAAATTACAGGACATGGGCGACAAACACGGCAAGCAACAACCAAGCACAAGCAAAGATAATGCAAATTATGAAGTTCCTATCGGAAAACATCAACATCCTCATTCAATAAGACTGCTTACAGTTAATTTCAACTGTTCATTTCTTTTTAAATGGATTGATCCTTTTCTTAGAGCTCTATTTTAAGAAGCTCTTTTTTGTTAACTTATAACTTTAGCTCTCAACTAACATAACGTTGATGTTTCTTCCATTTGCTTTTTTTTATAATTATATTTTTATTTTCTTCTTATTTCTATATTGCATAACGGGAAACCTCACACGAGAAGATCACCACCATGTAAACGAAAATTACAGGACATGGGCGACAAACACGGCAATTAATGTACCGGCGACGGTTCTTAAAGTTAGTATAGTGCCCCGTAGCTAAAACACACAGCCAAAGGTTAGCCTGAAGCTGTCACACTCAGTCTGGGTGGGCTCCAACCACTTTTCCGCAGTGTGTCCGCAAAAAAGCACTTTTACCTGTCCCATGGACGGGGGGTAAGGGGGACACCCGCGGTGTCTAATACTCTAAAGATCAGCTCGATAATTTGATCTTCAGCATGCCTAGGCAATGTACGGACTGTATTTCATTGTCTGAGAGACATACAATGTATTAACCATCATACCGACCATGTCATGTAAAGTTTTTGTAAGGTCGATATTTTTTGTAATTGCTCCAGTGAGGTAAAAATCGGAGTTTTTATGAATGGTATCATACATACACCATCTTTTTTGTTCTTTATCTTTTTTTTTTAATAAATAGGCTTTATAAAGAGGTCACGTTTGTTTTGTTTCTGAACCATTATTTGCCGGAGCTGGCATTATCCTTCATTTATGGACATGAGTGTATGTTAACTTTTTCATGATGATTGATATGTTTTCAGTAGTACGTATAGCACCGGTTTAGTTTCGTTATTACGCAATCTCTACTTTTATATAATTCCTAAATTTTGCTTAACACAGTTTTTATACAACACGAACTATCCTATAGCTCGGTTTTCATTTAACACGGTACCAAATATACAAAATTGTATGACTCCCCATGTTTCGTATAGCACGGTTTCCTTATGACACGGTGCAGTTGACCGTAAAAAGAGGGTAACCTGTATTTTGTACACTATTCATACTACAGCACATTCAAATATATAATTCTTTAGGAAATAACGTCCTCTAAAAATTCAAATTTTAAAAAATTGTATAAGACGACATCTTTATTTCAAATTTTGCACAAACAACGAAATTTCTAATAAACATCGTGTTTTGATGCTATAATCACATTCTACATCGTTAAATTAGTCTAAATATGAAATGTCATTATTTTACTACATTTATATCCATAGATATTCACTCCTAAAATGCATGTCAATTTCAGGGATCATCTCTACATTGAAAGTCGCTATTTGACGTTCGAGATTAATTGTAGTTATAGCTAGCCAGATTTAAAATTTTAACACTATTTCAATTTTTATTTCAGCAATACGAGAATTATTATATTTATTACGCAGGTGGAAAAGATTTGAGAATAACACTATTATATTTACTATGCAAGAGTTAACGGTCCAAAAATTACTATCCTAATTTTATCAAACTTTTAAACTTTTAATTGCACCCTGAATTTGCAATAATGAGAAAGATTTAATGTAGCGTAAAAACTTATCAGAATGAGCTGAAATTTTGTATGACCTTATAAGAAGTCCTTCTGAATCTATTCCTATCAAAACATACTAAGGTTCCAGTTCATAATTTATTAACTATAAATTTAATAAATATTTTACATATTAAAAACTATTTTTTAACTAAAATATTAGGTGGATTTTATTTGGATTGTTTAACAGTAACATGGAACAAAATATCACGCTATGGAATTATTATTAAGGAAGATATTTGTAAAAGTCTAAGAAACTGATGTAACGTCATGAGCTCCAACTCCTTATAACTTCGAAAAGGTAAAACCTAATGACTTGAAATTTGATATTTGAAGTTAAATTCTATTGATATCGATTTCAAATTCTTAGGGGTTCCTATTGTAAACTATGAAGTCGGTACTTAAATTAATATGGAGACTGCCCCTTATGCACATTTCATGAATTTGAATTTATAGATGTCATTAGTTCCTTCAAACGCCATCTTTGAATTGTCTCTACTGTTAAAATTGCTCGGCTACAGAAATAAGACTTGGAGGACAGTATATTTGCTGTGATATTCTGTAGGCATTGAACATCATACTGCATAATCCTGTTTAAATCCAGGGTGACGATTTCTTTAAGTAGCATAGTGAACGTATCTAGGATGCATTGCATCCCAGATATATCTTCGATAATATTCAGACCTAGTGATTTATGTGGATATGGCATGACGTTAAACACAGGTTCTAACCATCATTTGGAGATATTTATAAATTGGAATGTTGTCCTTTTAGAAGAGGCAAACCCGACAGATGGAACGCAGGACATGAATAGGTTTAACTCGTTACAAAGGATGCATACTTAACGTTTATCATCACACGCATTTGTATATTTACTTTGGGTTCCATTAATGCTAAATAAGCAAATTCCATACCATTACATAGCCACTACTGGTAGAATAACTTCCAACAAGTGTCTTTCTGTGCAAGTTCCTACTTCACATATCATTCCTCAATAAACATGCTAATTATCCCTAAATTAGATAACTAATGATGAGCTTCATCTGAATTTTTCACGCTGAAATTATTCTAAACAAATATCCCGACGTGTGACAGAGTAATGAAACAGCGGAAACTTTTCCAAAATGAGTTGGTACTAATTCTTCTAATGAAATGTTGAGAGATTGTAATTTATTAATCTGAATTACATAATTCTGCAATACGTGAATTCAGGAGGTGTTCGAAACTGCTCACATGAGCATGTATACACGCACGACACATAAGCGACATGGAATGGCGAATATTTTCGAAGATACCTGGCGTTTCGCTGATCGTAGCAGCAGCGATGGAGATTCGTGCCACCACGTCCATGTTTAATACAGAACAAAATTTTAGCCCACAAAGAGAGTTTTGAATTCTTTTGACCTTTAAAAGATTTCAGAATTACATACGTACAGCAATTAGATACAAAATACACAGAAATAGATGTTCATGGCTTTACCGAAAAATCTTTATCCCGAAAGGTTTCTCCACTTTAGTTTGGTTTTAACCGAGGCTGTACGGAATATATATATATATATATATATATATATATTCCGTTATCACATTCCGGTATTCAGTTACGAGAAAATTAATAGAACAGACACTTTTTCCCCTGGACGCCATTGAGAGCTGACGTATTTTTTCCGAGCAGAGACGACTGCTGCAGATAATGACGGAACTGTTTTAAAATATAACTCAACTGTACATAATAACTGTGGATATTAATTCATTAAATGTCAATGTGCTGTAAAATTCGAAGTCTTTAATATAGACCTTACCAAACAGAACAACACGAATCTTACATATATATATATATATATATACAGAGAGGAGGCAAAGAGAGAAAGTATTAATATATATAACTTGACAGAATATAAACGCACAAACTTTAGACCCTCCAAGTCGTTAATTTGACATTTAAATCCACGTAGAGTCACATTCTGTTTTTTTTCTCAAATTTTTTTTTTCAAGTAAAAATATATGAATTTAAATAAAAAAATATACTAATCATAAAATCATATTTAATTACAACTGCGGTGAATTTATATTCTATTTAAGTAATTGGAATTAAATATTCAATTTTTAGTACATATCATTAGGTTCCTGCCGTGTTTCCTCTCTACTATGAATTAAAATCTATGTTTCTAACCAGTGCGATCCCGAGGCTATAAGAAAGTAATTTTTAAGTTTTTTAATTACATTCGGAGAAACATATTAAGTTAGATATGAATTTTTGTTCTTTATGTGAATAAGTTATATATATATAAATTTATTAATTAATAAGTAAAACATACCACGTGAAAGCGAAATTGAAAGTACATATCGACATTTGAATTTCTAACTAATTCGGATTTGAAAATTTATAAACATAAAAAATGAGTTGCAAATGTTTTTACCGAATGTTATAAAAGGGAAAAAAATGGAAGGATTTTCATACTTTAGATATATTTTGAATCATTTTATTAAGTATATGTTCAAGTAAACCCAATATTAGCTTAAATTAATACAAAATTGTTATGACTTAACCCGGCCGGACGCGCGCCTCCTGAGGGAACGTTAGGACACGCGGGGGTCATAGAATGAC
The DNA here is from genome assembly GCA_947359465.1 of Metellina segmentata. Classification (NCBI taxonomy): domain Eukaryota; kingdom Metazoa; phylum Arthropoda; class Arachnida; order Araneae; family Tetragnathidae; genus Metellina; species Metellina segmentata. Next base: position 65,171,359 of record OX375883.1, read on the forward strand.
CCCAAACAGAAATGCATTCCTACGTTGTTAAAAACATTTTTTTTTGTCGGAACCATAATGCTTTTGACTTTAAGACATAAAGAATGTTTTGCTTAAAAAACTAAATTTTCTCCATTACTTTTTACGATGAGAAATAATAGATAAGATTTTATCATAGTTCCTTCTTACGCAATTGGTACATTCTATATCACGTCAATGCAAACACGAATTTTAATGCTATTTAATTTAAAATATTAGATGCATGTACATAACAATTTTCAGTTATACTTTGTTTCTATGGAGACAATTACATATGGAAATTAAGTGTTCCTTGCAAAAAAAATTTGTACACAAATTGCAAGTTCCAGTAGTTTTTATATCCATATTTCTTCCCTTTGAGACTAATGATTTAAAACTAATGCTGCGTCTTGCTGGAATCCAAAGACAGATGAATGAGTTTATCTTCCTTTGCATATTTTACTTTCAGCTGGGATTTGCCTCTTATCTCGTATTGCTCCGACGAGTGTAATTTTTTCTGAAAGTAGATATTTCGCAAGATTTATAATTGGTGTGCCAATTGTCAGCGGTGAGGTTTCCACCAGATTTGTAGAAAGGTTTCATAAACCTTATCAATATATCACCTGCTGAGTTCGAGACTTTATAGGGTCCCCCTGGCTTGACATCTAACGTACACTTCCATATTACTTGCGTAAAATGTCCGTGCATCCACTACAGCAAATATTTTGATGCCGTATTTTGCAGGTTTCTTTAGCATATAGTGTAGAAAACCATAACGACCGCGAAAAGGTTCTAATTTTCTGGCAATAGTAGCATATTCACCCAGTGTAAAATGTTTCTGACAGTTCATTACAAAAAACTAACTAAAGTCCCTTATAGCTGCAAGTTTGTCAAATAACTACCTCTGCGACCTGTCATTTATGTTCTCAAATCTTATGCAACGGAGAAGAAACAATAAAAGTTTATTAGACATTGTAATGATGAAAATGTCGACGAACTGTCCGCATAATCTAAGCGAATTAACTGATCTGTAGAGCAAACGTAAAGACGCGCGGGGCATTCCATCACCCCAGTAACTGACCAAACTTGAATTGGGGGACCAAAAATTCCTGAAATACCTATTAAGTACTCACAAAAGGCAGATCAGAGTGACAAACTCAGCTACTGACAAGAAAGGAATGAACACGTGGCTAGTTTTCTAGGAATCGGGGTTGAGCAAGGGCTTGGGGTCATAAAATGACCCCCGCGCGTCCTGCCAGGTTAACTCAACTATGGGTTATGCAAAATTTTCTAATTTATCCAGCGATGTACAAATATTTATTTTATAACCCCATTTAAAAACAATTTAATGTTCACATTTTATTATGAAATAAAATAACACTTCTACTTAAAATCAGATTTGTTTGAATAACAGAAAAGACTATTGTATCTTGGTATTAAAATAACTATCAATAGTTCTTGAGATGAGACACATTTTAATTATATTTTTTAAATTTTATACTGTAGCAAAAATTGTTTTTTTAAAGAACATACGACTATGCAAACGTATATACTATTTTAATCCATACTAGTAAGTACCAACAAATTTTGTTCTGACTTCTCAATTGTATCTCAACGGATAAAATATCATCTGTTATCCAAAGAAAAAGGTTGGTGATCTAAACAAATATGCAATTTCAGTGTATGAGATGGGAAATATGACGTTACGTTTCATAGAATGGAGATGAATGTTCTCAAATGAAAGTTCAGGCTGCATTAATTTTATACAAGGCTTTAAAATACAATTGCTCTGTTGTAAATATGCATATACACTACTTACACTTATGGACCGGATAGCAAGAAGTGATAATACAAGGAATATATTACATTCTTTAATAGGGGATGGTCCCCAACGTACTAAAATTACACTAGCAACCCTTCTGGGCATACTTACATCAAGGTTTTTATACACAGCTATGGGTATTTGTGTCCATTCCTGCTGCGAGAATGTCGCCAGCTGAGCTGTAGATTTTGGACGTGGTTCCCTGGTCCGTAAGCGTCGCTCTAACTCGTCACGCAAATGTTCTATGGGGTTTAGATCGGGATTTTGAGCAGATAAGACAGACGTTTTGCATCCATATCGTGAAACCACTGCTTGACAGAGACTGCAACATGACATGGAGCGTTGTCGATCTACAAGTAACATTCGTCCATTCCATAAAACTGCCAGAGTACGAAGAACCTGATTGTCCAAAATGCTCATGTAGGCGTCGGCGTTCAATTGACTAGAAACAACATGCAAAGGTGCCCACGAAAACCACCCTCAAACTAATAACATTTATGCAAATTCGCTGGCGTCTGGTCCGTTATTGAGGGTATGGTATTAATATGTCACCTTCACACTTTTGCCTTTTTAAATATTATAATTTATTCAAAATATGAGTTTTAAAACATAAGTGTGCAGTGAAATTATTTGATTTAAATGATTTAAAAATACCTTTTTTTGGAAACATAAAGTTACATGGATGACTTCAAACACCACACCAGTCACATGTACAATATGGTGAAGTATTTGGACACGAGAAATTTGGAGGAAGATTAATCTTAGTTTGGAATTGTTTTCCAGGTTAGGACTTGGTTTATTGCTTTATGTACCTGATATCATGAACACTGACGTGTACCTTGACGTCCTGGATGATTTGGTCTTGCCTATACATTTACAATACTACGGTGATGGTGGTTGTTCCTTCCAACAAGATCGATCTCCATGTCATACTGCAAAACGTATCCTGGACTGGTTACCTGGAAATGAAGTGAATTTGTTTGACTGGCTTGTTCAGAGCCCGATCTGAATTCGATCAAGCTGCACCGAATAGTACGACACTGCAACGCACACCCATCTTCGCAACAATCTCTTCTCACAGCCTTGCAAGAGGCATGGTGAGCTGTTTCTGCCCAGACTTAGAGAGAATTTGGGGAAAGTATGCCTAGAAGTGTTGCAGATGTAATACAAGCAAAAGGAGGGCCTAACCATAACTAAATAAAATAATAAAGCACTTTGTCTGTATAACACGCAGTGTCCAAATTATTTTGTCTATATAGTGTATATCCACACACACTATATCTAACACGTCGGTATAGAAGGGAATGAGGCAGTCGATGTACTGGCAAAGGAAGCGAGAGACCTCAATGAAGATAAATTTCCCCTCGTCACCCTTAATGACATAAATGCAGTGGCAAAATCGAAATTCAAGGACAAGACCATCAAGTTGAAACATCAGATCTATGAACTAACTACAAGCAGATCACTTGCCAAAACCATAGTAAGACTGAGAACTGGAAACCTTAGGGGAATGAACATTCAGCCGGATTGAACAAGAGCATATCCCAGCTGTAAAAACTGTGATACAGAATTTAGTCCCGAACACGTCCTCTCTTGCCCGGCCATCTTGGCGAGCATTCAACAAATTAGTGACTCTCCCTTGGAGGACCTGTACTCGGACAGTTGCTTTAAAATAGCTGAGATTGTATGGACCGTGCATGGCCCTATATGAAGTGTTATATCCATGGACAAGACAACAACAACATCTAAAATTTTGACTTGAGTGCTTCTTTAACCCGGGAACGGGGGAACAGGGTATGACATACCCGCGCCCATCTTTTGTTCTGTTTATTTCCCGACCTCACATTTAAAAGTGGAAGAGTCTCAGTGTAGCTGAATGTAGGGTCATGACCTTGGACAGGAAAGGTCAGCAGGTGAATTCTAAAAATAGAAATTTTGGTATTTTGTGTTTTGGGTATATTATGCCCAGCGCGCCCATCCTTGCCACTTGGATGTTTCCCGTCACGGCACCCAGACGCCTTGCAAATATGGTACGTAACCTCATGTACAACGAAGAAATGAAGCGTTTGAGAACTTTTATTGATATACGTATATGATGAAGAATATAATAGTAATCATGATTCATCAACAGACAATGACACAGATATTGAAGTAGATATAGATTCATCAAATGAAAATTAATTTTATGTTTGACGATATAAAATAACAACATGGAAAAAAGAGAAATTTCGGCTAAATCTAGCGAGTCTCTGAAAAAAATATAATAATGAAACTTCCTGGAAACACAGCTATTTCAAGAGATGTTAGTACACCGCTAGAACCTTCGAAACTTCTGATGAAATGGTGAAAGATTTAGTGAAATGCACAATCATTGTATCGATTTCAGACCGTTTTTCACGAGAATGGGATGCGAAATCTACAAGAGCTACTACGAGAGCTGAAATGAAAGTGTTAATAGGACTTTTATATATTTGTGTTCACAAGTCGTCTCATGTGATCATTACTGATCTTTGGGCAACAAACAAAATTAAAAATGTTATTAGATGTATTTTCTGCTTTAATTTAGTTATAAAAATTGTTTTGCACACCATTTATGATTCTAAGGAGCGATGAAAAAGTTCGAGTATGAGATACTCTGCGCGAATACTCCCGTTGCTTTTTTTCGCGCCTGCTCACGGGTTAAAATCGGAAAAGTTTTGGGGAATCCATGAAAAGTCAAGCTTTGCAACTGTTTTGTCTCATGATTGCAGAAACAGAAGAAACAACCAGAAGATAAATTTAGCGTCATATGAAGAAAGGATATCCGTATCTGCGGTGACCTTTGATCGTAGCACATAGAGAAGCACCACAATCAGTCGAAATTCTACTTTTGTGACAATGTAACTTTGGGTATTGTGCGTGGAGTGTGGACTTTAGTAAGAAGTATATTTCGAAATCTACCGAACTTCACAACAATAAGGCATTTCTTCGCTGATAGTATTCTTTAATAATTTTATCAAACTGCACTTTATTTGTTTAAATTGCTAATTCATTGTTGAATATTCAAACAAACAATCATTTAAACTTCCTATGTTTGCTTCATTCATTCCATAATCCAACATCACGACAAGTCATCATCAAGTAATCAAGTCAAAACTACGGTTTTCTGATCTCGACACAATCGACCATTTGTTTCATTAAATCAAATTATCCCATTTAAGCTAAATTATAAAATAAATTGCGCATATTATTAGCCTTTTGATCATACACGAAATATCTCTATATTAAAAAAAAGTTACCGACGTCGCAGGATTGAAAACTGTGTTGTTTAGTTCGATTCTTAGTCGGTTTCCCGAGAAAGTACTGATCGGAAATAACAAAATTAACATGGTTTGTTCTTCATCGTATTCCCTGGACAATTATTAAGATTTTTTTCCGATGCGGCTATTAGTTTAGGGTTTATTAAGTGTCAACTCTTTCTTACGGTACTGTTATTTTTGAAATAGGTTAATAATTAAATTGGATGCGATCAAAAGTTGATCATACAAAATTCGGAATCTTTGGATATTTTCGCTACTTTCTGCTAAAATCGTTATATCTACAGCAAAAACCATTATTTTTTTAATTTGAGAACATCACGGAATACATTACATTACACTCTTTCTTATGGTACAATTATTTTTCAAATTGGTTAATAAATAAATTCGATGCAATTAAAAGTTGGGCATATAATTTTCGGAACTTTCAGATCGTAATTTCCGATACAAAACTAAAACTGTCACATCTATATCGTATTACTATTATTTTTTAATTTTATAAATATCGCAGTATACCTCAGGATGTAATCTTTCTTACGGTACAATTATTTTTAAAATTGGTTCATAAATAAATTCGATGCAATCAAAAGTTGGTCTCAAATTTCGTATTTTTTATTTCGCGGAGATTATGAGGGTTGTATTTTTTATTATCGGGTTTGTCAGGTATCAAATTTATCGTAGCAACAATTGCCATAAAAACGATTTATTTTTATTTGGGGAGGGAAAAGGCTCGCTTTAGGCGTAAGCGAGCAAATTGCGAAGCCCTCGCTGTGACGTCATGGACCGGAGAGTGAAATCAGGATAATACGAATTATTCAGATAGTTTCACTCTGCGAAAGGAATGTTGGTTTGCTAAGCAAACCAAATGGCATATGTAAAAGGAGTGTTGGTTTGCGAATCAAACCAAATGGGATTGCGTAGCAATCCCCGGGGGTTGGCGAGCGTAAGCGAGCAGGGGGCGGAGCACCCTAGTACTTTAAAATCATACTCATTCATAAATGTATTGATTATGCTATTGCTTATGCTATTATGTAAGTCCTACTGACTGCCTCAACTTGGCGAGGGGGTGTCACTGGGCAGTCTGGGTGAAGTACATTGGGAGATCTTCTCCTGGCAGGGACACCCTAGGTGTGAAGGACAGAACAATGTGCCCAGCTAAAGTCAGTAGGCATGGGAGCCAATTCGGACTTCTACCCCATGGGTGCTCCTGAAAAAGAAGCTGCACAACCCCCTTCAGCATTCTAACTTGCATACCCTTTTCTAGGGAGACTTTTGAGACGGATCCTTTGCTGGCCCTTGATTTTTTAAGGGTGTATGGTCTCATGGACGATGTCTAGCTACCGCTAGACAGAGAAGGGTTAGTAACAACAACAACATCCTGCTGGATAGTCTTACAAGGCCCATAAGCCAAATATGGCCCTAATAATAGTTTTACCCTACCCATAGACCAGATACGTTCACCAGATATTCCTGATTACTCCTCCATAAATACCGTTGTCCATAATATTGTTTTTTACCAAAATTATTTCAATTACCTAAGTGTTAAAAGTTATAAAATTCAGAAAAATTCGAATTTTTTGTGCTTTTTCAAATTTGATACTCGAAACGACCATTATATTTAAAAAAATAAGTTAATTTCTTCATTATACATTATTTACCTTAAAACCGCTATAATTGTCTTTATTTTAATAATTTTACTGGTCCACTAGTTATGTTAGACTAACAAACTAGGCAAAGAACTTGATATACAAGTCTTTGTAGACTATGCTTGAGACAAATTCTTCAGTCATGGAGCTCCTTAAGTGCACCTCCTGTTTCCATTAAATGCCTTTAGTATTCGCCAATACCCTTGTGAGACCACCCGTTCAGATCAAGTCGATAATCACGAGCACTCATTTATCTAAAGACTGCTGAGATCTTACGGACTATCGAGCCCCTCCATCTTGTTCTCAATTGACCTCAAGTAGTAGTCGATTTATCTGCATGCGTGGCATACTCTTCGTCGACTCTGAGGAATGACTTTCAGGTTGGTATCACAGTTTAGCTTAGTCTACAGATGTTAATCTTCAAGCTGTATCAATTCGTCTAGTTATGTGTATTCAAATTTATTCGTAATAATAAATGAAGTCTTTAGGATAGGAGAAGGGTGGAGAGATCTACTATAGTTGACACAGAAAATAGTTTTGAATCTTTGACTGATTAATAAGATGGTTTATGTAAATTGCTTCTTTGAAGTATTGGTAAATATGTGTGTTAGAGTGAAAGAATATTGTAATTTGTAATAATCATGATGATTATTAAAGGGGTAATGACTTTTAAATCTAAATTTTCAGTGAAGACAAAAAGTTTCAAAGTGCTATAAGAATTATTTTTTCTGAAGATCCTGTCCAAATTTATGACTGATAGAATGAAGGATATCACATTTGAAAATAAAATTGTTTTAATTGTTCATTAACTTAAATCCATCATTTAAGTATTTATGGTTTTAAGCCATGAAATATAAAACATTTTACCGGAAAACTATTTTTGTAAATTAACCATGTACAAGATTTCCTCCAAACTAAAACTTACTATGCAACAACGCACATTTTCATGCACCTCAAGTCTATAAAATAAACTATAGTCATCAATCGGTACACAATTATTTGAATTCTGAACTTAAAAATATTAAAATCATACATGATTGTTCTATTTATTTGGATATAATAGAGAACACAAATACGAATAATGTAAGTTTAGGATTTTGAGAAACTTCATTTTAACAGAAAAACTGAATGCTTAATTTAAAATTTAAAAGTAAAAGAATTAAAAAAAAAAAATTATAATTTGATTTATCTTGCTGAGCCCTAAACGGTGTTTGGCAGGATACCATCTCAATTAACTACGTTCTAAGCCGCTATACGGACAAAATTAACTATGTTCTAAACTGTTATAAGGACAAAATTAACTATGTTCTAAACTGTTATATATGGACACAATTAACTATTTTATAAACAGTTATATCCTCACTAACACTGCTCATAGCGGTTGTCTCAACGGCGGCATTTCGTCATTAAAGAAAAAACTGACTTGATCTTGACATCACCAAATAATTGGCACTATCCTGATGATGAAGTATCTTGTAATTATTAAAATTGGTCATATCTGTATTGATAAAATACCTTGTTGAAACCTCTGAGAGGGTTGAATAAAAACTACTAGTATGCGAGTTTCCATGGATGATACATACATAAGGTGAAATCTAATTAGCAGTCATGAAACAAAAAATTACCACAGAACGGTAAATATAACAAAATCTTTTTTAACCAATAAAACGAATAAATATTTAGGAAACAATTCTAATATTAGTTTCAAGTTTGTACTAAATGTATAGTGCTCAATAATATTTACAAATATAAACAACATAAACTATAACAATAAATAAAAGTTGGAATCATTTATTCGAGGGGTTTCATCATATTTACCCTCCTGGTGGTTGTATCGACGAGATATCTCGTCTTTGGAACAATTAACCTTGTCTTGATGGATACGATAGCTCGTCTTTAGAATAAAACTGACCATATATTGATCACGTCATCATGAAAAAATCAACAACATGTCAGGATGTCTGGTCCTTATCAAAATTGAATAGATTTTGATGTAAGATATATTTATTCGAAACCACTTGGGGAATAAATAGGTTTCAAGTGAAGATAAACGTGGCTTTGTTTTTTAAAGGTCTGTATAAAAATACGATTGCTGTAATATTTTCAGTCCCGCTGTAAAATGGATACCATTGCATTTATACAAGCAATCAGACATTTTTAAACAAACATTTATCAGACATTATCACAAACATTTATCAAACATTATCATAAACATTTATCAAACATTATCACAAACATTTATCAGACATTATCACAAATATTTATCAGAAATTATCACAAACAGTTATAAATTACTCGTCTTTTAGCATACTTCATTTCGTACATGAGTCATGTTCTTGTATCCATATTAAGATGTATTCTACAAGCATGAAACGTGGTATACAATGAAGCAGGAAAATCAATTATTGGTTACCCATGTCCAATCAAAGTTTCCTTAAAAACTGTTATTTCTACCACAGCAGAACAAGAAGTGCTTCAGAGTCTTTCTCTTCTTCAGACTAGCCAGATATATATATCCACTAGGGGGCAGCCCCCTGCTTGCTAACGCTCGCCATTCCCCGGAGGATTACTTTGCAATCCTCACTGGTTCGCTGCGCGAACCTATGCTCGCTTTGCTCGTATCAATGAAGACGTGTGTCCGATCAGAAGGGATTGTTTACAAAATATGATATTCCGAAAAAAATTTGCTATAAATCTAAACGCTGCTTTGGAAATTGAATACCCAGCATGTTGTTTGTGTGTACATTTCCCCAGCACTCGAGCCACTCACACTTTTTCACTGAGTTTGTTGTCGAAAGTTGTAGTGCAAGCGTTTTGTTGAACTACAATTGTTGGCCCTGAAAAGATCCTCCGCTTTCTTTGATTTCTTTTATAAACTGCAACAGCTCGACTAAAATTCATCTTTTTTTTTTCAATAAAATTTCATCTGATAATGCTATGAATTCAATTGAGTTGCGAGGCTTCGTGCCTAGCGTAAACAGACAATTATGCAATGTTGCCAAAACGCGATAACAAGTAACGTCTTTTTTGCGTGCCACGTAAAAGTATTATATATATATAGATTGAGGTGAAATCTATTCAAGTAATCCACATTATATGTTTATATAGGTGGAAACTGCTGTGTAAGCCTTCCATTTGTTTAACTAGGTGGAAACTATTAAAGATTACAAAATCGGAAAAATTGTCAATTTCAAGATGTTTACCATCATCAAACTATCTTCTACCTTGATAGATAGAACGTTTAGCTATACAAGTAGGTCTATCGACGATTTAAAAAATATTAACCTTTATTAGTTCGGAAAGTTTTAAGTTTTGCATTTTTACTACTGGCTTTTTGCAGCTTAACTTCTTTCGCTTATTCTAGCTAAAATATTAAGTTTTCGGTGGAACTTTCTGAAATATACATACATGAAATTAAGAAATACATAAAATTTGTCGGCTTCTGTTAAAAAAAAAGGTGCTGTTGTACACCATAGTATTTTTTAATTTAGCTTGATCTTCTCTCTTGGTCCTATTTTAGCATTTTGTAAGAGCGATAATTTGTAAGGGAACCTGACCTATTTTTATGAAAATTTTGCTCTTGTATACTAGACCACTATATAGAAAGTGTTTATCATATAATGCTTCCATCTTACGTCTACGGGGTATTCCTTTGTTAAACTAAAGACATCGTTAAATGAGGTTTAATTTGCAAATGCCAATTGCGAATGGATCTTGAATCCAAATCCGTCACTCCAACAGTATAGGGCGTGCATATTTAGTATAGTTAATGTGAAACAATGGTTGCCTGCATTCCCAATTTAGGTAATGGAAGCAGATGGAGAGAGCATAATAATTCAGGGAACATTTATACAAGATTTCTTGGCTTCAACCGTACAATGAAGGCTTATGTTACGTTTCAAGCTATGAAAATATCTAATAAGATCGTTTAGAATTTTCCCAGCAGATTCAAAATCTTTTTAAATGGTTGATGGAATGAGCCTTGAGTCATCAGTAACTATTTTACCATTAACTGTTATTAATAATATTTAAAGGCTCCATTTGCATTTGCATTTGCATATTCCATTTACTTCCAGCAAACGCCTAGATTGTATATATTCGTTATATAGTCCTTTGTTATAGCAACATCTAATACGATTGCTATTGATTTGTACAAACAAAGTGAAAAAAAAATGTTAAGGGTTGTGTCGATTGTTAATAATTATTTGCCATTGACATGTAAATAATATTTAAAAGTGTTCCATTTCCATTTGTATTTACATTTTAATTTTATCTGTTAAATAATCATTGTCAATACATAGTATGCTGCCTAACTAGAATATTGGATATTGTGTTTGACACCCAAAAGATACGGCTTCGAATCTCGGTTTACAAGAGCATGGATGTTGGTGATTGGTGTTTTAGAAGTAGCAGTGTCTGCACATTGGAGGCTGTCCTACAAAAAGTCACCAGTTTATTAATTATGGAAGAAGTCATTGGCTAATCAGGCTTTGGAAGAAAAAAATATTAAAACGATAAAGGGAAAACATCTGATGATTTATTAATAAAATTACAATTTTATCAAAAAAATTCAATGTAGTTATAATTTTTTTATACATTCACTTAAAAAAAAAATTTATAACATAAAAATTAAAATAACTTAAGAACACGAAAAGCACATTTTATTCACCATTTCATCAAATACAAATTTTTTCAGAACCTTTTAAAAGTAGGTATCACTATCTTGGTAAGTAACCTTTAAGATAAAATATGAGATAGGTAGTATAATTTACGTACAGCTAGTCTATTAGTGACCCCACTTTGCAAATTTTCCAACTCACAATGGTTTCTGAATAATAGGGCAGTTTTACATTAACGAGATTCCATGTCCTTAGCATAAAAGGGACCATATATTAGACGAGATATCTCGTCGAAACATTACGGAGGTTATTTCAAACAAATTTGGATACAGCTACAGTTTACGTTTAGCCTGGTGACAGTGACTTTGGCGCTTTTTTTCGGTAAATTTCTAATCTCTCGCCAAGAAAGAATTATTTCATAAATATTTTTATTTTTAAATCGGAAAGTAATAAGCTTCAAAATACACATTTAAAAACGTTTTTATCTTTTAACTACGGTATTAGATCTGACAAGCGCGTTTCTTTCTTGGCGCGAATCTTACAACTTTCATGGTACAACTGTTGTAACGGCCGTAGTCTAAATTCATTCTTGGAGTAATTCTTAAAACTCTCAAGGTACAACTGATGTGCTGTCTGTTATCTAAATTCTTTCTTGGCGTAATGATGGTACAACTGATGTACTGGTCGTCGTCTAAAGGTTAAAAAATGTAATGTATAATTAAATAATATAAATATAATAAATATACACAAATAAAATTTATAAAATACAACCTGAGACGACAACACTGCACCTTGACTTAAATGAAAATGAAAGAAAATTCCTCAACTGGAGTTTAAGCAATTAAAAGAACCAATCAAATCAAAGATAGTTTAAAATTTAAGTAACCAATGGAATCAAAAGAAACACTTTCAAAACTTCTAATGGAATCAAAGAACAGTATAACGAGTATATTAAAAGAACTTTCTAGAATATCCAAAATTTAAATTAAAACTTTCCGCTTACAGAGGTTGCCATAAAACCGAAATAAACTTAATACAGTTAGGTTGCTTTAACTTTCCATAACTCTTCTAAAATAGTGCCAAAAAAGAGACAAGGACGCTGCCACCGAGCAGTAGACTGTAGCTCTGTACCCAAATTTATTATAAATATTTATCTCTATTCGTTGATTGTTATGAAGCAGTATGTGATAAATTTTACATAGTAACACTTCCATAGGTAATCAAAAGAAAGCATTGTACATTTTATTTATGCATTAAATTATTGAATGAAAAGGTAGATAAGTTATTAAAAATGGTAAGTTAAAACCTATCATACCATAAAGAAATAAATGAAAAACTAGTCAAACAAGCATGATAAGAGAATCTCCTACACCCTCCAACCACCATGCCTTTCTTCCCTTTCATCTAAAATGCTCATTCAACAGTAATGGATATTAAACAGGAGTCTCGAAGCGAGAATTAATTCGAGAGAATCCGGAAAAAAATACAGGAAAAAATTTCCTCCCTGAGGCCAACAAGACAATGAGCGCATACTTCTTTCTACATCTTATCAGGAAAGGAGGGGGATAAGTCCCGTGCACGGATTCGTTCCGCATTTTTACTCCGGAGACCATCACAATATTCCCGGAAAACGGGAAAAAACCGGCGCACAAAAAAGAAGCGAGATTCGCTCTTGCGTCTCGGGGGCATTTGAGATAGCTGCATCATATATCAGAGACCGAAGACGATATAAAGGGGCAAAAAATCGCAGTTCCTTGCTGGCAACGAATCGGGAGCGTTGCTCCAGGGGACGAAATGCGGGCGAATTCTCCTGTTCGTTCTGTAAAACGTTCTCCTCGCCCCCTCTTGTATATTCGAAATTTCACTCTCAGTCTCCGGGCAGTTATCGATAGGGTCGAGAGTGCCATAAGTCAACTGGTGGAAGATTGCAGGCAAACGCCGTCGTCGACGACAGTGTCACGGAAGATGGAGAGAGTGTCTTCAATAATGGTGCTATCTCGTGTGAGTGTTTATGGGGGACATTTTCTTTTTATCGCTGGAATTATACGTCAGGTTTAATAAATTTCCCTGAAACCAGAAAGTCATCATTAATTTTATGTTGATATTTTGCTACAGCGTTTCAAAACTTAAATGCATCCTCAATTCTTGTAATAGTGGTGTACTTTTCATTTCAAACGAAACTAACGCTGAAAGAAGTTATCCAGTGTCAAGTCTGGATATTGTAATAACGTTCGTTCTAAAAACAGTTCTTTACAAGCCCCTCTTGTATATTCGAAATTTCGCTCTCAATCTCCGAGCAGGTGTCGATAATGGTCAAGAGTGTCATAAGTCAACTGGTGGAATATTGCAGACGAATGCCGTCATCGACGACAACGTCACAAAAGATGGAGTGTGTTTGTTCAATAATGGTGCTATCTCGTGTAAGTGTTTATGGGGAACCTTTTCTCTTTACGCTGGAATTATGCTCCAGGTTTAATAACTTTCCCTGAAACCCGAAATTCATCATTAATTTTATACTGATAGTTTACGACAACGTTTCAAAGCTTAGATACATCATCCTTTATTGTAAAAGAGTGTTTTAATGTTCTTTTAAAACGAAACTAACGCTGAAAGAAATTATCCAGTGTCAAATCTGGATATTGTTATGATGTTCGTTCTAAAAATAGTTCTTTATACACCCCTCTTGTATATTCTAAATTTCGCTCTCAATCTCCGAGCAGTCATAAGTCAACTGGTGGAAGATTGCAGACAAATTCCGTCCTCGACGACAACGTCACGAAAAAAAGAGAGTGTCTTCAATAATGGTGCTATCTCGTAAGAGTGTTTATAATGGAACATTTTATTTCATCGCTGGTATTATACGTCGTGTCTAACACGATCCATTCATATGAATATTAATTTTAAACATTATACCCATCATATTGGTGATGTTCTGTTCATTTTGTAAAACTTTCTTCTCACCTCCTCTTGTATAACAAATTTAACTCTTTGTCTCGAGCAGTAATTAATAGGGTCGAGAGTGTCGTAAGTCAATTGGGGAATATTGCGGACAGACAACGTCATTGATGACAGTGTCACGAATATGGAGAGTGCTTCTTCAATAATGGTGCTATCTCGTGTGAGTGTTTATGGTGAACATTTTTTTTGCGCTAAAAAATTTCACCGAAACCCGAAATTCATCATTAAATTTTGTTTATATTTTTTGCGACAGCTTTTAAAAACTTAGATGCATCTTCATTTTTTGTTCAAAGAGCGGTGTACAGTTCTTTTCAAATTAAGTTACCTCTGAAAGAGAATATCCAATGTCAAGTCTGGATATTGTTTTCACGTTCGTTCTAAGAACAGTTACTCACACACACACACACAGAGACACACAGACACACACCTCTTTTATATTTGAAATTTCGATCTCAGTCTCCTAGCAGTTGCCAATTGAACAAGAGTGTCAAGAGTATGGTCAAGATTGTAAGGAAACGCCGTCTTTGACGAGTGTCACGAAAGATAGACAGTGTCTTCATTAATGGCGCTGTATCGTGAGAGTGTTTATGGGGAAACATTTTCATTTTATCACTGGAATTATACATAAGGTTTCTCTCTCCTAACTCTTCGTTCTTTACAAAGCATTCTCCTTGCCTCCTCTTTTAAATTCGAAATTCAGTCTTCAAGTAGTTATCGAAAGAGTCAAGAGCATCATAAGCCATCCGATGGAAGATCGCAGAATATCGCCGTCGTTGACGACTACTGCACGAAGCAGGGAAAACATGTCCTTAAAAATAGTTCATTCTTGCTTAAATATTCAGGGGGAACGTTTTCCGTTCATCACCGATAACTTTTTAAATGGTAGGTCTAATATATTTTTCTTATTAATTGTTCGTTGATATTTTTGAACTTCGATGGAACTTTATTTCATGTTAAAGAATTATCTTGAAAAGAGTGGCGATCCTTCAAAACAAAGGTATCACCGAAAGAAAACATTCACAGTGTACATGGATGTTTTTTTTATATTTTTACATTTTAAACATCGTGAATTAAGTCTTCTGTTCGTCCTGATAAAACTTTATCCTCGTTCATATGCATATTTGGAATTTCACGCAATCTCCAGGCAGTTGTCGATAGTGTCGACAGTTCAGTCAAACCTAGAAGTTTACAAGCAAACAAAATACAAAATACAAATATTGACGATCAGCTACAGGCTCGAGCCCAACAAGGCTGGTCCTTTGTTTATGAATTCCCCAATTCGCACTGACTATCTAATTGCATCTTAAATTCGTACACTCCCTTTGAATTAACTATATTTTCTGGCAACGCGATCCAACTGTCTATTACCCTATTAAAGTAGTAGTTTTTCCTTAAATCCCGATTAAAATGTGGCTTATTCAATTTATACCCGTGGCCCCTTGTTCTGTTATCCCTATTGAAATTTAAGTCCTCTGTGTCCTCTTGTTTTACAAACTTGAAAAGCACAATCAAATCCCCCTCCTTCTTCTTCTTTCCAGTGTATACATGTTTAGCTTACTTAAACGTTCATTATAGTCGAAATTTGCTAGCCCCTTTATTATTTTTGTAGCTCTGTGCTGAACCCTTTCAAATGATTCTTTGTCTTTTCTCATATATGGAGCCCAGAATTGTACAGCATATTCTAGATGTTGTCTTACTAAACCCTTATATAACGGCAAGATTATATTCTTATCCCTTGAAGTTACAGTCTTTTTAATATACCCCAATAACCTATTAGCCTTTTTACCCGCAGCTGAACATTGGTGACCCATTTTAAAATCCCTGTGAATTATCACCCCAAGATCCTTGACTGTTTCTCCCTCCTTTACCTTTACTCCCTGCAGACAGTACTCGGCTCCACTGTTCCTGTAAACCATATGCAGAACTTGACATTTCCCTACATTAAATGACATTTTACAGCCCATTCGGATATCTTATCAAAATCCCCTTGTAAATTTTCTATCTGTAACTTGGTATCCACTGTCCCCCATATTTTTAAGTCATCTGCAAATATACTGATTCTATTCTTGATCCCCTGACCTATATCATCTATGAAAATTATAAATAAAATTGGTCCCAAAACTGATCCCTGAGGCGTAGTCGTCAATACACGCACTGTGTACAAGTTGCCTATAGGGATACCAGGATCTGTTGAATCAACTCTACTAGTGGGTGGGTAATTAGCAATAGAGCTGAAAGTGCAAGAAGAAAGGACGTGGCTTTCGTGTCTGAATCGATCCGCTATTGTTCGGTGTTCTTCGAATGCATCACACGTGTGTGACAGGAGTTATTGCATTTTTGCGTGCAAAAGTAACTATATTTGTTGCTGTTATTTTGCTTTTTAATTCAAAACTATATTAGTTATGGTTAGTATTGTTTTTTTTTACGAAAGAACTTTGGTTATATCGGAGTTCGAATTGGTGTAATTATTTTTTATTTAAATTGTTTATTTTGGAAGTTAGGACGATATATGTTCTAAAATATGTGCCGGATACTGCTGTAACAATTAATTTTTTCGGAGTCGTATGAAGCGTTTCAACCAACCCCGAAAAACACAGCAAACATAGCAGGTTAGATGCAAGACGATGGTTTTGTAATACTTAAAAAAACATTTTCATAAACACACACTCCTTAACTGCCCATAAAGTAGACAATTATTCATTTCAAGTTCATATTAATGCTCTGGATTTCTGTAAAAAAAACGGAATCGTATGTCACGTTTCCGTTACTATGTTCGTGCAATTTGGAACCACTTGATCTATTGGTATATAGACCATTGAAAAATCTAAATTCACAGAGTGACGCTTGGATGTGGAACCGCTCTGGCAAAATAACGAGTATGTATAACATACCTGGTATTGTGGATACTACTATGTCATTAACTCTCACTGCGACAAATATCCATGCTGGTTTTAAGAAATCTGGTCTTTATCCAATTAACCGTGACATATTTACTGTCCACGATTTCACGCCATCTTATGTGATTGACCGGCCAAATCTGAACGCAGCGAATCCAGAAGATGAGAATCCTACGCCGGCTATTAATCCTTCCATTTTGAATGAACAGACAAATTTCTATGTAGACGATGATGAATACACACCACATCTGAATGATGCAACGTACGAAAGTAACAATGAAGAATGTTCTATTCATAATGAAGAAGTCGCTTCAGCAAATACAAAACTAGAGTCTGTTTAGTCTACTCTAGTTCCACCAATGAATCCTCCAACACATGAAAACGAAAGTAATACAAATAGTGGAGCAGATTCACCGAAACCATCTTCTCACCTAAAATAGTGAGACCTTACCTCAAAGCACTCCCCAGACTGACGGTAAATAAGAGGGAAAAAAGAGAAAATCTACAATATACACAGATACGACAGAAAAAGAGGCAATACGATAAGAAACTGAGGAAAGAGAACGAAAAAATAAGGTTAAAGGAATTAGAGTCAATATAAACAATAAATCAAAATATGTCCTAAGATAAAAACAAGAAAATTACCAAAAAGACAAAAATGTTCTCAGATGAAGAAAATGAGGAGTATTAATGCTTGGTGTGTGCGTTGAAAGTTGTGGCACTAGCAGGCCAGGAGACGATTGGGTACATTGCACAAGGCTTTCGATTGTGGGCCCAAGAGGCTTGAACAGATGATGATCCTTATTATTTATGTCATAGTTGTGAATGTAAATGATTAGTGTAAAATTTTGTTCATTATTTTTTACGCATTTTGTCGTAAAAGTTAATTTTGTTACTTTCATCGAATTTTATAAGTTTTCAATTTTATTTCGGCTTGTACTGCTGAAATTAAGTTTTTAATTGAGGTTTAACAAATGTAGACTTATTTATTTTTTCGAATAACAATGAGACTAACAATTCTTATCATTAGTAATATCGAAAAATGACCATATTTTGACTTAATAAATAAATATGTAACATCAAATTCTCATCATTCTTCTAGTGTTACAACTGACCCCAATCGCTGTTACAACAGCCCCGGGTATAGGGTCGGTTAAAACATATTCCCTGTTTTTTAAATACCTCCAGATGTCTTTGTAATGAATATAATGCCACTATTACCTCACCCATTTGTAGAGTGATAACTAAGGTTCAATTAAGGCATAGTGTCAAATACCCCGAGATCAAAATATTGTCACAGTGAGCGATTTGGTAGAAAATGAGTCAACCATCTCCGGTCTCCCCTAATAATTCTTTCACTTGATGTCTATAGAAAAATAATGTTTTACTTCTTCATTGGAATTATGAATCAAATACAATATAATTCTCTAAAACCTGAAATATGTCATTAATTTTCAGCTGGTTTGATGCGACTGCTTAAAGTTTAGATGTGTCCTCATTTTGACTTAAAGAGTGATCTCCATGAGTCATATGATGTTCCTTTTAAAGTAAGCTAGCACTGAAAGAAAATGCTTTGCAATACCAAGTCCATGAATGTTTGGGCATTATCTGAATGGTCTATGTTCTATATCAATTATAATTCTCTGACTGTTTATTCGAAATAACACTTTCCATCTCCGCATTATCTGAATGGTCTATGTTCTACAACAATTATAATTATCTGACTGTTTATTCGAAATAACACTTTCCATCTCCGTGCAGTTATCTATAAGGTCAGTGCTATTAGGCAACTAGTAGAATGATGTGGGCGAACCCGACATGTTGACTTGGTCATGGATGTTGTCGCATATAATGGAGAGTGTCTTTGACAATGGTCTACCATTTATTGACGGAAAGAAATATTTTATAGTCAAAATTATGAGTGGGGCATAACAATTTTCAATAATACCTAAAATGTATAATCTATTTTAAACTAACATAACAAAACAGCTTCTTGGAACTCAGATACATCTACATTTTGAAAGAAATAGTGCTTTTGAAAGCAATGGCATATTTAACCTTATCTAATAGATCAAAACACATAGATATCAAACACAGTACAATGTATATGAATATCGATAGTATATATGAACCTTTTAGCGATCAAACTACGAGATAATTATCCTTTTTGTTCTATAAAATGCTATCCTAACGCCTCTTCACCTTCAAAATTCCCTTTCAGTCTCCAGACAGTTCTTGAAAGGGTCAGTCAACTGCAAAATTTAGCAGATAAGGAAATGTGAAGAGTATGTCTTGAATAATGGCTCTCTACCTGTGTGTTGTTAATGAGAATAATTGATTTTTCAACTACAATTATGTTTCGGGGAAATAAATGTTTCCAATACCTGAAATGTATCATTTATAATGGCCTGTCTCGCATGTTATCGGTTCTCATTTTATTGAACATATTTTCCTTGACGCTTTTGAAATCTTTTGAAGTGATATGCTTGTAAAAGCTATTTGTAACTTGGATACATCTACATCTTAAATAAAATATGCTAACTAAAAAACAATGCAGTGATTTTTTTTTTTAACATTGGGGTTTGTAAAGGCTCGGTGGGTTTTGCCCATGGCTCTACCTACCTGTGAGTTGTAAGCGACACTGATTCAAATTCTGTCAGGTTCAATTACACTTTGGGTATATTTCCTTCTTCTGTATCAGTAAATCTTCCCTTATATGTGTATGTCTATTTCAGTGACGTTATTTGACACAGCTTGATCGAACATGACTCTTGCACTACAAAAAAATAATCAATCATATTTTAACCCTCCAATCGGTTTCTACGAGATATCTCATCCATCAAGATCTGAACAATTTTGCTAACGAAGAGATACCTCGTCGAAACAACCATCAGAAGGGTTAAGCTATCACTCTACTAAAGCATAGTTAAAAGTCTATAAACCAGTCCTTATTCAAAGAAAAGTCTGCTGAACATTCACTTGAATGAAATATAAGCTTTAAGTCAGTCGTACAAATGCTTTCTACAAGATTTCTCGTGCATCAAGATCTGACAAATTTTGCTGATGAGATGTCTCGCCATCAAGATATTGCCGTTTTATTTATGGTAACGAAATGAAGATCAGGTGAGTTTTCTTCTAATGACGATATACACAGTCCAGTCACATTAATGTGACCACCACCTACTTTCGACGTCAAGGTGAAATAACCAATCAAAAAAGGCAGGTGGCAGCACATTGCAATGGAGTGTATATAAAGGATGTCCTAGGCCATCGGAAAGCATTTCAATCGTTGGCGTAATGCAGAAACGTAGCGATTTATCCGACGTCCAAAAGGGCATGATTATTGGCTTTCGGTCCAAGGGTGGAAGCATTTCGGAAACGTCTAATTTTGTGAACTGTTCGCGTGCCGCCGTTGTAAAAGTATACAGTGCATGGCAAAATGGCACTATCCAAAATCAGCGGCGTGGCACATGTGGTGCACCACGGGCTATAGATGACAGAGACGAACGAAGGCTACGGAGATGCGTTCGGGCGAATAGACATGCAACTGTTGAGCAACTGACCGCCCAGATGAACCAAGAGGCTACCAAGAGTGTATCCTCAACAACTGTTCTGCGAACGTTGCTGCGCATGGGTTGCAGACGCCTGGTTAATGTACCTATGCTACCTAAGCTGACGGCTGTTCATCGGCGCCGAAGGGTGGAATTTGCACGCCAGTACCGCAACTGGACGTCCACAGAGTGGCGACAGGTGTGTCTTTCCTATGAACCACGTTTTATGCTCCATTCGGACAGATGGACGTGGCGTATACGGCGTGAAACGTCTGAAAGCAAACACCCTGCAACAATTGCCATGGTTCCTCAACCGCGTAATCTAACGCAGCTGGCCACGGCACTGGAGTCGGCATGGCTCAACATCCCAGTGGCCTTCAGAAACCTAATTGACTCTCTTCCTGCACGTCTAGCAGCGTTCCGCTCTGCCAAAGGCTTTTGACAGGTGGTCACATTAATGTGACTGGACTGTGTATATTGTCCATCAAGATTAGTTCGGATTTGTCAATGACAAGCTACCCCATCGAAACAGCCATCAAAAGGTTAAACTTGAGCTACCACTGTCAAAAATTTTAGTCATAGTTCCACGTCTATGCATAAAGATCCTCATTACAACCATCACACTGCGAATTATTTCTTTTATCAGTGTTATTAAACGTTCTCACACGTCATCTTGCATATACGAAATTTCACTCTCCCTCTACGATAGGGTTGACAGTTACATTAGTCAACTGGTGGAAGATTGACGGCAAACGCCTGCGTCCTCGACGATGTCGCCCTATAGGAAAGATGAAGTGTGTCTTGAACAATGGCGCTATCCTGAGTGTGTTTTAGAGAGGGGAATGTTTTCTTTTATCATTAAAACTCTGCGAGAGGGGTGTCCATAAATCTCTCTCTAACATCCAAAATACATCATTTATAATGGTCTAACTCGCGTGTTATCGGTTTTCATTTTAATGAGCATTTTAGCATTTTTTCTTCCTGCTGATGTACTTTTTTCATCTTTTTATGTTTTACACTGATTATATCTAGCTATTTGGAACCTACATGCATATATATTTTATGGGAAATGCTGTTTCTGGGATTTGTGTGTTTTTTAACTGAGTTACTTCTGTGAGCAGTTGAATATTTCTTAAAATTTTACTAAGTCGACATATACTCTTTGGAAAATCAAGCAGATAAACATAGAATTTTGTATACTCGGAAAAACAATTCGTGAGCCCTTTGGAAACACTCAATTAAGTACTGAATTTGTCTCTGTTTTATTTACTAATAAAAAAAAGATCAATTTTTAAAGAAATGTGTGAATGCACACCAGAAAAATAGCACAAAGTTCATTCTAGTGTTACGTGTTTGTAGTTATGAACAAGTATATTCATGTTTTCATGTCCCAATTCTTATAAAGCTTACGATATGTAACAAATATGAAAGAAGAGAGAGAATAAGCCACACCAAATTTTTCAGAAAAAAAATTTCAAGTTTAAAAAATCCCCAAACTATTATGGCTTATACGCTATTCTAAAGATAGGTTTGTTTTAATTTTCAGTATTAAGTACTAATTCAAACAATCAAAAAAAATTTTGACCCCCTGGATTGTTTTGCTTTTGATTTTCATTATTACCGAAAGTGTATTTATGTAGCTTATCACTCTGTTGACATAAACTATTTCAGTCTGTCCCCTGTTGATGTCCCAGCATCACATAACTGATTATACATAGTCAATAATAGACGCGTTTTCCTCATTGATTCCGAAAATATTACCCGTTACTGTAAAAATATAATTTATTTTATCCGTTAATAACAGATATGTGTATTACCTATTTTGATATCCCAATATTTATACCAAAAATGCCGTAAAAACTGGCCCAGACGAGCCTATGCGAAATACACAGAAACCTCACCTATGCATGTCAATGATTGCGTTTTCCAAGACATATATAGATATGGAAATCTGCAAAAGAAATAATCTGAGCTAATTCATTTCTTATAACCAAAAAATTGATACTATTTATTCTATTTCCAACGTGATTTAATAGCTGAAGCTTTTAAGATGGACTATAGCATGTTGGTGGTGGGGGAGAAGCTTGAAATTTCACATTCTACCATTTGAAGGGAGTACCATAACTACCAGATTTCTGGACAAACCTCTAACTTAAGACAGCAGTAAGGCCGTAAAAAAACTGGGTGAACCTGATCAGCGTACGCTGGCAAGAACCATTTCACGCTATTTGAAGGGTGGTGATAGGGGTGCAACAATGCCTAAAATATCATCGTAATACAACGCTAGGCCCTGAAAAAACATCATCGAAAGGACTATGCAGCCTTCCATCAAGTTGTAGGGTTTTGATGGCGACTCCCAACTAGGGATGCGACATCGACAGCAAAACATCGATGTTTTGAAGCATCGATGTTCAAAATTAAAACATCGATGTTGATAATACATCACCCCAAAAACATCGATGTTACCAAACATCGATGTTTTTAAAATTCAGTGTATTTAAACTTTTTCACCAATTTCTTAAAACTGGTTTAGGAACTAGTGATGCCACAGCGACAGCAAACCATCGATGTTCAAAATTAAAACATAGATGCTGATAGTACATCGCCCCCAAACATCGATGTTTTTAAAATTCAGTGTATTTAAACTTTTTTCCCCATTTATAAAACTGGTTTAGCAACTAGTAATGCGACATCGACTCCAATACATGGATGTTTTTTATAAAACATCGACATCGATGTCGCATCCTTACTTTTCAGACCCTTCACCCTTGTTCACTTTGGTCAAAAAGTATGTTCAATTATCTGATTATAAAAATTATATTACTTGGTTATTTTCAAAATTTTTGTAACGTTACTTTTTTCATTTAAAAATAAAACTTCGACAACGTAAAAACATCGACAAGTATAAACATCGATGTTACAAAAACATCGACCCCAATACATCGATGTTAAATACATCGATGTTTTTTAAAAAACATCGATGTTTTGAAAACATCGACATCGATGTCGCATCCCCACTCCCAACTCGAGTGTCCTTAATGAATACAGATGTGTGGGCTTGAGGACACCACTACTTTATATTTTATTATTGGAAACAAGTAGTCTGGCTGGCCGAGTTGAATTTCCAAGTATTTCGACAGATACAAAAAGTCGTGTGTTTTAGAAAACCCTAGAATCCACGGATTCCTCTTGTTACAGTGCATTGTAAAGCCTGGTGATAGCTCTGTAAAATATTGTTGGGTTTATTTAGCTGACTTTCAATGGGACACTTGATACGTCTGCAAGAATCTCTGACAGGTGAACGCTATGTGTGCGTCTTTTCTGACGAGTTCGCCTTTTTATGCTCTCTGAGGTATCTAACATAACTAACTCACTTTATTCTTTACTTAAGAATATGCAAAATATGTAACATAAAAATGCATTTGAAAATTTAATTCGGAACATAAATCGATACAAGTGTACCAAAAGAAAGTCAAGTCCTGTTTACAGTTCGAGTACCAATTGCCTTTTCGAATCTCGAATTGTTGGTCTCTCGACAGCTTGGTTGCAGCGCCATCTCGAGAAGAGTTGAGTAGGCACCTCAGTACCCATTTTCCCAGTAACAACGATAAATTACAATAGATGTTAGCAAAGTGATCTGGGAAACGGACAGTTCTGCCCGATCGCG
The DNA here is from genome assembly GCA_947359465.1 of Metellina segmentata. Lineage (NCBI taxonomy): Eukaryota > Metazoa > Arthropoda > Arachnida > Araneae > Tetragnathidae > Metellina > Metellina segmentata. The sequence continues at coordinate 65,195,812 of OX375883.1, forward strand.
TGCTTTGCGGTGCATTCAAAGTCATAGGTTTTGTTATTGGTGGGGTCACGGGTGCATTGTTCACTACGAAGACTGGTTTCAATCTGTCGAGTGAAATGATCAGGTATGACCATTGATCAGGTATGACTGGAAAAGGTCCATCGTAGGGCGATTGCAATGCTTTCCGCAATCCGTTTTTTGCGTATAAACACATGTGTACATGTTTGGAAGTCTTGAGAAACAAACGGTTTCACTGTATGATGAGACTAGTCAATACTGGTTGGAAGTGGTGAAAATGTGGCTTAGTCGCTGAATTAATTCTTCAGAACTTTTAATAACAGTTGTACGATAGAAAAATTCGCCGGGTAGTCATAGCGTAGAACCAAATACCAGCTCTGCATGGAAACGTTGATATCTGTTTCTAGTGCAGCTCGAAAAGCCAGCAGGATCATAGGTAGCACTTCAGTCCGCTTTTCAGTGCGTTTGGCTTTAAGAGCACATGTATGAGGTCTGTGCCAATTTTCGATTAGTCCGTTGCTTTGTGGATGATACGGCGAAGTCCTATACTTCTCTGCCCCTATGAGTTGAGCAAGTTGTCGAAAAAGTTCAAACTCAAACTGCCTGCCTTGGTCAGAGGTGATTCTCACTGGGCAGCCAAACCGCGCAATCCATTCTGCTAGGAGAGTACGAGCAACGGATTAACTGTGATGTCGTTCATCGGATATGCCTCTGGCCAACGCTTTGCTCTATCAATTACAGTTAAACAATATTTTTTTACAATATATTCTAGCAAAGGTCATATAAGATCTAAATGGATATGGGAGAATCTGGCTGTAGGAAGGTCAAATTTTCCTAATTCGGTCCGTGTGTGCTTAAATATTTTTGAACGCTGGCCGTCGACACATTATCGAGCCCAAATTCGACAGTCTTTTGAAAGGCAGGGCCAAATAAAACATTTACGTACTAGGTTCAGAGTACCCTTGATTCCCGGGTGTGCGAGTTGGTGTAAGTTTAAAAATACCTGCTTTCTGAAATCATATGTTAAATACGGACGTGCCTTTCCCGTAGAAATGTCACAATATATTTGGTCTAAACTCGAATCATTATCCTTTATTAATTTCAGAAGCCCGGGGTCTTGTTGTTGATCGGCGTGAAGTTTATTATAATGCATAGCCCGTTGTGTTGCTCTAGTACGACGTTAACTAAAATGACCATTACTATTACCATTATTATAATGCATAGTAGTTGGCATTCGAATTTCGTTTATCCGAGATAGAGCGTCTGCTGCGTCGTTTTTATTCCCGTTTAAAAACACTATATCGGTTGTAAATTCTGATATAAAAGATAACCACCGACTGTCTGTTTGTGTAACTGTTTTCTTTCCGAAAGCGTAAACAATTGGATTAGGATCTGTGTATATTGTGCATTCTCTGGCTTCGAGAAAATGTCTAAAATGCCTTACGGCCTCGTGGATCGCTAATTGTTCGCGATCAAAACTGGAATATCATGACTGAGCAGCATTTAGAAGGCTAGAAAAAAACGCGAGAGTCTTCAATCCTTCTGTAGTTTTTAAACTTAGTGTGTTGAGCCGATTGCGAAATCACTGGTGTCAGAATATAACGCGAGTTTACCTTCCTGCCTCGGAAACGCGAGTGTTGCGTCTGTTAGAGCTAGTTTTGCTGCTTCAAAAGCGCCATTTAACGCGTCGGACCATACGATTGGCGATGAATTTGTTTTGTTTCCTCGTAACAAATCTGTCAAGTGAGTAAAGAGACTTGAGGCATTTTTGATAAACCTTCGAAAGTAATTTAACAATCCAATAAATTTTCTGTGGTCTTGGATATTTCCTAATGATATCCACCTTGGCCTGTAACGGGCGAATTCCCGCAGGAGAGATTTCGTGACCTAAAAATGACACTTGAGATTGCAGAAATACACTTATCGATACGTTCACATTAAGTCCATATTTTGACAATCTCTCTAGAACCAGTTTTATATGTTCCAGATGATCGGATTCCTTGTCTAAAAAAATTAGTATATCGTCAATATATGCAATGGCAAAAGATAGGTTCACTAGGACTTCGTTAATAAACCGCTGGAATGTGTTTGCTGCGCATTTCAGTTCGAAGTTGACATACAGAAATTCGAAATTAACGAACGGCGTAGTTACCGCGGTTTTAGGTATGTCTTTCTCGTACATCGGAATATGGAAATATGCTCTCACAATGTCAATCTTAGTAAACATTTTCTTCCCGTGAAGGATATTCGTAAGATCATGGATGTGAGGGATAGGATAGTGATCGGGGACGGTAACGGCATTTAGCCTACGATAATCGCCACAGACACGATAAGTACAGTCTGTTTTAGGCACAACATGCATAGGGGATGTCCAAGGCGATTTGGAAGGCCGACAAATACCCTGATCAATAAGGTATTGAAACTCTTTCTGAACCTCCCTTAAAATTTTAGAGTACAAGCGGTGAGGCTTGGAATATACCATAGAACCGCTAATTTCTATGTAATTTACCGTGTCATGCTGTATCGTATGTTTAAAATTTGGAATTGGGTTTAACAATTATGGGAACCTTTCAAATAATGATTTGTTAGACATTGCATCTTATATGATTTTATTTGAGTTTGAGTGGCGACAGTGTTAATTCGCCTTCAGTCGCTAAACTGGTCACTGAGTCAATTAGCTGTAATTTGTTTATAAATCTAGCAGTAGAGCAAAATTCCTTAAAAAGTCTTCTCCTATTATGGTACGAGAGACATTTGCTATAACGAATGACCATCTAAAGGTTCTGCGCAATCCGTTATTAAGTTCAAGAACCCTACTACCGTACATTGGTATTTTAGAATTGTTGGCACAGCATAAAGGTAATTATTTTGTCGCAGTCTATTTGTATGTTTTGGTGTTGGAATGCATGAAATATCGCTACCACTATCGATTAAAAATTTGAAACCCGAGTTTTTATCATAGACATGCAATCTGCACTGCTTTAATGCTGCCACGCCAACAGGTGTTTCGCGTGTTGACATAGCAGCGGCTATCAGTTTTTTTTTTTTGTGTATTGGCATAAGAACATGGTTCTCGACATTTCCGAGAGTTTCTACCGAATTTATCATGATAAAAACAAAATCCCGACCCTTTTTGGTTACGTTCCGGTGTATGGAACTTTTTGCGTCTGGGGTGAGATTTATCGCGGTAATGCGACTTACTGCGAAAAAAAGTACGCCTATGACCTATTTTCGATAGTTCTGCCATTTGAATGCTTAGCTTATCAACCCGCTTTTGTAATTCACTAATTGTGTTTCTTTCGCTCTGTGAAGATTCGAGAGGTTGCGTCATGGCGTAAACTATCGGATCAGTTTAAATTCCATTGATTTAGTCTGCCAGGGTTGCCAACTCGGTTAATTCGGCAGAGGATGCTTATAATACTGCCTGAGTATGGGTACGCAAGCGTTCTAGCCAAATGGTTTTTAAAAATTCGTCCGTTACTGAACTCTGAGCTAGTTCTCGCATTTGCCGAAGTAATACGGATGGTTTTTTTTTATCTCCCAATGTAAGGTCAGATAAAAGCTTTCGAATTTGTTGGGACTGGGAATCTGAAAATTCCTGAATAATTTTATTTTTTAATGCTAGATATCTATCCTCTTCTGGCGGTTTTAGTATCAAATCGGTAACGACACTGAGGGTTTCCGTGTCAATGGTTGCTAGCACATAGTTGTATTTTGTTATGTCTTTAGTTATCTGCGCGACCCCGAAATTTGACTCGACCTGAACGAACCAGACAGATGTTACTTTTCCAAATGAGGGGTAATTTAACTGCTACTCTAGAAACAGTTTCTGTGGTATCGGTCTCGACCTGAACCTCGGCATTTGTCATTTTTACGAGCCCTTATGATAATGATAGGAATTAAAGAATGATAGAAATTAAAACTTATGAAGTACTTATGAATATAACTAAGTTAAATAGCAATTGGCCAGAGCATTCCGTAAATTTTACAAAAACAGCACATATTTTAGTGTAGAGCGGTTATGCGGGTTAATAACCTTTTGCATCAGAAGGCTTCGTTGAAAATTGCCCAGTTAAAAAATGAGGTATCTAACATAACTAACTCAATTTATTCTTTACTTAAGAATATACAAAATATGTAACATATCGATGTAACATAAAGAAATGCAAAAGATGTAACATAAAGATGTAACAAGAATCGATACAAGTGTACCAAAAGAAAGTCAAGTATTGTTAGCAGTTCGAGTACCAACTGCCTTTTCGAATCTCGCATTGCTGGTCTCTCGACAGCTTGGTCGCAGCGCCATCTCGAGAGGAGTTGAGTAGGCACCTCACCTGCATTCATACTGATGATTGTATGTATCCTTTCTGACGTGTGCACGTCTGAAGTGACTGTGTGCGCCCTTTCATGCCGTGCATTCATTCTGATGAGTGTGTGCATCCTTTCTGACGTTTTACACTCTTTTATGCCCTACATTCATTGTGACGAGTGTGTGCGTCCTTTCTGACGCGTTACACCCTTTCATGCTCTGTATTCATTCTGATGAGTTGGGCCTTCTCCAACAGGGCAAAACACGGTCACAATTATATACACGCCAAAATATGCTAATAGGAACACTCATTAGTGTTTAAGGTCTTCTATTCAAATCAAATTCAATGAACGTATTGATCACTTGTAGCTTCATTTTCCCCTGCAATATGCAATGTATATTTTATAAAAAGTTCGGTTATGGAATTAGAATCTAACTCATTTATTTAATCGAGACAATTAATTTTCGACAGTTTAATTGGGGACAGTCATTATGTTGGACGCACACTCTTCTAACATATCCAAACGGTACTCCATGAATTAGGAGATTGATGATATTTCAATGGTTTTAGAGTAGAAGTAAACCAGATAAATCTGTACCATTCACATATCAAAAACCTTTAACTTCCTAAGATATGAACACCAACTTAATTTACATTATACATTGCTGGAAACATGGAATATTGAAAATACTCGAAATTAAAGGTATTTAAACGGCGTTCAGGAACGCAACTATTTATTGTTAAATCAAATTACTTTATTTTGATGTCTCTTTTAATGTTTATAGAATAGAGTTGACGCAAAAAAAAGTTTACTAACAAATCCTTAGAAACTGCCTAAGAAATATTTATTAATATGCAAACATAATTGGCATACATTTTCTAAAACATGAAAAATCGAAAACTTACGAAGTTAAAGATACCCCAGAGACGAAGTGGATGAATCTTTGAAAGGTTTTCAAGTAAAAAAAAATTGCATAGTTCACAAAGCAAGCCTTAAAACTGCCTACGATATGTATCATAAAAACACAATTTACAGTGTACCTTTGCTGAAACATAAAAAATCAAAAACTTTCGAAATTAAAGGTACTGAAATGGTGCTTCAGGAACGAAGTTATTTTTTTTAACAAAGTATTTTATTTTAATGGTTTTTAAATGTACATAGAGCAGAATTAGTTCGAATAAAATTGTATTACTCATCATCCCCAAAGTTAAAAACTACATCAGAGATATTTATTAAAATACAAACATAATTTACCGGATACACTTGCTGAAACATGAAAAACTTTCGATGCCATAAATTAGACAACTACATATCACCATTTCAGCTAAATCTCTCCGTAATCGAATCCTCTTTACCCCATCGGAAATGCGATTTTTCTCATTCCAAGTACTTTTCCTGTACCCTGGAAATTCACCCCAGGTCCCTATCGGGAAAAGGAGATATATCTCTTTCCCCTGAGGCCATTAGGTCACCAAGGTGCGTGGGAGGCGATATAAGCCTCCCGGAGGCAAGGCAGTCCATAAATAGCCGGACATGATCGTAAATTCTTTGCCTTATCCCCGTTTTATGATCGCTTTTACCTCTAAGACCCTCAGGGTCATGAAATATTTGCTATCAAACTAATTCTTAGGAATATCTCGTTTCAGGCATTAAGTTCCTTCCCGAAAGGGGGCCGGGATTTTGATGCCTGGGGTGCAGGGGATGTAAGCGACCGTGTCAAATTTGGTGTACAAGTTAGGTGGAGTTAGAAGATATTTTATAAGTATATCGATTGGTCTATTTGTTATATACCTTACTACCATGGTAAACCTTTTGACTACGGCATATAAATAACGCGATTATTTCTTGGCGCGATTCTGATAACTTTCAAGATACAACTGCTGTATTAACCATAGTCTAAATTTCTTCTTGGCACGATTCTTATAACTTTTGATGTACAAACTGAAGTACTGGTCGTAGTCTTCTGAATTTCGTGGCGTGATTCTGATAACTTTCAAGGTACAACTGATGTACAGGCCGTAGCCTAAATTCTTTCTTAGCGCGATTCTCATAACTTTTGGGGCTCAACTACTGTATAGGTCATAGCTTAAATTCTTTCTAGACGTGATTCTTACAATTTTCAAGGTACAACTACTGAACTGGACGTAGTCTAAATTCCTTCATGGGGTGATTCTTATACCTTTTTAGGTACAACGGCTGTACTGGACGTAGTCTATATTCCTTCTTGGCACGGTTCTTATAACTTTCACGGTACAACTACTGTATAGGCTATAGCCTAAATTCTTTCTAGACGTGATTCTTACAACTTTCAAGGTACAACTACTGAACTGGACATAGTCTAAATTCCTTCATAGGGTGATTCTAATAACTTTAAAGGTACAACTACAGTACTGGCCGTAGTCTAAACTCCTTTTTGACGCGATTCTTATAACTTTTAATGTACAAATTGAAGTACTGGTCGTAGTCTTCTGAATTTCTTCTTGGCGCGATTCTGATAACTTCCAATATACAACTGATGTACAGGACGTAGCCTAAATTCTTTCTTAGCGCGATTCTTATAACTTTCGGGGTTCAACTACTGTGTACGCCATAGCTTAAATTCTTTCTACACGTGATTCTTACAACTTTCAACGTACAACTGCTGTACTGGACGTAGTCTAAATTCCTTCATCGGGTGTATCTTATAACTTTCAAGGTACGACTGCTGTACTGGCCATAGTCTAAATTCCTTGGCGCGATTCTTAAAACTTTTAATGTACAAATTTAAGTACTGGTAGCAGTCTTCTAAATTTCTTCTTGGCGCGATTCGGATAACTTTCAAGGTAGAACTGATGTATTGGCCGTAGTCTAAATTCCTACTTGGCGCGATTCTGATAACTTTCAAGATACACCTGCTGTACAAGCCTTAGCCTAAATTCTTTCTTGGCGCGATTCTAATAACTTTCAGGGTACAACTACTGTATAGGCTATAGCCTAAATTCTTTCTAGACGTGATTCTTGCAACTTTCAAGGTACAACTGCTGTACTGTACGTGGTCTAAATTCCTTCATGGGGTGATTCTTATACCTTTCAAGGTACAACGGCTGTACTGGACGTAGTCTAAATTCCTTTTTGATGCGATTCTTATAACTTTTAATGTACAAATTGAAGTACTGGTCATAGTCTTCTGAATTTCTTCTTGGCGCGATTCTGATAACTTCCAATATACAACTGCTGTACAGGCTGTAGCCTAAATTCTTTCTTGGCGCGATTCTAATAACTTTCAGGGTACAACTACTGTATAGGCTATAGCCTAAATTCTTTCTAGACGTGATTTTTACTAGTTTCAAGGTAAAACTGCTGTACTGGGCGTAGTCTAAATTCCTTCATAGGGTGATTCTTATAACTTTAAAGGTACAACTACAGTACTGGCCGTAGTCTAAACTCCTTTTTGACGCGATTCTTATAACTTTTAATGTACAAATTGAAGTACTGGTCATAGTCTTCTGAATTTCTTCTTGGCGCGGTTCTGATAACTTCCAAGGTATAACTGCTGTACAGGCTGTAGCCTAAATTCTTTCATGGCGCGATTCTAGTAACTTTCGGGTAGAATTACTGTATAGGCTATAGCCTAAATTCTTTCTAGACGTGATTTTTACAATTTTCAAGGTAAAACTGCTGTACTGGAAGTAGTCTAAATTCCTTCATCGGGTGTATCTTATAACTTTCAAGGTACGACTGCTGTACTGGCCATAGTCTAAATTCCTTCTTAGCGCGATTCTTATAACTTATAATGTACAAATTGAAGCACTGGTCGTAGTCTAAATTCCTTGGCGCGATTCTTAAAACTTTTAATGTACAAATTTAAGTACGTAGCAGTCTTCTAAATTTCTTCTTGGCGCGATTCGGATAACTTTCAAGGTAGAACTGATGTATTGGCCATAGTCTAAATTCCTTCTTGGCGCGATTCTTATAACTTATAATGTACAAATTGAAGTACTGGTCGTAGTCTAAATTCCTTGGCGCGAGTCTTAAACTTTTAATTTACAAATTGAAGTACTGGTCGTAGTCTTCTAAATTTCTTCTTGGCGCGATTTGGATAACTTTCAAGTTACAACTGATGTACTGGCCGTAGTCTAAATTCCTTCTTGGCCTGATCAATTACAACTGTTGTACCGGCCGTATATTCTAAACCTTAAGGCAGTCAAATCGAAATATCCACCTTTTTTAGTGTAGGGTTCCATAATATGTTCGATGTTTGTTTTACACTTGATAAATAACTTCTGTCGCTTGTTTTTAAAGCATGTTTGTATTCACTGTTTTGCATATTTACTTTATCCATCCATCGCACCATCTTCAGTAAGATCGGTTGTGGTCATTAGGTCTATTAAGTCTACTCCTTACCTACTTATTGCATTTCGATCTTTCCTCGTCGTGTTTTTTAATGTAATGTTCTATTTTGCCCCATCGTAAATGCATTTTGTTGTACATTGTATCATACATTAGAACACATCAAAATTTTTGCAATCACACTAATCCTTAGGAATATCTCGTTGCACGAATTACGTTCCTGCTTAAAAAGTGTGCGATTTTAACATTTTGGGATGAAATTCAATTTTATTGCTTGATTGTTTTTTTATGCTTTGCTGGTTATTCTAGGTCTGTTATATTATAGATTATTCCCGCTAAAAAACGGCCGTTTTGTTTACACAGGTTAGTTATTCATTCAATTTAATCCTCCAACTTATGTATAATTTCAGGGAGGTAGAACCGAACTACCTTCTACGTGTATAGAATTTCATATTGTAAAGATCAATTTACTTTCTTAATTTTTTCAGACGGGGATCGAGCAATTTTTTTGCGTTTGTTTTATTAGACAGTAATTACAGTTAAATATAAAGCAATCAAACTCATTGCCTTCGATAGTTCTGAATTTCTTCTATATTTTTTAGATTACATTGAATTATCTATGTCGTTTAACTACTTAGTAGGGAAATTGACGTAATCTATTTTTCATGAACTGAAACGGTTTAAAAGAAATAATAACACGCTATCACAGTTTATATTATGAAAGACACTTTTAAACAATTGCAAGTTTTTGGTGCTAATTATGAGGTGTGGTAAAGTTTGCAACTCTATCATGGACCCTACGAAGAGTTTACGGTAAACAAAATTCACCACAACGTGAAAGATGACTAGATGGGAAAAGGCAACTTTTTGTGTGATGCAGAAATTTTGAACTATAAAACGTACACGCAGTTGCTGCTCTAAAAAGATTTTCTATGAGGTTTAAAAGGCAATTAAAGTGTCGTAGTTGTTAGGTCAAAAGAAATAAGAAACATCAAATTCGGCGGAATTTAAACCTCTTGCTAGAGTTCAAAATACCCGGAGGCCACAGTCGCACTATTTGTATGTTTCTTTGTAGCAGCGGTGAACAGTCATGCTCTTAAGCCAGGCGTCGTAGTGGTGTTTGGCTGGTTCCTTTATGTGTAGATGAGGTGTGATAGGGCAGGTGGTAACATAGTAGTCCCTGTCTGCTTCCATGCCGCAGATGCAAAGGTCACTACAATGAATATTCATACAAAATAAATACAGCAGGAACGGGCCGTGGCCCGTGTAAAAGTGTGTGATCTCTTAAGTGGAAATGAGGCGCTTAGTGCAGACCTTGAAGCTGTAAAACAATGGCATGTTAATTAAACTTGTCTGGCCTATTGAGATCTGTTTAAATTTTTTAACCATCACATGATTCGCCCATTTGATATATAACATTAAAAGCGGTGCAAAAGAATTCCTACTCGTCGAAAAAATGAATTTTAAGATGTTCATTTATGATTATAAACGATTAAATATTTATAAGAAAATATTCAATATTCATTACAAAAAATTTATTAATTATTAACGATTCTCAAATATTTACATTTTACAATTAGTGTTAAATTTGAGGATCTCGTATTTCTATCCTATTAGACTAGATTATTAATAATTTAATCATTTTTGTTTCAAGTAAGTGTTTAATTACTTTCTGCCAATTCATCTCAATAGCATAAATTAATCATTAGCTTTCTTATTTTTATGCACAGCTTTTTATTTTATTGCCAGAGATTAACAATTATTAATAAAGTAAAAGGAGGTAATGAAATAACTTGCATTACTTCATTATTGAAAAATAAAAAGTCTATAAGATATTAATTCAATTCATTTGACAAAAGAATTGTTCCCGATGATATCAGACTCTCAAAACTAGCAGGTATATAGAAATTTTGCAGTATTAAATTAGAAAATAGCATTTTTTCAATTACATTAGTTTAATAATTTGGAGGTTCTACTTTTATACAAATTGCGTTAAAATATCATGGACCGCAAAAAAAGTGCAAAGTGTCAGTTTATTTAAGCATCAATTCATAATTTTGAGAAGTGTATTCTCTCAACTCAGAACAACGTGTTTAACTGGATTATCGTATTACACTAGCATCCTGAGAGCTGTTAGATTCTTGAATCTACAGCATTTAGACTATCATTTATGACAGTAAATATTTTCGTGTGTGTAGTTTAATCAGGATTTTAGTCAAGATAGTTCAACTTCTAAAAAAATTTATTTCATAATGGTAGGTAAGTAGTTACTTAACGTCACACTGATACACCACAACGGGTTATTGTCAACAGCTTGGGATCAATCTCGAAGGGAAAAATCAAGCCTAACACCACGTGATTTTGAACCACGTTTAGATGACGAGATACCCCCCCCCCCACACACACACATCACATTACACTTCCCTCATCAAACTTCCACACCACACCAATGTGATAAATTAAAAGCCACACTGGAGCAACACAGCTGGCTGTTGGCGACGGTCAGAGAAAAATTCCGAAGTGAAATTACCGATAACGACTCGTAAATTTGAACCATGGTGATAAGGTCACACACACAACACTTCAACTGGAACCCCACACTCCAAACTTCCACACGAAACCAACATGTAGACATTTCAGACCTAAACCTATTAAAGGGGTACCGGACACCTTAAATTTTTGTTATTAATTCATTTAGAATTTAGAATTTTTTTATACTGATTACCCATCTAACTAATAAACAAAATCACAACACAAAAGTTTTCCAATTTTTTTTTTAATTTTAAATTAAAATTTTTAAAAAAAGAGGGGTATTTTTAAATTGCTAAAACTTAAAACATTCTTACATTCTTGAACAATTTTCAAAATTCTTGTGGTAAATTATTCACAAATTTATAAACTTTAATTTTGATTCAACAACTTAAAAAACATTAATTTAATAAAACATAAAAAGTATTTGAATGAAACTTTCTGAAAATTTTTGAAGGTACTATTTTTTTTTAAGTCATATTTTTAAAAGTAAAAACTTGTTTGAAATTTGCTGAATCAAAATTAAAGAATAATGTTTGAAAAAGATATATTCCAAATTTCAACCCTTAAACTTTATCGGTTTTCCACTTATAGTAATTTGAATACAGGAAAAATTGAAGAAATGTGTCATGGAGAAAAACGCATTTAAAGTTTTAAAGACCCGATTTACAATTAATAAAATGCTTAAATACATTTTAAAGGCATCCAGATGAGTATCTAACTCCTTCTTTACTCTGAAATCTTTGGTTTAATTTGATTTTTGTAAGTTCTACCTTTTTTCTATATACAATCTATAACAAAAAAAAATCGACGCACCAAGAGGAATCATCCGATTGCTTTGAAATTTCGTATGCAAAAATGTTTTGACCAAATATGCAAATGATTAAAATTTGGTGTCCAGTGAATGAATAGTGCGATCTCCAGCGCATCTGAACTGCGCATCCAGCAGATGTAAATAAGGAGTTGTTCTTGAACTGTTGTTAAAAAAATTTCTGCTGCGTTGCGATTTAGGATACCTTTTAACGACTGAAAAAATGCCTCACCGCAGGATTCGAGCTCATTACGAGCAACTTTCAGAGTTTGAAAGAGGTCGTATCGTTGGATTGAAAGAGGCAGGTTGGGCAAATCGGAGAATCGCTCGTCATGTGAGTCGAAGCGATGCGGCGATTAAAAAATGCTGGCAGGAGTGGGTGGACAGTGGCAGATTTCAGCATCATGATGGTAGCGGTCGACGTAGGGCCACAACAGATCGCGAGGACAGAGTGATGGTCAGATCAGCGGTCACAGCTCCTGATTCATCGCTATCAACCATCAGTCGTGCGACCCACACACGAGTGTCCACCATGGCCATTCACAGACGGCTGAGAGAGCGTAATTTACTCTCGTACCGACCGTTACGCCACCTGCCACTCACGCCTGCACACTGTCGAGCCAGATTACAATGGTGCTTGGCTCGATCAGGCTGGAATGATGCTGACTGGGGACGTATAGTCTTTAGCGATGAATCCCGCTTCCAACTGTGTCCTGACGATCATCGAAGACGTGTATGGAGACGCCCAGGGCAGTGTGGCGATCCTGCTTTCACTATTGCACGCCACACGGGCCCTCAAGAAGGAGTTTTGGTCTGGGATGCCATTTCCCTTGATAGCCGGACCCTTTTGGTCGTCATTAGAGGTACACTTGCTGCACAGCGGTACGTTGACGACATTCTGAGACCTGTTTTGCTACCGTTCCTTTCGCAGTACCCTGGGCTTATTTTTCAGCAAGACAATGCCAGACCACATACGGCACGTGTTTCTAAGAACTGTCTTCAAGCTTGTCAAACACTTCCTTGGCCAGCCAGATCACCAGATCTCTCTCCCGTCGAGCATGTCTGGGATATGATGGGAAGGCGACTGCATCCGGTAGTGCATCCAAAATATTATTTCTGATGGGACGGATGACGCTATCACTAACAAAAAATTATTTGTAGGGTTATTTTTCTTAATCTTTACTATAGTACTTTTTCATTAAAAAATAAAACATAGACAAAGTAAAAGCATCGATGTTAATATTTACGCTGTGGCGCTTATATTTTTTCAATCGTCTCCAGGAACGGCTCTTTCGCCTTCATCTCCGACCCCTCAATCATAATTACCTCACTTGAATGATAGAGCCTTGAATGGCATTTACGACTGTCGCTTTCCTTTCATGGTATTGTGTGGCGTATCGTTTGGCATGAGAGATATCACCGGAGCGACCTTCTGCCTTTCCCCAAAACGTTCACACCTCACGGTCGACACGGTAGGGTACCGAACAAAAGAAAAAACCCTCTAGAAGGTCAGTCGCTGACATCTCGTAAATGGTGATCGATGCGAGCGGTCACTTAAAAGGGGGATAACATCCACCGTACACAGATCTATACCATGCAACTGGTGTAAGCGAAATTTTAGTGTTAAAATTGTATACCTGCCGCAGCGTAAAGGTTAAACAAACATCGGCTTCAATAAATCAATGGTAAATACATCGATGTTTTGAAAACATCGACATCGATGTCGCATCCCTAGTGCAAGGGGATACGTTAAATCTGTCGTGACCTCAAATATCCTCATGTTGGCGTAGTGTGAAAGTTTTGAGAGTGGGATCGTAGCTCAGGTGGTTGCTCTCGTTAGTTCACCCTTGTTCAAAGTTATGAGGTGTTAAGGTGTTACCCTTGGATTGATCCCAGACCGTCGTCAATAGCCCGTTGTGTTGCAGCAGTGCGTCGTTAATTGAAATATTTACATTTCAAGAAGAGTATTTATGTAATTATTTTCTACAAAAATGTTGTATTCCATTATATTTTCACAATAGAAAGTTCTGTTTTTATTTCACTTGGATTCTTTGAAATTTAATTTTTTTCAGCCTGATGTGTTTGCTCTGAGGATTTTAATTTATTTCAAGCAATTCGGTGTACTTTCTGCGTTTCTTGATGTATGAACAAATATATTTTCCTTCTTTAATTGTAATGTAGTTTTCTTTTCTAGTGAAAAAATTAATTAACATTTTTATTAAGTTTTCCTCAAACATATTTCCAAGAAATCCATTATTAATAGTAAATATGTTTTTTCGCATGTAAAGCTTCTGTTCTTTCGTGAGTACTTTGCATAAAACTTTTTAATTATAATTATTTCTTCGCGAATGGAGAAACATAACTAGTACTTAAAATTTTTGTTAAAAACACCATTACCGGGATCTTTTACCTAAAAGTAATAAAAATTGTCTATTAATTAATATACTGCTTCTACACTTTTCATGCATATAAATCTCCACTCATAATATAAATCAGGGGATACAAAATTTTCCACAATCTAGAAATAAATTTTTATTAATACGCGAGTAATAATGACTAAATGTATTAAAAATTCTTAAGAGCAATATAAATAAACTATGGATAGAAGATGGTATAAATTTAAATTAAAAAGCTTAGTAAAAAGTTAATCTTTTCGTGTGATCTTCTCTGACGCTTAAATGCAGGATTAATTTTGAAAAATGTGTGATGTTGATGTGCTTGAAGAAAGTACCAAAAGTAATTTCTAAATACATAAATATGTTTATTTTGAATGCTTTGTTCTTTTGTATAAACACTGTAAAATTAATTTTTATTTTCCAAAAACAAATTATATTTAGTAATTAAAGAAAATTTTATGTGACAAAATATCATACATCAGTACTGAATCCTTTGTAAGCATTATTGAATAAATTCATCTAATTTACATTATCCTGAAAGACGATAAAATAATCCTCAAAATTGAACGAACAATAGACTTGCCTAATTATTTCATAAAAAGAAACGGTTTGGGATACATATATTGAAAATAAATCAATGAAATCAAGATAAAATGAAATAATGCAATTCATTGTTAATATGTTATTATAAAAATAATTTGCTTAAAAAGTAACGCATGAAAATTTTAATTTATACATCATTTCAATATAATGCGGAAAAATTGTCAGTGAATGATTATCGAAATCATTTCGTAATAATGAGCAATCAAAGTAATCATATGCAACAACAATTACAAATTCCCAAACTAAAATAATTTTTTTAAACACTTTTACAGTTAAATAAACAATTTGATAATTTGAATCCATTGTAATAATATGATTAATTAAAAAGGAATATATCTTGTTTTAGAAATCATTGATTTATAAAACGGGTTCTATCATATAAATCAATTATGATTAATATGATAATTTAATTTAATTAATGTGTCAATGTATTGATTCATTTAGTTAATAAACGTCATTGCGTCAGTCTATCTGTCTTCTCTCTGTCTGTCTGTCTTCCTATTTTATGCCTGTTTGGTGACTGTGCAACGACAAGATAAATTCTATAACAGGCTGAGATTTATGTAAAATGTATTACATAGTGAATAATGCATGTATACAATTTGCATTCAAAGTACGTATAAGCAATTATAACGTCAAAAAGATGTTAATAAATTAGCTTCCTGACACTTAAATGATGTTGGAATTTTTCTAGGGAAGAGTCAAGGATTTATTCTGGTCACATTTTCAATTGTTAACCGCTTCAAACCGAATAAGATTTGGTAATTCAGCTAGTTTTAAACAAAATCTCTTTTTTGTATTCATTATTCAGATTTATGCTGTTACGTTTAACCCTATCATGCTGCACGAAATTTCCTAGTAAATTAGCGCATTGCTTTCTCTTCACAACTAAATTAATGACAAAATAACGACCTCCCATTGCTGAAAGATTGCTATGAAAGATTTTATTGGATAAAAAAGTAACAATTGTTTAGAAGTCATACAAGGGAGTACGTTAGCTTGTAGAACAGATATACGCGCTCTATAGCAGGCCTCGAAATATATTTTTTAATACAGGTGCACCTTGTGCACCTAAGTTTTTAAGTTAGGTGCACAAGGTGCACTGCGTGTACCTATTGGGAAAAAATTAGGTGCACAATTATATTTTCATGTGCACAGTGCACCTGTGCACCTGGGTATTTCGAGCCCTGCTCTATAGTACTCAGAGGTTTAAATAGAAAATAAACACAAGCGAATCAAAACCACTTCGAAAGCTTTTTCAAATTATAAAATAAGGCAGTTTAATATCTTCGAGAACAAGTATCTTGCATGTAATGTAAATTAGAAGCGATCACTAAACACCTCCAAAATGACACTCATACCATAATCTTCAAAGCCGTGAGAGTTATATATAACCCACCCACTCAAATTATTAACTAACGCAAATATAACTTTCAAGTAATAAAAATTTGAGTGACTACTTCCATGTGTCACCAACTCCAACTACAAATGAACTATCTTGCTAAGACACCCGGAGAAAGTCCAAAAGAACCAAAAAAAAAGAAAGCCAGTCCCAGCTGCGGCTTACAAGGCAGCTAATGAAATTCTTACAATCCCGACTTATACTTGGACACTTCTTCAAGAGCGTCTTAAGTGTCCGAGGGAAAACACTTAAGTTCTGCCGTTACAAGAGTTTAAAGCTTTGATGCGTGTAGCCCGAAGGGAATGCACTTAAGGCGGGAAGTTTTTATTGACTTCGTGCATCTTCGCACACCGTCGTTTCGCAAGGTGTAGATGAAGTTGAAGTTTTATTATTTGGGTCGTTGTGGTAGGATGTGTGTTTTTGCGATGGTAAGACTCTTGTAAATGAGCGGATTATTTTGTAAACTACGTAGTGGTTGAATCGACGAGGTATCTCGTCGTTAGGAAAACTGACCAGATCTTGAAGTCGAGAAAGTCTTGTTGTTTTAACTCTTGTAAATGAGTTGGTTATTTTGTAAATTTAGGGTAGTCGTTAGCAAAACTGTCCAGATCTTGAGGCTGAGAAAGTCTTGTTGTTTCGACTCTTGTAAATGAGTGGATTATTTTGTAAATTTAGTAGTGGTTGTGTCAACGAGGTATCTCGTCCATAGCAAAACAGACCACATCTTGAGGTTGACAAAGTCTTGTTTCAACTCTTGTAAAAGAGTAGATTATTTCGTAAACCTCGTAATGGTTGTCTCGACGAGGTATCTCGTCGTTAGGAAAACTGACCAGATCTTGAAGCCGAGAAAGTCTTGTTGTTTCAACTCTTGTAAATGAATTGGTTATTTTTTAAATTTAAGGTACTCGTCGTTAGCAAAACTGACCAGATCTTGATGCTGAGAAAGACTTGTTTTTCGACTCTTGTAAATGGGTGAATTATTTCGTAAATTTAGTAGTGGTTGTCAAGACGAGGTATCTCGTCGTTTGCAAAAAGGACCAGATCTTGAGGTTGAGAAAGTCTTGTTGTTTCAACTCTAGCAAATGAGTGGATTATTTTGTAAATTTGTGATTGACTGGACGAGGTATCTCGTCCATAGAAAAACGGACCAGATCTTGAGGTTGAGAAAGTCTTGTTGTTTCAATTCTTGAAAATGAGTAGATTATTTCGTAAACTTCGTAATGGTTGTCTTGACGCGGTATCTCGTCGTTAGGAAAACAACCAGATCTTGAGGTTTAGAAAGTCTTGTTGTTTTGACTCTTGTGTGTAAACGAGTGGATTATTTTGTAAATTTAGTAGTGGTTGTCTTGACGAGGTATCTAGTTTTTAGCAAAACTGACCAGATCTTGAGGTTGAGAAAGTCTTGTTGTTTTGAACCTTATAAACGAGTGGATT
Source organism: Metellina segmentata (assembly GCA_947359465.1). Taxonomy (NCBI): domain Eukaryota; kingdom Metazoa; phylum Arthropoda; class Arachnida; order Araneae; family Tetragnathidae; genus Metellina; species Metellina segmentata. Next base: position 65,213,624 of record OX375883.1, read on the forward strand.
ATTTTTTAAATTTAGTAGTGGTTGCCTTGACGAGGTATCTAGTCTTTAGCAAAGCTGACCAGATCTTGAGGTTGAGAAAGTCTTGTTGTTTTGAACCTTGTAAACGAGTGGATTATTTTTTAAATCTAGTAGTGGTTGTCTTGACGAGGTATCTAGTCTTTAGCAAAACTGACTAGATCTTGAGGTTGAGAAAGTCTTGTTGTTTTGAACCTTGTAAACGAGTGGATTATTTTTAAAATTTAGTAGTGGTTGTATTGACGAGGTATCTAGTCTTTAGCAAAGCTGACCAGATCTTGAGGTTGAGAAAGTCTTGTTGTTTCGGTTAGTTGTTGTTTTACTTTTTAACCCTTCTGGTGGTTGTCTCGACGGGGTAACTCACCATTTACAAAACTGATCAGATCTTGAGGTTAAAAAAGTATTGCTTCGGTTATTTATTGCTTTAGTTCTTAACTTTTCTGATGATTGTCTCGTTGGGATATATTTCTATTCACAAAACTGACCAGATCTTGAACTTTAGAAAAAAAAATTTTGTCAGTACTTGTGTGCGATGTTTTTGCGATGAAATGAGGGAATTACTTCATGAGATTGTTACCTCAAGGTACCAATATTATAATTTAATGTTTTTAGCTCTGAAATTTGAACTGTGACATCCTAAAATTTTCGAAGTAATATTCTCTTAAATGTGCAGTCTAATTAAAAAAAAAAAAAAAACAGATACCTTTTTAAATTAATTTTCCACAAGGAACCGGCTGATGTCATAGTCGTTACGTCGATTATGACTATCTTGTATCAATGATTATTATAGAAGCTAGTTACTAAATATTTCTATAATACAGTAAATTAAAATACTTTTTAACTGATGCCTTGCATTGAAAGAGCATCTCATGTTAAAGTAGAATTCGACGTAAGTAAATAATGTACCTAAATCATCCCCATATATCTTCGTTTTTCGATAGAGTTATTCTGTAGATACTATGATAGTTATATCGCACACATTCGTATTCATATATCCATCTCAGGTGTTATTTTCGTACATACATTCCAATTTTCTCTGAGGTAATTTTAACGCTAGTGAAGCAATAAAACATTATTTTTAGTACTAAACTTTTGATGGACTAGAAGCGATTTCATGAAACTTTCGAGGCGAAAATCTCCGGGAAAGACCCGTCCAATAGCAGAAATATGCAATTTTCAGGTTTGTTCTTGACAAAGAAACGGGCCGAGATAGCCCTATTGGAAGATGGAAGAATAACGGATTAGCAACCGGAGGGTTGCGAGTTTGGATCCAATCAAACAATTTCATGTGCAAATGGGGCTGGTGCACGTTAAATCTGTTTAGGCCTGAGGAGAGTAGTGTGCGAGCTCAGGTGTTATCTCACCATCTGGTCGTGACTCAAAATTATGTGGTGTTGTCCGCGGATCTTTCCCTTGGTGATTCATCCCGCACTGTCACCAAACGTCCATTTTGTTGCTGCAGTGTGACGTTGATTATAATATCTATGTATCTATCCACAAGGAAGCGTTTTACATTATTGTTGTGCGGTCCGTATGACCATCCGTATTCATGATTATGAAAGCTAGTAAAAAAAATATTTAGTATTGGGTTGATAAGAACACAATAAACGACACACAGGAGCAAAACAAAAGAGTATTGCCGAAGGTCCGGGATCAATCCCGAAGGGAATTTGCGTCCGAGGATGTGTCCGATAGTTCCTCGGTGGATTAATGAGCGAATATTGTAACCTAAGCAGCTGTGACATCTGGTATTAAGAAGCAACAATGAACTAAAATATATTAAATCAAACTAACGCTTCTCAAAGCGCATCTGTCATGGTAAGGCAGAAGCAGCTATCATAAGCCGAATTCACGATAGAATTCAAACCATCTCCATTCCAGCGAGCTTTAAAAGATCATTGTAAAGAAAGGAAAGTTTCCTGCTGCCTCGGAAACTTCCCAACGAGTATCAAGTTTCTCTGCCAAATGCCAAACAATCCCATTCAATTGTTCTAAGCTGGCACGAATCCCAAACATATTTTTTCCCATCATTTACATACGGACCCGAATGTTTCAAGTTCTCCCCAAAACCGAGGGGCGAGAAGATATGGCGATTTATTACTCCGAATCCCTGCTTACTCGCCGATTTATTTGGGTGACGCTTGGTTTTCGGTAACGATCCCTTTTTTCGGTCCCCTGTTTCCGTTTCTTTGCATGTCATTATACAGTTTCCGGTTCGCTGATGCCCGGATGACAAGGGGGAGAACAAAGCCCGGCCGTCGTTGCTTCACTTCTTTTCAGATAAATTCGATTGAGAGATGCCGGATGTAGGAGGAAAAATCGAATATTCGATGGCATTGTTCTTATCGCTATTTGTTAGTTTTCCCCCTTTAGCAAATAAATTAACGGCCTAGCTAAGGGCTTATGCAGGAATGATTTTCGTTTATTGCGTTTGAATAATGGCTGCTTCACTTGAGCTGGAATTTATGATTCTTAGCGTTTAGTAAATTAAAGTGACAGAAAAAAATGACGATGGGTTTTAAGCTTCTGGGTTGGATGTCATGGCTTTGTGTTTAACTGACGGTGCAATTTTTCGCTTAATTATTTCATGCCTAGTACTCTTGAACAAAGTCAGTCATTTGTTCACTGTCCCGTAAAATGAAGAACTTGATTCTAATATGAACGTGATACGTCAAAGCCTACAAACAAGGAGCACTATTTATTTTACTAAATTTGCCAAGAGGTTTTGACGAGATATCTCGTCCATCAAGATTTGTTCAATTTTTCTAATGATAGGACGGCTTACCATTAAAATATTGACTATATGTATACTAAAGAGATTAAGATCTGGTCATGTTTATTTCTAATGACAAGTTTGAGTTTTCTTGTCCGTCAAAATACCTGGTTAGTTTTGCTAAAAATGAGATATTTCGTTTAGACAACCACCAGGAAGATTAAACTGGCAGATTCATGCATTGAATCTGCTTTAAAATAAATTAACCCTTGTCTCATTGTTAATACTTCAAATTTTATTGAAATCCATTTAAATAAAATACGAAGCATGCGATTTTACCTATGATAGAAATGCCATTTAAGTTGTTAAGATTCTATGGGTCAAGAAGATTTTTTCATCATTAAACATTTTCTTAAATACTTTAAATATCATAGGAAATAAACTGAAAATCAAGTTACATTTTCAACTCTTCTGATTATTTGCCTACAACTGATTAAAATGTATTTACAACTATTCATTCAATGAATACTTATGATTCATACTACTTTCTAGAATAGTGTGCTAAAATGAAGATTGGTATTTAGCTTCAAAATATGTTGGATGTGATGTTTTTATGTTTACCTGATGGCGAAGTTTTTTGGTGTATAGTATTTAAAAAAAAGTCTGTCATTTGCTCATTGTCATATTAATAATGACCTTGATTTGAAAACAAGTTTGTGTTTAAGATCAAATTACGAAAATTTGAAAAAAAAATATTTTATTAATATCAGAACAAATTTAATTTAGTGATGTAAATGGCATATTTGTAAGTATATTCAACCCTCTGAAGGGAAAAGAATTCCTAGGCATTATTTTATCATTTTACTGACATAATTTTAATCACTGAATTCTCAACCACAGTTCAATGCAATATTCTATAGATAACCACAGGTAGTTCCACTCTTAGTTAAAAATCTCTGCACTTGGCATATTTACTTCTGTACAAACTCCCAGTGTTTTAATTATCTTGAATAAATAATAAAAGTATGAGGCAAAAATTGCCTGCCGCGACAAATTAAGGACAATGCAATCCGAGATTAATCCCTCGTCAATTAACTCCACTGAAGTAACTCAAATGGCAAATGAATATTCCACAAGCTAAATGACATAAAATTAGACAACCACATGCCTCGTTGGGAACTAAACAAATTAAAAGGATCTTAGGTGAACGCATTGCAGGTTTCACTAATTGCGAAGAAAACATTTTTTGCCCTATTACAAGCACTCTATATGGAAATGTGTAGGCTAATCACTCTAATACAGGCCTCACACGGCATACATGCTTTCTTTAAGGCTGTGCCGAAGTACCTGTGGCAAGGAGTCGCATTTAAGCCCGTGTTTACGCTTGTACGCAAATTTGTCCTTTGTGATATTGTATAGGCTGAAATGTATGCACCGAAGTACTTCAAATGACAAATATCACATACTGAGCATACATGCTTTCTTTAAGACTGTGCCGAAGTACCTGTGGCAAGGAGTCCCATTCAAGCTCGTATTTACGCTTGTACAGTCCTTGGTGAGATTGTGTAAGCATAAATCTAGGCCCCGAAGTACCTCAAATGACAAATGGCTCACATTGGGCATACATGATTTCTTTAAGGCTATGCTGAAGTACTTGTGTCAAGGAGTCCCATTCAAGCACGTATTTACGCTTGTACAGTCCTTGGTGAGATTGTGTAGGCTGAAATCTAGGCCCCGAAGTACCTCAAATGACAAATGGCTCACACTGGGCATACATGATTTCTTTAAGGCTATGCCGAAGTACTTGTGTCAAGGAGTCCCATTCAAGCACGTATTTACGCTTGTACATTTCTGGGTGAGATTAAGTAGGCTGAAATGTTGGCACCGAAGTACTTCAACTGACAAATGCCACACACTGAGCATGCATGCTTTCTTTAAGGCTATGCCGAAGTACCAGTGGCAAGGAGTCGCATTCAAGCACGTGTTTACGCTTGTAAAGTCCTTGGTGATATTGTGTAGGCTGAAATGTATGCACCGAAGTACTTCAAATGACAAATATCACATACTAAGCATACATGCTTTCTTTAAGGCTTTTACCGAAGTACCTGTGGCAAGGACTCCCGATCAAGCACATATTTACGCTTGTATGGTCCGTGGGGAGATTGTGTAGGCTGAAATGTAAGCACCAAAGTACCTCAAATAGCAAATTGCATTGCAAGTTTCAATAATTGCGAAGAAAGCATTTTTTTGCCCTGCTAAAAATACTCTATTTGAAAATGTGCAGTCAGACCATTCTTATACAGGCTAACACACTGGGCATACATGCTTTCGACAAGGCTGTGTAAGAATTTTTGTGGGTGGCAAAGAGCCCAGTTTTATCAAATTTTGACGCTTGTGCGTTCCTTGTTGGGGTTGTGTAAACAAAAATTGCGATGTCCAAAAGCATCTCAAGCATATTCTAGTGGATTGAAATCAGGTAATATTGCTCGAAACAAATTCATTCTTTTCTTAATTTTTGGATACGTGTGGAAAAAACTAAAAGTTTCAGAGCTAAAAATTATTCTGGAGAACTGTAGGAACAAAAGTTTGCAGTAATACTATGAGATAACTCCATTAAACAGAAAAATAAACTTGTTTTATTGAAATCTACAGGTTGTTTTATTTTATGAGTACCCATAAAATATAAGTCAAGAATTAAGAAGATTAATGACGCATTTCTCAGTAACTTAACAAAAGCTTTGTAAACATTGATTTATTCAATTTTACAAAGCTATAAATTTTTGTAACATGCACTTATATACTTTGTAAAAAAAAAACACGTAATATTTAGATGACGATATATCTAGTCATTAGCAAAATTAATCACATTTTCGACAAAATAATTCGTTGCAACAACTTGACGTAAAGTATTAATATTCGAGAATAAAATAATTATTAAGATATTATAGTAATCTACATTCATCTTTAAAAGACACAAACTTTGGTACCATATACGTAAACTCTTATTTGTTGTTCAAGGCGCATTAATAATAGATATACACACTATATATATATATATATATATATATATATATATATATATATATAAAATAAGTAAACCCACACACAAGCATCAAGATAGAATAGCACTAAAAATATATTCAAAATTGTCTGAAAAATATTTCCTTCATATTTAATTATCTTATTTCCTCTTTTTCTCAATCTACAAATAAAACACAAACGGGGCTTCTAAATAAATTGTTCCTCCACCTTAATTAAATACGTACATGTACTTCTATTTGTTGTTCAAAGAAATCATAAACAATAAATATCCACACTGAATTACTTGAAATTATAAAATGAGTAAACTCAAGCATCAAGATAGAATGACAAAAAATTTATTTCAAAATTTTCATTGAAAATAAAAATTTTTTTATCATATTTAATCTTTTTTACCTCTTTCTCAATCTACAAATAAATTCCAATCGGGAGTTCTAAATATCTATTTTCATTTTCAATAATCATGTACTTGTACTCGTATCTGTTCTTCAAAGCAGCATTAATAATGAACATCCCTACAGTATCACACAAAGCAAAAAAAAAATTAATAGACTCAAGTATCAAGATATAGTATAATCTACCATCAGTAATCTATAAAGTTACAAACTTTGTAAACATGTAACTGTACTCGTATTTGTTGTTCAAAGCAGCAAGTATTAATATTAAATATGTACACTGTACCACACGAAATTAGAAAATGAGTAGACTCAAGCATCGCGATAGAACAGCACAAAAATATTTTCAGAATGTCGTTGAAAAAATGTTTTCTTCATATTTAATCTTTCTTGCCTCTTCTTTGCTCAATCCGCAAATAAAATCCAAATGGGACTTCTAAATCTTTCGTTCCTCCACTTTCGCTTCTCTAGTGTTTCAGTAAATTGATCTCTCCGACATTTTCGTCTATTTCCTGATAGAGCACGCCGGCCAAACATTTTTAAGGAAGGAACTGGCTTAAAAAAATTGCGCATTTCGTTGAAGAAGAAGCGAGCATCAATCTTATGTGACAGCGCACTCAATCACAACGTTTCCTCGAACGCTTACGTTGCTGTATGGTCCCAGATAAATCTAAAAAAATGCCATAAAAACTCAATAGACTCCTCTTTTGTTAAGAATACCCCTCTACAGAACGTATACATGTAGAAAATAGAACATCTTATACCGTTGACATTTTGACTAGTTATTTTTAAATTTTTCTTGAAGGAAGTTTTCAGAACTTTGGTAAGTTAAAAGTATTTAATTAGAACAGATAAATCGGAATTAATTTTAGTATTAGCCACTTTCAAAATCTAGGCAACATTATTCATTTCTAATTTTCAAAAGGTACAAAACAGTTCTTCAATATCCGTAGTCTAATAAACAGAGTGATCCAATAAGTCACTGTATATTTTTATACAGCTGAAATACATTCTTTAGATCAGGACTCGAAATACCCGGGTGCACAAGTGCACTGTGCACATGAAAATAAAATTGTGCAAATTGTCAGGTAAACTAATTTTTTCCCGCTAGGTGCATGCCGTGAACCTAACGTTGAAAATGGCGAGGGAACGTTTATGTTATTTTGATGCTTGAACAAACTATTAGTATCGACATCTCTTGCTCTAAAGGAGCGTAGTTAAAATTACTAAATACACACTATGCGAAAACAAAATTGCTGGGCCGTAACGGGTTTGTACAGGAGGAAGGTTCACTTGTGTTACTGCCACCAGAACTTTCCGATGATCGAAACATTTTCCAGATGGCTCTGTTGAAGCGACTGTCGCGACAACCGTGCTCCGGAGAAGGGAGAATTTAGATGTTTAAATATTTTTGTTTACTATCTACTACTAAAACCTATCTAAACATACCGAACTAATAAAGTAGTTTACATTGTTTCAATGCTCTTATGTTACGTTTTTTTGACATGTGCACCTAAAATAAAACCTGTGCACCTAATTTAAAAACTTACGTGTAAAAAATCTATTTCGAGGCCTGCTTTAGATGAAGGTTAAGTCTTTGGTCCCAATGTTCATATTAAGCACCGATGCATCAAATACAAGACAGATAATGTCAAGTAATGTACATTCACACAAGAAATGTTTCACTGGCACATACGAGAAAACTCCATTTGGAAGTTATAGGAATGAGACCAGTAGCAAACATTCTTTGGAATTGTTTCTTTTAAGTTCTGAATGTTAAATAGGAGTTATGGTTGCCCAGTTGGAGAAGTCGTGTATCAGCAACTCGAGGGTTACAAGTTCAAAAACCAGTCCAAAGAAAGATTACAAGTTCAAAGACCAGTCCAAGAGGTTTTACGATAAGTGGGTGCAGGTATCGTTAAATATGTCGTTTCACGAAATCTTCTCAGTTTGGAGTAGTGTGGAAGTTTCAAGAGTAGATAATTTGGTAATTTGTAATTAACGTCGTACGAGAGCAACGCAACCAACTATTGACAACGGTCCGGAATCAATCTTATAAGGGAAAGATCCGAGGACAGCACCACGTCATTTTGAACCACGGTCAGGTGACGAGGCAAGACCTGAGCTGGCACGCTACTCTAAAAACCTTCCACACCTACCCAATGTGAGGACTTTGGGCCACGACAGATTTAAAGTGCACTAACCACCTCTACATTATACGCTTACAAACATCCATGCACAGACGGATTTTTCGAGAGTAGGAAAGCCAGATAAGGTGTTTTCCTTGTCATCTAATTGTGGTTTATTACAAGGTGTTATCCTCGGATCTTTCTTTCGGGGTTGACTATGAACAGTCGCCAAAAGCTTGTTGTGTTTTTACGCTGGGACATTAATTTACCTACCTTACTACCTTGATCCTAAAGTTCATAATTTGGAACTCAGGGGAAATTTAAAGGGAAATATATTTAGGATCCTTTTTTTACCTACTTTAGCTGGTCAATTACCATATAGGGTCAATATCGAACTCTCTTTAGAACTAATTGAAATTGTGTTTGACAAATTTGCATATACAAGTATATAGACTTTATTCCTCAACTTAACCAACTTATAAGTGTTAGACAATTCAATGTTGAGTCTAGATATAAACTTCTTCTGTAAGTCCTCTGCACATATATTATCTAGTATTCAGTATCAAACGCGATAAGAAGCTTAAATATGAAAATTCTTCCCTACCTTCTAGAAGAACAAATGAATAAAGTGTAATGCATTCAAATATACTTTGGAACATTTTTTAAAAGTAATTTGAATACAATACTTGAAGCATAACACATTTATGCTAACGATTACATCTACATATATTTAGATGCTTACATGAATAATAAGTACCCTTGGGATTCATATATACTTAACATAAAACAAATTCCATATAAATATAATACATAGAATGCAAATAAAGAAACATACTCTGTAAAATATAAACCATAGAGAATATTTTACTTTCCTCATAATATTACTTTGTAATTGAATTTTCAACACTAAGGCGTTCATTTTTTTGACATAAATACAAAGCAACAATTGTTGAATTTACAATTTGTATCTTGTATATCAAATGTATTTTATGTAAAACTTTATCATGTGGTATAATATAAATAACTGCAGAAATATGGCCATGTTTAATAGTTAAGTAGAATAAATACAACAAACGCAACTCAAATGAATTCTTTCAAGCTGATATTTACATTAAAATACTCATAATTAATTTTCAATTTATCGATATTTTTAGCTCTTTGTCTATTCTAAACAAATTCATGAAAAATTCAAAATCGATTCAATTTATTAATCCGCTATTTCAACTTTTATGTTTGAATGAATGACTGAAGCCAAAATTCTTAACTACTTTAAACTTGTGCAATTAATGTAATGCTACAACTTTTCATATTTTCACATAGATTTAAAAACTGTCTTTGGAAAAACTCTAAACCAACATTAAGATGAGACAGACAATTCCAAAACAATATTGTGCAGAACACAGATGCTTTGCGAATGTAGAATAAATGTTCTGTGATACATTATGAATTTAAGTTTTGAGAGACATTTCGTGACTTACTGGAGTGGAAATAAGAGGCAAAACTATCTTGAAACAATCATACATTCTTAATTATTTAATTAGATTGGGAGTATTTACAGCTATTTAGAGTAATCCGAAAATGGTAATATCACATATTTCGAAAAAGTGCATCGTTCCTTTTCCTCTCACGTCAAAGAGTACGTTTCTTTTGAAAAAAAAAAAGCATTATCACTCAAGCTGAATTTTACTGCAGGTGACAGACGAAATCTCCTGATTGGTGAAGCGCGCAGTTGCAAAGCGCCTGCGTACAAGCTCAAAACAAGCTTCCTCACTTTTCCGTTTACCTGCTGTAACCAAATCGAAATCAAAAGATATGACATTGCCTCAGAGTTGAGAATTCCAACTTTCTCATATTAGCCTCAATTTCGTTTGCTCAAACGGATTTGTAATTCAACGACCACAAAACATCGAATTCAATAAGAACGCATTTTTTCAATACATATGTGTTGGTTTATCTTATTATTTTTATGCGTTTTATTGTGTGTGTTCACAAAGTGCCTCGCCAGTAGTATTATTTACTAGGCCTTGATAATCAATAAATCGTCCTTTAAAAAAATCTGACCAGATCACGACATCATAAAAAATGGCAATATCATGATGCAGAGATATCTCGTAGTTAGCAAAATTGGTGAAATCTTAATGGATGAGGTGTCTTGTCATTTGTAAAATTGGTGAAATCTTGATGGATAATTTGTATCGTCATTAGCAAAATTGGGGAAATCTTGACAGTTGAGGTGTCTCGTCCTTAGCAAAATTGGTGAAATCTTGAAGGATGAAATGTCTTGTCATTTGTAAAATTGTTGAAATCTTGATGGATAATTTGTATCGGTATCAGCAAATTTGAGGAAATCTTGACAGATGAGGTGTCATTAGCAAAATTGGGGAAATCTTGATGGATAATTTGTTATGTCATTAGCAAAATTGGTGAAGTCTTCACGGATGAAGTGTATCGTCGATAGCAAAATTGGTGAATTCTTGATGGATGAGCAAAACTGGGGAAATCTTGATGCCTGACGTGTCTAGTTATTAGCAATGTTGGTCAGATCTCGTTGAACAAGATATATCGTCAAAACCACTTAGACGGTTGAATGATTAACATTTGAAAACAAAACGCTTGTTGTTTTCTGGTCGCTAAGATTTATTAATTTATTTGTCCTATAATTGATGTATGCCTACCCTACAAAACATTGAGTAATCCGTTAAAATTTCAGAACTTTTCAATTGCTCCGTTGTAGTTGGTATTTGGGAAATGCTGGACTTAATGCTAGACACCAACATATGTAAGGCAAGAATAACTGCGACAGTGCAATTTCTTTACTGTAAATTCATTTTGTACAAAAAATTAATTAATTCTTGTTATTGTATCGATTTAAAAGACACCTAAATTGTAAAGAAAGCAAAGCATACAACTCGAAAAATTTTTATTCGCACTTCTTTCAAACATTTTTTTTTGTAAAATTAAACGCGCCATTCTTAACAAACACCCTTTTATTAAACAGTTCCCATCGTGTTCGAGTTCAGAAAAACACCCTCACAGAAAAGAAACCGAATTCCCATCACACTTTTTCCACTTTATTCAAAAACGAGCTTTACAAAATACGCAACACTTTAAAAAATTAGCAACAAGGAAATAAATTCAAAAGCACTTTTTTTCCACCCATTCCCTCTTGCGAAAACTCACTGCCTCCAGCCAGACGTCTACAGCTTATTTGGTGTGCACATCGAGCATATTTAGGAAAAGAAATGTTCCTTCTGAAAACAAAAGAACTACACCAGAGCATTCTGCACATTCTAATGAATCTAATTATCGGAAGATAAGAAAAATTCCTCACTTCCTTCTTCTCGAATGCTAAAAGTGTTTGATTAAACAGTTTTTTGCCCGCTACGTTTCTCCTTTGAAAGGTAAATCCTTTCTTAAAACTCTCGAAAGTTCTTTCCTTAATTATGCGTTGGGAAATTTTTAATAAGCGGCATAGCTCTAATTTTACTTGCTTAATGACAATGTTACTTCGCCTAAGCCTTGCTTTAATTTGAAAACCGTGCCAGTAGGTGGTTTTAACGTTATTTCTTGTGTTTTAATTCCGGAATTTTTACCACCTGTCTCTGGAGAATGTTGTAATTAATATTTGAAAAGCGGCCATTTTATTTTAAAACTTATAATTCGCTGTGTTTATGTTGGAAACTCACCATAGAGCTCTTAATTCATTAAAATGTAACTGCAAAGTATTCAATAAATATGCAATATTTTACTCTGGGTGGGTCAAATTTCATAAAGGGTCTGAAGTTTTAATATTTTTTTTAATTCATTTTTCTCATTTTTTCTCACAGTTGTATGCATTGCTTTCCTTACAATTTAGGGTTTTTTTCAATCGTTACAATAACAAGAATTAATTAATTTTTTGTACAAAATGAATTCACAATAAACAAAGTGTATCGTCGCAGTTATTCTTGCCTTACATATGTTGGTATCTAGCATTGAGTCCAGCATTTCCCAAATACCAATTACAACGGAGCAATTGAAAAGTTCTGAGATTTTAACGGATTACTCAATGTTTTGTAGGGTAGGTATACATCAATTATAGGACCAATAAATTAGTAAATCTTTGCGGCCAGAAAACAACAAGCGTTTTGTTTTCAAATGTTAATCATTTAACCGTCTAAGTGGTTTGGACGATATATCTAGTTCATCAAGATCTGACCAATATGGCTAGTAACGAGACACGTCAGCCATCAGGATTTCCCCAATTTTGCTCATCCATCAAGACTTCACCAATTTTGCTAATGACAAGACACCTCATCCATCAAGATTTCCTCAATTTTGCTAATGACGATACAAATTATTCATCCAGATTTCACCAATTTTGCAAAAGACAAGGCATCTCATCCTTCGAGATTTCACCAATTTTGCTAAAGACACGACACCTCAACTGTCAAGATTTCCCAAATTTTGCTAATGACGATACAAATTATCCATCAAGATTTCACCAATTTCGCTAAAGCCGAGACACCTCAACTGTCAAGATTTCCCCAATTTTGCTAATGAAGTTACAAATTATCCATCAAGATTTCACCAATTTTACAGATGACAAGACATCTCATCTATCAAGTTTTCACCAATTTTACAGATGACAAGACATCTCATCTATCAAGTTTTCACCAATTTTGCTAAAGACGAGACACCTCAGCTGTCAAGATTTCACAAATTTTTCTAACGATGAGAAACCTTGGCAACATGATAGTGCCATTTTTTATGATGACGAGATCTGGTCAGATGTTTTTAAAAAGACGATTTATTGACCATCAAGGCCTAGTAAATAATACTACTGACGAGACACTTCTTCTACACATACAATAAAACGTATAAAAATAATAAGATAAACCAACATATATCCATGGTAAAAATGCGTTCTAACGAATTCGATGTTTTGGGGTCGTTAAATTAAAAATCTTTTTTAGCAAACGAAATTGAGGCCAATATTAGAAATTTGGAATTCTCAACTCTGAGGCAACGTCATATCTTTTATGGGATTTCGATTTGGTTACTGCAGGTAAACGGCAAAGTGAGGAAGCTTGATTTGAGCTTAAACGCAGGCGCTTTGCAACTGCACGCTTCACCATTCAGGAGATCCCTTCTGTCACCTGCAGTAAAATTCAGCTGGAGTGATAATGCTTTTTTTCAAAAGAATTACACTCTTTGACGTGAGAGGAAAAAGGAACAATGCACTTCTTCGAAATATGTGATATTACCATTTTCGGATTACTCTAAATACCCCCAATCTAATTAAATAATTAAGAATGTATGATTGTTTTAAGATAGTTTTGCCTCTTATTTCCACTCTAGTAAGTCACGAAATGTCTCTCAAAACTTTAATTCATTATGTATCACAGAACATTTATTCTACATTCGCAAAGCACTTGTGTTCTGCACAACATTGTTTTGGAATTGCCTGTCTCATTTTAATGTTGGTTTAGAGTTTTTCCAAAGACAGTTTTGAAATCTATGTGAAAATATGAACACTTGTAACAATACATTAAGCGCACAAGTTTAAAGTAGTCAAACATTTTGGCTTCAGTCATTCTTTCAAACATAAAAGTTGAAATAACTGATTAATGAATCGATTTTGAACTTTTTATTAATTTGTTTTGAATACACAAAGAGCTAAAAATATAGATTAATTGAAAGTTAATCATGAGTATTTTAATGTAAATATCAGCTTGAAAGAATTTATTTGAATTGCGTTTGTTGTATTTATTCTACTTAACTATTAAACATGGCCATATTTCTGCAGTTATTTATATTATAACACATGATAAAGTTTTACATAAAATACATTTGATATACAAGATACAAATTGTAAATTCAACAACTGTTGCTTTGTCTTTATGACAAAAAAATGAACGCCGTAGTGTTGAAAATTCAATTACGAAGTAATATTATGAGGAAAGTAAAATATTATCTATGGTTTATATTTTACAGAGTATATTTCTTTATTTGCATTCTATTTATTATATTTATATGCACTATATGGAATTTGTCACCAGAGATCTGAAAAATGCTAAGAGTGGATGACGGGAAAGTAACGAACTCCTCGACAAACCAAAGTAAAACCTTAAAAAGCAATTCCTAGCCCCATACCATCATCCTTATCTCAGCAGCTCCCAATGCCGAGAACAGTCAGTGAATACCACTCTTTTGAACTTAACTTTAAAGCGTATTTGATCCCTCATCATTTCAATCTCACTCTATTATACTACCTCAATACTATAATCCATATCTCAGCGTAACCTGCATAAGCGACAACCCATGTCCAGTCCCAAAGAGCAATCAGTTCGTACCACTCTTTTGAACTTAACAGTCATCCTTATCTCAGCAGGCCCTGCATCAGCGACTATCCAGCTCCCAATGCCGATGAACAATCATTAGTACCACTCTCTTAAATTTTACGTCTACATATATTTCATCCCTGACCATACCTATCTGAAACTATGATGATACCTCCATACCATCATCCTTATCTCAACGTGCCCTGCATCAGCGACAAACCAACTCCCAATCCCAAAGAACAAATAGGTGAGTACCACTCATTTGAATTTAATGTCAAAACGTATTTGTTCCCTCGCCATACTTAAATCAAACTATGAATCCTAACTACCTCCATGCCATTATCCTCATCTTAGCGTGCACTACATCAACGACTACCCAGCTCTCATTACCAAACAACAATCAGTGAGAGGGCCACTCTCTTGATCTTAACGTCGATATGTATTTGATTCCTCACCATACATATCTAAAACTATGATGCCTCCACGCCAATGCTACATATTACGTGAAATATTCACGAATATAGTGCTTTTACGTTCAAAGTGGAATTCAAAACACATTCAAAAGTGGTGTACATTCAATCATATTCAGGAATAAAATACGACGTATTTTATACAATATAATAATTATTTTACTGTATACATATACATATATGCATAGTTTACGAAAATTATTTATTAATAAAATTATTTGAAAATAATTTGATTAAATAAATTCAGAGTTAACTTTGCAACGGATTATATGCCTCTATAACAATCAGTACAAACAAAGCTTTTTAGACTGCCTACAAATATACGACCTGGCTAAGTATATATAAGTGTGTGGGTGGCTGTCTTACTACGCCCAAATGGTTGGTTTGCCTTATTTAAACTTTGCATACAGTGAATAATTAAACTTAACTTCGTGATCGAATTTCTTTGCTTTAGTCTGTCTTCCCGTCTAACTGCTGTTTTTGTATTTGCGTGATTGTTCAAATATCAACATAAAATTTATTTAATATAATTTTATAATTTCATAGACTTGCAATTTACAAAACATACATTAATAAACGAATGTATTATTGAAATTTTCTTTACAAGCATTTTTACACGTATCACGCTAACACAGCTGAATGCCCATTCTTAAATAAAACTTATAATATGCAGTTTTGAAAGAGATCATATGTAATTTGAGAGCATTGCGATTGCAAGGATTGTTTTACCAGAAGAGTTGGAAAAGCAATTATTTTTCCAAAGTTATTTTTAGCAAACTTAAACTCTAATACTTTACAGGGTGCATTATGAAAGTAATGCGCATGATTGGCAATACTATGGCGATGATTGATGTTTCTTCCATCGAGTGCTAAAAATAACGTGAATTTGCTCGACTGGCTTGTTCAGTGCCCCCTTTTCAATCCGATCGAGCGCTTGAGTGACGACCTGGAGCGTTGAGTACAACACTGCCACGCACAACCATCTTCACAATCTCTTCTCACAATCACTTCATTCAGCCTGTGGCAATACTATGGCGATGATTGATGTTTCTTCCATCGAGATTGAGCACCATGTCATACTGCAAATTGTGGTATGGACTGGTTTCCTGAAAATGAGGTGAACATAATTGACTGGCTTATTGAAAGTCCCGATCTTAATCCGATCGAGCACTTGTGACACAAACTGTAGCTACAAATACGACACTGCCACTCAAGCCCCTCTTCACAACAATCTCTTTTTACAGCCCTACATAGATCTTGTAAAAAGTATACCTCGACGTGTTGCAGCTGTAATACAAACAGAAGGAGCTCTTACCTTTTACTAAATTGAACAATAAAGCACTTTTTCTGAAAAACGTGTAGTGTCCAAATACTTTTGTCAACATCGTGTATACCTAAACAGGAACGTCCTTTCCAATCAAAAATCGATTATCCTAATCTAAAAAGTCCTTTAAGGATTTGCGTTGAACTAGTATAGCTATAAGGTTAAAGAAAATTTTAAGGAAATTGCCGATTTTGATGATTATTAGTGTTAAAAATTATCTTAACACTACGACATTTTAAAAATTATAAAGTACTAGCCACTATGTGACTAACTCGGTTTTGCCCGTACCCGTGGTGTTGGTTTGCGAAGCAACGCCGTGATGTTTGGTTTTTATCTGGTTTTTATTTTCCGCAGACAACAAATCCGTTGAAATTTAATAATATGTCTTTAATGATTCCGATTTTACAAGAAAAAAAAATAACTTAACAATCCCAGTAAAAAAGTTTTTATTTCTTTGCTCTCCTTCGCTAAAATTAAAATCGCTTTTATTTTTATTTTAACACGAAGGGCGGAAAATGCAATCTGTTTATTTTTGGAAAGCGAAAGTTCACGTGATGTCACAATCTCTTGCGAATATATATATAAAAGATTAAAAGAAAATCAAACGAATAAAGTATCAATCTGTTGCAAAATTTTCCGCAAATTTCAAGTCCGTTAAAATTTTTACTCTACCTTTAACGATCACTGAGATAAATAAAAAGCACTGAAGGACACCAGTGATTACTTTAGTAATATTTTGCTTTTCTGGAATCCGTTTCGCAAGAAATCAAAAGGAATGAATCTCAAAACAACCGAAGGTCATTCGAATGTGTTCTCTCCCCGGAGAAGAAATAAAGTTGGCATGGTTCCAAAGGCTGACATCAAAGTGACACGTGAGGGCAAAAATTTTAAATTTTGATGTTTCTTCATTCTTAGGATTTACCACTGTAGAATGAAGAATGGTGAAAAAACCTTTTAAAATTCATCTCGACCCTAAAATTGGCTAAAAATTTGCACTACCTGTGTGCCAAATCCCATTACTGTAAGTGTCATAGATTCGTCACGACTTCTCGGGCAAGAAACAAACAAACAAACAGACACTTCTTTTTATAATAGTAGAGATGATTCATCGATGTTTTGAAGGCAATTTTTTTTTTAGTTTAAGCTATTCTTATTCACGTTATATGCAAAGTCTTTGTTGAAACCAATGATTTTCTTACATAAAATGCTGTCAAACGAAGTCGAATTCTAAAAAAATATAATCAGTTACTTAGTGCAGAAAGCACTTTGTTCCACAAAACATTACCACCATCAAATATTTGGCTTTCATGAAAATTTCCTCACACTTAAGATATGTAATTTCAATACAAGCACTTAGTTAATCCATGTGCCATTGAATAATGTTTAAGAATTGCATGTGCTCAAAAGAAATTAAGCATGAATATCACATAAAATTAATTTCTCATTCGTTAGGTTAATGATGGTAAAATTCGAAAGTATTGCATCTCTGATGCAATAATGCCTCAAGTGAAATATTGATAGAAAAACTGAGAATAAGACTGTTGCCTTAGGTTTGAAATTTTAACCCAAAATTTTAAAACTAAGATCCTAAGCCGAAATTAAACCTGAGATCCAAGAATTGCAGCGTGTCTTAATCTTTGGTAACATTGAAGTACATAAAAAATAAAATTTTCTGTCCTCAAATATGTTCAATAAACACGTAAACGATAGTCTCCTGATGAGTTTTGAGCTAAAACACACTTTAATTTCAAAACATTACCGTACAACAATTCACAATTTGGGGGCCAAAATTTAAAAATAATCGGTGAGCCATTTTTTTTAAAATTCCAGAACATGTGAATTCCATTTAGAAGACAATTAATTCCAACACCGTTCCCAAATAGATTTACCGCAACGAATCTTTCCGGTTAAAATATAAATTATGCTGAAAAGTCGATCCTTCTTAATTATTCAAACCGAAGAGATAAAACTGAATATATCCCAGTACCGAAAATATCCCAAAAATTACTACAAGACTTCGAACACAAAAATAAACGCAATTAATTTTGATTTCTAATCCTCCTTTGGTTTTCTCCATCGTCAACAAATTAATTGAATTTTTTTCCCTTCGAATAATCTTGGAGAGAAATAATTAATTACTTTTCATCTTCTGAGCTGCTTGCACTTTAATTAATAAAATCCTCTATTCCGGTTAAATGTCAACGCTTCTATCCCAATATCGGGAAAAGTTCCAAGCCTCATATTGTTTTCTAGCGCCGGCGAAACTGTCCCGCGTTTCTGAGGCTAATTTAAATTTCTAATGCTCCACTTTTCAACGCGTTGCAAATAATTAACAACGGTGCGTTTCAGTTTCCTCTTCGTTTTGATGGTGGAATTTCTCAGATGAACTGTTGCGTGCCTAAGAGTTATAAACTGCGGGAGATTAACTGCGTTTCCAAATTTGATAAAGGATTTCTTCTGGGAATAATGTTAAACAGAATGACGGAAATGCATCAAAAGCCGACTTGAAATTGAATAAGGTATTTCGAGTTCTGTTTTTAGTTTGATGTTTAATTAACATAATGATAGTGAGTATATATTGTTCTCAAAAATTACTATAGTACTGATGGGAATTTGCCTACTGTGTTAAAAATTAGTCTTCTGTATGATAAGATCGTTAACAGCAGATAGATGAATTTATATCACACTGGAGCAACACATGGCGACAGTCTGGGATCTATACGGAAAGGATTCAAATTGATAAGTAGGCGTTGTGCAATGTACTATTCGCTATGCAATTGCAAGGTGTAAAGTTTTACGATAATTAACGCGTAACTATTTACAGTAGGACAACACCTCGTAATTTTGAGCAACAGCAAGTTGACGAGATCAACATCTAAGCACTTGAGATAGAAAATTATCTATAGTTAACCATCCCCAACGTACATGACAGTCTTTGGTTGGATCGAGTTTTCAACTTCCAACCCTCTGGTTGTTGATCCACGGGTTTAAGGGTTACCGAAGTGTTTCAAGTACGAATGCAACCACAGACTGTCTTGTTCAAAGGTGCAGGCTATATCTGTCATGGGCTCGAATGTCCTCACGTTGGCGTGATGTGGAAATTTGGAGAGTAGGATATCAATTTAGAAATGACCTCGTTATATGGCCATGGTTCAAAATTTCGTTGTGTTGTAGAATCCTTTCTCTTTGGATTCAATCATGGACCATCTCTAATAGCCCGTTGTGTTGCCTTCGTAGGACGTCAATTAAATATCTTCCTAGCTATTGAAAAGTATCGTATAACAGTCGATTAAGAGGTACTACTAAAAAGCTAGGTGGAATATAAAATGTTTTTGGATGTAGGACTATGTATAATCCGACAAAAGTATAAGCAACTGACGGTCGATCCCATGTGCCAAAATTAGATCTCGATTGTATCGTCAAAATCATTCATTTTATGGACAATAATATTTGTACACTGCAGAAATTCCGAGGAGGATCCATCTTAGTGTGGTGTTGTCTTTCGTGGTTAGGACTCGGCCTATTGCTTTATGTACCTGGTACCATGAACGCTGACGTGTACCTCGACGATATGATACTTCGGACTTGCCTACAGTATGGCAATACTACGTCGATGATAGTTGTTTCTCACACTAGTATCGAGATCTATGCCATACTGCAAAACGTGTGCTGGACTGGATTCCTGAAAATAAGGTGAATTTGCTTGACTGGCCTGTTCAGAGCCACGGTTTCAATCCGATCGAGCACTTGAGTGACGAACTGGAGCGTTGAGTACGACACTGCCACGCACAACCATCTTCACAATCTCTTCTCACAGCCTTGCAGGAGGCATGACAAACCATGCCTGCCCATAATTGCAGAACTTGTGGAAAGTATTCTTCGACGTGTTGTGCAGCTGTAATGCAAGAAAAAGCAGGGCTTGCGCGTTACTAAATATAATAATAAAGCACTTTTACTGCAAAACATGCAGTGTCCAAATACTTTTGTCCATGTAGTATATACTGAAGAGTAATCATGTTGGAGTATTCGTCAACAGCACGGAGACCAATTTGCCAACTGCACAATACATCGTATCTATATATATAATTCTCTTACGTGGCACGCAAAAAAAGACGTTATTTGTTATCGCGTTTTGGCAACATTGTACGATTGTTTGTTTACCACGAATTGAATTTATAGCGTTATCGGATGAAATTTTATTGGGAAAAAAAAGACTTTTAGTCGAGCTGTTGCAGTTTAGAATTAGAAATCAAAGAAAGCGGAGTATCATTTCAGTTCCATTTAAAAAACGGTCCTTTTCAGGGCCAACGATTATAGTTCAACAAGACGCTTGCACTATAACTTTCCACAACAAACTCACTGAAAAAGTGTGGGTTACTCGAGAGTGCTGGAAATGTACATAAACAACATATTGGGTATTTAATTTCCAAAGCAGCGCTCACATTTCGACTCAACATTTGCTCAAAGTTTTCATTTGAATTCTGATTTCAGGGTACTGTTTATATTTTCTGCAATACAGCAAATTTAGACTTGAAAAATATTTTTTTGGAGTATCATATTTTGAAAACAATCCTTTCTGCTAGGACACATGTCTTCATTCATGCGAGCGAAGCGAGCATAGGTTCGCTCAGCGAACCAATGAGGATTGCAAAGCAATCGTCCGGGGGTTGGCGAGCTTTAGCGATCAGGGGGTGGGCCCTCTAGTCAACTTTTCAAGTTTGAGTTAGTTTATCTAGGCATCCGTGAGCGCAACACAACAGTGCTGAACCTTTTAATGATGGCAAATTCCATTACAATTACATATTATTACAATCGGAGACATTATAATGAAGGTAGATAACTCGTCTTTGGAAAATTTAGTAGGATCTTAAAGGATGAGGTATCTTGTCGAAACCACTTCAAGGGTAAATTGAAGCCCAACTACTGAATTATACGTCCTCAGGCAATACAAAGGTCTAGCTGGGGAATATTTGCTAGAGATCATCAACGACGTTTGTCCTAACAGAAACAAATACAAACATCCATGCACTCACTAGGTTGCGGCAGCCCAGTTGGAAGAGTAGCGGATTAGAAATCGGAGGGTTAAGAGTTCGAATCCCACCACAGACCGTTGTGTGCAAAGCAGGCTGGTGCACGTTAAATCTGTCATGGCCTCGAATGACCACACATTAGTGTGGTGTGCAAGCTCAGATGTGACATCTGTTTGTTGTTCAATGTAATGTGGTGTTGTCCATGGAATTGATAATGGACCAACGCCAATAACTAGGTGTATTGATTCAGTGCGAAGTTAAGGATAATACCTACGTACCTTGTGTTTACAGACCTGGATTGGAACCCGGTACCAGATATGCTACCAACAAAATGTAAGACCATTATACTAGATGGATGAAAAACTGCACGGTATTATTCTATTTTGTAGAGTTGATAAGATTTCATTTTGGTGGAAGCTCATTAAAAATACTTCTTTATAGCCAGATATATATATATATATATCTCTCTATATTAAAAAAAAGTTACCGCCGCCGCCGCCGCCGCCGCCGAAGAATTGAAATTTTTGTTGTTTAGCTCCATTCTTAGACGGTTTCCCGAGAAAGTACTGATCGGAAAAATATGAAATTAACATGCTTTGTTCTTCATCGTATTCCCTGGATAATTATTAAGATTTTTTTCCGATGCGGCTATTAGTTTAGGTTTTATTAAGTGTTAAAGTTGAAGAAGTGAAATTTCTTCCGCGAGTGAGCAAAACACATTCAAAATTTCAGTCTTCAGTCGTTAGTTTTTTTTTAAGAGTACCTCTCAACGTAAATTTTTGCAGCTCGTCGAGTTTTTTTGGAAATTTAAATTTGGTTCTTGATAATATTTTTTTGAAATTCAGGAAAAATCGGGACATTTTTGTTACTTTTTTTTTAAACTGCCATATCTATATCTCATTACTATTAGTTTTTAATTTTTAAAATATAGCAGTATACCTCAGAATATACTCTTTCTTACCGTACTATTATTTTTGAAATCGGTTAATAATTAAATTGGATGCGATCAAAAGTTCGTCATACAAAATTCGGAATCTTTGGATATTTTCGCTACTTATTGTTAAAACCGTTTTGTCTACGGCAAAAGCCATTATTTTTTAAATTTGAAAACATCACTGAATACATTACATTACACTCTTTCTTATGGTACAGTTATTTTTCAAATTGGTTAATAAATAAAATCGATGCAATTAAAAGTTGGTCATACAATTTTCGGAACTTTCAGATCGTAACTTCCGATACAAAACTAAAATGGTCATATCTGTATAGTATTACTGTTAGTTTTTAATTTTAAAAATATTGCAGTATACCTCAGAATATACTCTTTCTTACGGTACAATTATTTTTAAAATTGGTTCATAAATAAATTCGATGCAATCAAAAGTTGGTGACACAAATTTCGTATTTTTCAGTTCGCATAGCTGCTTCCGAAAGCAGTAGTGGGTTACACTTTTGACTATCGGGTTTGCCAGATATCAAATTTATCGTAGCAACAATTGCCATAAAAACGATTTCTTTTTATTTGGCGAGGAAAAAGGCTCGCTTTTTCCCCTCTGTTCTCAAGACAGTTTACCGACAAAGTACAGAGTAAAGTTTGGATATTAACAATGTTTACTTAAAGTTGTACAGGGAAA
Organism: Metellina segmentata; assembly: GCA_947359465.1. Taxonomy (NCBI): domain Eukaryota; kingdom Metazoa; phylum Arthropoda; class Arachnida; order Araneae; family Tetragnathidae; genus Metellina; species Metellina segmentata. The sequence goes on from OX375883.1 coordinate 65,236,696, forward strand.
AAGATGCAGAAGATTTTTTACTGATACGGCTATTAGTTTAGGGTGCATTAAGTGTTAAAGCAAAAAAAAGTTAAATCACTTGCGAAAGAAGTATTGGTTTGAGTAAGCAAACCAAACGGATTGCGTAGCAATCCCCGGTGTCGGCGAGCGTAAGCGAGACGCAGCGAAGCCCTCGCTGTGACGTCATGAACCGGAAAGTGAAATCAGCATAATACGAATTATTCAGATAGTTTCACTCTGTGACAGGAGTGTTGGTTTGCGAAGCAAACCAAATGGGATTGCGCAGCAATCCCCGGGGGTTGGCGAGCGTAAGCGAGCAGGGGGCGGAGCCCCCTAGTATATATATATATATATATATATATATTCCAATGGCGGGCACATATTAACTAATCATTGGTCACTAAGGCCAGAAGTGATGGCCACTTGTGGAGAAGCACCCAGTGGGAGGTCCATCATTGCTCCTAACAAAGGACAGCCCAATTTACTTTCATGCCCTGACCCCGGAATTGTCAAATATATACTCTACAACAGAAAATCTATGCACTAAGAAGGTGCAGAATTACAGCTCAATCAACTTAGAACGGCACTGACTGGGGACGTATAGTCTTTAGTTACGAGTCTCGTTTCCAACTGTGTCCTGCAGACGTATCAAATAATTTGTGTGTCCTGGAGACGCCCAGTGCAGCGTGGGGAACAGGCCCTTACTATCGTACGCCATACTTGCCCACAACAGGGCGTTATGGTCTAGTTTGCCATCTCCTTTGATAGCCGGACCCCTTTGGTAGTCATTTCTGGCACACTTACAGCACAACGGCAAGTGGACGACATTCTACGACCGATTGTGCTACCTCTCTGTTTGCTACACCCTGGACTTACTTTTCAACAAGAAAATGCCCGGCCGCACAAGGCACGTGTTGCTATGAATTGTCTTCAAGTTTACCCAACACTTCTTTCACCAACTAGGTCTGATCTCTCTCCCATAAAGCACAATTTGGGACGTTATGGGAAGGCGATTGCAACCATCCCTGAATGTTGACCATCTAGCTTGACAGTTGGAGACAACTTTACAAGAAATTCCGCAGGACTCCATCCGGAAACTTTTTCAGCCTATGCCACTCCGGGTGACAGCTTGCATCCAGGCCAGAGGTGGACCAACGTCTTATTGACTTCCTCCCTTTATAACGGTCAAACTACGAAATAAATTATTTCATTGTTCTGACGTTTTAATCGTTTGTGTTTCTATGTATTTTCTTCACATCCACCAATTTTTATCGCAATCGGATAACTTCTTGGTGCGTCGTTTTTTATTGTCAAAGAGTGCATATCCTTACATATTTAAAGGGTCAACTTAAAGTCTGTAAATCTTATATTTGATCCACGGACGAAGCTATAAAGTTACAGATGTACGCAAATATAAAGTGTCGCATGTCTCTTTTTCCAAAAACATAAATCGTTTCACAATTTTTGCATGCGTGTGTTTGCCAAGTATGTATATTTACAATAAAATAACATTAAACAAGTATTCAAATCGTGTTCTTCGAAGTTCACTTCTTTTTCTTCGTCACTTTTGAAGGGGTGACTCTGTATGTTGATGTGAATATACTTGATAATCATGCGTGTATCGAAATCGGTCCTTTTTATACTTTTACCTTTTAGCAGTGATTAAATTTTAAAATATTAACTGTTATTTTATTGGAAGAATGTTATAAAAAATAATGCATCCTGTTATGATCATATATATCTCACTAATTGGTATAAAGTATTAAAAGGTTATGAGTCTCAAAGGCCTATATTTTTTAACATTCACGGCAATCCATACGGAAACACTGTGAGGAGTGTATTGCTTTCTATGGTTGAAACTCTTATCACTTTACTTGGGGTAGGCATCTATGAGTGTACACTATCAGTGATATTGGTGGTGTACCGTTCCTTGCAATGACATCAGGATCAGGGGTCAAAACCGCTGACTTCTTGCCGAAATTCCCAACATATCCATCGAGGTGCCTTTCCATGGTGGTCTGATTGCTGTCCAGAATAATTTTAGTGTTTCATGACGTCCCATTTCCCCCTCATCATTTGAGGATGATTCCCTACGCCCCAAGTAAAGTTACTACGGATATAGTGAAGGCCCCAAGAGAATTCAAACGGTGGGTCTTGTTTGGTTTGAAACAAGACTGATCCCGGGCCGTCGTCAATAGCCCGTTGTGTTGCTCTAGTCTTAACTAAAATTACCATTACCATTCAACTGTCGTTGCAAAACAACCGATTAACCCTGGTTTATGACTTTGATCGAGCACGATGCTCCTTATTTTTTAAATGTCTCCCAGTGGAATCTGTCAACACCGAAGAACTGTTGCAGAGATTGAGCTGAGCAGAGATGTTTTTTGGTGTGCTCGCGTACAAGCCGGAGTAGATCCCACTTTTCCATGTTTACAGCTTCCACGACCAAGGGATAGTGATCCCAGATTGAATATAGTGCACATACTATATATTTAAATAAATAAATTATAATTTATTTGTGTAATTTTGACTGTGCGTTGTGTTTATTGGCACACCAATCGGCTTACTTCTTTAGAGTAGGTTTCCTAACGTAATCACAATCAAATTTCACAGCTCTTTTTTTGAAATATTTTATTAATTTAATTTCCAAAAAGGATTTCTAACAAAGTCATTGCACGTTAGCTTGTTTCTCGACTATATTTGTTAGATAAATTCGGAAATATGAAACTACCTGGACCGCAGGACTACCTTGGATTGTTTTCAAAGCGAGCGAAATTTGAACTATTTTCTTTTCCTTCAAAATCAAAAATCAAAAACTGTATACTCATTGAAGTTATGACTATAAGTTTGGTTGCGATTCAATCAATAGTTCCTACAGAGTGGACAAAACACGCCCTGTTTAATTATCTTGGATTCCGGAGAGATGTTCAAGATGGCGAAGGTACACCTAAGTCAAAATTACTTGTTTACTTTAGCACCTGCTGAGTATTTCAGAAAAAAACATTCCCCCTACTCGAACTTTAATACATAAAATTAGTTATGTACTGGACAATAAAGTTTTTACCGAAAGTTTTGAAATACTCTGCATAACCATTGTGTAACCAAGACTACTCAAAATGCATCGTATATTCTTCAACTTTATCTTGAAATATTTTTCATTTCCGAGTTGCGTTAGCACAGTTAAAAGAGCAACGGATTTGCAGCCCGAAGTTTATGTGTTCAAAACTGTGTCCATTCAAAGACGTGTACACGGGGGACTGATGCACGTTAAATCTGCCGTAGCCTCAAATTTCCTTTTGTTGGTGTGGTGTGTAAATTTGGAGAGCGAGGTTCCAGCTGAAGTGTTGAGCTCGTCTTCTAAGTGTGATTCAAAATTACAAGGCGTTGTCCTTGGATCTTTCCCTTAGGTATTCATCCCGGACCGTCGCCAATATCCTGTTGTGTTGCTCCAGTGCGCCGTTAATTAACTACTTACCTTTCATTTATTTATTTCCAAATAGTGTTTGAAATTTCAATGGAAATAGAAAGGTTTCTCTACATCAACATTACTTTCACTTGGGCATTGATCCTGGACCATCGTCAATAGCCCATTGTGTTGCTCCAGTACGAAGTTAGTTAAAATACTTAGCTACCAATAACAATATTAAAGTAATATTTTATTTAATAATTTATTTTGATATAATGATTCATTTTGATATAATGATTTATTTTGATATGATTTACTAATTTTAATTTGATTGGTCTTTTTCAGGAAATATTCTATTAATTATGAAATAATATACGCCAAAAAAACTACCATTGATATATTTTTATCTCAAATGCCTGTCCAAAGACCTTTTCAAATTACAAAACGCGAACAGACAGAAATTCGTAAATGTAGGTAGGTAGGAAATTTAATTAACGTCGCACTAGAGCAACACAGTGAGCTATTAGTGACGGTCCGAGATCAAATCCAAAAGGAAAGATCCATATAATTTTCAACCATGGTCAGATGACGAGGTCACACTTGAGCAGGCACAGCACTCTTCAAAACCTCTACACCACGCTAACGTGAGGACATTTGAGGCCACGACCGATTTAACATGCACCACCCCCTTTGCATACGAATATATTTGGTTGGATTCGAACTGGCAAACCTCCGGTATATAATCCCTTACTATTCCAACATATACCTTGGTCCTATTTGTAAATAAATACAACCTGGTATAGAACCTTTACTCTTAACAAGGACTAGTATCCATGCGCTTACAAAACAAGAATCTTACGCGCGACTTACTGGGTTTAAGACGAAAAATAAGACAATTAAATTAGTTAGGTGACCTTCTCATACAGATACACGTACATTAATTAGTTTCAGTAAGCCTGCAAAATTTACCGGCAAGCTAATTCCTTTTAATAGATAATATCAGATTTATGCAAACATCTGCAATTCAAAGATTTGCTAAAATTTAAAGCTTTAATATAAGGTCTTTGAAAGAATTTTTATTCCGGACTGAAACTCTCTCTCTCTAGGAATTCATTAGACTTAGACTGCTTAGAGAATCAGTGTTTTGAAACAAGTAATTATTCTGAAATAGAATCGACAAACTTAAGTATAGTTAGAATTAACTGTCCTAGATAAATTAAATTAATGAATAATTTTCTATAGGAAGTGAAATTTATTCAAGTATGAATTCAATCAGTAAAGAGGTTCGCATGAGTTAATTTTGATTATCTGAAGTTTGATTTCCAACTTTATTTAAAATGGAGCATAGTAGCCTTTATTATGCAAATTTTATAAATATATTGTATTTCCACTGTTCGATAAAATTTGAGCCCTGCTTACAAAGTTCATCTCATAAACTTTATGAGGTGCCTTGTTTGATTATGATTCGTCACTTCATTAAGATTCTACGTGAATAACTATATCATTGTTAGTTGATCATATTGCTTTAACTTAAGAAACGAGGTCTCTATCAGGTTCGAATGTACTCAGTAGAATTGTAAAATTATAAACCACACACACCTAATTACTCGTAAATTGCAGTCGGAAATCCTTAATATTTATTTTTATAGAATGTAAATTCTAGCAGTCTTTAGCTCGTTTTTTTAAAGACAGCAATTGATGTTGTGGTGAATTCACAAAAATTAGTTCAAAAATACGGCCCCAGTTTCTTGCTTATTGCGTTGATTACGAAACCTCCAATTATCTGTGTAAAGCTTTCCTACCATGTACTTTCAATTTGGACTAGCGACAAGTTATAGCTATTTTCATCTATACTATCTGATTGCCTAACATTTTTATGAAAGGAGCACCATTATCAAAGTCTGAACTGTAAATATTCAGCGTTCAGTCCAAACGAAAGTATAATAAAATCATCAATCTCAAGAAAATGTTTTGTTCTCAGGAAATAATTTAAGAAATCAAAATGTATCATAGCAGAAAAAGCATACACGCCACATTTGACTGAACTTTTTCAATAGTTCTATTTTAGAGGAAGCTGTGAACACACATTCTCAAACTTGCTTCCGAATACAGATTGAAGTGCCAGAAAAAATGGTACAGACGAGCTTATATGCATAGCAACGCCACCAATGCATGACATTGGTTGCATCTTCCAGTGCATACATAGTATCTAAAGCTGTATCTGCCATGAAAATGGCGATTTATCGCGATATAAGCCCTTTTCCAAGCGGTTTAATGTTTCGATTTTCTTATAATACCATTTCAAAGGGATGCTTTGACTACAAGATTTCTGGCTACACCTAAAACTTACGACAACTTTTTGGCCGTAAAAAGACTAGTTGAACGTGACAAGCGTCCACTGGCAAAAATCATTACACACGATTGGCGTGCCTTTTGTGGTAACCTTTTGACATTGAAAATTGCTCCACTATGCAACTGAACAAGTACAAATTATACATATGCATTTCTAAACTTTGGCGGCACACTCTTAGAACTTAGCGGCACGCAAAAGTGCCGCGGCACAGTTGTTGAGAATCACTGGTCTAGGATTTTGCCACGCTCAGCGCCACCGGCAAGTATCCTATTAGTTATATCAACAACAATACTGCATCTGAAGTATTTGAGGCTGTGATCAACGTATTTTTTGTCTCCAACCAATTTAGGGAATATCCAGATAAGTGTTTCCAAATCATAATTTCGTTTATGACTTGAAAGTACATTAAAATACTAAAGATAGGTATGTATGCTCTACTAGCAACTAGTTTGTTATAGTAGCTACTAATTTCGCCTGGTGGGTGGGGGAATATATTAGGATACAGGGGTTGGCAATATTAGGAACCCACTTTTGAAAATTCTTTTAGGAAATTTTTTGAAGTTTTACTAGTTACCTCAAACTGACATAAGTAAAGAAGGTATATGATCTCTGGAAACCAAAATAGAATTGTTCCGATTGATATTTATTTAGTTTCCAGCTTGATTTCTCAAACCAGAAGTCTGAGATACAGAGAAATATTTAGGATAGGCGATATTTGGAAAATCTATCCGATTAACTGTTTAAATTCGCTACTACGTATAAAATTCTAATTTTGTAGTCTTGAGGCTGGCGAACAAGTAACAGACACTCATTGAAATCTACAAATTCATTATTTATCTACTTTTTACATCGTGTACTTAATAGGGATGCGACATCGATGTCGATGTTTTCAAAACAGCGATGTTTCATAAAAAACATCGATGAATTGGAGCCTATGTTTCTGTAACATCGATGTTTATACATATCGATGTTTTTCGGTGTCGATGTTTTATTTTTAAATGAAAAAATACCATTATAAAAATTAAAAACAAAAGAAACAATTAGCATAATTTTCGTAATTAGTAAATTGAACATATATTTAGACAAAAGTGGACAAGGGTGAAGTGTCTGAAAAGTAGGAATGCGACATCGATGTCGATGTTGTAAAAATCATCGATGTCGATGTTTGATAAAAAAAACATTGATGTATTTACCATCGAGTTATTGGAGTTGATGTTTATTTAACATCGATGTGTTAAAACTGTCGATGTTTTATTTTTGAATGAAATAAATTAAGATAAATAACCGTGACACTAAGTATTTGTCAGTGATGGCGACATCCGTTACAAGAAAGAGTTTTTTTCTAACTGGTGGGATAGTTAGTGATAAAAGAAGTCGACTTAAGGTGGAGAAAGTTAACAAACTTATTTTTTTACAACCTGTAAGTAACAAAATTTTGTGGCAGATAATAACTATAGGCCTGTTTCTCCCCATCAGTGGATAAATAATTAATAATAACTAACAAAAATTATTGTTATGTACCTTCCTAATAATAGTTATAGTTAGAAGTTCCTATGACAAATTGCTGTAAATATTATTTTCTAAAAGGTTTAAATACACTGATTTTGAAAACTATCGATGATTAAGAACATCGATGTTTTAATTTTGAATATCGATGTTTTAATTTTGAACATCGATGTTTTAATTTTGAACATCGATGTTTTAATTTTGAACATCGATGTTTTAATTTTGAACATCGATGTTTTAATTTTGAACTTCGATGTTTTAATTTTGAACATCGATGTTTTAATTTTGAGCATCGATGTTTTAATTTTGAACATCGATGTTTCAAAACATCGATGTTTTGCTGTCGATGTCGCATCCCTAGTACTTAACACATTTTCCAGAAACATCTGAATTACCCGACATATCTCGGCTTCCACGCCACACACACATCTTCGCTAGCTAACGCTCTATCTCTAATAATGTTCTTGATGAGTAAAGGTCAATATCAATATCATGTTGACTGTGCTGCTCTCTATGAGTGAGTGAGACATTAATAACAGGATTGCTACAATGTAATATTATTACATAAAAAATATTGTTTTTTCAACTTTTTTTTATCAAAATGTTCTAAACATTTTAATTTAAAATGCATTTCAATTTTGACCTCTGCACTGCTATCTCAATAACATTTGACGATAACTGTTTATATTCTCGATCGTAGTTTTCAACTTTTACTTTGCAGTTAATCTGTTTTTTACACAGCAGTCCGGAAACAGCTCATCTGTATCGTTCTCAAAACCACTTTTAATAGCTGTTAAAATTTTCGATGACACTTTTCAACTGTTACTTTGCGATAAATCTTTTTTTAACTGCTGCTTGAATAACAGCTCATCTGTATTGTTCTCGGAAACCACTTTTAAAATTAATCACACCGTCAATTTCGCACTTACTGGGACTAATAGAAGCAGAACTGCTTTCAGATGCAATGCATGCGTTCCTCTGCTCCACAAACAATACGGCATCGAGAAGCTTCTTATTTTTTTTTCAGACAAGCTCTCTTTAGAATTAATTTTCAGAATAAACTAACGATCATTAAGCCCGAAAGAAAATATTTTTCGAAAGCTCTCGTGTTGTTGAAAGAACTGTTTTAATTAAAGTTGTGTTCGGAATAATAAATCATAACCCGTGCCCATTTTAAAAGAGGGATTATTAATAAGGGATCTATCCCGAAGAGACTAATCTAAACTTCTTTACACTGCTTATTAAGTTATTTATTGTGAAGTAATGAAAGCCCTCGCGTGCTTAGTTTGATTGTTGGGAATGATTTTTTAAATGTGTTTGACAATGGAGATGGAAGCCATGCGTCAGGGAAGTTTGAAAGAGTTTTAACTGCGAGGAGTATTTATTTGTAAGCGATTCAAATTAGGGGAATTTTGAGTAGATTAGTTTAATGAACGAACAAAAATACTTCATTAGTTAACGGATATTTCCTTGCGCTTAATCCCCAATGGGAATTAGATGATAAGTTTTAAAAAAGCATTATTTAAATTTTCCATTTCGGCTGAATCTGATGTGCATATTGCGATTAATTATAAATGTAGAAACAAATGGTATTTTATCCATGAACTTTGGAGACATTCCAACGACGTTTGAATGTTGGAAAAATTTGCAACTCTATTTGAAATTATTGAATTAATTCCTATCTTTAATAAAAAATTACCCCATACTTCCCGATTTGATTTGAGAAAAATTTACCTCAGAAAAGAATTTCAAAAGTTTTTAACTCTGCACATTCATATTTCAGAGATTTAAATTAAAGGAATATTCAGGTGCTTATTTAATGAACGAATTAAAGTAGTGAACAACATAAGGGATATTTCCTTGCGTGTAATCTCCAAAAGGGATTTAAATAGGTCTAAGAAAAATTTGACTTAATATACTACCCTACAATATTGAACTGGACAGCAAGATGTGAGAGTATAAGGTAAATAATACATGCTTTAATAGGGGGTGGTTCCCCACGTACTGCAATTTCACTATCAACCCTTCAGTGCATACTATCGATAAGGTTTTGATACACAGCTATGGGTATTTGTGTCCATACTAGGGATGCGACATCGGCAGCAAAACATCGATGTTTTGAAACATCGATGTTCAAAATTAAAACATCGATGTTGATAAAACATCGTTCCAAAAACATCGATGTTTTTAAAATTCAGTGTATTTAAACTTTTTTCCCCGTTTCTTAAAACTGGTTTACCAACTAAGGATGCAACATCGACAGCAAAACATCGATGTTAATAATGCATCCCCCCCCCAAAAAAAAAAAAAAAACGTTCGATGTTTTTAAAATTCAGTGCATTTAAACGTTTTACCCCATTTCTTATAACTGGTTTAGCAACTAGTGATGTGACATCAGCTGCAATACATCTTTTTTTTTATAAAACATCAATGTTTTGAAAACATCGACATCGATGTCGTATCCCTACTTTTCAGACCCTTCACCTTTGGTCACTTTGGTCTAAAAGTATGTTCAATTTGCTGATTATGAAAATTATGCTACTTGTTTATTTTTTTAAATTTTTATTACGGTATTTTTTTCATTTAAAACTAAAACAATGACAAGTATAAACATCGATGTTAATAAAACATCGACCCCAATACATCGATGTTTTTTAAAAAAACATCGATGTTTTGAAAACATCGACATCGATGTCGCTTCCTTAGTCCATACCTGTTGTAAGAATATCGCCAGCTCAGTTGTAGATTTCGGACGTGGTTCTCTGGTCCGTAAACGTCGCTTTAACTCGTCCCAAAAATGTTCTTTGGGGATTAGGTCGGGACTCTGAGCAGGCCAGGGAAGACGCTTTACATCCATATCTTGATACCACTGTTTGACAGAGGCTGCAACTTGACATGGTGCGTTGTCGTCCTGGAAGTAACATTCGTCCGTTCCATAAAATTGCCAGAGCATAGGAAAAACCTGATTCTCCAAAATGTTCATGTAAGTGTCGCTGTTCAATTTAGCAGGAACACCATGCAAAGGTCACAGGCCATACCATGAAAAACACCACCAAACAGGTAGTCGGATTTTATTCAGATCCGCTGGCGTTCGGTTCAATATTGTAGGGTAATGAAATTCACGCCATAGTTTCCGATTTCATTTGAGAAAAATTTACCTCAGGAAAGAATTTGAAAAGGTTTCAACTGCTCTTCGCATTTATCTAACAGAAATTTAAATTAAAGTCCTCTTTTGATACTTGTGATGTTGTTTGTCGAAAAACATCACAAGTTTGTTTGTTGAACTTGTTTAAAAAACAAACTAAAATAGTTCATTATATAAACGATCTATCCTTTCGTGTAATATCCAGTAGGGATTTCCTTAAGTCTAAAAAAATTGTGACCAGTTAATTTCTTATATATATTGAATTTTCTGAATGTGCTACTCTTAAATATATATATAGAAAAAATTCATGAACTTTACAAACATACCAAAGAAGTTTGAGCCAAACAAATTTACTTTTCTTTGAATTTTACTGAATTCATTCTTATCTTTATTAAAAATTTATTCCATAGTTTCCGATTTGATTTGAGAAAAATTTCCCTCAGGAAAGAATTTGAAAATCTTTCAACTGCTCTGCGCGTATCTTTCAAAACTTTAAATTAAAGGAATGTTGAGGTATTAGTTTAATGAACAAAAATAGTTCATTAAACTAATTAATAAACTAATAAATATTAAATTATTAAACGATAATAAATATTCAATAGACATTGATAAACTAAAACGGATATTTCCTTGCATGGAATCTCAGAGATTATGATAAATTTTCGTAAAACGTATGACATAAGTACGGATGGACTTGATGGATATTTTTGCGATAAAATGTAAATGAAAAATTAAATTAAATTTATATCCTCAATAACAAATATTTTTACTGTGCGATTGTACCTTATCAAAAAACTACTACGACTCAAAAAAATGTATTTTACTAGAAATTCTTATGTTACTCTAAAACAATTTTTGAATTCCTAAAAAATGCATTTCTCTATTTGAAATTGGAGTTCATTCATATCTATTAAAAGTTCTTGCCATATTTCCATATTTGATTTGAACAAAATTTACCTTTCTATTTAAAGTTCACCGAATCCTTTCATCTTATTAAGTATTCGCAGCATATTTCCTGATGATTTAGATTGAGCAAAATGTAATTTTTTTGTTTAATTTTCGGAATTTATTCATATTTTTATGCATCTCTGTGGATCTTCAGCACTCAATCTACACCATCACTAATAAGCCTATTCTGTTGGGTCGAATGCAACGTAATTTAAGTTATGAATCAATCAGGTTTTTAATGTTTTCGTTTGTTTGTTTTCGGAATACTTAATGATTTCTTTTGTGTAGAAGTTACTTCTTTACTTGAAATTTATGGTATTCATTCATATTTAAAAGATATAATAATAATAATTTTTAATAAAATATTTCGATATGCATTTCCAGATATTTATAACTACTTAACTATACTTATCTAATATACCTCTGGCGTTATTGTATATGTAACTCCTTTACAAATTATAGGGTTTAAAAAATTGGTACAGCTTCAATTTACGTTTATCGCAGTAGCAGCGTCCTTAGCGCATTTTTTGGCTCACTTCTAATATCGCTAAGGAAAGAATGATTTCAAAAATCTCTTTTTATTTTTACAACGGTAAGTAACAAGCTTCAGAAGCAAATTTGTAAACGTTTTAAAAATATATTTCAAACGTAAATATAATATAAATATAGATAAATAAAATACATAAAAATATATCAAATACAACCTGAGACGACAGCACTGTACCATGTCAGAAATTAAAATGAAAAAACATCTACAACAGGCGAAAAACCATTAAAAGAACTAATGAAATCAAAGAAAAAAAGTTTAAGAGAACCAATGAAATCAAAGGATAGTTTAAAGCTCTATGGAAAGTTAAAATAACCTATGGAATCAAAGAAAAAATTTCATACGGACCAATAAAATCAAACGACAGTTTACCGGATTTTGAAACAACTTTCTAGAATATTCAAAATGAAAATTTAAACTTTCCGCTTGCCGAGGTTGCCTTAAAAAATGAAATAACCGTAATTCAGATGGGTTGCTTTAACCTGCCATAACTCGCTACTAGGGATTGTAATCCGTCACGATTTTAATCCGACACTAATCCGGCTGGATCCGATCGGATCCGGCCGGATTGGTACTTTGTTAATAAGTCTTTCTAACCAGTATGTATTTTTACAAAATTGGCTCAGTGAAAGTAGGTAAAAAGGATATTATTCCAAATAGACGAACAAAAGGTTTATTTTAGCATTAGAAATCAACTTTATTAATAATTATCTGTTGGTAGAGGCAATCACCGACAATTAATGATAGTAACTACTTGTACTATTAGTAGTAAGTATTAAACGATTTATGATGATCAGTCTTATTAGTTTCCACACTAAAACACATCAGTTTATTTTATACTTAGTACTTTTCTTTTATTTTTTTCTAAAATTAAGTAGTCCCTAAATCTAATGTCGTTGAGCAAATGACATGTGAATTGTACCTAGCCTTGTCTCATACTAACATAAAAGTCTAATCCTTAGCAGTTTTTGGTCAACATAACAAAAAAGGTAACACTTATTTCTTCTAAAGTGCTTATACAGAAATGAAAATCACTTTTGAGTTTGAAAAAACGATCTATGGAAACAAATTGTATTAACTGTAGTCATCTGCCAACCTACTTCTCAATGAACTGCAAACATAACCAGCGGCCGAAAATGCCCCATCAATTTCGACACTAGTTGGTTTAACCGTCATTAAGTAGTCTTACATAAGAGACAAATATTTTCCTTTGACTACATTTCATATGAAGTCATTTCTTTCTTCAGTATATTCTCGGAATCTGTTTCTTTGCTCAGAATTTTTTTTTTGCAATGATCTTCATTTTCTTGCAGAATTTGCATTTCTAATTCCTCTTTATTAAAAAAATATTATTGATCATTTAATTTAGTATTTTTGCTAGAATTCTCCAAACTGACGAATGAAAAATATGAAATCGATTAATTCACAATATATTGCTTTATAAACGATTTTTCAACTTTAAAATTGGGTTTGAATATTCGATTATTTAATTTTAAAGAAATTCGGGTTTATCGGATCCGATAGATGTTGCTGGATTCGGTCGGTAGCCAAATGATGAATCCCTACTCGTTACTAAAAGAGCAGCAAAAAAGCGCCAAGGCCGTTGTCACTGCGATGAACGTAGACTGAAGGTGTACCAAAAAATTATTTTCTTTCTCAACAACGATAGAGAATTTTACTTTTTGATACTGTCCACTTAAGATGAATGGGGATGGTCATCATCACTCGCTGGATACCTCCACTTCCTCTGGTTTTTATATTTTTTTCAGAAAAATTTTGAAGGGTGTGTATTTCTTAGGTTTTTTGTAAACTTTTATTGCACTGTTACAACCAATGACAATCATCTGTTAGCATACTCTTCTCAGTATTGTCTTGTGACTGGCATATGTTCCATCCTTTACTTAATGACGACTTAGAGCAGGTTCACTGTGGTTGATTAAATAGCCTCCTGTGTTACTCCAGTGGGACGTTGATTAAACATATCATCCCATGATGTGCTTGCTTAATGACGAACTACAGGAACTGTTTTTTCAACAGTTGCTTGATGACGAATCAAAACATACATTTTTCTGCATTAACAATGACGAATTACAATGCATTTTTATTACAGCTGCTTAATAACGAGTTACAACAGACATTTTTAGAATAGTTGCTTAGTGACGAATCGCAACAGCCATTTTTCTACAGTTATTTAATTTATTTTTCTACAGACGAACTACAACAGATATTTTTAAAACCTTACTTGTTGGTTAATTACAATACTTGTTTCGTGCTCGTTACTTAACGCAACTTCAAATAAATATTATTCCAGAGTTACTAAAGTCCGTATGTTGACAATTTGAGTTTTACTCCGGAAGACACTATCTGCAATCTTAACTTTTTTTCACCTAAATGCATTTTTATTTTTGATAGATGTTTTATATTAAACTACGCGAACTGTAGTTCTTGTTACCGACTAACCTCAATATAAATATTGATACTTAAAATATACTAGTTTTACTACTGATGCTTCTCGCGAGTTTTTTCCCGATTCATACAAACCATGTCGGACTTCTGTTTACTCAGCAGTTTTAGAGAGTTTTTGCTGTTCCCGATAAACCAATTTACGCCTTTCATTCTTGAGAGGCTTTCAAGCGTATTTTCTGCTTCAGAAAAACAGATTTTCTGATTTATGCACAGGATATCGACTCTTCCAATGAAACAATGTTTCCAAAATCGACAAATTTGTGAAGTGTAGGCGGTGCAGGTACAATTCTAGATACTTATACTAAGTCTATTTCTTCTGTGTAAGCAATTTTCCTTGTGTGTCCACACTTAGTGACACACTTTCTTTAGGTGTGTATGGGCTTCACAATTTCTAGGTAACCTAATGATATTTTCCTTTCCCATGGGTTTCACTGTCTCTGACGGGGTCATGACCTAGGATGCCCAAACAATCCTTCTTTCTCTCCTTTCCATCCTTTCTTTTCACAAATGTTTGACATTGCACACCATATGGACAAACGTATTTGGACACAGCATGTTTTTTATAAAAAGAGCTTTAATATTATATTTAGTAATGTGCAGGCCCTCCTTCAATTTGTATTACAGCTACAACACGTCGAGGCATACTTTCCACAAATTCTCTGAAACCCTGGGCAGGAATGGCTCGCCATGCTTCACGCAAGGCTATAAGAAGAGATTGTTGTGAAGACGGGCGATGTCGTACTCGTCGCTCCAGTTTGTTCTATAAGGACTCGAGAGGATTGAGATAGAGGCTCTGAACAGGCCAGTCATAAAAATTCACCTCATTTTAGGAAACCAGTCCAGCAAACGTTTTCCTTTACGACATGTAGCTCGATCCTGTTGGAAGAAACAACCATCAGCGCCGTTGTATTGCCATAGTGTAGACAAGGCCGAATTATTCAGTCACGTCAGCGTTCATGGTACCAGGTACATAAAGCAATGTACCGACTCCTAACCAGAAGAAAGAACCCCACACTAATATAGATCCATCTCCGAATTTCTGCAGTGTCCAAGTACATTTATCCACATAGTGTATGTCTTGTGCTTGGCACAGCTTGATCAAATATGGCCCTTGCGCCATAAAACCCAAACTAAATCGTGTTCATGAGATTGTTTGTGTTGTGTCTGGCGTAGCGTAGTCAAATATAGCCCTTGCTACAGAAAACCCAATCCAAACAACCCACCTAAAACCGTCAGAATATCACGAATATGTCTCTCTAAATGTATGTTTCACAGACTTGTACCATAGTAGTGTTAAGACGATATAAAAAACAAAACAATCTCACACTAGCGATCGGATTTTTGATTATAATTAAAATTGCCCATCCTTAATGATCGAAACTTGAACGAACGGACGCAATCACTCGAACGTTCAATTGGATCACTTCAACAATCGCATCCAATCACCAATCGAGAACGATCTCGATCTGGAGCACGTTCCTTATTAAAAAGCGATACCCTCAAAACAATGAACTCAAAAATCCAATCCGATGCAAAGTCTGAGTGAAGTTGCCATCCTTGAAACAATAAACACAAAAAATCCGGGAAAAAGCGGGGAAACAAAACGGGACCCATTCTTTTGATTAATCATCGCACAAAAGCTCCGGGAGAAGGGGAAAATAAGGCTCCCGCTTTTGTCGGGAACAAAAGCATGGAACCTGAAACACGATCGATACGAACTTAATTAAAGCAGAAATGTCGAAAGCAATAGATTTGCGTCGATGCGCGGCCGAGACGAGTGCATGGGAAGTCTATTGATAAAGTCTGCCTGCTTTGTTTCGGGCGAGGGCCTTAATTTGTAAATCGTCGCGCTAAATCTAGCGTTAAAGAGGGGACTCCGATATTCATTTAACTTTAAAGCGCTCCAGAATCCGGGGTTAGTTAAAAGGACATTTTCGATTCATCAACTGGGGTTTGGGGTGGTTTTTAATTCGGGTTTCCCATCAATGCGGCCTTTTGTGTGATTAATTGGTTTTTTAATTGATTTTTGATTATTTTAATGAAAGCGCTTTAAGGGGTTTGAATGGAGGACTAGGTCGTAATAATTGGTGGACTTGTTTGATGAATTTGGGGGCTTAGTTTACTGGATTGAATGTGGATAAGAGGTTACTGGAGAAGATGAGCGTCATCGCTTTTAATACAGAATCCAGATTTGTCTTTGTTCGTATGTTTGCTGTTTTCGGAGAAATATTTTGTTTATTGAGCTATCCAATTGATTGAACAAGATGAAAAGAACAATCAAAGGTTGTGCTGTTTTTGAGAATTATATCGACAAAAGTATTTAGACACTGCAGAAATTCAGAGGAGGATCAATCATAGTGTGTATTTGTTTTTCCTGCTTAGAACTCGAACCATTTTTTTATGTACCTGTTATGTTTGTTATCCGTTGCACTAATGCAAACTTAAAAGTTCATTGAGTCAAGCAACTTCGCGAACAAACCTATTTTATTCGTACATCACATGGATTCGTATATACATCACATCCCAAGAAAAAAGAACAAACATTTTCTTTTACTTATATATATTTTTAACTCGAACAACAAGTTGAGTGGTTTACTTACTGCAACCCTATTTGCAATTAAAATATTATTACTATGCCTACTAGTGACGCTACATTACTCCCACTCCAGTAACTCAAGTTACGATACATACTTATACATAAATATAAACAGAAGCTATTCACATTCCTCATACACATAATATAAGGCATATTGAAAAACACTTAAAATAAAATACAAGATTAGAACTATACGTACTAGTGACGCTACATACCCATGAACGCTGACGAGTACCTTGATGTTCTGAATAATTTGGCATTGCCTACATTATGACAATACTGCGACGATGATGGTTGGTTCTTCCAACAGTTCCTCCATTTCATATTACAAAACGTGTGTTGGACTGCTTTCCCGAAATTGAGGTGAATTTGCTTGACTGACCTGTTCATAACCCCTATCCCAATCCGATGGAGCACTTGTGGTTCAAACTAGAGCGACGTGTACAACAACGCCACGCACGCTCTTCTTCACAACAATCTCTTCTCGCAGCCTTGTAAGCGGCATGGAAAGCTATTCCTGCCCATACTTACAGAAAATGTGTGGAAACTTCTACGTGTTGCAGCTGTAATACAAGCAAAAGGAGGACCTAACAATTTCTAAATCGAATAATAAAGAACCTTTTCTGAAAAACATGCAGTGTCCATATACATTGTAGTTGGATACATTTCTGACATCTACCAGCAATCCACTCTTAACTGGTAAATTTCTATTAGACAAACCTCACTCTCCCTTTCTTCCTTGAAAAAGTGAACACTCAAAAAGTAATCCTAATGGACGTCTACTGAAAAGAGGAATAAAAGCATGTCTATTAAAAATGTATAAAATCTCAATAAGAAAAAAAAAGATGTGTTTAGTTGGTTTTTTTAATTCAGTTTTGCTTTTTTTTAATGAAGCGCTTTCATGGATTTAATAGACGACTAGGTTGTAATAGTTGGTGGAATTGTGTGATGAATTTGGTTAGTTTACTCGGTTAATTTTTTGTATAATTTACTCAATTCAATGAGTATAGGATGTGGTTTCACAACTTTCAATGCAAAAACGATATTTGTATCCATACGTTCGCTATTTTGCATATAATCTGCGAAATATTTTGTTTACTTCGGAATTCAGTTGATTGAACACATTAAAAGACACAAAGGTATTAGTGAGATTTTTTTTAGCACATTAGATTGCATTTCTGACATCTTACTTGCAATACACTCATAACTATTAAATTTCTATTTAACAACTACCATTTGTCATACAAATAGATTTTTATAACCCACCAACTGGTTTCTCCGATGTATCTCGTGCATCAAGTTCTCACCAATTTTGCTAATGACGAGATATCTCGTCAACTAGTTGTTACCATTTTTTTTGCAGATCAAGATCTGGTAAGTGTTCTTCTAATGATCATGATCGGGTTTTCTGCTAATGACTAGATACATCGTCCAAGAGTCTTCTTTAGAAATTATGATATCAAGACGAGGAGGGTTAATGAAGGTCTACGGAAAAGAGAAGTACAACTATGTACACTGTATGGACAAAAGTATTTAGACACTGCATGTTTTTCAGAAAAGTTCTTTATTATTCTATTTTGCAATACGTAGGCCCTCCTTCAGTTTGTATTACAGCTGCAACACGTAGAGGCATACTTTACACAAGTTCTATGTCAGTCTGGATAGGAATAGGTCGCCATGCTTCTTGCAAGGCTGTGACAATAGATTGTTGTGAAGTACGTGGCTATTATGTATTCGTCGCTCCGCTTGTCCCGCAAGGGCTCCATAGGATTGAGATCGAGGCTTTTAACAGGCCAGTCAAGCAAATTGACCTTTTTTCAGTAAACAAGTCCAGCACACGTTTTGCACTATGACATGTAGCTTTATCGTGTTGGAAGAAACAACCATCATCATCGTAGTATTGTTATAGTTAGACAAGGTTGAATTATCCAGAACGTCTAGGTACACGTCAGCGTTCATGTTACCAGGTGCATAATGCAATGAGCTGAGTCCCAACAAGGAAAAACCCCACACTAAGATGGATCCTTCTCCGAATTTCTTCAGGTGTCCAAATAATTTTGCCGTTAAGTGTAAATCAAAATTATATAATAACATAGTAAAATATTGGTATGATTACTTGATATTTTAATGTACTTTTGATTAATTTATTGAAAACTTTCATAGACTTAAAAAGAGGACTTGCTCGTAATAATTGGTGGACGTGTTTGATGAATCTCGGGTTTAGTTTACTCGATTTAATGTGGATAGGAAATACTATTGTGATTACGCGTCATCGTTTTTACAAGTTAGTAATAAAATAACTCACTCTTTGGATTCATCTGAAGGCATTGTAAATGTAATAAATGGAATGGAACCAAATTTGTGCTCACACTTTTAAAGATATGAGATCTAATTTAACAGTGCCGAATTACCCCCATCGATGACTTCCGGTGCTGAATTTTTTTCCTAATACATCTCCCATGTCTTCAATAGTCTCAATACTAAATTTGGTTCTTGTCCGTTTATCTAATTCAATCACAGATGCTTCCAAGAGTGAAAGCTATTTTATGACCAACCTGTATACTGGTGGAAAAATGGTTTGTCTACTAAGCAATTGAATAAGATTGAGATAGGATAAACACCCAATCAAAGGCTAAAAAAAAAATTTCATACAGTGGATGGCGAGTTAAATTGATAAGAAAACTCGTTAAATAAGACAAAACTGCCTTGAAATTGAAAATGAGTTTCAGTTGTTGTGTGTGTGTGCACACAATGCATAAAAAAATAGGAAATCTATTTAATCTTCTACTATCTGCTAAATCTATTTAATCTACTACTATCTACTAAATCTATTTAATCTACTAATATCTACTAAATCTATTTAACCTACTACTATCTATTAAATCTATTTAATCTACTACCATCTACTAAATCTATTTAATCTACTACTATCTACTAAATCTACTACTATCTACTAAATCTACTACTATCTACTAAATCTACTACTATCTACTATATCTACTACTATCTACTAAATCTACTATTATCTACTAAATCTATTTAATCTACTAATATCTACTAAATCTACAACTATCTACTAAATCTACTACTATCTACTAAATCTACTACTATCTACTAAATCTATTTAATCTACTACTATCTACTAAATCTATTTAATCTACTACTATCTACTAAATCTATTTAATCTACTAATATCTACTAAATCTATTTAATCAACTACTACCTAATAAATCTATTTAATCTATTACTAACTACTAAATCTATTTAATCTACTACTATCTATTTAATCTACTACTATCTATTTAATCTACTACTATCTACTAAATCTATTTAATCAACTACTACCTACTAAATCTATTTAATCTATTACTAACTACTAAATCTATTTAATCTACTACTATCTATTTTATCTACTACTATCTATTTAATCTACTACTATCTATTTAATCTACTACTATCTATTTAATCTACTACTATCTACTAAATCTATTCAATCTACTACTATATACTAAATATATCCTAATCTAAATCTATCTAATCTATCTCTACTCTATTCCGTAACTCAACCAATTGAGATTGAACACTTCACTTATTGTTGCAAACTATGTAAAGCGAAATGTTCAATAATTGTTTTCGCTTATAGCTGTACTTGTAGCAATGATTATGTGTGATAAAATCAGCATTACTCACACATTATTCTATCATTGACTTTTAGAGTTTGAAGACCACAGTAGAGTATGAAGTCTAACCTTAGTTAATTTTTGGTGATTTATTAAATCTACTGAACATGCTCCTTGCCTTAATTGCAACACTGAACAAACCTCTTCTAGTCATCTTCTGATCTGTATTGGTATGACAACAGAGGTTCATTATGGAAGTTTTGATCCAATGCTCGATCTTTAGTTTGTTCACACTCAAGATTTCGTCTAACTGTTTAGCTACGCCCCAAGCAACAGCAACACAGAACGCTCCATTTAAAGAAATGTATTTCACCACAGTCCTTTACGCAGTGTAACGCAATCACAAGAGTTTGTACACATCCCCTAACATAATCGGAACAATACTTTTATTTTCTTCCAAAAGCTTTCTTCTGTCCTTCCACATCATCGGAAGAAAGGACAATCAAGCGCCTCTGAGCCCCAACTACCATCTTTTCTCGTTATCACCCCCCGAATATATCCCCTTCCTTCCCCCCTCATAATACCCTCCTAGATTGTCTAGGACAAATATTGATCTTCAATTCCGAAGCCTGACATTTTAATCTTTCTTTGTCGGTAGCGCATTGTAACACCTTCCTGAAAGTGTCGGAACAGTTTTCGGGTCGTCTTTTTAAACTTTTTTTATCCTTCCTCTTTGGAATGCTTTCAATGCATTAACTGTCGTCTTGGATTTTCGTGTGAGGGTTTTAGTACTAATAAGAGATGTTTTTTCTGCGTTTGTTTTACGTCTTTTCGTGTCGTATTCTCCTCGACGATATCTAATACGTCGTAATGGTGTCAGATGTAAATTTTGTTTTGTTTGTGATGGGGTCTTGAACATGGAAGATACAGCAGGCGTGTGTCTCTTTTGCTTCCGTTGAACTGTCTTTGAATTTGTGTTAACATTTACGTGCTCTGTTTTGTGATAAAAACAACTGGGGTCCAGAGCCTTATATAAACAAATGTCGCATGTTTTAATATGTTTAAATATATACTGTCGTAGACATCGGCGTTAATGATTTGATTTATCTATAGATGTAAGTGTTAAACACATTTGATTTTTTATAATACTTATAGTATAGCCCGTTGTCTTGCTTCAGCACTATGTAGACTCAACTACCTATCTATGTAAATTATATTGGGATTTATTTACAACAGCAATAAAAATTTATCATTTATAAATGCATTTTTATCCTATTTTTTTTCAATTATCCCAGGTAGTCTCCATTAAAATAAATTTTCAGGCTTTTCGATTTTTGAATTGTTTAATATATTTTCATATTCGGAGATAAAATTACTAGCTATTTTTTCCTGCGTTTGTTCTGTATGTTCGTGTAGTATTCTTTTGACGATGTATAATACATCTTAATGGTGTAAGGTGTAGATTTAGTTTTGCTTGTGGTGGGGTCTTAAAATTAGATGGTATTTGGACAGAGCATGTATCTCTTTTACTTCCACTAAATGTTTTTTGTGTTTTTACTGATACTTAATACGTTGTTTTGTTTCCATAAGGAAACTTAAGAAGAGAAAATAAGTTCTCAAACTTATAAACAGCGTAAACTTATAAAACATAAGTAAAAAAATTCAAATATTTCATGTTACTAGTTGCATTGTACTTATCTTCCCTCGAAGTGATTAGTTAGGTTTTATGACGCATGAGGTCATATATTGCCAAACTACGCTAAACAAAAGATATACAACGTCAAGTAATGTTTATTCATACCCAAGACAGACAATCACGTAACGGATAGAAATATACCCACAGGAATATTTCTGTCCGGTACAATACAGGAATCGAAAATACACCACCTATATTTTGCATACCGTAGAAGAGCATCTGCATTAAAGAATATATTGCTTCTATCTACTAATGACAGTGTTACCTTTATACTAAGGCCGGTACGCGATTTTCCAAACCCTCATAGGTACTACAACTGGGGGCGGGGCTAACCGTGACGGCCAATGGTCGCGAGCGCTGGATAGGAATCTCACTACGCTAAAGACAACTGAAATCATGTCTGATCCTGTTTGAAGTGTAATAAATGAAACATGTTAAATAATTTTTATGTTTTCTTCTTTTCTTTTCAGATTCATGGCTATGGGTGGATAGAGGTGGTAGCCGAAAATTGTATCATTTTATTATATAAGTTAATAAATATATAAGTTAGTGTTTTATATA
Organism: Metellina segmentata; assembly: GCA_947359465.1. NCBI lineage: Eukaryota > Metazoa > Arthropoda > Arachnida > Araneae > Tetragnathidae > Metellina > Metellina segmentata. The sequence continues at coordinate 65,259,540 of OX375883.1, forward strand.
TGCTTTTTGTTACATCAGAATGGTCCTAAACCAGGGGTGGATACGACACCATCATCCTAAAGCAAAGGGGACGGCAGAGGGGCGGAAAAATATCAGCTGGTAGTGAGTTCAGGAGTGGTTCTTAGATTATTTATGTAAAATCAACGGAAGCTTGGAAAAATATAAAAAGGGTATAAAAAATTAGGAAAAGTAATTTAGAATCAAAAGTAATTAAATTGGTATTTTTTTTTTTAATAATTTGGAGGATCTAAAATTTTTTCCGCCAGCTGGGTTTGAACTCGGGAAGTCATCCTCCGCTGGCGACGCCAAAATGAAGGTAGGTGACTTTAGCCATTAGGCCATCGTTGCTTCACGAAAATAAGCTCTTTAAAAGAAGACATCATTTTACATTTGGTTGATTTCAGTCTCACTGGCTGTTATGGTTAGCCCCGCCCCCCAGTTGTAGTATCTGTGAGGGTTTGGAAAATAGAGGCCGGTACAGCAGTTGTACCATGATCGCGCCAGAAAGAATGTAATCAACGGCCGTTACAGCAGTTGCACCTTGAAAGTTATAAGAATCGCGTTTGTTATATCCATAGCCGTAATCAAATGATTAAGCACACCTTTCTTATATGGTATTTGGGAATTAGGTAAAAGAGCAATATAAATCAATCACTTACCAATGTATGGGTATTTTTTATAACGGAAAATGTAACAATATTTCATAAATGGTAATTTTTTAATGAGCTATAATTTTTCACAATTTGGAGATCAAATACTTGTATCAAAATGACGATTACAATCGGATTCTTAATTTAAAACCTTATGAGAAATGGACAAACCATGTGGCAAGACAAAATACTAGATAAAATAAACATTAGAGAAAAAATTTCAATCTAGGCACATATGGATAGTTGATTTTAACCCACATTCTAAGCATCTAACCATTTATCATGGACTCGAGTGTGTTTTATTGGGAATAAATTTTTAATAAAAATTGATTAAATAAATAAATTTCTTTATTTTTAATAGTATTTTATTCAAGTTTTGTTTTCAAGAATGGCAAAATATGTACAACTCATATATAGTTTTTACAATTATACTCCTTAATGTACACTATGGTTGAATCACGGGACCACGGTTGGAAGAATAACGAATAAGCAAAAGGAGGTTTTCGAATTCGAAACTAGGTCCTATCAAAGACGGTCTTAGCAGAGGAGGATGGTACAGATTACAAGTATTGTGATCTCAACTGTTCTAACATTGGCGTGGTATGGAAGTTTGGAGAGTGGGCTTCTAACTCAGATGTTGACCTTGTCATCTGACTGTGGTTCCAAAGAACGAAGTTTAGTCGAATTTTTCCTTCAGGATTGGTCCCTGATAGTCACCAACAATCCGTTGTGTTACTTCAATGTGCCGTTAATTTATCGTATTGCCTTGGCGTGAAAGTTTGGAGAGTGAATTTGTAGCTTAAGAATTGATCTCAGAACCGCAGTTCAAAATTATCAGTTGTTGTCCTCTGAGCTTTTGCTTCGAGATGGATCCCGGACCGTCACCACTATTCAATATCCACCAATATCCGTCAACAATAGAACAATTTGTTGGAACGATAATTAACTACCTACCTCACTCCTTGGTTAAATCACATTTACTCATCAGTTAAGTACGATGGTAGTGGTAATTTTTAAATAACGTCGTATCAAAGAAACACAACGGGCTATTGAAGATGGTCCGGGATCAATCCCCAAAAGGAAATATCCGAGGACAACACCACGAAATTTTAAGTACGATGATTATTCGCAGTTTTTTAAAGTCTTGAAACTAAAAATCATATTTTACGTGGGTGTCCAATGCACTTTAAGTCTGTCGTGGCCTAAAATGTCCTCACGCTTACTTGGTGTGGAAGTTTGAAGATCTCAAGTGTTGTCCTCGTCATCTGACCGTGGTTCAAAACTACGAGGTATTGTCCCCGGATCGACAGGTTTTCTTCCCTCGCTGTCATATCCAGGCCGGTTCCCCTGTCTGATTGTTCATTGGATAATAGATAGGGGACAGTTGAGAATCGTCAGGATCTATCACGAACCGTAACCAATATCCCGTTTTGTTTCTCGGTACGATATAAATTCAACTACCTACCTGTCTTTTTCAGCGTCTTGAATTGCAGATGATTTCGAATCAAATTTTTTCAGGTCAGCGTCGATCTTTTACCATACTACTGCACAATTTCATCAAAATGGTATGCTTACTGCTTTTTAGTGTTTTATAATATTTTTTTAATTCTCTTCTGCGCTCATTGTAGTAGCCCTGCTTTCACCGTACTGCTGAAGAGTTGTTTTTTTATCAAAATGAGGATCTCACAGCCTTTTTAATATTTTCTAGTATTTGTTTTTTTAATTTTCTGTTCTGTACTCATTTCTAGTTTTATCTTATTGCAATATTTCTCCATACAGATGAAGAGTTTCATCAGAATAGTGTACTCACTTCATTTTCCTTTACATAAACGAATAATTAAGTTAAATGGATCGACAAGTCTGATAATTAACTTCGGAACAGCTTATTGTATTTGATAATAAACTATTGTTGCAGTGGGCCAACATACAAATAATGCCCTATTGTACCGGATGTATATTGTGTGATACATAATGTCTGTACTTTGATATAAAAGGGACCATCAAAATTTAGGTAAGAACTGATTAAAGAATCTTTAATTATTTTAATTTGTAACACATTGCATGAAAATTATTTCCAATGTTTTTATTCTTTCAGAATGTATTGACAAGAGGACATTTTTCCTGTCATTTTTGTGTTGGAGTCACAATACAATCACATGTCAATCAAAAATTAATTCATGGTATGCTTTTACCCCATCGTGTGAAGCAAGAGCGATCCCATGAAACAGCATTGGAAAGCTTTGGACTCACAATGCTATCACATGACAAGCAAGAAACAGTCCATGGTATCCACTTATTCTACCGTGTGAAGCAATATCAATTCCATGAAATAATGTATAAAAACATTATACTCACAATACGATCACATTGCAAACACGAAACAGTTCATGGTATGCACTTACACCATCGTGTGAAGCAAGAGAGATCCCATAAAACAGTATAGGAAAGCATTGTACTCACAATATTATCACATCGCAAACAGAAAACAGTTTATGGTAGGCACTTATCTCATAGTGAGAAACAAAAGCTATCCCATGACTAGGGCAACTTTTTGCAACAAATGCAACTTTTTTTCACACGTTCTACGCTGCATGTTAAGTACTAAAACGAAAATTGCTCCTACATGGGGTGTATTGCAAGTGAATTATCTTAATATAACTTATCGCAACATAAATGCAACTTTCTGCATAAATGCAACTTTTTAAAATATAGCATAAAATTTATTTAAAACAAATTACTATTTCATTGTTTGCTCTCTGAATCAACCCATCAATCACGTGTGTCTGATCTTGCGAACGACGAATTATTGCGGATCAAACAAGTACAGGGTAATAGGGTGTTCGTCCTAAGACGAAAGTGAAATAAATGGTAAGAAGTACTTTAACATATTGGTTGGCACTCTTGATAATCCAGAGGAAGCTTGCGTAATCGACTGCAGAGTTTGCAAGGTGAGTGTCGATCAGCAATATGTTGTTCGCCTTGTAGAAGACGATTTAAAATATCTGTATGTTGAGAGAAAGGATTTTGCGCTTCTCCTGTCCGATACAGCACATTATATAACTACGGCTGACGCAGGTTTTCAATGTTAAAGAAATTACTGGCCAAGGATCGGCCATTCAACGTTTTTCTGTATTTCAGTATATATTATAATACTGTTGTACACGACTAAATTTGTCAATATGTTTTGAATTTTTTTCATTTTTTACGAATAACTTATTTTAGAATTTAGTGTATCAAAAATAAATGCAACTTTATTTCCATAAATGCAACTTTAGGGAATGATAAATGCAATTTTTCCCATTTTTACTGCAGCTAAAAAGTTGACCTACCCAAGACATAACATAGAAAAGTTTATTTTATTACATTACTGGGTAAGTTTAAACAAATAAGAGTGTAGGATACCAGAGAAGTGTATGTTAAAAATGTTTTAATCATACAGGGAAATAAAAGTAATTTAATCAATACTAACTTCGGATATTCGATTTTGAACTTTACCTTAATTCATATACTAGAAATTCCCATTTTCTCCTTTATACAATGTGATAGGTATATAGTTTTATTGAAGCCCCACTGGAGTAATGCAATGGGAAATTAGTGACTATCCGGGATCAATCCTTAGGGGAAAGATCCGGACAGCACCTCGTAATTTTGAACCACGGTCACATGGCGAAAAACCACCTGAGCTGGCATTCCATTATGAAAAATTCCACACCCTACCATCATGAAGACATCTAAAGTCACAAAATATTTGACGTGCACCAGCCCTAGCGTGAACGACGGTTTTTGGATGAACCTAGGTTTGAACTCGCAACCCTCTGGTTGCTAATCCGTTACACTTCCAACTGGGCTACCATAACCCCCTTTAAAGAATGTGGAATCTCTACTATTATAAAAGGAAGTGTTTGTCTGTTTGTTTGTTTGTTTGTTTCTTGTACGCAAAGTCCTGACGAATCTATGGCACTTACAGTAATGGGATTTGGCATATAGGTAATCCAATTTTTTTCCAATTTCAGGGTCGCGGCAAATTTTAAAATTCAATCTAGAACATTATAAAATGAATTTAATGAAATTTAATTTTTATTGTTTTATTTGGAATGACAACACCATAAAGAGATGACAGATTCTAAATTTATTTTTCCGTTTCCGTTTTCATTTTGCGAGGAGGAATAATTTTCCAACAGACGATAAGAAACAAAATTTTTTCTGTACTTCTTTTTTCTATCTACTAGTAAAGATTTCAGTATGATTTCAGTATCATATTTTCTACAGTAAAGATTTCAACGGATTATCAAGGAATTAATTCCAATAGGCAACACATTTCCATTTGTTTTGTGGAGCAAATCAACACCATGGGCAACCCCATTATGGCTGTAATCCAATATTCTACGAATTCGTATGAGAATTCGTAGCAATCACTGGTGGTTAGCGAGCAGTGGTCACACCTGACCCCACGAAAAGAACTGTCACGGGCAACGCCGTGCTGGCCGCGTAGTAGTATCTAAAATCAAAAGCTAAAACAAGGAAATGGCTGTTCAATCTAAGAAATTCAAATTCAAACATGAACAACAGTGTTATCTTTCATCCATGCTGGATTTCCTTAAAAAGAAGCCATAATGACGAAAGAAGAATTTATGAAGATGGATAAGCTAAATTTATTATAATTTTTACGCTTTTAGAAAAAATTGTCTCTGATCACAGTCTCAGAGGCTGAATAATTTATTGACCAAAAACATGTTTTATAGACAAAAGATGTTTTGCCAAATTGGTGACTGATTGATGAGATAATGAACTCACTTTCAGAAGCATAATGACTATCCTGACAAATATATGGTGCTCGTGATAATTGGCAATCCCTGCGATGGATGGTCCATGGTAAATAGCTGTATTGCCAATGCACTGCCAATCATTTCCAACAAATATTTGAATCCCTGTGATTACAGACACTGCTTCTATTTCCCGCACGGCTTCACTCCTCCTTCCAATCCAGCCTTCAATTCACATTTTGTCTTGCACTCGAGTGCAAAATACAACTCAGAATAGTCCACATACATTGCATTAGCACACATGTGAAAATACACATTTGAATTCAATACAGCTCAGACAGACTCGCGCAATCGGCATTCCATCAACAAGTGATGGCATCTATCGAATTCAGGCACTTCCGAATTATGAAGAAGGAGTATTGTGTGAAATTAGCCAACACTACATAAATTTACATACGATTCATTACTATTAATAGCTGTGTAACCTTTCTCTATAATGAAGTATTTTTGGTAGACCATACTTCACTGTCTTATACACGTCTTACCAAATTATCAATGCAAGGGACGCAATAAAACAATAAGCCGCCGATATGAGAACAATAACAATTTCTCATCAATGCCAATTTTTTTTTAAACAAAAGGCAATAAAACAATAGTGAAATTATATTTAATTAGCTTCATTTTTCATACATCTATTTTCCCAAACCCATATCCTAAGGGATATTTAAGGTCTATATTTGGCATGTGTAACACTTAATTTAATCCATGCCTATATTTTTTCTGAATTTATCACGCACATTTTTCCTTCTGAAATGATTTCGCATAGAAAAAGTAGGAAAGAAAGGATACAGCGATCTAGAGAGTGTTAAGATCGTTGGAAACAAGTGGCTATGAATCCGATCGCCCCCTAACACTACCCTGACCACCCGACCCCATTTTTCCATCATTACCATCATCACATGATTAATGATCTGGATCATGCACTAAAAACAGGGGCTGTACCCATATCTTTTTTGGCATGGCTCTCTGGATTAAGTAGAGCTTGCCTCGACCCGATGTTATTTATGATGGATAAGAAGCGTGAGCTTTCCGAATTTATTGTTGTTTTTGAAGAGGAAATGTTTTTTGGGCGGTTTCTTATACCAAATACAGTTTTTTTTTTTTGTATTTATTTGTTATGGACAGCATTTTAATCCTCCGGGGAGATTGTCTTCAAAAGCCATCTCGCCTTAAACAGAAAACTGGCCAGATCTTCATGGATGAGATATCTCGTCATTAGAAAAAAACTGATTAGATCTTGATGGATGAGTTATCTTGTCAGAAGAAAACTGACCAGATCTTGATGGATGAGATATCTCGTCGTTAGAAGAAAACTGACCACATCTTGATAGACGAGATACCTCGTCAATACAAGAAACCCGATTAGATCTTTATGGATGAGATATTTCGTCTATACAAGAAACCCGGTTAGATCTATATGGATGAGATATCTCGTCTATACAATAAACCTGATTAGATCTTTAAGGATGAGATTCCTCGTCATTAGAAGTATACTGACCAAATCTTGAAGGATGAGATATCTCGAAGAAAACTTACTAGATCATTATGGATGAGATATATCGTCATTAGAAGAAATCATCAGATCTTGATGGATGATATATCTCGTCATTAAAACAAAAGTAATCATATCTTGAAGAATCAGATATCTCGACATTAGATGAAAAATGGCCATATCTTGAAGAATCAGATATCTCGTCATTAGAAGAAAACTGGCCATATCTTGATGGACGAGATATCTCATCAGAAGAAAACTGACTAGATCTTGATGGATGAGATATCACGTCGTTAGAAGAAAACTGACCACATCGTGATAGATGATATATCTCGTCTATACAAGAAACCCGATTAGATCTTTATGGATGAGCTATCTCGTCTATACAAGAAACCCGATTAGATCTTTATGGATGAGATATCTCGTCATTAGAAGTAAACTGACCAAATCTTGATGGATGAGATATATCGTCAATAGAAGAAAACTAACTAGATCATTATGGATGAGATATCTCGTCATTAGAAGAAATTATCAGATCTTGATAGATGAGATATCTCGGCATTATAAGAAATCATCAGATCTCGATGGATGAGATATCTCGTCATTGGAAGAAAACTAATCAGATCTTGATGAATGAGATTTCTCGACACTAGATGAAAATTGACCAGTTCTTGGTGGATAAGATATCTTTTTATTAGAAGAAAACTTACCAGGTCTTGATGGATGAGATATCTCGTCATTAGAGGAAAAGTGCCAAGATCTTGATCAAGTCATCATGAAAACGGCAATGTATCAGTGACAAGATACCTCGTCAACAGCAAAATTACTATGCAATTGATTGACAAGATAACTCATCCAAACCACTTGTAGGGCTAAAATCTTGGTACTTTTATGTGCAGTACTTTTATGAGTATCTCTTTAATTGAATTTACGTATGCTTAGTCTTTATTATTTTGTGTTTTTGTGGTGAAAGGACAAATATTATATTTGGCCTTGCTGTTCCAAACACAAGACAACATCAAGTAATGATCATTATTAGAGACAATCATAATGAAATGTTCGTTGTAGAATGCTGTATGGTTTCCACAACAAGCATTTCATCCTGATTTCTGGATACCAAATGTAGTAAATATTTGGTCCTGGACTATCGTACTGCGATTAAGATTGCACCAGAGACTGATCTGTCAAGTCGTAAAAGCGGACGTACAAGATAGTTGACTGTGAATACATGACTTGATCTTTCCAATTTGTATTTGCACCGCAACCTCCAGCAATTCCTTTCAATATATACCATAAAACCTAAACATCCAATTCTTTAGAAAATTCTTAATTGTATCACTGTCTCTGAATGAACAGGACTTCTGAATGAACAGGACTGGGTCGCCGAGCAACTTAAAACACATGGTACTTTGCACTTGGTATTGTTTTCGCCTTGACGAAGTGGATTGGTAACATCAGCTAGAACTATTCAGCATTTGTCATTTAATTTTAAATAAAGTTAAGGTGAAGAATGCAGTGCTCTTTCGGAAAATCAGACAAAGCTCGAAATTTAATCAGTCCCGAATAGTATGCTAACAGAATTTCATCCTTTACGGACATTTTTTTTAAACCCATATCACTCCTGTTGAAATATATTGTCGCGAAGGTGAGCCTGTTATCGTATATGCGGACCTACAGCGCATGCGCAAGAAGAATAAAGCAGCGAGAACGAATAACTGATTTAGTAACGCGCGTAATAAGCTGTAGAAAATGTTCTGTCTTTTTGTGCTTCGGATGTAAATATATTTCAGCGGAATTAAAGATTAGCGAAATTTATAGGATGTGTCTTCGTTTTGATTGAGTTCCATTGTTCTAATGAATAGGAAAGTTTTAGTGAAAGAATATTGAATAAGAAGCATCATAGAATTTTATTCCTTTCTACCCAGCTCTAGAAAAGTGGATTAAGATTCATCAAAAAGAGTGAGTAAACATCTCACATATTTAATTATCTCTTAAACGAATTTTAAGCTATTTTGGAGAAATAAATTTACATATTGTTGTAAGGATTTTACTGTAGATTTACATCTTTAAAGGATTTAAATTTTATTCTGTAGTGATGAGAGGAGAACTTTCAGTGTAAAAAGAACAAACCATATCTTCAAAAAGAAAAGAAATTCGCCTTAAGAAGGGGAAATAATTGCATGTTGTTTCCGTGTGCTAAGTGCTTGAATTCAACTTTAAGCTTGCTGCCAGTAAGTCTCATTTCGTAAATAACCTCTCCACTATTCAGTCAAAAGTCATTCATTTACTTACACAATCATCTGTTTTATGGATGTAATATGAAATATAGAGTGCTGTTTTTAAAACAAAAAAATAGAGTTATCTTGCTTTTTACATTCCATAAGTACTCCCCTTTCTAGTTCAAGAAAAGAAATGCTAGGTAAACCGCGAAAATAATTGTGTGCCTGTATTCACACTTTCTTCTTGATATCCTAATTTCATAATTTTTATTCCATATTCTATATATTTCTATATTCTATATATTTCTATGTTCTATATATTTCTATATTCTATATATTTCTATATTCTATATATTTCTATATTCTATATATTTCTATATTCTATATATTTCTAAATTCTATATATTTCATCCTTTCAAGGTCGTTCATTTTCTTACACAATCGGTTTTATGGATGTAATACGAATTACTGCTTTGCAGACATGAAAGAGGCCTCTATGATTCTTATATTCAATAATTACTCCCATTTCTAGTTACAGAAAAGAAAAGTAGTGCAAACAGAGAAAATAATTACAGATGCGTAGTGTCTGAATTCATTTGCAAACGTACAACCAGATGTCCTAATTTCATAAATACTCTTTTTAATTCATTCAAAGTGATTCATTGTCTTACACAATCGTTTTTACAGATATAATGCGAATTACTGGTTTGCAAACAGAAAAGAGATCTCCTTGATTCTTACATTCAATAAGTACTCTCATTTCTAGTTCCAGAAAATAAATGTAGTGCATACCGGGTAAGTAACTGCAGTTAGCTCCTGAATTCATTTGAAAACGTGACACCAGATGTTCTAATATCGAAAACATTATTTATCATCCATTCAAAGTCATTCATTTTCATACACAATCGGTTTAGGGAATGCAATATGAAGTACTGGTTTGCAGACAGAAATGAGCTCTTGATTTTTATATTCAATAAGTACTCCCATTTCTGCCTCCAGAAAAGAAACGTGGTGCAACTAACTCAGGAGAATAATTGCATGCCTTTTGCATGTGCTTAGCGCTTGAATTCACTTGGAAACATTTTTTTCTACTCTTAATTCGAATGATTGCAATTACCAGGGTATTAAAGGGAATTTCAGTCGGGAAAAAGTACGCGTAATGCGATTATATCATGGATTAAAACTCCTGCTGAAAACGCATTCACATTTAGAGATGCAGGCAAGAGAATGGGTTAATTAAGCGAAAAATTGCTCGCTTACGTGACTAATTAGTAGATATTTAGGGAAATTAAACTACAAAGGAAATTAGCGTGATGACGTTTTAGATACAAGCTAGACTAGAAGATAATAAGTAATACATTAGTGGGGGATTGTTAAATCTACTTATCTCTCTGAATTATTAAATAGAAATCCTTGTACATTCGTTGTTAATGCGTTATCTTGTGTATACATTTCTGTGCATATGAAGTAAGGAGTTGTGGTTAGAAATATATATATATATATATATATATATATATATATATATATATATATATATACGTAATTTAAATTCGTTAATTAACGATTGGGCTTGTAGACCATGACCAGCATATCTCATTTAATGTGTCATGTTTTTACAAACAAGTAAATGTGTACGTGAATTCTTGCTGGCTTTTAAGGAAAATGTTACATAGGCAAAAAAACTTTCGTTATAATTATATTGCTTACAAACCTGCAAATTACTGTTTCGTCGAGTCTATTACGGAGTATATTCTCAGAACATATCATTATGGAAAATAAAATAGTTATTAAAGCCGCGTAGTGCCTTTTTTGTCTTCGATACAATTTCATAGGCATATTATTCATATTTGTCGTAGGCATAAATGACACGCTTTGCTTTGGTCGCAATATAAACTGCAAACCCAGCAAATGTGTTATACTCTCCAAAATAGATAAAAATTTGATTGCTTGGCTTAAAAATATTTTCAACCATTAAGAACAAACGAATGATAAATTGAATTAACGCTTTTCTATGGCTACAACTATTGTATGTGTGATATGACAATCTCATCAAATATTGTTTCGCCCTAAAAGCAGGGAAACACAACCTGTGTGCTGTTTGTTTCAATGTCCAGTCCCCTAACAAATCCCTGAACTCGAGGAGAAACCAAGTTCATCACCTTTCGATTCAGAGAAAATGGAACGGAAGCGCTTTCACCCTTCACTCAATGGGGTTGATATCTGAAGTGGTGCAATGTCACTCGGCCAATAGAAGGATTGACCCACTGGCAAGGTCGGGGTTTAGCACCCAGAATATTGGGGAACGGTCAGACGGGGAGAACGATAGAGAGACGCCAACGCTTTTTCGGTTGTGACCAGCTATTTACAAAAATATGGTAACTCTACAATTGAAAGATGTACCATCGACGAATTGAATGAATGAAAAATAAACGAAGTTACCAAACAGAATACGGCTGCCTTTACTGTGTCGTTCAACAATACTAGAAATCTCTAGATTCCAGAAGGCAAGAACCATCTGATTCCAAAAGAAGGAACCTGCATATCCCGATGTCTTATGTCGATATGGCGGTCACCATATATAAAGGTAGGTCCGTATTTATATCCAACACCGATTGAGAACTCCACTTATTCCGATCGAACCTGAAGCCAAAACTGGATATTGGTATCCAGTTCAAAATTGGGTATAATAACCAGTACAGTGTGAATCTTCTTTTATTGGGATATCTCTTCAGTGCATTTGTTTTCCTTTCGTCCGTATACTGCAAAAAAGTAAAATATGAACGTTTGCGTAGATCTGTGAATCTCTTTTAAAAACTGTTATCTTTAAAGGAATCAGATTGATTGAGAGTAGTATGTGGAACAATAACCAAATAAACGTTATTTAACCCTTCCTGTGGTTTATCTTTGCTTCGGAAACTTTCCTGCAGTGTCCAGCCTGTGGTACAAAAACGTGTCCTAACTATCACCAATTCTGGGCAAAGGACAAAATTTTTCTTCAACATGTATCTTCATTTCCCTTTGGGATAGTAGGACAGTTTTGTCCAGACAAGGTATTCAGTCCTAAGCAAAATTAACCAGACCTTGGACGAGATACCTTGTTTATAAACACTTGGAGGGTCAATATCTCTTTTTCTTGTCATGTCTTTGTTTTAGGTTCTCATCTCTGATTTAAAATATGGATGCTCCAAAAATTCGATTTAGCATGTTTAATTCGGAAAATTTTCAATACCTGATTTGTGACTAAAATTTTTCAACCTTTCTTGGAATTAAATAATCTATGAAACATCCCGAGTTTTCAAAGCAAATAACAAATGGAAGCTAGAAAAGGGCAATGTATTATAAATATACATGTCTAAACATTAATGATAATGCACTCCGACATGAATAATTTGCCAAGTAGTTGCACCGAAGTATCTCAACTGGCAAATTACTATTTTACAATCTATAAGGAATAAAATAGGGGAACAGCTACACTCTACGTTTATGAGCAATGGCAACGGCCTTGGCGAATTTTTTGGCGAACTGCTAAAGTCGCCAAGGAAATAATTATTTCCTAACTCTTTTTCTGTCACAAATTTTTTTCTTTTTACAACACACTTTTTAAACACAGTTCAGAACGTTTTAAAAAGTATATATTTTTAAAACTTTCACAAAAAGTAGTAAGCTTAAGCACATTTCAAAACACATTTGTGAACCAGCAGAGAAACTAAACTACGAATGTTGGGTAAGAATACCTTGAAACTTATCAATTATGCTAAATACAGTGTGCATATTAAAAAAGAAAAAGATTTACAAAAGAAAAAAAGCAAGAAATAATACAACCTGATAACGTCAGAATTCTTTCGTAAAAAAATAATGAAAACGAAAATGGTCAAAAAAAACAAATTTCTTAATCATTTCGTTAAAACTGTTATAATAAAATAAATATTCCACAACTGTCATAATAAAAATAAATGGACTATTAGTATCACAGAAAACGATTTAAAAGGACCAATGCAATCAAAGGATATTTTAAAAACAAAATAACCAATGGGAGTAAAGAAAAAATTTCATACGAATCAATGAAATCAAACGACTTCAAAGGATTTTGGAAGAACTTTCTAGAATATTCAAAATGAAAATTAAAATTTTCCGTTTTCCGAGGTTGCCATGAAAACCACAACAACCGTAACGAAAGATGGGTTGCCTTAATTTATCGTAACTCGCTACAAGAAGTGCGCCAAAAAAATCGCCAAGCCGTTGCCATCACTCATAAACGTAGAGTGTAGCTGTACCAAAATAGGAACATACCTGTTTTGTGGTGGTATTGGGAGCCAAAATCATGAAAATAAAATGCCTAAATCAACGCATTGAAGGTTTTCGTAATTGCGAAAAAGGCATCGCTTTCTCTATTAAAAGCGACCTAATACCATAGAAGTAGGAAAAATAAGAAAGTGCCCTAGAAAGGTTTCGCTACCGGTTTAACTCTCTGAAGCCGACATACTTCCATGGTTTTAACGCGCTAAGCATGGTTTTAACGCTAATAGCGGCCGAGCATACGCTGTTAAAAACCTTAGTACAGCTAGTCTACGTTTATGAGTGGTGGCAAAGGCCTTGGCGATTTTTTTTGGTACTTTGGACTTCTATAAAGTTGACAAAGTAAGAATTATTTTAAATCAGATCATTTTATCTTTTTTTTTTCTTTCAAAAATATTTTTTTTTTTACAACGGAAAATGAAAGTTTGAAAACACATTTGAGAACGTTCTAAAACCTTAGCAAAAAGTAGTAAGCTTAAACACATTTGTGAACCAGCAGAAAAACTAAGCTGCGAATGCTGGGTAAGAATACCATGAAACTTATCAATTACACTAAATACAGTAGGCTGTTTGAAAAGAAAAAGATTTTTTAAAAGAAAAAAAAAGCAAGAAATAACACAACCTCATACATTAGAACTCTCTGTCCCGAGAAAAAAAAATAACTAAACAAGAATATATTCCACAAATGACGAAAAACAATACATGTCAGAACTCTGTAGTGAAAAAAAATTATACTAAAATAAAAATTCCACAACTGTAGAAACACAAATAAATAAAGAAATGGTATAAAAGAAAAACAATTTTAAAGGATCAATGCAATCAAAGGATATTTTAAAATCAAAATAACCAGTGTAAGCAAAGAAAAAATTTCAAACGAACCAATGAAATCAAACAACTGTAACAGGGTTTGGAAGAACTTTCTAGAATATTCAAATCGAAAATTGAAAGTTATCGTTTGCCGACGTTGCCATGAAAATTACAATAACCGTTAGGCCAAATGTGTTGCCTTAATCTACCATAACTCGTTACTAGAGTGCGCCTAAAAAATCGCCAAGGCCGTTGCCGCCGCTCATAAACGTAGGGTGTAGCTGTACCAAAACCTTTAAAAAGCACATTTTTTTTTCATATTATATGTTTTTATTCATTTTTCTTACAGATACATCAAATTAAACTTACCTATGAAATGATATTCCAGGGTTCTTTGTATTTCGGTTTGTACCCCCCGCGTAGGCGACACAAACGTCGTATCCAAATCAAAACTAAGAAAATGGTGCGAATTATTTGGTTAAAATCGTCAATCAAAAACCGTGGAAGTTGAGAAACGATATAACCACGTTGATTAACATGCACGAGCACATGTTTTACACGCACAAAAATGGCGCCGTGTTTACGGTTTTGTCTTCAACAGTTTAGAGTAGAGGCACTTCCGTTATCTTTCCTACTTCCATGCGTAACATGGAATGGGGTTGTCAATGACCCTAATACAGGCATTACGACGTTCAGGTATGCTTTTCTCAAAGCTATCAAATGACAAGAAGTCCCATAAAGCATTCGAGTAAGTCAATGCTCTTGTGCGGTCATTGGTGGTGGGGTGTTAGCTCTAAAGCGACGTCCTAGAGCACTGAAAGCATGCTATATAGCATGGGTGGGCTTGCTTAAGGTCAATGAGAGCCACAATCCAGTTTTCTTATATTATAAAGAGCCACACCATAGTTACAAGAAAGTATAATTAAAAGAAAGAAAATACAAAATAATTATTTCAAAATTATAATAACAAATGTAAAATATAATTAAAAAATCTACTAATAAAAGTATAACATTTCATGAAGATCTTTGGTCAAATCTTCACTTAGTCAATTTAACAAGATTCGTGAAAAATGTTCCGAAATAATAATAAAAAACAGATTTAAATTTTCAATGGGAGCCGCACTTAACGCAATGAATGTCCGCATTTGCCCACCCTTGTTCTATAGGATTGAGATCCGGTGATCTTGCATGCCACATATTCAGTATTATCCTTACATTTCGGAAATGCTTGTTCGTTAAAGACTCTACAAATATGATAACATATACTCACATCTATAAAAATATGTAATTTTCTTCTGCAAAAGATTTTCAACAAACGCGTTTTTACTATATACTCTCAGTATATCGCACCCCGGTAAAAAAAGTGACACAAGTCAAAAAATAAGAATTTTGATGTTATGTCATTGAAATATATGTATTAGGTGCCCTAACGTGTTATATTACTATTCTATAGAATATAACAAAAGTTACCACCATAAACACTTACCTAAAATTTAAAAGAAGTTTATACTATTTGAAAATAAGTTGTACAGTATACTTTAATTTGATGATTCTCAAATTCTGCAATTTTGAGCTGTGTCACTTTTCTTGCCGGTGTGCGATATAGTAAAGTTTCATTTAGCTACAGTCAGAAATGACCAATGTCACTGTATTTCAATGCTAGCGATCATAAATTTCGATGGGTCATCATACACAATACCTTAAAAATTTCCAGTAATGCATCGAATGCGAATATCCGATAAAATTATGAAGTCCAAAAACAGAAGAAAAATATTTCTCATCATGCACTCTATCTGAATTAAAAACATAGTGGAGACATAGGAACGAAGACTTCACAAGAAACTTGAAGTAATCACTTAATCACGGAAAGACGTCGAAGACTTGCTTCCCATAAGAGAAAGACAGCAGCTGAAAAAACTCAAAGAGAGAAAAAAACATCACCTGTCAAACCCTATCAGCTGAATATAAATCCAAGTATAATCATCGTATTTGAACGACATAGGCAAATGAACAGGGACAGAAAATAAATCGTTAATACGATCTCCTTCTACCCCGTTGCCTTTAACAAATTATTCAGTCGCAGTAAAAAAAAAATCGTTTTTTTTTCTTAAGGAAATATTACCTCACTTCCATTTCTGCTAATAACTCACAGGACTGACTGGTCCTATCATATTCTCCCGGGGTGAATTTCCATAATAAACACCTGCTATGTAACGGATCAATGTATGTGCAGGGCTCATCTCAAACATTGTAAATTCAGCGTACTTTTGCACGTGTCTTAATAAAGATATCGCTATAATGATTTATGGCCTGAGAGATTCTCTCTGCCGCTTCCTCGCATTAGGGTAATTTATTGGAGGTGCTTGATGAGTCATATCGGGCAGCATACTTTCCAAGAATGTTGTCTTGGGGGATCGGTATAAGAGGTGAGATGGAGGTTTTCGAGATTGGGGTTCTGTTTTGCCGGTTGTGTCGCATAAGTACTATTTTCTCAGAATATTCAAGATCATAAAAGTTTTTTAATTTTATTCTCAGTAACAAAGATACTAGGTAGTTGATTAACACAACGGGCTATTAGTGACTGTCTGAGATCAATCCCGATGGGACACATACAAGGACAATGCCTCATAGCTTTCAACCGGGGTCAGGTTACGAGTTCAACACCGGAACTAGCATCCCACTTTTTAAACTTCCCTAAATGTATAAATGAACTCAAATTTTCTGTATTTTCACAATTCTAAAAAATTCAAATTTGTTTGCATAATGAAGGCAAATTAGATGAGAAGATGTGATTTGTGGATGTGATGTGAACGGTAAAGATGCTATTCTAAAGATATGATTCTAAAGGTAAACATATTATTTAGAAGATGTGTTGTGAAAGGAAAGATGTTATTTTGAAGATGTGATGTGAAAGGTAAAGGTGTTATTCTAAAGATACGATTTTAAAGGTAAACATATTATTTAGAATATGTGTTGTGCGAGATAAAGAAGTTATTTTGAAGATGTGATGTGAAAGGTTCAGATGTTATTTTGAAGATGTGATGTGAAAGGTAAAGGTGTTATTTTGAAAATGGGATGTGAAAGGTAAAGATGTTATTCTGAAGTTTTCTTCCATTAGGTGATAGGTGTGGAGGTGTTACGTGACTGTGTAACCTGAATTTACGGTACTGAGTAGTTGAATTAACTTTGAACTAAATTTAATGACTACTGAGTTATTTCAACTACTTTTACTGAGTAGTTGAATTAACGCACTAAGTACTTGTACTGGAATATGACAACGAGTACATGGCGATGGTGCGGGATCAATCTCAAAGGGAAAGATCCAAGGACAATGTCTTGTTATTTTGAGCTACTGTCAGATATGACGAGGTAAACATATGAACTAGAACCCAACACTCCAAACTTCCACACTTCGTTTATACGAGGCTATTTGAGGCCGAGGTAGATTTATAGTGCACAAGACCCCACGTAATTGGCGTTTTTTGGCTGATCTAACTTTGAACTTGTAACTCTCCTGTTGCTAATCCGTGGTTCTTCCGACTATGGACTGCAGCGGCCTCCAAATAATTCAGGATTATAAGAGTTTCAAAATTTTATTTTCAGTGACAGGGATGCAAGGACAGAAGCCAAAAGATTAAACAAACTAACTACGAGGGTTGTAAATAAAGCAGTGGCAACGTAGCCTAGAAAGTCTCAAAACATCGGTCATACTCAAACAGGATATCGGAGCAGTGATATGACACTTTTGTCGATGTGTAAAGTACATAAAACCGTCGATGCAGTAGAATGGGTAGTTGCTGCATGGCGTTGAAGTGGACAGTTTCGTTTCTACCGCTCTAAGTCATGTTTACAAAAAGTGATCAGCCGTCGTGGATTAAAATCGAGGTCGCCCGTGGCAAAAATGCATCGCAATGTTATCAAGGATTATCTGAAGCAATGTGTCGAGAATTCGTTACCGTATAGCACGGTTGCACGATGGGTCAAAGCGTTTAGTGCAGATCGAAGTGAGACTGCGGATTTGCACCGCCCACGTCGGCCATCCATTCATCAACATCACGTTGACATCGTGACTGGTCTCCCTCTCCATGGGCGGTCGATGGACAGTCCGGGAATCATCCGTTGAAGTTGGGCTCAGTCATCAAACGGTGTGGCAGATATTGAAGAAAGGTCTTAACATGAGGAAAATGCTTCCACATCGACTCATCACATCGACTCACGGACGTACAGATATAAAACTGGTATGCACTGGCTGTTATCTACCTCGACAGATACCGCAATGTCAATGCTACTTGTCATGTTACCCAAGCTGTAAATGATCTTTTGCGACGTCGGTCTTGGAAGGTGTTGGAGCACCCTCCGTACTCACCGGGCATGAGTCCTTGTGACTACGACCTTTTTTCTACGTTGAAAGAACCCCTTCGAGGCATCCGATTTCCTGACGTCGCGTCTGTGATCCGAGCAGTAGGGCGCTCCGTCGCTGACATCAACAGAAAACTATTTCCTACGGCTTCCTGATATCTGGAAAAAGGTACAAGACTGATGGTGATTAATTTAAAGGAATGTAATGTAACTTTGCTTGTATGTTCCTTAAAAAAATGTTTTCCAGGTATATTGTCATTACTTTATTTACAACCCTCGTATAATATGAAGATCATCTTCCCTCTAATGAAATAGACCTAATGTGCTGAAAGTTTCATGTTATTTCTTATGATCCCTCTGTTTGAACATCTAAGGGTGAAGGTCACTTAGGGTGTAGAAAGAAAAACAGGATTATTTGAAAGCTCGATTGAAAACCCTCGATTACGTTTCGTAGCCAATCGACTCAAGTCGAATCCCAAGCCCAAGTAGCTTAACCTTATGTGATCGGGCGACATTGACTCTGTCCATATGCTCGGTCTGTTTCCAAGAACTTTGTCTTGAGGGACCAGCATAAGAGGTGAGATTGAGGTTTTAGAGATCGGGATTCTGTTTTGTAAGTAGTGCCGCATGAGCTGTGTAATTTTGACAATTTATTCAGGAAGAAATAAGTTTTAAATTTTATTTTTAATAGCAAGATTCCTGAGTTCAAACGAGCGATAATATAATAACGCAATAGAATTAAAATCATCGTCCTTCTACGTCTTGTTATTTCTCTCGATCACTGTTCAAAGATCACCGGGTAGGTAGGTAGTTGAATTGATGTCCCACTGGAGAAACACAAGGGACTATTAGCAACGTCCGGAATCAATTCCCAAAGGAAATATTATACAAGAATCTCCCTGCTATTATGTTTAAAAAAGCAAATAAGATCGACTGTAATTGAGCTGTGAGTTTGGAAGCATAGAACTAAGACTTCCTGACCGGAAAGTTGAAATTATATTTCGAGTATTGTTTCAAAGCGAAGACTAATGTTATTAACAAGAAAACAATTTTTAAATTCTGAACTCAAACCACTGCAAAATTATCTTTATATACTTAAATAAATTTCGACGAGAACTTTAAGACGATACCAAGTACAGTCGTGTTGCACTCACGATTGCCAAGATAGACTGAGTAAAAAGGTGCAGCAGACCCAAACGTATTCCATCATGTTCCACGAACATGGGAAATGAGAAACCACAGAGGGTCACTATTCAATGCGTAGTATGCAAATTGGACTACATGCTGCTTATAAATATGTTAAAACAATTGCTGTTGGACATGTAGTTTTAAAGATATAACGATTTTAGTTTGGACATATTCTTGTCACAGGCGATCAGTGTAGTGTGCAATAAGTGAATTGAACTCCATGCTGTTTACGAATATGCTAACACGAGTACTCCTCGACACGTATTTTTACCGATATAACGTGGTTTTATCTGTATAACATATTTCTTGTCACAGGAAGTCAGTGTATACGCAGCGGTGTGAATTGAACTCCATTGTTTATGCAAATGTGCTGACACCATTAATGTTTGAAAGGCATTTATTTTTAACGCTATAACGATTTCAGTCGGGACACATGCCATGACAATCAGTGTAGCGTGTGCAGTAAGTGATGATGTTTACGAATATACTACCATGATTATTGTTTGTAACGAATTTAAAAGATATAACGATTTCAGTCGTGACATATTCTTGTCACGTGAGGTCGGCTGTATGTCACACAATACTATTTGAGGACATATTCTTGTCACAGGCAATTAGTGTAGTGTCCAATAAGTGAATTAAACTCTATGTTCTTTAAGAATATGCTTACACGAGTACTCCTCGACTGGTAGTTTTACCGTTATAACGTGGTTTAATCGGTATACCATATTTTTGTCCCAGGAAGTCAGTGTAATCGCAGTGAGTGAATTAAACTCCATTGTATATTCAAATGTGCTGATACCATTAATGTTTGACAGGCATTTATTTTTAGCGCTATAACGATTTCAGTCGAGACACATGTCACTAAAATCAGTGTAACGTGTGCAGTAAGTGATGCTGTTTACGAATATGCTACCATGATTTTTGTTTGTAACAAATTTAAACGATATGGCGTTTTCAGTTGGGACATATTCTTGTCATATGAGGACGTCTGTATGTCATATAATACTATTTCAAGAGTTAGGCGTTGTCCCGCATCAATATTTGTTGAAGCGTAACTACTCACATAGTATTGTATAAAATTCTGCTTTAATAATTCAAAGCAACCAATTTAAAATAGATGTTTAATTAGCATTTGTCTATCAAATTTCGTTTTTCATTTTCATGTGTGTACTTTGGTTTTCGAGCTATGTAGAACTTGATAACAAGTTCCACCGCCTAGGCAGGAATTATTCAGATCAAAGTAGAATAATGTTATGTATTATGCATATAACTAAAGAACATTTTAAGGGACCAGAAAACGAAAGAAAAAAAATACTTTTTATCATCCAGGGGTAGTTTTCTTCAAAAGAACATTAAAATTGATTTTCTGCACCGGAAATTAAACAGAGATTCTAGAAACGATAGCTCCTTCACATCCCAACCACTTTCTACTTTAATTTTTTTGTAAAAAGTCTCTTACATCTAGAACTTCGTTCAGATAATGAAAATATTTTAAATCATTCAAACCCGGAAAGTAGTTTTTTCGTCCGACACTATTATCCTTTGGAGAATTGCTTTTAGAAGTGAAAACTTTTGTAGGGTGAAAATAAATTTGCGTATGATTGATTTGCAGGAGTGTATGTTTTGATTACGTTAATGTAATTAAAGTCATTTTTTATTGTCTTTTTTAAACGTTTCTTTGATTCAGCTGAATATGCAAAACATGCAGATAGAAAGCTAGTTTCAACGATGCCTCCTAAATGCAGTTTAGCTTTCAGTTTCTGAACGTCTATGTATTCAAGCAGATACAATTCTAAAATTATAGTGAAATATTAAAAAATGATTACTAAAAATGATCAAAATAAAGAGATGTGCTTTAAGGTATAGTGCACAATAACAAATTAAAATGCCAGTTTAATTGAGATTATCTCTTATATCATTCTCGAGTTAAACATTGGACCTATCTATTTTAATGATTCGGTATTTATTTTAGTTATTTTCCTGTGGCACGCTATTACTTCCCTTTCATTATCACAAACGTGAAATATACGTAGACTGAGCATTTCATTTGAGAGGAGCTTCAAAAAGTGTGACTAACATGTCGACTAGTAGTCACGGGATTTCTCTGAAAAATTGACTTCGCTGACCTATTGTATTTCTTATCACCACGTTTGGGGATATAACATTGTACGAAAGGATATTTGCGAGAATCTGTATCTCAATAGAGAGGAGACAAAAGGGATGGAATCGTCTTACATAGCCCAATGCTGTATTACGATTAAATACACTATATGGACAATAGAATTTGGACACTGCAGATATTCTAAGGAGGATTCATCTTAGTGTAGGGTTGTATTCATGCTTAGGACTCAGCCCATTGCTTTATGTGCCTGGTAACATGATCGCTTACGTGTACCTTGATGTTCTGGATGATTCGGCATTGTCTACACTATGGCAATACTATAGCGATGGTTTCTTCTTTCAAAAGGATCGAGCACCATGTCATACAGCAAAACGAATATTGGACTGGTTTCCTGAAAATGAGGTGAATTTGCTTGACTGGCATGTTCAGAGCCCCGATTTGAATACTATCGAGCAATTGTGGTACAAGTTGGACTCACGAGTACGACACTGTTACGCCCATCTTCGCAACAATCTCTTCTCATAGCCTTGCAAGAGGCGTGGCAAACCTTCCGGTTGCTATACCGTTACTCTTCCAACCGGAATACCTTCATAGTACCTGTAAGAGATTAATAAGAAAGTTAGTGTCACACTGGACAGTCAAAGACAACATATTAAATCTCGAGTATTTATTTCCCTTTTTCTTAAACTTCGGTATTTATTTTGAACCACCAAAATAGCTATTGACATTTTCTATAATGTTTGTCAGTTTTTGAGGCTTTTAATATTTGACTTAACTCATGGATACATGTTTGCATGAAGATTCGGGAACCATTTATTCTGTTGAACATTTATCATCTACCAAGAGCAAACAGTTCAACGTGATTACGAGAAATAAGGACAACAAATAAGATAAATTGGTATAGATTAAAGATAAAAGGAAAAATCCAAATTATACCACGTGGGGAACTGTGCAAACGATAAATAATTGAAAGAATACAAAAGGAGTTCCACATTCAGAAACGCCTTATGGTTTTGATGACAGACGATCTTTTTCAGTAAATATTTTATCATTAAAATTCGAAGTTCTTACTTTGTATTTTTGTTGATAACATCGAAGAACAAAGGAATCTTGTAAAAAAATAAGAAACGATGTTTCTATTCTATATAACGCCAATTATTTTACATTTCTTGGATAAGAATTCGAAAAATAAATTCCGAAATAGTATACAGTAGTTGGTAGCTGGTTAATGATAGTTAAATTAAATTCGATAATGCGGGAGCTTTTGGGCGACTGAAATAAAATCTTCGCTTTCTACCTTGTTTCCTTGCACTGAAAATTTCTCTGGTAGTAATTGCGTAAAATATATAAATTACAGTTGATTTATGGTGCATTTAAAGTATGTAACACAATTTTACAGTATAGTAGTAGAAACCAAAGAATCGGGATAAAATTATTTAAAATTGTGTGTTGTCAAATCAAGAAATAGTTAACTATTAGGATTCTGATAAACAGTTCATCAGTCCACACCGGCAAAACATAAAGCAGTTTTTAGCTAAGAAAGCAAATTTAATGTATCTCGTGGTGATGGATGGATGATCATAGTCTTAAAAGAACCCTAAAAGTGTATCGCTTAAATTAGACTATGTTTATTGATGAGCATGGATGTGTTTCGGTGGTTGTATATGGCTGTAATGCTGTCTGGAGATGTAGGAAATATAGTTTAAATTGATTAAATCGTGGAAAGTAAAAATATCTTTATTAAAAAAATTTTAATTAAGTGATTATAATTTGGATTTAGTCATTTTTTGTGTCAAAAGATAACGTCTCCAGACAGAGTACACAGAACAAATATTTCAATTCAACTTATACAACCTTAAATTGCAACTATGCATCCCTAATGATCTTTAAAGCATCGTGGGGGTAAAATTTGTATCCCAATAAAAAAAATAGGTTACATATCATGATAATCAGTTCACAGAACACAGGAACAAATTTATGTGGAAAAATGACAAAAGTGTTCAGAAAAATAAAATCTCAATTTAGTAGGTCTTCTGTTCAACGTGCAAGCACGTCGCACCCCGGCAAAAAAAGTGACACAAGTCAAAAAAAAATTGTTATGTTATATCATTGAAAAAGATGTAGGAGGTGCCCCAGCGTGTTATAGTACTATTCTATAGAATATAATCGAAGTTACCACCATAAATACTTACCTAAAATTGAAAGAAGCTTATGCTATCTCAATATAAGTTGTTGTTTCTCAAATTTTGCAATTTTGAGTTGTGTCACTTTTTTTTGCCGGTGTGCGATTTGTGCAACAAAACCCTACTTTTTGTTTTTGTTTTGTTTCTGTACTAAAAGATGGGTGTATATACTCAATTTTATGAAATCGGATTTTTTAATTCTGACATTTTAAACTATCTAAATATAGTATTCTTCTGTCCTTACAGAATATTCAAAGAATGTACAAAATACTCTTAATCTTAATCCCCTTTGCTTAAACGTCATTCAAAATCAAACATACGTGCAACCAAAAACTCTATAAGAAACTAAAACTCTACCAAATTGGTTCAGTATACTCAATTTTTTGACATCGATGTTTGAAAATTTGATATTTTAAACATATTTGTTTAAACATTATAGCGAATATAAAATTGTTTTTAAATCTTATATGTTTCTTAATGTGCACAGAATGTATCATTACAATGAAAATTTAGTTCAAATTAAGTTTATTACAGTTTGGGGTTGTTAACGAAATATCTTTTGTAGTGTATACTCAATTTAGTAAGTCACTGTATACAAATGAAAAGATAAGAATTACGTTTTACTAAATTCTGCAACAAAAAAAAAACTATCCCTTTTACAAGTGACATGTACTTTACGTCATTCATCCCATCTGGCTGTTACCAATATTTAATTACTCTGCTAATAAAATTTTTAAGTTCAGTGCACGTTACTAAGTGTTGAGCAGTTATGGGTGGTCTAAGTGCATAAAATACATTTAGGAGAGTCAACAATGTTATTATGAAATAAGTGTGCATACTGACAATCATGTCCAGTCAGGAAACAAAACTCAGCATCTGAAGACCTCACTGGAGGGAAGAAGGCATTCCCAAGATTTATCCTAGTCAGCATTAACGAGTATTTCTTTTAGGCGGTATTTTAACAACTCTTTTATCCAAAGTTTCCGAATGTGTTTTTCAAATATATAAAGCAGTTCTCTTATTTGCACCAAACAAATGAATTAACTTTTAATATAGAACAAAAAGCAATGGTATGGTTGTTGTAGTGTAATATTCTGCCCTCTTAACTCAACCCTTACTTACTAGGGAAAGCAGAGGCGCAAGGGTCACGTGGTAGGAGAAGAGAAGTGACGCTAGGAGGGGTTTGGTCAGGGGTGATCAGCGAGGGAAAGAGGCAGTAAGTGACAGGGAACGATAGAGCGAGGAAGGCGACGGAAATTGTTGGCCGTTCGTTCTTTAGAAGGCTCTTCCTGAGATTATAGCGTAGATTTGTTGTTATGTTTACTTAAATAAACACTTGTTAAGTTTTCAGTGTTCTCTTTTCTTTTGCCATTGACGAACCACAAGTGTAAAGCATTACAGTTGTTGTCTGAATCTCAGAAAGTTAGACTGAAGACTTCACTGGAGGAAAAAAGGCATTCCCGAGATTTATCCTTGGCAGCATTAACGACTATTTCTTTCAGGCGGTATTTTAACAACTCTTTTATCCAAAGTTTCTGAATGTGTTTTTCAAATAAATAAAGCAGTTCTGCTTCGCACCCGAACAAATGAATTAAATTTGAATACAAAAAAAAAGCCATGGTAGGGTCGTTGTCTGAATCTCAGAATGTGAGACTGTCCACATTGCCACCTTAAATAACAAACACGTAACATAAATCTGAATATCAATTTCCAAAACTTAAACATTTGCGCGCGGTTCACCCAGTACTGCCATGTGTTTCCAAGACACGAAAACAATTCCGAAATTAAATTCTCCAAAACAAGAAACCGAGAAAAAACAAAAAAACGTTATACGCAGAACGATTTTCATATAGAAAGGGCAATTTTGAAAATTGAGGAAAGACTTACATGATAAAAAGAAAGAAAAAAAAACGGGAAAAGAAAGAAAAAAAAAACAGAAATGTCTTTGATCTTCTGCCAAGTTGCTCTTCATCTCAGTTGCCGTTTGAGTTTGATGCTGGGGAACGATATCATTTCATAAAAGACGAAGATTAAAAATAAGAATAAGAGGATATTCACAGAAAATGAAATTGAGCGCGGAGAATTCTCTTAAAAAAGGGAAGTTTCTCGACTTCCTTTCCAAATCCACCCTCCCTTGGCATTGGAGAAGTGGCACGCAATAAATCTTGAAAATGACAAAACTTGTCTTTCGTTGTTTTCTTTTTTATTAATTCCGAAAGTTGTTTCGTAGGGAAACTGATCGGGCTTTGCGTAAACATTCGTCGTCCACATGAAAAACACGACTGAAAATGTATGTAGATTTTTTTTTACGGGGAGTTTAATTTCGTCTTCTTTACAAGGAAACGTAAACATATTTAGCGTGTGAAAGACAGAACATCACACTTTGTTTTACAAAGATTATTATTATATAGTGGATAGAAGTTACATTGATTACTGTATTGTAAGTTAAATTTTATAGTGCTGATTGATTTCACCATAGTACTACGCATGTAGAATTTAGCAGTGGCTGAATTCATTAGAGGTTACCACCAGTTGATAGATTACCAACTGCGTGACGGCTGTATCAAAATCATGGATGTACTTTCGCAATGTATGGTGATGCAATGAATAATTGTAATTGTTTGATTGGCCTATGGTTCCCATAGACGCAACATAGAAGTAGACTGTTCATTGCTATAGAGTGGAGCTTCAAAAAATGTGTCCAACATGTCGTCCAATAATCACGTGACTGCTCTTTTGCTGGACTTGGTTGGTCAATTTTGTATTTTATTACCTCGTTTGCAAATACAACATCATTTTATAGTGTAAGTGTGTGAATGAGCATGTCTTTAGAGTGGTGACAAAAGTGGTGAAATCCTCAAAGACAACTACTATGTCACGTGGACCAATCAGATGATTAATGTTCGGTTCTATTCGGTAGATGAAAGTGATCTAAGGATCAAGTTTCTACCAGTTTTGACTGCAAGATCCTCATCACATAAAAATGTTACCATTACACTTTCTATTTCTATATTTCCTCCGTGATATTGCTTACGCTACACTGTTATGTAAAACGTGATGATACTTTTTTACTTCTCCACTCGTGGCAGTTTTTCGGACATCTCGTGTTCTTTGAAATTTTATTAAATATCAATCTCTCTTCTTTTGCGTAATGTTCTATATTAATATTTACTGCTATGGTTCTAAAGGAACGAACGACATAGTGAGCAGAAACCAGGTGTGTTGAACAAACTGCAAATTTCATGACACCAGAGCTCTACTATCAAGCTGTTTACGTGTTGTAGACAATGAAGTTCTCTGCTTTATATGTAGGATTATATTACCATTATATCTAGCATTGAATTTTCTTAAGAAAAGAGGTTTCTTCAGCTCTTTTTTAAATGTAGCTTCCCTTGTATTGGCGTTGTACCTTATGAATTGAATAAAGGCATATCAAATATATTGGAAATTATTGTTTCCACAGTTATAATTTTATCTTTCCATTGTTATTTCCAATATTTTTTGCGGTGAATTATCTTAAGAAATTGAAGATTATCTTCGTTATCTATCTATTTTATTTGAGGCATGAATTTCATATCATTCTTTGGTACTTAAGCATGACAATAAAACTTTAATTGTACGAGATTGTGAAAGTTATCTGCATATAGGCTGTTCTGCTGGATAAATAACAACTATTCTTGTGTCACTTGCATTATGTAATAATTTACAATAATAATACATCACTATTGAAACATTCATAAATATTTGCAAACTCTTCCATTTTTATATCCTCCCAAACTTCATTGAATTGTGGAAATATATAAGAAAACTACAGCATGCAATTTCTCACAAACAGTTTATGTTTAATCAAGCAAAATGTATTTAATTTCCCATAATTGAGAACTACTTGCTTTTCTGATTTTTAAACTTACCTAAAGTATATATTCTGTCATCTTGAAACTGTTTCTCAATACTTCAACTATAGAAATTGTCTTTCAGCGATTGGGAACAGAATCTCTAATTATTTAAAATTATTATGCTTCCAATGAGTTAAATTTACTAAATCCTATAGAGGTACAAAAATTATTTGAATTATTTGCTTTTTTAAGTTTATGGTACCATAACTTACAACAGTTTTGATGTTTTTATCAAACAAATCACATGATAATATAAATACAGGGACTGGTCATTATAAGCAACGAATAGAATTTAAAAATTTTGCTTCGCATTTTAAAATCTTAAAAATTTTATTTCAACTATCGCGATTCAAGATTTCATATTTTGAAAAGAGCACTGAAATATCCTTATATGACAATTTACTTTATAGCAAACGTAAACATTAGTTACTCCAAGAATGTAGCATACAAAAAATTAATAATAATCATTTATATTTAAAATTATATTTAGTTGATGCAAAAGTTAATCCCGTTTTTTCACCAAACAATTGGTGAAAAATTATTTTATCTTCCTATTATAAGGAAAAAAAATTAAGGACTTTTTTCAGTTTTATTCGTTTTGTGATTGGTAGATAGCGAGTCACGAGGTAGCGAGTATTGTGGTTCATCGGGCTAATGAATTTGTAGCACGCGCATACGATAAACACAGTTATATTTTATAATTAATTCATTCACAAAAAAAAAAAATTTGAGAGTACGCTCTAGACAGTTTGCAATATTTTCAGAAGAACCAGCAAATTCAGTCGCCGTTTCTAAAGCAACAATCGAATATGAAAGTCTTAAAAAGTACTATTACAACACGGATCATCTAAAACATTTAAAATTATGATGAGATATCTCTGAATTTTAACAATATGTTATTTATTTAACAATTTATTTTCCTAGCGAGCAGGGGAGGAGCCCCCTAGTTTACAAAAAATTACATTCAATCAATATAGTATGTTCCGTTCTGTTTGATAACCTTTCTCCATCCATCCGGTTGCCGCAGAACTGCATGCTCATAGAAGTTCTGAGGTTTCTGTCTAAGGAACTCATAATGGTGACGAAACTTTTTGAGTCACGACATCTGGGACCATCAACTGCACCCTCATCATACACGACACATATATTTTGTTGCGTCTGCAGAGCACTCGTGCTTTTTCGGAAATAAAACCCAAAAAATGTCAAAAAGTCTCATTATTTTCAGCCATTTTTAATGCTTTACAAAATTTTTAAAAAACACAACCAAATAACGCTTTTTTGTCAACTCTATATATTGCTTCACTTCTATGCTTACTAAACACATCTATTACTCACTGCCACTATGCTTAAAATCCTATCACACAACTTCAATTTCGAATTACATTTTGCTCTTTCGGGAAAAACTGATTACCCCATCTCAATTTGATTTAGAGATTTCCATCATAACCAGACGATCAACCAAAATCGAAAATCTTCACGTTCTCAGAATTTTACTCATAACGTCATTCAATCTAAAATTGATCGACGAAAACCTAACTTCGTCCTGAAACAGATTTCACGATCCTGCTTTCACAATTTGAAAAATGTCTATTCATACCTTCCCAAGTCATATTTCTAATGATTCTATTTCAATTCACTTGATACATTTTCTATAACATACATCTATCAGCAAAAAATCATGCTTTTTTTTGTAAACAAAAATGCAACTTTCGACAACTGGACTGAAGTAGCCCAGTTGGAAGAACATCGTATTAGCAACCGAAGGATTGCGATTTCGAAACTAGCCAAAGACCATCGTGTTACTTTACGTCTGTCGTGGCATCAAATGTCTTCAGGTTGGCAAAGTGTGAAAATTGGGAGAGTGAGGTACTAGCTGAAGTGTTACCTCGTCATCTGAGCGTGGTTCAAAATTTCGTGTCGTAGTATTGTCCTCGGATTTTTCCTTAAGGGGAGTTAGTACCTTTTAGACCTTGCGTTGCTCGCGAAAACATACTTTTTTCGATTCATCATAAATAATGGAGTTTTGTATATTGTAGTATAAAATTGATACAGTTTAAAGATAATTGTATGGCTTTTAAAAAACAGCAGTCATATTTGTAATTAAAAATATTTTTTTACATAAAACCTAGCAAAAATTATACACAACTTCTTCGTTTTGAAATTTACCCACTTAACTTTCCCACAAGATAACTTTTGAAAGATGCACTGTAAAACCTAAATGTTTGCACCAAATTGAAGCAAACGAATTTCTTAATTCTGTGAACTAAGGAATTTGTGATATTTGAAGTAAAAATATTTATAAAAATTAAAAGTATTAAAATAAGTCAACTTTGAAAATTTTTTAGTTATGTATGGATCTATAAATAAAAAACTATAGCTCTCATACACAAATCCATAGTTCAGAGAACTAAGATCTTCTTTTAGAATAACCATACAAAATTTCTGAACTCTACGTTTATTAGTTTTTTTTTTAAACTTGAGGGAAAGTTAAGTGGATAAATTTCAAAACGAAGAAATTATGTATGTTTTGCTAGGTTTTATATAAAAAAATATTTTTAATTACAAATATGACTGCTGTTTTTAAAAAGCCATACAATTATCTTTAAACTGTATCAATTTTATACTATAATATAAAAAACTCAATTATTTATGATGAATCGAAAAAAGTATGTTTTCGCGAGCAACTCAAGGTCTAAAAGGTACTAACTCCCCTTAAGGATTGATCCAGGACCGTTGCCAATATCCCATTGTGTTGCTCCTTTGAAAGGTTAATGAACTACCTGTCAGCATACCTTTTTTAATAACTAAAACATAAACACATTACCAGAATTCTACTCAAGATGTAATTCTATCCCCCATAAAGAAACTCCAAAAACCAAACTTCATCCATGAAGCAAAAACACAATTATTCCATGAAAAAGTTTTATTCATCCCTTCCCTAGTCGTATTTTAATGTTTCCATCTCAATTTACTTCATACATTCTTTATATTAGACGTCTACTAGCAAACGTTCAAATATCAATATTCAGCAAATATCAATTTACCATTTAACAGCTAAAACAGAAAACATGTTCCCAGAGTTTTACTGATGTCATTAAACCCCGAAAAAAAAAAGAGAGAGAGAGAGAGAGAGAGAGAGAGAGAGAAAAAAAAAATCTCTCTCTCTCTCTCTCTCTCTCTCTCTCTCTCTCTCTCTCTCTCTCTCATAATAACACAAAAGAATCTATAAAAAACAATCTTCATCCTGAAGCAGATATCACGATTCTGCTTTGAAAAATTGAAAAATAATTATGCATCCCTTCCCTGGTCGCATTTCTAATAATTCCATCTCAATTTGCTTCAAATATTTCTACAATAGAAATCTTATCAACAAAAGCTAACGCTTTTTTTGTGTAGATTTCAATTCAGCATTTAACAACTAAAACTTTAAAACTGGGCGTTCACAGAATTTTACTCAAAACGTCATTTAATACAAAATGAAACTCCGAAAACTGAATTTAATCCAGAGACAAAAACATGAATCTAAGAAAAATGTTTATTCCTCCCTTGCCTAGTCGTAAATTTGATTCCATCTCAATTGGCTTTATACATTTACTATACCATACATCAACAAGTTCTAAAACTTTTTGGCTTTTTGGTAGATTTCACAATTTAATAAAAAAAAAAACAGAAAAACTTCACTTTCAAGAAATTTTGCTCATGACGACATTCAATCCAAAGCGAAGTTCCGAAAACCGAACTTCATACAGAAACGAAAACATGATCCTGCTTAGAAAAATTGAAAAATGTTTATTTATCCTTCCCTAGTACCGTTTCTATTTAGCTTGAGAAATCACACTGATTCACTAGGACGTGTGTATGGGAAAAAATACGTAAAAGATCTGTCACGAAAAGAAATGATCGAAGATAAACCGAATACATTGATTGGATTCCATCGAGGAAATACTATGCCCTTCTACGAAACAGCTGAGTGAGATGTCTTTTACTTGGTGAAAAACAGAATGAGGAATAAATGTTGCTGTCGGTAACCCTTCTAGTGGTTTAAATGAGGTATCTGGTCCATCAAGTTATAGTCAATTTTGTGATGACGACGAATTTGAGATCTGGTCAAGTATTTTACAATTGGCATGATATATCGTCAATCAAGACCTTGTTATTTTACTTCTGAAATGTCTCGCCCATCAGGATATTGCTTATTTTTTCATGATCTTCAATATCTGATCAATTCTCTTCTAATGCCGAGATAACTCGTCCATCAAGATCTGAATAGTTTTGATTATAAGATACCTAGTGGTAACAACCAATAGGGTAGACAATTTGAGTGTATGAATACAAAATTATATGTTGTTGTGGTTTCTTATGCCTACACTGGCAGACCGGAGGAGTGCCAGGCCCGTCGAAGACGGCAAGAGGCGAAGGGGTGCGCCTTCCATGTTATTGAGTCCCATTGGGAGGAAGTCCGACTTTGCCCGACATACATGACACATCCGTTTTACAGGAAGACCCCTTTCATACATCCATTCACTCACACATATCGTAATTTAGATCCCAATCAGAGGCCGATAACCCCCTGATCAGGTACCCTCAGAGATATTGATTTGGTATGGGAACATGGGGGACTTTGTGACCACGACCTATTTAACGTGCCCCAGTCACCATTAGTGAACACGACGGTCTTTAGCCAGGTCGAAGCGCCGATCTCGCAATCATCAGAATTGCAGGCTCCGCCGAGGACAGAACCCACAACCCTTCTGATGCGAAAACCTATTTAACGTGCCCCAGTCACCATTAGTGAACACGACGGTCTTTAGTCAGGTCGAAGCGCCGATCTCGCAATCATCAGAATTGCAGGCTCCGCCGAGGACTGAACCCAAAACCCTTCTGATACGAGCCCGACGCTCTACTGACTGAGCTACCGCGGCTCCAAAATTATATTATATATTTAAAACAAATAAAACTATTATGTGATGTCACAAGTAATGGTAATTCATTAACGTCGCACTGGTATAACACTACGGGCTATTGGTGACGGTCCGGGATCAATCCCCAAGGAAAAGATCCGAAAACAACACCACATAATTTTGAACCGCGGTCAGATAACGAAGAAATTTTACAAGAGAAACATGTATAGATTATTTGATGAATTGATTGACATTTAACACTTACACAAATGGAAAAATTAGACAAAAGACCCGTTTTACTAGTATTGTTGTCTTAGAGTTTTTAAACCACCCAGTAGGTCACGTTGGGTAGGCGTGGAAGTTAGGAGAGTAGGGTGCCAGCTCAGGTGTTGCTTCGTCATCTGACTGTGGTTCAAAATTACGAGGTGTTATCCTCGGATCTTTCCCTTAAGGGACTGATCCCGGACTGTCGTCAATAGCCCGTTGTATTGCTCTAGTACGACGTTAACAAAAAAAATTACCAAATTACCACCCAGTAGGTTCCGGGTTCAAATACAGATTTGTAAGTGAATAGAAGTTGATGGTTATCCGGGTCAAAAGTCAACCGGTATAGTCGTTAAGGTGTTAGCCTCTAGATCGGAAGGTTCCTGGTTCTAATCCGGGGCAGGCATGGATGTTTGTAAGCGTATGGTGTAGAGGCGGCTGGTACACCTTAAATCTGTAGTGGGCGAAAGTCCTCACGTTGGGTTGGCGTGGAAATTTGGAGAGTGCGGTGCCAGCTCAGGTGTTGCTTCGTCATCTGACCGCTTTTCAAAATTACGAGATGTTGTCCTCAGATCTTTCCCTTAAGGGACTGATCCTGGACCGTCGTCAATAGCCCGTTGTGTTGCTCTAGTACGACGTAAACTAAAATTACCAATACCGGGTCAAAAGTAGATGTGAAACATAAGTAAACTGAGCATTGCTATTGAGAGGAGCTTCAAAAAGTGTAACCAACAGGTTGACTAGCAGTCACGTGATTGTTGTGTGAATTCTTTGCCATTTATTGCGATAGATTCTGTTATAGCAGTTTAACATGTACGATGCAGCATGTAAACAATTGTTACCACTAAAATTTCCTTTACACCAGCGGCATGTTATAGATCTATGTACTGTGGATGTTATCCCCTTCTGAGTGACCGCTGGCATCGATCACCATTTACGAGCTGTCAGCGACTGACCTTCTAGAGGGTCCCTCCTATTGTTCGGTGCCCCTTACCCTGCCGACTGTGAGGTGTGTACGCTTTGGGAAAAGCAGAAGGTCGCTCCGGTGATATCTCTTCTCACGCCATACAATACCAAACTTGAAACTATGAAAGGAAAGTGTCAGTCGTAAATGCCACTTACGGCCCTATACCTCAAGTTTGGTAATTAGGTAAGGGGGCTCGGAGAGTCAGGCCAAAGAGCCGTTCTGTGAGATGATTGAAAAAATATCCAAGCGTAAAGGTTAAGTCCTCTACCATGTCGCGCGGACCAATCAGATCATGGTTCAATGAATGGGCATATTTTTCGTTACAGTGGACCAATCAGATTATTGTATTCACCGCGCAAATAAAATTAGTCTTAAGGCGCGTATACATGTGCAATCGAACCATTCGCGAGCGCTCGTGACTATCCGCCTCCTGTCGTTTTTTCGACGAACACAAAGGCTTTCTCGGTTCATATTGGGACGACTTCATGAGTAGTTCGTTGCTTTTCTTTCTGCTCGCGAACACCCAGGCTCCATCGTCATTACCGGTGGCTGACAAATTATTGCCTGGTGGTTCGTGATTGGTTCCTTGCTTTCCCATAGATCGCTGGAAGTACGTTGTGAAAAATTTTTAACGAACGGCTCACGAGCGGTTTCGGTTCGGACGCACCTTTTGAGTCTAGTTTCTTCTAGTTTTTGTGACATGGTCCTGAGCACATAAAAGATTACCAATGCTCATTCTATTTTTATAGTTCCTCATGGGTGCTCCTTCATAAGTATACGTCAGTTTGTCTCCTATAGTGACAAATGCTGATTGGATCAATGTCGGATTGAGCAGAAAACGTAAACCGGATTTTTGTGTACCGTTAGCAGTTCTTATTCCTGGTTCAATGTATACATCAATTGTGTCACTTATTTTCGAAACGTTCACTTGATTTGAGTTCCT
This sequence comes from Metellina segmentata, assembly GCA_947359465.1. NCBI lineage: Eukaryota > Metazoa > Arthropoda > Arachnida > Araneae > Tetragnathidae > Metellina > Metellina segmentata. The sequence continues at coordinate 65,294,653 of OX375883.1, forward strand.
TTCAAATGTATTGAGAATCCCGCAAAATCTAATCAAACCAATATTTTCAATGCTACTTTGTGGCATTATAAAAGGGGCATCACACTATGCAAAGAAGTATATACGTCTTGTGTTTTGTACAGCAAGACAATATATATAGGGCCCTTGCGCCAAAAAATCTAATCAAACCAATGTTTTCAATGCTATTTTATGGCACCATATATAGAACATCGTAGAATGTTCCGCTTGGTAAAGCAAAATCGGGGCTGGACAGTGGTTCAGCTGACAGACCAATACAATGCAGGTACAAGCGCAAGTGTTTCGGAACACGCAGTTCAGCGGACGCTGTTGAATATGGGACTGTGCAGCAGACGTCCCACTGGTGTGCCTCTGTTGACCAAGCATCGCTATCAACTACGCTTACAGTGGGCCCGGGAACATTGCGACTGGACCATGGATGAGTGGAAGAGAGTAGCTTGGTCAGATGAATCCCGATTTCTCAGTCATCACATCGATGGTCGTGTCAGGGTACGCCGTCCACCAGGTGAACAGTTGCTCCCCTCTTAAACAGCAGGTCATACACAGGCTGGTGGTGGAGGTATTACGCTTTGGGGGAAGTTCTCATGGGCGACTCTGGGACCCATATTTGTAGTAGAACAGGCCATGAACGCTGCGAACTATCTGAAAATCATTGCGGGGCAGTTGTACACTTACATGGCGTTTGTCTTCCCAACTAGAAATGGAATCTTTCAGCAGGACAACGCCTCATGTCACAAGGCACGGAATGTGTTGGAGTCGTTCGAGGAGCATACTTATGAATTCCACTTAATATCATGTCCACCTAACTCGCCGGATCTTAATCCGTTAGAGCACATTTGGGATGTCATGGAGCGGCAGATCAGAGCTCAAACACCACCATGTCCGAATATCTCGACTTTGCGTGATAACTGCTTAGACATTTGGAACAACCGGTCTCCAGTCATGTTCCAAGAAACTGTGGCATCTATGCCCAGGCGACTTGCAGCTGTTTTGCATGCCAAGGAGGTGCAGCGCGTTATAGAGTAGGTGGTCGTAATGTTTTGGCTCTTCATTGTATATAGGGCTCTTGCGCCATAAAATGTAATCAAACCAATATTTTCAATGCAACTTTATGACATCATACAAGGGGTATCACAATATGCAAAGAAGTATATACGTCTTGTGTTTTGTGCAGCAAAACAATATTCATAGGGCCCTTGTGCCATAAAATCTAATCAAACCAATATTATCAATGCTACTTTATAGCAACATAGAATATGCATCACAATAGGCAATATAACCGTGTGTGTGTGTGTGTGTGTGTGTGATGTTCACAAAAAAAAAATTCCATATCCTTTAAAATACACACTCTTGAGAATGTTTTAAAATTATATTACGAATACTATTACAAATACATTGCATTGCAATGACTATTCCTTCAGGTCGATATTATGTTATTTCATAAAATTATTTAGGTTATTTACTGAGATCCCGTGTATTTCTCCACTGTGCGACGTTAATTCAACTAGCTAGAATTTGAATTTTATAAGTTTTTCTAGAGCAATGTACCAATAAATGGAAATACTCACTAAAAAGATGCATCGTGCTTCAAAATAAAGTAGCTTAGATCTTGCAAAGTTGAATTATATTAAATATTTAATTTGACTAGACTAAATTCCCAAGGGTAATCAACAGTAAAATAAACCAATGTCCAAGAACTCACATCAATGACAAACTTAACCAGCAACGCAACCGAGCATTAGGTTATTGGATGATTACGATTGCTTTCAAAATGATCAGTCTGAAGTATTCCGTAATCTCAACTAATGCCGTATCTTGCGTGTGAAAGGACATTTGTGCTTCACCCACTTTTGCCTTAATGTAAGTAGCTTTATTTCTACTTCTCACGAAAAACCATCATTAATTTCAACAGTAGGCTGCATAATCATCATAGTAAACTAAATTAAAATAACTGCATTAGCTTAGAAATATCTGGCATGGGTCTAGAGAGTTAGATTATGCATTGGGCAGCTTTACAAGGATTACTTTATACTCAAGAATTATTCAAATGGATTTATATAACTTTTGTTTGCTACTCAAAGTATTCAAAAAATGTACTTGTACTTTCTTATGGACTTCTTGTAATGTTTACAGGGCATTACATTGGGCAGTTTAACAAGAATTACGCTGTACTCAAGAGTTATTGAAATGGATAAACATTATAACTTTTGTTTTCTAGTCAAAATATTACAAAAATGCGTTTTCTTTTATGAACTCATCGTACTATATACAGGGCATTGCACTTTTGTTTTCTAGTCAAAATATTACAAAAATGCGTTTTCTTTTATGAACTTATCGTACTATATACAGGGCATTGCACTTTTGTTTTCTAGTCAAAATATTACAAAAATGCGTTTTCTTTTATGAACTTATCGTACTATATACAGGGCATTGCACTTTTGTTTTCTAGTCAAAATATTACAATGCGTTTTCTTTTATGAACTTATCGTACTATATACATGGCATAGCATTGGGCAGTTTTTCAAGAGTTATGTTATATTAAAGAATTTTTTATTTAAACGGGATTCAAATTATAGCTTTAATGGCTACTCATAATATTCAACAGATGTCTTATGCATTTCTAATAGTATAAACAGGGCATTGTTTTGGAAGTTGAGCAAGAATTACGTTATACTCAAAAGCTATTCGAATGCATTGACATTACAACTTTTGTTTGCTACTCAAAATTTTAAAAAGATGCGTTTTCTTATGCACTTGTAATTTATACAGAGCATTGCATTGGGTGGTTTTGCAAGAGCTACCTTATAGTCAAGAATTATTCAAATGGATTCATATTATACCTTTTATTGGCTTCTTGAAATATTCAAAGATGTTTTCTTATGCAACTCTGTTGATAAATATAGGGTGTTTTTGATATAAAACCACCTTTGTTTAAGAATACCTTTCGGTAAAATGCAGTTAATTTAAATAATTGTTCATACCATTTTCTCAAATAATGACGATTGGCGAATTTGGAGTAAAGTTTTTATTGAACCATTTCTTCCGAAGATGCTGATGTAAATGAGATTAATCTCAAAGGTGAGTAACGTTATAAGATGTTGTAAAATTTATTTATACTCGAAATCGATTCACAAGTGTTACACACAGCTAGTGCAGCAATATGAATTTTGAAGGGCACATTTATTCATTAAATATCATAATCTGGTTATGTAGATTAATTCCCTCGTATCCTCAATTTAACCACGCTGGATTTTTTTGTGTGTATGGTTAACCCAATCCTCCTGGTTATTCATCAGGCTGGTTATTCCACTGGCAACCCTCTGGTGCAAAATCAATGTTCTGAACTATCACCAGTTCAGGGAAATGGTTAATTTCTTTCCCAACTTGGATTTTCACACTCTTATGCGTAAATTCGATTCCTGCCGTGTTCAACACAACCTTGGGAACATTTCTCAATTATGTGCTAGATAAACTTTCTTTGTGTGTTCGTCTATTACTCGACGTTTTCGGTCTTGCATTTCAACCAGCTTGGCCAAATATGGTCCTTCAACCATAAAACTTACTTCAACCAACCTTTTCGAGTGATAGGGTAGTGTTTTTCTCTATGAGGTATCGCGTCATTAACAAAACTGACCAGGTCTTGATGTCCGAGATATCTCATCGTTAGCAAAATTAATCAGATCAGGTAAAAATGTACCTAAGCATGACTTATTTAACATGGGTCCACTTAACCTTATGTTGTTGTTGCACGCCCCCATTGGCCAGCAGTGCTAGACCAGGTCCATGACGTTATACACCCTCAAAAAATCCAACATCGTCAATGGATCGTCAGTCAAGTCCTGTTTGGAGAGCCCCAGGCACGAGAGGATGTGGTGAGGCGAAGCCTGCTCAGTGGAACAGTTGTTACAAATCTCAAAGATCTTTGATCCTTCGGAAAATTTCATTGATTTAAGGTGACCACTTCGAAAGCGGGCAAGAATAGTTTGGTCCTGCCTATTCAAACCTTGAGCCAGGGAGCCTCCAGGTCGTGAACAGTGATACCATGGGTGCTCTGGGGGGGGGGACATTAAAAGTGGTCTTATTCTTGTGCTTTATTTTTGAGAAGATCTCCAAAAAGGTGAGGGATGATGACGGCACAAAGGCCTCACAAGCACCAGCCTTGGCCAAAGTGTCCGCAATCTCATTTCCCTCAAGTTCGACGTGGGAAGGAATCCACTGCAGATGAATCCGATGCGATATGGAAAGCCGTTTTAACTTGTTGAGTATTGACACTCCAACAATATCTCTCACACTTTGCCAATTGGTCAAGTGCTGTATTGCAATTCTACTATCAAACAGAATTCATATCTCGTTTCCATGGGGAAGAAACACAAGAGATTCAAGGGCTTCATAAATGGCTATTAGCTCACTGCGAAATACTGAACAGTAGTCGGGATTTCTCCACTAACCTTATGACTACGTCTATAGATATAACTGAGGCGAGTCTTCCTTGGCACGATTCAAAACTTTCAATATACAACTGCTGTACCGGCCGTTGTGTAAATTTTTTCTTGGAGTCATTCTTATAACTTTTAAGGTACAACTGATGTACCGGCCATAGCTAAAATTATTCATTAGCACGATTCTTAAAACTTTCAAGGTACAACTGCTGTGTCGGCCGTAGCCTAAATTCTTTCTTGGCGCGATTCTTATAACTTTGAAGGTACAACTGATGTACTGGCCGTGGTCCAAATTATTTCTCGGCTTGGTCACGGTATGACTGCTGTACCAGCCATAGTCTAATAGTTAATACCGGCCTTCGGTTAAAAGTTAATACCGGCCTTCGGTTAAAAGTTAATACCGGATTTGTACTATTGAGTAGGATTAATCCTGTTGGTATTCCTGACGAGGTATCTTGTCACTAATAAATTGTGATCAGATCTTGATGAACGATAAATCTCGTCACATAAAAAAAACTAACCCTATCTTGATCACTTCATAAAAAAAATATTGTCAGCTTCTTTATGATTTATCTTCATTAATCATACGAGATATCTCGTAAAATCCACTTAATATACCTAACTCAAAAAAATTCAATGTAAAATTGTGTAATTTTTCAGGTTGATATTAGTAAGTATGTGCTTAAAAATAAGTAAATGGGTCAATTAAAATACTGATAAAAAATCTCATTAAAATATTCACAAGTATTGAACTATATAAGGATTTGTTATAAAATATCATATCTCTTGAAAAAAAATATATTTAAAATGACTTGGTTAACATATGGTCCTATGTAAATATTTGTCCCCGTAATCCATTTCTGAAACGACAAATATAATAATGTACTTTTTAAAACGTGTATACAATGTACTTGTATAAACGAGTAATATGAAGTACATCTCAATTTCGAAATATTTGAAAAGTTAAAGTGTGTTGTTTTGAGGGTGAGATGAAATTGTATGTTCTCAAAAATAAGTACACTTTTGAAAAATTAAAATACAGATAACTTTTTTCTTCATAACACTTACCTAAGTTTTTATATATAGTATTGTTTTTTTTATACACATTCCTTAAAACCATTCATTATCTTACCATTTGAAAGTGATAAAAGATTTTTTTATTAAAAATATATATGGTTATTTAATGAGAACATTTATTAGTAATATATAACGACTCAGTAGTCCTTACATAAGCGATTTTGCTTAGAAACCAATGGAAATTACCAGTATACCTTAAATAATGATCCAATACATAATTCCTCAAACAGCAGATACAAACATTTTTGCTATAAAACATGTATGCAATATACTTGTACCATTAAAAAGCATCAAATATATATTAATGTTTAAAAAAGTTAAAAGTATTGTTCTTAGGGTAAGATCATAAAGTATGCACTTAAGAATAAGCAAATATTTGAAAAATTAAACTTCTGATAAATGTTCTTGTTATCTAGCACACAAATTTCTAATAAACAATTAGTATAAACTTGTTAAAGAGCAATCTTAACTTCTGAAAAAAAAATGTCCAATTTAACGCAGACCAATAGAAAGTACCGGTCTCCCTTAAACGATAACCCAATACAACATTTCTCAAACAACAGCGATATAAGCATCATTTATCAAATACCATTTGAACTCCAACCGCCCTAAGCACAACGTAACAAAAAACAAACGAGAAAAAAATGATTAATCGCACAACATCTCTCATCTCAATCATACACCCTCCAATGGCAATATGTGCACAACCCCCTTTCCACACGTGAGAACTGCAACAGATGCAGATGAAGGATTTATTTTCTCCAAGATCCTATTCTCGGACAGAAAATTTACTAAAAGGCACGATTTCTCGGGTATTTTTTTTATCAGATTGGGTTTTATTACCGTGTCCCGGATTCAAAGGCCTGTGCATTGTGGTTTAAGATGATTATTTCTCTCTGAGTGTCTATCTATTTAAAATGATCTATGGAATCGTTAAAGCCGTGTGGATGAGAGAAATATAAGTGAGGGAAATTTGGGATTTTGTACAAATGTTACTGTCCGTGGATGATTTATTGCCTTTGGATTTAGCGCTACCATTTTAGGTTATGTTTCTCACTCACACCATTCAAAAGATTTGGGTGTTTTTGTCAACAATTGATTAAAGTTTATTGGGGGACAATGATATGCAAATGCTCATTGATTGTTGTTCTGAGTTGTAATGATTGTAATTAGTAACATAACGCACCCCGGCAAGAAAAGTGACACAACTCAAAATTGCAGAATTCGAGAAACATCAACTTAAAGAATTCTGTAAAACATATTTAAATAGCATAAGCTTCTTTTAAATTTTAGGTAAATATTTATGGCGGTAACTTCTATTGTATTCTATAGAATAGTAATATAACACTCTGGGGCACCGCATACATATTTTTCAATGACATAGCATAAAAAATTTTAATATTTTGAGTTATGTCACTTTTCTTGCCGGGGTGAGATATGTGCATTGTGTTGCAAAATGTGCTCAAAATAAGGTCACCCATTAACTCATAAAAAAAGACTGTATAATTTCAATACACCAAAGAGTACTTAAATTCGTAGATGATTTAGTGCTTTTTTATTTCATATAATACTTTCATACTGCTTCTCACACTATTCAAATAGTATTGTGTGTCATTAAATCGTATTCAAATAATTTTTAATGCTGATTGAGTCATAATAGAATGAAAATAGTTATTGTTAAAATTATACGAAGCGTAATAGATAGCATCAGATTTTATACAATTGTAGGTGTCCGAGCATAATTTATAGCTTTGTATTTAGTGCAATTATTTTTGATTACGTTTCTCATTCACCTTATTCAAAGCAGTTGGGTGTTTTAGTAAACAATTCATTAAAGTTTATTGGATGCCAATGATATTAAAATACTCATTAATTGTTGCTCTAAGTAAAAAAGATCTCGCAATCGGCAACATATGTGCATTGTGCTGCAAAATGTACTCAAATTAAGGTCACCTAACTACTAATAAAAAGTCAGAGTAATTTCAGTTTACAAAACAATACTTATTTTCGTAGATTATTTAGAACTTTTAGATTTAATGGAATAATTTCAGATTGTTTCTCACGCTATCGTGTGTCATTAAATTGTATTCAATTAATTATTAATTCTGATTGGGGTCACGATAGAAGAAAATTAGCTATTGTTATAACTATACGAAGGATAATAGATAAATTGTGCTCTATTTTTCTTAATTGGTTCCAAATAAAAGTTTATAATAAAGCTTTGAGAGCAAGTTAATCTTCAGTCTACCGTAAACTGCTTCATTCCTGGCATGATTTATTACTTTTGGATAAAAAGTAAAACTTTTATACTGTGTTTCTTAGTTAGAACATTCGGAACATTGTTTCTTTAATCAATAATTAATTTCAGTTTATGGGGTCATAGTTTTGTAAAAACACTAACTGCTGATTGTTAGAACTGTATGAATCGTTAAAGACAGATATAAGTATCGGTTTTCAAAATCTCAAAATATGAGCATCTAAAAACTCATACAAAGACAGTGAAACATCAGTTTACCTAAACGTATTTTATTTCGAGGGTGATTTATTGCTTTTAGATTTAATGTAGTCATTTCAGATTATTCCTCACTTACACTACTCAAAAAATTGTCTTTTATGTCATTAAATTGTATGCAAATAACTATTACTGCTATTTGGGTCACTATATAATACAAATAATTATTGTTTGATATTGATAACATATGTGATTGATGAATTGAAAACACATGTGCCGTTTTTTCTAAGTTCTTTCCAAATAAGGGGTTGGTAATAATATGTTTAAAGCAAGTGTAGCTTCACATTAACAAAGCATTCTTCATACTGTGTATGCTTTATTGTTTTTGAACAAAAAGTAATAATTTTTTATTCTTTTTGGCGTTTAAATGATTCAAAACAGTCGTTTCTTTAGCCACTAATTTTCAAGGAAAAAATCAATTACGTACTGTTGATTCGGACACAACAGAGCAAAAATGCTCATTGTTCTACCTATACAAACTATAATCAATTGTATATGTGCTGTGACGGAAACGTACAAAGGGTTGTTAAAATGATATATCAGTTGATACATTCATTTTCAAATTATGGATATATATGTACGGTAACATTATTGTTAACAGTTCTGTGCTCATAGGGCAAACTGTTATAAGTCAATTTTCCCAAAAAATTGAGTAAGTCCCATTCTGTAGTCTGGTTTGTTAATGTTTAGAAGATGGCAAAATGTCGTAAGTCTTTTTTTTTTCAGTTTATGAGAAAACAAAGGTCGAAACAGATGTGATAAGTCAAAAACAACAGAACCACATGTTGAATCTTGAATCTTAAAATTGCTGTCACGAAAAATTAAAAAAATGACTTATAACATTTTGCCATCTGAGCACAGAGTTGTTCCTTTTGTTATTAAATTGTAAAAAAGAAAATAATTACAGTTTATTTGGACACAACAAAGCGAAAATATTTATTGTTCTAACGATTCGAATCATAATCGATTGTCTAAGTACTGTTACAGAGGCGTATAATATGTTGTTAAAGTTAAATATTAAACTATTCATTCGTTATATATGTAGGACTTTCCATCTTGACTCGGTCGTCTAGGGTTCCTTTTTTGCTTTTAAATGACAACAAGAGCTGGAATGCACGTTAAAACCACAAAACAACTTTTATAACTAACAATATAAATACAGCATGCTACATCAACCAACTATCAACATCTCAATCCAATCTGAACATCAATGCAATCTTGACATCAATACAACTATCAACATCTCAATGCAATCTTGACATCAATACAACTATCAACATCTCAATGCAATCTTAACATCAATGCAATCTTGACATCAATGCAATCTTGACATCAATACAATCTTGACATCAATACAATCTTGACATCAATGCAATCTTGATATCAATGCATTCTTGACATCAGTACAACTATCAACATCTCAATGCAATCTTAACATCAATGCAATCTTGACATCAATGCAATCTTGACATCAATGAAATCTTGACATCAATGCAATCTTGACGTCAATGCAATCTTGACATCAATGCAATCTTGACATCAATGCAATCTTGACATCAGTACAACTATCAACATCTCAATGCAATCTTAACATCAATGCAATCTTGACATCAATGCAATCTTGACATCAATGAAATCTTGACATCAATGCAATCTTGACGTCAATGCAATCTTGACATCAATGCAATCTTGACATCAATGCAATCTTGACATCAGTACAACTATCAACATCTCAATGCAATCTTAACATCAATGCAATCTCGACATCAATACAACTATCAACATCTCAATGCAATCTCAACTATCAACATCTCAATGCAATCTCAACTATCAACATCTCAATGTAATCTCAACCATCAACATCAATACAATCTCATAATCAATCAACTATCAATATCAATGCAATCTCAACTATCAACATCAGTACAATCTAATAATCAATCAATTTCAACATCAATACAATCTCATAATCAATCAATTATCAACATCAATACAATCTCCTAATCAATCAATTATCAACATAAATTCGATCTCAGCATTACTGTTAAACTTCACTTTTCACACTTTTTTACAAAGACAGAATATTTACACGCGCTTTATATCCGCGAGAAGTGTAAAAACACTAGCACTGTCAGATTCGAGTTGCCAAGTTGCTAGATTCTAATGTACTCAAGGTTTAAATCTTACTACTCGGCCAAGGCGATATGCCAGTGTCATGACGGGTGGTGGTGGGATTTATTCCTTAAATAATTTCTGTTCACTTTCAGAGTAAAATAATGAGATAACATACCCGTATCATGTTGGGTGTTTGTGGGACAGATTCCTTATAATTTAAACTTGTGCAGTAAGCAAACCTTTATTTTGTGTGTTGGTTTGCGAAGCTAAGACACATTCACACCTAACCCTCACCAAGACGCTATGCTAAAGGAGTATTGGTTCAAGAATCAAACCAAATGGGATTGCGAATCAATCTCCGGGTGTTGGAGAGCGTTGTTAGCCATCAGGAGGCGGAGCCCCCTATTTTTTTAAAAATGCTGTGTAATGACAGAGTTAAACGCATACAAAAAACTTCGTTGTCACTAAAATATAAAATCAAAAGTCTCAACACCGTTAATTTTTTAGTTTAGCATTTAACGTTAATTCCACACATTAAAATAAATCAACAAGTTTTTAATAAAACACAAAATAACATTAATTATTGTTCGATTCCTTGAAAAATATTTTATAGAATCAGCAGAGATGGTGGTGGACAATGACAACCTATCTTTTAAACCTTCCTATCTTAAACGCCGTTCTCAATTTCCACAATGATAATTCCCCCACTTTGCAACATCGGTATCTGTATCAACATTCTTGTTTTCCATCGATACCTCATCCTCTACATTCCTGTCTGTATCATTATATTCTTACTTTTTCTAAATTTCATTTTATTCTTTTTTTTTTCAACATTCTTATCTTTAGCACCTTTCTCGAGTTCTTCAAATGACATTTCTTCCAACTTTTCAAATGCGTACCGATATAATGCCTCGTGTTCCAAAAATGCCTTTTTCTTTTCTATATTCATGTCTGTACCATCATTTTTGCTCTCCCAAAATTCCATCCGTTTCCCGTTTTCCATGTATCTTTCTAGTTTTTCCCAAATACTTCATCGTCCTCATTTTCTAAACTCCCACCTCTATCATCCTTGCTTTTCACAAATGCCATTTTCCTCTAGCTTTCAACACTCTAACATTAATTGCTGTTCTTGCTTCCCAAAAACCTCTTCTACATTTTCAAATATTCCTATCTGTATCATTCTTCATGTTTTCCTAAAATTCCATTTCTCACTGCTTCTCAATATCCCTATCTGTATCACTATATTTTCTTTCCCGAAATGCAATTATTTTCTTCTTTTAAATATTCCTAAACCTGTTTCATCCTTGATTTCACATAAGACTGTTATTTCCATCTTTCTAACATTCCTATGTTTATCATAGTTCTCACTTTCCATAAATGTCATTTCTCTCTCTCTTTCCACCCTAACTGCACCATCTTCGCTTTCCACAGTTGATACTTCTACCCCTTTCTGTATTTCCATACCTGCATTTCCATATCTGTATCTTCATTCTTTCATTTTGAAAAACTATTGCATTTTCAATATCAATCCATCATTATTTCAATTAATTTTTGAATACTAGTACAGTAATTAAGTTAAAATGTACGCCTTCAAATAAATATGTGCATCAATTGTGTGATTAAATATAGACTTAAATATCTTTCTCTCCTGAAACTAATTTATATTTGAATACAAACATAGAATGCAAGTTAAAATGTAGGTCTCCAAAGGGAAATGCTTAGAAATTATGAGTATAAGTAAACCGAATCCATCATAAAATTTATTTATTTTTAATATTTGCACAGTATTCAAATTAAAATGTACTTTTCAAAGATATATTTACAGCAATTATTAAATACATTAAATAGACTTAAATTCATCAAAAACATTTTGTTTTTAAGAAGAATCTGTATTACATTGTTGACTAGATTCGTTCAGAAGCTACTTTATTTTATACTTTACAAACGCGTGAAATTTTACACTACCTGTTTAGTTCCAGGTTATTTCATTTTAAGTAAGCATATGCAAATACATCAGCGACAATATTACCGGTAACAATAGTCTAGACTTAAAAGTATATATCTGGTTAATGAATATTTATGTAGCACATTGTTTCAGAAATTCAATTATCTGGCGTCAATAATTATTTTAATGAAGCACAGCTCTCATAAATTGGCAATTTTTATTTCCCATTCAATGGGGAGTATTTCCAAATATATATTGAAATGGGTTATTTATCCGGGTAAAATCTATGCATAATCGTATCAATTTAAAATATCCAGCTATCTTAATAATGTTAATGTGCATTAAACCGTCGAACCTTGAAATACTTTACAGATTGAATTTGCACTTTTTAATATTTTAAGCTTTGGTAAAAAGGATGAATTGGAAGATTTAAATACAGTTAAAATTATATTTTCTTCAAATTAGTTAAATGAAGGATTTTTCGGAATGAAAAGTTCTAAGATAGAATGATGAGTCGCTTCTTGGAATTATTTGGTTGGTAAATTGTTGATTAACGTCACACTGGATTAATACAACGGGCTATTGATAACGATACGAGATAAATTCCAATGGGAAGATCTGAGGACAACGTAATTTTGAACCACGGTAAGATGATGATGGAATTATTCGGAAAATACTCTACGCGATAATGTACGTTTGAAAAGACTTTATCTTCTTATTCAATTAATATAATGTGCATTTAAAAGGCTTGCTATTTTTATTCAATTAGTATAAATACAATTTTATGCGGTTTTGAGGAACTGAATCTAATTTATCTGTAAAAAAAATATTTTGTACAAACTTTTAACGCAAATTAATTTTTAAAACAGTTTTTATGTTCCGTTAAACTTAACCTATTTCTAAAACTAATTCTATTTTATTGAGTAACTGGATTACAAGCTTCGTTGCAATGAATACTATAGTGATCAAAAAGTTCCTGGAATTCTATCATAAAACAAAAGGTATAAATTTATTGGTCAAATTTTATTACATCTCCTTCAAAACATCTTCATCTATTACCTTCCTTCTCCTCCGACTTCAATTCTCTTGAGCCAATGTTATTTCAAATCGGTAAAACATGCTTTAAAGTCGTTTTTGTGAAACCCCTTGGAGGGTTCGTATCGACAGCTTTTATTGCATCAACGGACTCAAAATGGCGACCACGAAGAGGGAGTTTCACCCGTGGAAATAAGAAAATGTCACACGATGCCATATCAAGTGAATACTGAGATTGTGGATCCGTATTTGTAGAATGCTTTGTCCAAAAAGTACGAGTGATGATGGCATTTTGAGAAGGTACATTATCGTGATGCAAAACCCATGAGCTATATCGCCACAATTATGGTAGTTTTCAACAAATTGCTTCACGCAAACGGCGCAAAACACTTAAATAATAATCTTAATTGACCATCTGGCCAGTTGGTAGAAGTTCATAATGCAACACACCATGACAATCCACGAAATTCTCTAACTTCTTTAAATTTTTTATATCAAATAATGTCGTTTTTGATAACGAGTCGTCAGTGAAAACTTTTTGGCACATTATAATGTGCTTTTAGCAGAAATTGTATTGCGAAAACAAAAATTATTGCATGTTCTTTTCTCATTTACATTCGACGTTTGGGAAAATCACCGAAATGAAAATTCCTCTCTTATTAAAAACAAATTTATTCTCCAGATGATAAAATTAAATAAATCCCCGATTGTTGCCACATGTTTATGTAAATCGTAAATATATTTGTTAAAAGTTAGCAGACGATATCTACTGCAGTGGAAGATGGGGAACAGTGTTACATGAGGTACAGTTGTTGTTGTTGTTGTCGTGTCTATGCATATAGTACTAGTGCAAAAGTTTAGTCCACCAAAAGCCTTTGTGACAAGATCTGCAAGTTCTGGAGCTCGAAGGCTATGGAGGATTTCGATTGGGGGTGCTCCAAGTTGAAAGAGGGAACCGATAATGGCTTAGCAGTCGAAAACATGATCTGGAGTTAGTTGCGATTGGGGACAGTACCTGCAGATGGGATAGGATTTTATATTAGTTCGTGAAATCTTCATGCCTTTGAAATGTCCAGTACGTAGCCTAGCTATTGTAGAGGAGAGGTTTCTTGGGCAGTTTAGATCGGGGATTGTTGTCTTGCTAAAATGCTGGTTGTAGATCCTTCGCCTGGCGACGGCATTCGCATCTGCACAGGTGACTACTCGAGGTTGATCTTTGTCGCGTGCTTCCTTTGCAAGGGCATCTGCACATTCGTTCCCCTCAATTCCAACATGAGCTGGGATCCACTGGAGAGTGCAAGGTATATTTAGTAAATGGAGAAGAGTATTAATTTCTTGCGTTATTGTTGTTTTACCATTATGTATGGCTTCGAGTGCCAAGTGAATTTCATTTTGAAGTGGTAGCAACATCAGCTCCAATTTGTTTATAATCTTGTCAGCCACCTTGTTTTCCAGAAGTCTATGTGTTTCGGAAGAATTTGCATCATTAGTTACATTTCTTTAAGCAAATCTCTAGTTTTGCATCTTAAAAGTAAAATTTTCTGTTTGTAATTAAATTTTTCTTATTCATGAGTGGTGCTTATTTTAAAATGGATAGTATTTTAGTAGTTATATTAATTATGTTTAGGTCCTGTTGTGATAAAAATGAATGATCTAAATTCACATTATGTAATCATAAAACATTTTTTTTTGTTATAAGCTATGTAATATGAGGTGTATTGTTACAGAATGAAACGGGGCCCTTTGTTACCTACATAATTTGTCCAATTAATACATTACAAACAAGTATGTGTTTCACTATGTAAATTTTATTATTCCTATAGCTCTGCATTTTTCATTTAAAGATATTTAATTATAAATATGAACGGTATCATAAATAAATAGGTTAATTTGTCCTAAAGCCTTTTCTCTATATAGGTTTGCATATCGTTTTCAGTTATCTTTACAATCTTTCTTTATATTATTAGCAGTTTTCTTTTGTTAATTCATTCTAAACATTCACAAGCTAACGAAATTGTGTATCCACAAGAAGTAAGGCCTTTCCATATAGCCACTTCACGAAAAACTGCACAAAGTAGACGACATGTGAACTGTCGGATCTTGCTTGATACGCCAGTTAAAAATATGATTAAAGAGGAAATATTGAATAGGTAAATAAACCAAACACTAAACAGAACGAAATTCCCAAGAAACCGGCCAAAGTGAACCTGAAGCATAAGCCTACCGAGAGATCATCAACAAAAGATGAAGATTCACCGTCTTATACTGCTGCTGATGTTAAAATCTCTTTTTCAGAATTGAAATAGGACATTGCTATAGAGTCTGATCCCTTAAGAATTAACAATGGTGATTATGTTACAGTTGAAGAATTGCACCTTAAAGAACATTCAATTCACTCTTTTGGTTAAGTCGCAAATCAGAATACTCTTCATTTTGAAGTTTTGTACGTCAAAAGAATTTTTCCATCTGATCAGCTTTTTAGAAATGCTAGTTTTCCCTGTGGATTTAATTTCCTATCAAAATCTAAAATAAGTTTACAATTTCTTTAATCGTATTTTATCATCTCTAACTGTAAGCCAGGGCTCGAAATACCCGGGTACACATGAAAATAAAATTGTGCACCTAATTTTTCCCGCTAGATGCACGCAGTGCACCTAACGTTAAAAAAAGGGGTGAAACGTGTTATGTTATTTTGATGTTTGAACAAAATATTAATATTGACCTCTCTAGCTCTAAAGGAATGTAATTAAAATTCCTAAATTCGGCATACTATGTGAAAACAAAATCGCTGGGCCGTAACGGGTTTATACAGAAGGAAGATTTACTTGTGCCACTGCCACCAGAACTTTCCGATGATCGAAACATTTGCTAGATGTCTCTGTTGAAACGACTGTCGCGACACCCTTGCGCCGGAGAATTTAGGTGTTTAAATATTTTTATTTACTATCTACTACTAACATATATAAACATACCCAAATAATAAAATAGTTTACACTACATTTTCCTTATGTTCCATGCCCTTATGTTACGTTTTTTTTAATGGCCACTTAAAATATAACTGGTGCACCTAATTTAAAAACTTAGGTGCACCTGCATTAAAAAATCTATTTCGAGGCCTGCTGTAAGCTACAGTCATTGATAATGTTTTGTTTTCTCAACTGTGTAGGCCATAACAATAAAGATTGTTATAAAATTTTATTATTTCTTCTTTATAATTATCCTCACATTTAAAGCTGTTCAACTATATGTAAATTAATCAAATGTGGTATTTTATTTTAGGCTTGCTTAAAGAATCATTAGATATCTGTATATTTCAATTTAAATGAATTTAATAAAATCCCATACTTTAAATCAGATGATGCTACTTTAATGTAACACTGTATCCCACAGTGTTAAACACTGTACCCCGACAATGAGGCACAATGCTACAATGTACACCATTACGAAAAACATTAAATACTGTAAATAACTGTAACTCTTTTTAATTTTGATGATATGTAACATGCATGTAGGAGATCAAAGATAATTTTAAAGACTTTGTTTGCTTCATATAGATGCATATATTGATGTCACAGCTGAAAATAAAACGTGTGTAACACTGTGCCCACATTTCCTTATATTTGTATTTTTTTTTAAAGCATTGCGGATTTGATCACAGTAGTATGTATTAATTTTATTTCCATTTACAATCATTTGCAAACTGAATCTTTAATATTACAGTAAAACTTTTAGTACGCCCAAATCCACAAACTATTAAACAACCTGGTGGTTCTCTCGACGAGGTATCTTGTCATTAGTAAAACTGGCCAGACTTTGATGAACAAGATACCTCGTCATTAGAAGAACAACTGACTAGATATTGATATCGTCATCATCGAAAAATCGTCAATATCTTTATGACAGATATCTCCTTTTCAGCATACTTGGTTAAAACTTGAAGTATAAGATATCTCGTCAAACCAACAGGAGAGATTATTAAATTTATCGATTCATCATCTATCATAATGTATTTTTACTTTAAAAAAAGGAAGTATCAAAATATCAAGTAATGAATAAATCCTTGTGAACATAGCTCAGTCATTTCTACGGATGGTAATTACCTTGTCTTTTTAATAATGTAACTTCAAACATGAAACTTGATGGATAACTTACACTAGCAAAGCCTTCCATAGCTGTTCCTGGTTTATTTTTTCTTCCGCAAAACTGTCCGTTTCATATTCTATTCTAAATAAAAACTCGTAAAATTAAGCTAGTTTCTATTTAAATTATCGTAATCATGTTGAATGTTAAACGTGTGGTGGTCAAGAAATTCGGTGAAATTGAATCCATCCATCATAATTGAAATGTTCTCGACACATTCAAAACTGCTGAAATAGAATACTAAAACACACATTTAAACTGATTGATAAAATGTATTGATTAGCACCTAATTGATGCATATATGGCAAGTTCTTACAAAAACCATTTTTAGAACAGTAGAAATATAATTGATGAATAAAGCTATTAATTTTGAAAACAAAGTTAAACATTAACACTGCTTAGACTCGACATAAAATGCTAATTAATTAATTTTAAAATAATAAGATATACTCATTTTGCATAAATAATGTTTCCTGGCACCTTAAAATTATATTATTTTGCGAATATACTTCAGAAAATGGAAAGGGAACGCAATATGGGACATGTTCCATATTGCATGCACCATTGCTTTGGCAGAGAAGTTTTATATGTTTTGAGAATAAATTAATTTTGAGAATAAATTAGAAAATTCACAGCAAAAAAATTTTATGGTGAAGCTTAAAATAAAAATATTTTTGTTCTTATTTTCTCTTATATCCCAAAAACATTTTAAACACTTCAAAAAGCAATACAATGTTTTTATTTTAAAAAAAAGGTTGATCGACAGATGATCAAAGTTTACTATGGTTAATATATCTAGGTAGAATTATATTTATAAATATATAATGTACAAATTTTTATAGCTTTAATAATTACGTGTGAAAATATATTGTGTGCACTTTCAATACGTAAATAAGTATTCCACTAACATACGATGCTCAGAAATTGATACTATTTCTTTATTGTAAATGGCAACAATCTGATACAAACAGTATAAAACTCAAACAATCTCAACTCAGATAAAATCAATAAAGATTATTTTCCTCTGATATATTGCATAACACCATATATGTATCGGTGATTATGAAAGTGGTCTAAGTTAAAAAAAAATGTAAACAATTAGTTTATTACTAAATTCGCATAACCATTACAAAAATCGTTTCTACAAAAATATTCCTGTGTTTTTTTTATATTATAAGTGGAAGCATTATCGGAAATAGTTTGTAACACTGCTAAAGTTTGAACAGTGGGATGCCAACACAGGTGTTTCCTCGTTATCAGACCGTGATTCAAGGTAAGTAATTTTAATTAACGTCGTACAAGAGCAACACAACGGGCTGTTGACGACAATCTGGGATCCATTCCCTTAGGAAACGATCCGAGGACAACACCACGTAATTTCGAACCACGGTCAGATGACGAGCCAACACTTGAACTGGCTTCTCACTCTCCAAACTTCCACACCAACCGAACGTGAGGACTTTCGGCCACGACAGATTTAAGTTGCACCAGCCGTTTCTACATCATATGCTCACAAAAATCCATCCACTGACCAGGATTCAAACAGGAACCTTCCTATCAAGAGGCTAGCATCTTAACCACCTGACCGGTTGGTCGGCCCGTGATTAAAAATTACGTGTTGCTGTCGTCGTACCTTTCCCTTGGGGGATTGATCCCGGACCGTCGTCAATATTCAAATGCAAAATTCAAAAATTGGGAGATACATCGTATCTAGATAAATTTTATATTTATTTCCAAGTACACAAAGGGCATATCGGTGTTTGTATTTCCTATAATTAAATTTACGCTCATGTCCATAAATTAAGGGTAATTCAGAATCACATGTCAATCGAAGTCTAAAGTAAAAGTTTCACATGTAGAATTATCGCACACTTCTTCAATAATAATATCTAAATTACAGGAAGCCATCAGATGACGCCGATAGTACGTCACAATAACGAGAGTGTAAGAGGTGTATATAAGGAATGGTAGCAAAGATGTAAAATTGTTCACAAGCGTTCTGTAAGCCGCTCAGTGCCACAACCGAATAGTTATGGAACAGAGGACGCATGTCGATGATTTTTTACATAGTAGAATTATCGGCTGCCTAGAATGTGGGCGTACTCAGACGGAAGTTTCAGTGGAACTTGGAATCGCCCAAAGAGTCATCTCTAGGCTTTGGCAACGATTCCAAAATGATGGAAATGTCAGTAGACGTTATAATACAGGTCTCCCCCCTAGTTACAACGCCGAATGACGATCAGTATTTGACAGTAACTGCAAAAAGAAGCAGACGGAGCACAGATTCCGACCTTTCTCGTCAGCTATCTTCAGCCACGGGGTACGACAGTTTCAAGGCAAATCGTTTACAGACGCTTGGGACATGTTGGTGTATATGCTCGCAGGTCTGTCAGATATGTTCCGCAAACGCAACTCACTGTCGCCTGCGTTATGTCTGGAGTAGAGAGCATGTATTGTGGACATCGTCACACATCGTATGCTCGCAGGCCTGTCAGATGTGTACCGCTCAAGACAACTCACTGTTGCCAGCGATTAGCCTGTAGTAGAGAACATGCAATGTGGACATCGTCACAGTGGGCTTGTGTGATGTTTTCCGACGATTCCAAGTTTAGCTTGCAGTCTGATTCGCGCCGACGTTCATATGGAAAACGCCAGGTACCCGCTACCACCAAGACAACATCATTGAACGACAATGTTACGGTGTTGCAGGATTGCTCGTTTGGGGCAGAATTACACTGGGCTCCAGAACAGATCTACATGTTCAAATCGGAACCATGATAGGCCAAATTTATCGGGACATCATTCTGGAAAAAACATGTACGTAAGTTTAGGGGTGCAATGGCTGCACAATTTGTGTTTATGGATGACAACGCCCGTCCTCACAGTATAAACATTGTAAACGAATGCCTTGAATCTGAGTATATCATCCGTATGTAATGGCCAAAATTCTCACCTGACTTGAATCCGATAGAGCATGTGTGGTACATGCTTGGTTGACTAGTTTCAGCCCGTCAACAACCTCCTACATGTGTACCGGAACTTCGGAGAGCATTGCTTGCTGAGTGGAGTGATCTTCCCCAAGATATAAACTCGATAATTTGATCCTCAGCATGCCTTGGCGTTGTACGGACTGTATTTCATCGTCTGGGAGACATACAATGTATTAACCATCATACAAACCTTGTCTTGTAAGTTTTTGTGAGGTCGATTTTTTTGCAACTGTTCCAGTGAGCAAATATCGTAGTTTTCATGAATGATATCATACATACATTATCTTTTTAGTTATTTATCTTTTGTTTAATAAATGGACTTTATTAATAAGTCACGTTTTGTTTTGTTTCTGAACTTTTATTTGCCCGAGCTGGCATTATCCTTAATTTATGCACATTTGTGTAAATAAAGTATCAGATGTGAGTGCAGGCACTGTTGTCATAATATATAAACTATTTATTAACTATAGCAACGATGTAAATATAGTAACACTATAATTGATATAAAAGGAAGAGTCGCACTTTAAGACTCTTTCCTTAGGTTCAATGCAACTTCTTCGGTTTCTTTTAAGTCATTTTCTTTCTATGACTTATTTTTGAGCATATTCACAGCCAAGTGAATCCGTATAATTTCTCGCGCTAAGTAGAAATTGGTCTAGGGAAGTTCTAGTAGTCGAGGGAAGGAATGAATAAACATTTTTCGAAGAAGTGATCGTGTTTTTATTTCTAGACGAAGTTTGATTTTTAAGTGTGTGTATTTTCCATACACTGTATTAAAATTAGAAATTAATTTAGAAAGAAGTACGAAAAAAATAACGGTCCATGCTTTTAATTAATTTTATATTTCATTTCGTAGATAGGCAGTTGAATTTATGGCACGCTGGAGTAACATAACGGGTTATTCATTTCGTTAGGTGGTAGGTAGTTAATTTAAGTTGTATTGGAGAAAAACATTGGGCTTTTGGTAATGGTCTGGGATCATTCTCAAAGGGAAAGTCCGAAGACAAAACCTCTTAATTTTCAACCAAAATCAGATGACGAGGTCATTACCTGCGCAGGCACCTCACTCTTGAAACTTCCACACCATGTCAATATGAGTACATTTGAGACCACCATGCCCACGCCCTAGTACAAGGCGGTATTTGGTTGGATTGAGTGTCGAACTTGCGACCCTCCGGTTGCTAATCTGCTACTTTTCCAACAATGCAAGGGCGGCCCCATTTGAAGGTATGCAAACTACTTATTAATACGCGTATCTTTATGAATAACAATGGAGTATTAATACATTGAAAATTTTCGACCTATTTCAAGTTATTTATCCGTTATGGGCCCTTTTAATAGAAAATCAGTGGTTCTCGCGTTTGGCGTCCATTTGTATGGTGTGCCCATACTACGTACAATCCGCTGGGTGCCATTTCATGATACTTTGCATACTGTGAGTACTTACATTCATTTAGTGATTGAACTTTGTTTCTTTGGTCTGTGTGGTCTTCCCGTTATACGACTGCTTTTGCCTGGGCGTAAGTTCAAGTACATCATATAATTTGTTCATATTTCAAAATAATGTTCTAAATAACATAACAATGTTCTAAATATCATAACAATGTTCTAAATATCAAAACAATGGTCTAAATTTCATAACAATGCTCTAAATATCATAACAATGTTCTAAATATCATAACATTGATAATCATAACATTGATAATCATAACATAATAAATATCATAACATGAACATAACAATGTTCTAAATATCATAACATTGATAATCATAACATAATAAATATCATAACATGAACATAACAATGTTCTAAATATCATAACATATATAATCATAACATAATAAATATAGTAACATGCACATAACAATGTTCTAAATATCATAACTATGTTCTAACTATCATAACAATGTTCTAAATATCATAACAATGTTCTAAATATCATAACAGTGTTCTAAACATCATAGCAATGTTCTAAATATCATAACAATGTTCTAAATATCATAACATTGATAATCATAACATAATAAATATCATAAAATGAACATAACAATGTTCTAAATATCATAACATATGTAATCATAACATAATAAATATAGTAACATGCACATAACAATGTTCTAAATATCATAACATATATAATCATAACATAATAAATATAGTAACATGCACATAACAATGTTCTAAATATCATAACAATGTTCTAAATATCATAACATTGATAATCATAACATTGATAAACATAACATTGATAATCATAACATTGATATTCATAACATTGATATTCATAACATTGATAATCATAACATTGATAATCATAACATTGATAATTATAACATAATAAATATCATAACAATATTCTAAATATCATAACAATGTTCTAAATATCATAACATTAGTAATCATAACATTGATAATCATAACATAATAAATATTATAACATGCACGTAACAATGTTCTAAATATCATAACATATATAATCATAACATATATAATCATAACATAATAAATATCATAACATATATAATCATAATATAATAAATATCATAACATATATAATCATAACATAATAAATATCATAACATATATATAATCATAACATAATAAATATCATAACATGCACATAACAATGTTCTAAATATCATAACTTATGTTTTAGTTTATTGAAAACATTTTAATGTCATTTGCTTACTAATTCAGACAAGTGGTATGATAAAACATCTGAGTAGGCACACTTAAATCATACATAATTTCGTAGAAATAAATATTACAAACACGTCTAAAGGTAGTTTGAAAAATTATTTTCCTGAGATTTAAGCTCTGTGGGCATTTTTCAGTGAAAGAGAAAAGTAGTCTTTCCTCTTTGGTAACTTTTTCAATCGATAGTTAACCAATTCAAACCGAGTAATATCGGGTAATTATGTTAATACTCTATATAAATAGTAGAGGCAGAGGTAGAACAGTTGGAAGAGTAACGGATTGATAACCAGAGGGTGGCGAGTTCGAATCGAACCAAAGACCGTCAGCACGAAGTGGTCTGGTGCACGTTAAATCTGTACTAACCTTAAATATCTTCACGTAAGCGTGAAATGTAAGTTGGAAGAGTGGGGTTATCAGCTCAGGTGTGACCTTATCATGACTATGATTAAAAATGTCTTTCCATTCCGGTTTGATCCCGGAACGTCGCCAATAGTCCGTTCTCCAGTGTGACGTTGATTAAAATACCTACTTAAATCCCAGAAAACCTTTGTAGAATTATTGCCTGATAAGTCAATTTTTTAGACGTATTGACTGTATTTACTTGAAAAGTGTTTTAAAGGGGTTATTAAAATTTGGAGAGTGTGACCGTGGTTCAAAATTACATGGCGTTTTCTTCGGATCTTTACCATCCGGTTTGACCCCGGACCATCACCAATAACCCGTTGTGATGTTCCAGTGTGTGAGACGTTAAATAAACTACCTATCTATATATATAACAATAAATAATGTATGGAATGCGAATTGTAACATTGCAACTTCAGGTATCTAAGACTCAAAATGTGAAAAAAATTTTAAAAAATTATTATCTTAAAAAATTATATAGATCTCTCTGAATAAAATGACGCCTCAATTTTGTTTCTACAAAACGTAGAACCGGAAATATTTAAATTTTTATAAACATAACAGCTGCAAATCCAACGAGCCTTCATATTATTAAACGCTCTTTTCCTCCTTTTGTGTAAAATGGGAGGAATTGTAAATTGTTTTTGTGTAAAATGGGAGAAAGGAAAAAACACTTTAAAGAACTACTTGTCATAAATGAACGAAATTTTTAACATTTATTTTTCAAATGTATTCCTTTAATTCGTCTTCAGTAATGGGTATATCTATATTAGTTTTTTTTCTATAATTTTTCGAATTTTGTATACTATTAGTTTTATAAAGTTTTTAAACAAAATGTTTTTTTTAATTTTTTCTAATTACTTTAACCAAAAATCACGAAACCAATTTATAGTAAGAACTCTTAGAAGTTAATTAATGCAAAAATGAAGTGATTTGTTATAAAATATTTTGCGATATATCACTTTTGCCCAGTGTCAAAATTTTCACATTTTTTAATTTTAATAAATAAAATTTTAAAGTTTTAAAAATATTAAATAGTTGTTATAATTTCAAAATACAATGCATACCTAAAGAAAAAATTTCAGAACAAAAACTTTAAAATCGAAGATTTTAGAATTTTGAATCTTAGACACCCTTAAAAACACTTAAAAAAACTAGGGTTAATGCTACGCTCATATCTGCTGGTTACAATATAATTTTGATTAATGAGTCGTACTTCAAGATACCACCGCATGAGCTAGCACTGTTATGATCGATCTACGCAGCGCAGATTATTAACTGCAGTTTACCTTGAACCAAATCAACAAAGAAGTTTCTTCCGAGCAGATGTACTCAGCCATCGGTCTTCCTAATTGCTTTTATCGTCATCCATTAGACGGTCAACAGCTTGCTTCCGATATTTACGCTGGAATCATGGAAACTCTATCAAAACAGAAAAACAGTACAGTCAGCTTCATCTGTTCTGAATAATACATTCCTGCCGCGAGCGATATACTAACGTCTGTGCACTGAACTCAAGCAAATTGAAGTATTATAAAACAATGTTAACAATTCACACCATGTACACCAAGTCGCCTGGCTTCTTTAACTGACCCCTTTGAGAGATTCTTGACATTTTATCTACCCCTCTCGATTTTATTATTAACTAATTACACTCATGTCCATAAATTAAGGATAACTCAGAATCACACGGAAATCGAACTCTAAAGTAAAAATTTCACCTGTAGAATTATCGCACACATTTTCAAGAATAATATCCAAATTACAGGAAGCCATCAGATGACGCCGATAGTACGTCACAATGACGAGAGTGTAAGTGAGGTGCATATAAGGAATGGTATCAAAGAAGTAAAATTGTTCACAAGCGTTCTGTAAGCCGCTCAGTGCCACAACCGAATAGTTATGGCACAGAAGACGCATGCCGATGATTTTTTACGTGGTAGAATTATCGGCCGCCTGGAATATGGGCGTACTCAGACGGAAGTGTCAGTGGAACTTGGAATCGCCCAAAGTGTTATCTCTAGGCTTTGTCAACGATTCCAAAATGATGGAAATGTCAGTAGACGGTACAGTACAGGTCTCCCTCGAGTTACAACGCTGAATGACGTCCGGTATTTGGCAGTAACTGCAAAAAGAAGCAGACGGAACACAGCATTCGACCTTTCTCGTCAGCTATCTTCAGCCACGGCTGAGACAGTTTCAAGGTAAGCCGTTTACAGACGTTTGGGACATGTTGGTATATATGCTCGTAGATCTGTCAGATGTGTTCCGCTCACGGCAACTCACTGTCGCCAGCGCTTTGCCTGGAGTAGAGAGCATGCAATGTGGACATCGTCACAGTGGCTTTTGTGATGTTTTCCGATGAGTTCAGGTTTAGCTTGCAGTCTGATTCATGCGGACGTTCATAAGCATGCTTAGGCGTAGTGTGGCCTGTATTTCATGGTCTGAGAGACATACAATGTATTATAACCATCCTATCTACCATATCATGTTAAGCTTTTGTAAGGTCGATATTTTTTGTAATTGCTCCAGTGAAGCAAAAATCGTAGTTTTTATGAATTGTATCATACATTCACCATCTTTTTTGTTCTTTATCTATTGTTTACTAAATGATCTTGATGAATAAGTCAAGTTTGTTTTGTTTCTGAAGCTTTATTTGTCGGAGCTGGCATTATCCTTAATTTATGGACATGAGTGTATATTAGTGCAAACAAAAACGACTATTATGTGAGTGTTTAAATTGTTTATTGTATGGTTACAGCATTTATTGTGTATGTATAATATACCAGTATATTATAATGGTTTAACGTCTAAGGAAAACTTTTTGTCTTTGATGTCCTTAACCTTACACACTTGATTGGAGAAATATATAAATTATGAAATTTATTTTAGGTAACAAAATAACAGTAATGCAATTGTTTATACATGAAAATTAGACTTTTAGCCTTAGAAAACAATCTCTCTCTCTCTCTCTCTCTCTCTATATATATATATATATATATATATATATATATATATATATATATATATATATATATATATATATATATATATATATATATATATATATATATATATATATATATATATATATATATATATATATATATATATATATATATATAGTAAGCTCTCTCCAAGCAGTGTCACACTACGAGATAGCTTGCTATTTTTATTTTTAAGTACTGCGCTGTGCGATATTGCTGATGTCTCACGATGAATTAAAATTTTACTTGTCTAAAAGCAACCTGGGGAATCAATCCAAATTGGAAGACGTATGTCGAAACGCTTACTCTCCTTACAAAATGCTAAATATTGAATAAACATAAAGTGCTTAAATATAAGAATAATTTCATTCTTGACAAAATAATTTTTTTTATATCCATCGACTCATACTTGTTAAACTGGCCTATGCTTATATTAAGATCAAAAAGTCCATCGACTGCAGATGTTCATCACCACTATAAAAGACTATAGAAAATCGAACGAAAAAATAGCATTATTCTTTCAATTTTCTTTTCTTTCATTATTCTTTTTGCCATTCTATCCCACGCTCACAAAAGGTTTCCTTTCCTTCATAGAATAAAGACACTTCTGTTCTAAAGATAACTGCAAATAGGAAAATTTTTAACTGAACTATGTGACTTTTAATCCATCGTTTTAGGGTTTCTTTAATCATTTTCATTTATATTGTGTTTCATGTTCATTGCAGCGTGACTAATGTATCGAGTACATGTAGTGTAATTACCAAGCTCTCGAGATTTTTTAATGTCCTCCTAACTAATTTCTTACCATCAACCATAAATAAAAGGTACATCATGATGATAAAATATTAACTTTTAGACCCATACATTCCATACAAATGTTTACCATTCATTCAGAATTCTAATTGATTCAACTGAATGTTGCCTTAAACTGATTTAAATAAAGAAAATAGTATTGACGATTTGTGAAACCATTTTGTGTATCCATCGACTGCTATTTGTTAAACTGTGCCCATCCTTATACTAAGTCCAGTTAGTCCATTAACTGCAGCTGTGCGCCATCGCCATTGAAGACTATCGGAGATTGAACGGAAAAAAAAGCATTATTTTTCTTTCAATTAGCGAGCCGTAGTCAGCAGAAGCCATAACGGAGGACTTAAATATTTCACGCGCTATCTCACATCTAATCAAGCTTCCCGTTCCTTCATAGAACAAAGACCCTGAATTCCAGTATCCAGTGCCTTTATCATTTTCTTTAATGGCTTCCCGAAGAAAAAAAACTGCATTATATCACACCTGGTAACTAGCTGAAAAAGCATCACTCTTAAACAAAAGCAGTTAAGCAAGATTTTCCTTAAAACCCAACATACTCCCGGCATTATGCTTAGGGTTAAGAATGGGGTGGAGATATATGATAAAAAAAAAAGTTCTTTTGTTTCCTTCAAGATAAAAACAAGACCCCGCAAGAAGTGCGGCTATAAAAAAAACCGCCAAGTTTTCTTCCCTCTTGTTGTTTAAAACTATTCAAAGTTTATTTTTTTATACTTTAGGAGGAAATAATGAAAAAATGCGCTGGGAAAATTGAACA
The DNA here is from genome assembly GCA_947359465.1 of Metellina segmentata. NCBI lineage: Eukaryota > Metazoa > Arthropoda > Arachnida > Araneae > Tetragnathidae > Metellina > Metellina segmentata. The sequence continues at coordinate 65,322,596 of OX375883.1, forward strand.
AATCCCCATAGTAAACTTTTGATGGATGATAAAGTATGGAAGTAAAACTTTGAGACGTTTATCAGCGAGTGAGACTGAGTTAGGCTTCGTACGTTCGACGTAAAAGAAGTAATGTTCTGGCTCATATATAAATGCCGAGAAAACCAGAATGGATTTCTGATTATTTTCAGTACGATTTCAATTCATATTTCAATTTATGGATTAAATTCTTTCAAAATCTTGGACTCTAAATTAAGTTATTGCACTTAAAGTGGGTTATGTATAAAGTTCTTGTATCTAAAATGAATCATGGGTTAAGTGCTTGCACCGAAAATGGATTATGGATTATGTTCTTGCACAAAACATGAATCTTATTGGTAATTATTTCTTATCAGATATGATATATGATACAATGTTGTTTAAGTAGTAAACTTTCGATGGATGATGATAATGTATAAAAGTAAACCTTTCAGACGTTTATGAGTTTCAAATCTTCGTACTTTAGACTCAAAAGAAGTAATTTTCTGGCTCACATATAAATTCCGAGAAAACTAGAATGGCTTTCTGATTATTTTTTCACTACTATTTCAATTGATATTTCAATTTATGGATTGAATTCTGGCAAAATCTTGGATTATAGATTAAGTTTTTGCACTTAAAGTAGATTATGTATAAAGTTCTTGTATCTAAAATGAATCATGGGTTAAGTGCTTGCACCGAAAATGGATTATGGATTACGTTCTTGCATAAAACATATTTTGTAGTGGTAATGATTTCTTACCAGATATAGCTTATATGTTGTTGTTTATGTATTAAACTTTTTGATGAATGATAAAGTATAAAAATAAACCTTTGTGAGACGATTATGAGCGGTTAAACTTTGTATGTTAGACACAAAAGAAGTAATGTTCTGGCTCACATATAAACGCCGAGAAACTCTGTATGGATTTTTGATTATTTCTTAGTACGATTTAGATGGGTATAATAATTTAGGTATTCTTGAAGTAGAGAAAAGTGGATTCTGGAAAAAGTTCTTGCTCGAAAAGGGAAATTAGAATGCAGTTCTTGCATCTAAAGTGGGATATGGATTAGTTCTTGCACAAAATATGGATCTTATTATTGGTAATGATTTGTTACCAGATATGATGGCTTATGAATTCTTGCCTATGTGGTAAACTCTTGATGTATACTAAAGCATGTAAGAAAAACTTTTGAGACGTTTATGAACGAGTGAGATTTGGTTAGATTTCCTACATCAAACTCGAAATAAATAATGTTCTGGCTTATACAATATACTAAATCCCAGGAAAACTAGAAAGGTTTCTAATTTTTTTTCAATACGATTTTAATGGATATTTAAATTTATAGATTAATTTTTCAAGAAAATCTAAAGTGTATTATGTATAACGTTCTTGGGCTAAATATGGACCTTGTTATTGGTAATGATTATACTATGGTTTATGCATTGTAATCAGTATAGTAAACTTTAGATGATGATAAAATGCGGAAATAAAACTTTAAGACGTTTAGAGCTTTCACGTTTGATTATTAGTTAAAACTTTCTGGTACACATATTAATGCCAAGAAACCCAGAAGAGATTTATGATTGTTTCCTGAACAACTTGATTGATATTTTAACGTATAGAATATGTGTAACGTATACACGAAAAGAGTGTATAATATGAATTTATTTTCTTGCACAAAATATGGATTTGATTATTTATAATGACAATAATATTGATAACGATAATGAAATTGATAACCATGATCAGATGATTTGATTTGATGGTTTATAAAATATTTTCACCAATGAAAACTTTTGATGGATGATAAGGTTTAAAAGAAAACCTTTGAGATGTTTATGAGCGATAGAGACAGGAAGTGTGGCTTCGTATATTTGACTCAAAAGAAATACCGTTTTAGTATCCAAATAAAGGCCAAGAAACCCAGAAAGTATTTCTAAATACTTTCTCATTATGATTTAGATGGACATTTCTATTTATAAATTAGTTCTTACACGAAACGTGATGAAAATATGTACTTGATAGTGACTCATTACCAGACGTGATGGTTTATTTAATGTTTAATGATAAGAAATAAAAATTAAGTGACTTATAAGATTGTAAAAGTAAAATTCAGCCAATATTTCACTGACTTTTAAAGTGGAAAACTTGATTCCAACATCCTCCTTTGATCTTTTGATATCCTATGGACCCCACTTTTTTATATCCTATGGACTAGGGATGCGACATCGACCGCAAAACATCGATGTTTTTAATTCATTGTATTTAAACTCCCTATCCCCATTTCTTAAAACTGATTTAGCAACTAGTGATGCTACATCCACAGCAAAACATCGATGTTTTGAAACTTTGATGTTCGAAATTAAAACATCGATGTTTTGAAACTTCGATGCTCGAAATTAAAACATCGATGTTGATAATACATCGCCCCTAAACCATCGATGTTTTTAAAATTCAGTGTATTTAAACTTTTTTGCCCATTTTTTAAAACCGGTTAAGCACCTAGTGATGCAACATCGACGACTAAAAAGCGATGTTTTGAAACATCGGTGTTCAAAATTACAACATCGATGTTGGTAATGCATCACCCCCAAACCATCGATGTTTTTAAAATTCAGTGTATTTAAACTGTTTTGCCCATTTCTTAAAACTGGTTTAGCACCTAGTGATACGACATTGACACCAAAACATCGAAGTTAAAAATTAAAACATCGAAGTTGATAATGCATCTCTCCCAAACCATCGATGTTTTTAAAATTCAGTGTAATTAAACTTTACCCCCATTTCTTAAAACTGGTTTAGCAACTAGAGATGCGACATCGGTTCCAATACATCGATGTTTTTTTATAAAACATCAGTGTTATGAAAACATGTACATCGATGTCGCATCCTACTTTTCAAACCCTTCACCCTTGATCACTTTGATCTAAAAATATGTTCAATTTGCTGATTATAAAAATTATGCTACTTGGCTATTTTTAAAATTCTTATAACGGTACTTTTTTTCATTTAAAAATAAAACATCTACAACGTAAAAACATCTACAAGCATAAACACTGATGTTACAAAAACATCGACTCTAACACATCGATGTTTTTTTAAAAACATCGATGTTTTGAAAACATCGACAACGATGTCGCATCTCTACTATGGACCCCGTTTTTTGATTACTCCCCCCCCCTCTTCTACTAAAGGCATAATTAAATCTTAGCATAATTTCTGAGGAAGATAAATTACTCTAATTAATCTCAATAACTTACATATTAAAATCTAATTATAATGATAAGACGAATATGCTGTTAACCAAAGCACTTACAAATTCATTGCATATGCATTATTAAATTTCCACTCCCAAACGCGTCTAATGGTCCATGCTTTTGAAAACATTATCAAGCTCACTTAAAGCAATATAACCTTTTATATACTTCAAGCATGAAACTTAGACAGTTTTCTCTAAGTACATGTTTCTTCTTATCACTCTAATTGGACTTTTATTTCTAGTTAAGGAAATAATTTCAAAAATACATCCACTAGTAAAGGATACTCCAAGTTACCAAAGTGTCTCATTTATTGGCTGTCAACCTACACTTTCTACTGTTAAGTTTTTCTTAAACTTGAGGACCGCCGTAACTACTTTTTTCTTCTACGTCAAACTATTTGTACTAAATCTCTACTCACATCATTCTAGTCTTGTAGGAACTTAACTAATGAACAAACGTGAGAGTGGTTCTAGCATACCAATTTTATCCCTTTTAATGAGGTGGTTAATCGTCTAGGAGTTTCATTTCTTTTGTTTTCGAGATACCAATTTTACCAATGACAAATACTTAAGATTTAAATTATAATTAAGCCTTTCCAAGAAGTTTGCTTTCTTTTGGGAAAAATTGTCTTGCCTTTTATTACCACTAGCTAGGTTTATTCTCTGGGTGGTTGATTTGGCGTATGGAGTAAAAACACGTCCCCATTACTTATTTATTTATTTATTCATGCTTCAAAACTTTACATTCCAGTTACATGACAGAGAAAACAAATTATACATGAACTACATTATTAAAGTACAAAAAAAATTACATAATAGTGACAAATTAAGAATAAATGTAGGTAGGTGTAGTTTAATTAACGTTGCAGTAGAGCTATATAACGGTCGATTGGCTGCGGTCCGGGATCAGTCCTGAAGAGAAATATCTGAGGTCAAAACTTCGTAATTTTGAACCACGGTCCGATGACAAAGTCAACAATTGAGATGGAGCCCCATTTTTCGCACTTCCACGTCATACCAACGTGGTGACACTTGAGGCCATAACATATTTAACGTGCACCAGGCCCCACTTACTGAACGTTTTATGGTTGGATCGAGTCTTGAACTAGAAACCTTTCGTTGCTAATCAGTTACTCTTCAAGCCGTCCTACCTTCTCACCATGAAGAAACAAATCACGATGGAAACACCAACCAAAAGAAAAAATAAAATATTCAATTCTTAATTTTTTTTAAATTTAAGTTAAATTTAAGTTACTCTTCATTCAAAAAGTTAAGTATAAAATTGAAGCACAGCTTATTTTAAAAGTAGCTACGGGGTGCATTATGAAAGTAATGCACATTTTTTGGGGAAAATAGATTTATTGATCCAATTGGTACAAATGGTTAAAATTCTTCAAAATAGTCCCCTTGTGCATCAATACACCTGCGGAGACGATTCTGCCACGCCTGGAAGGCACCCTGGAACTCCTCGACTGGAATGCCTCTCAGGAACCTTGTAACATGATGTTGGATGTCCTCCACCGAATCCCAGTGCTTTCCCTTCAGTTCTCTCTTCAGTCGGGGGAACAAAAAAAGTCACACGGAGCCAATTCAGGGCTGTAAGGAGGCTGGGGCACCTAGGGGGTCTTGCTCTGGATCAGGTAGTTGGTGACGATGAAGGCCGTGTGGATGGGGTATTGTCGTGTTGGAGCTTGAAGACGTCTTTAATGTCAGGCCTGACTCGCGCGACCCGTCGTAACAGTCTCTTGAGCACCTCCAAGTAAAAAGCTGCGTTGACAAATTGTCCTTGCGGTACAAACTCGAATTGGACGATTCCTCGGATGTCAACGAAGTCAATCAGCATTGTTTTGATGCGAGACTTGCTCATGCGCGCTTTTTTTGGGTTTGGGAGAAGATTGTGTTTGTCTCCTTAAAGGACTCTTGAACCATTTGATAAGTTTCCGTTGCATTCTTCCCAAGCCGTACACAAAACTTTATCGCGTACCGCTGTTTCAGCGAACACTCCATCGTGCCGTGACACAATCGAAAAAAAAGACTTTGCGCAAATACACGTCCTACCGCTGCTACTGCTCGGAGCGAACTGAGACCGGACGCGTTTGGAAGGACAGATCCCCCACCACATGTTTCGACCAATCGGAGCGCGCTGCGATGGATAGTCGCGTCACAATAAAATCATGCGCATTACTTTCATAATGCACCATGTATGTTGAAAAGTGCCAGGCATATTTTTATAAATTTATATTTTTTGAGAATACACTCTCGCCAAAATTGAAATGTATCAACTTAAGATCGGATCATTCTTCACTGATGTGTGCAGTTTTGTCGACAATCACCGCAAAGAGTGTGCGGTGAGGAAAGTGTTGTTAATCTAAGTATCTAGCTCACAGTAAAATCAATCCAAATTTCGATCAACGGGGTGAATTAATCGCCATCTTCTATATAAAAATTCATCAAGTTAAAGTATTCGACTAAAATTATGGATGTCGATTTGGAATTGGAATTTCAAATCAGCCAATGTTATCGACTAACTAAAACCATCATATACTCTAATGAGTGTATAATGGCGCCAAAACTGTACCTGTTTAAAATAGTGTGGTTGTAATCCAAACTATTGATATCAATTTGGAGTTAAAACTTATGTATGCGTTCGTATCGCCGCAATGTATCTACTAAGACCTTCACACACTCATGTGCTTAATATCGTGATACACTGTATAAGAATTCATCAAGTCAAAATATTCGACTCAAATTATTGATGTCGATTTGGAGTTGGGATTTCGTTTAAGGGGGTCCCGGACACATTGAAAAAATTATTTTATTAATTAATTTAGAATTTTGAAATTTTTTGTACTGATTACCCATCTAACTAATAAACAAAATCACAACACAAAATTTTTCCAAAAGTTTTTTAAAAATTTTAAATTAAATTTTTTTGAAAATAAAGAGGAGTCATTTTAAATTGCTAAAACTCAAAATTTTCTTGATCAATTTTCAAAATTCTTGCAGAAAATTATTCACAAATTTATAAACTTTAATTTTGATTCAGGAATTTTAAAAATATTAATTTAATAAAAAATATTTGAATACAAAATTTTGAAAATTTTAAGGTACTTTTTTTTGAAAAGTCATATTTTTAAAAGTAAATATTTGTTTCAAATTTCCTGAACCAAAATTAAAAAATAATGTTTGAAAAAGATATATTCCAAATTTCAACCCTTAAACTTTATCGGTTTTCGACTTATAGCAATTTGAATACAGGAAATCTTGAAAAAAAGTACCATGGAGAAAAACGCATTTAAAGTTTTAAAGACACATGTTGTTGCCATGACAACAACTGTCAAGAGTGTTAGATTTTCAAAACAACGCACCACAAAAATTATTATATCTCTAGTTCTAATTAAGATAGAAACATGATTTCGACGTCATTTTAAGCAGAAAAACAAGGAGAATTTCTTAAAATATTAAAAAAAATTTCGAAAAATTGACGAATCTTGTATCCCGGACCCCCTTAAGCCAATGTTATCGAATAACTTAACCCGTCATATACTTTCGTGTATAATGGCGTGAAACACTGTACTAGCTTAAAAGTGTGTGGCTGTAATTCAAACAATTGATATAATTTTGGAATTGAAGCTTAGCTAAGCATTCAGACAATGCTTCTACTAACTACTACTACCATCGCACATTCTAGTACTTATTTTCGTGAGATACTATGTGGATTTAATATTATGACACTTTAAATGAGTGTGGACTACCCTTCTGAATATGCATGCCACCAAGGTGTCATGTCTATCCGGTAGGTTAAGCTTTATCGCATAGCACATGAATTGCACCTATACTTTATATCATACTATTTTATACTGCATACATGTATATTTAAGTCAATATCTTAAGAATATAAAGTCATGTTGACTCCTTTTTGAATCACTCCACGACAATAATTTTGACCCACGTGCCTTGTTGGAAAAAAGTTCCCGAGACACGACATTTTAATCTGGATGACAGGTGAACAGGATGCTGAAGAAGGCAGGCTGTGATTCTAATATATCTGTATCGTATCAGACAGCAGCTGATCAATAAGAGTGTTTATATTTTCAATATCAACAATTTCCAAATGTCTTAGACAATTTCAAATGAGTATGCAGATGATTGAATAATATTTTCACTAAATATCTGAACTCTTAATACCAGCTGTTTATGGTGAGTTTTCTCATTCAACTCACATGCGGCCATATTCTAAAAATTATCCCCGCCTTGCAAAGAAATCACTAGGTTACATCGTTAATCACACATCGTTAATCTTTTGTTTGGCTTTTTATCTGGTGTAGTAAGAAAGTTGTATTGAATTAAGAATAACTCAGGAGAACCACAACCTTTATTTAAGACAGAGAAGAATATTGGATTAGGTTTTCCACATTTGACCTGGTGTTGAACACTATAGGATTCTACAGCATTCAAAATCAAGAAATCTTAATGCAGTTTTAAAATATAATCTTCCAAACACCTATCCATGTCTGTATATAGGCTATACGGTGTAGGTGTTTCCTAATTCATTCCATATATTCACAATAGTGTTTTAACACTCCAATTGGTTTCGATGAGATATCTCGTCCATAAAGACCTGAGGGTCTTTATTAATGATGAGATATGTCGTTCATCAAGGTCATCTAATTTTGCTCGTAACGAGATATATCGTCATCAAAATATTTTCGACTTTTTTATGATGACGAACCAAGATCTGGTAAGTTTTTTACCAATGGCGAGATATGTCGTTCATCAAGATTTGGTTAGTGTTGTTAATGACTGGATTACTTCGTCGCGACAAACACCAGAGGGGTTAAAACCTTCAATGATCCCATTTGAATATAATTTCCTTTTTCAATGCAACTGTAGCTTATTAATTCTATGAAGCATTGCAAAAAAGTATTGTCTAATTAAAAAATGGCAGATAGTACAAAAATAAAATTGTTTAAAGATAAGTGAAGTTGGCACAAATTTTCACAGTTTGTGTATTTGAGGGAGCAATACCATGAAAAAAAAATAACTAATTGTTGACTTGTGGTGAATTTAATTTTTCATCATCGGACCTTGGATTCCAGCATATTTAAACTAAGCTGTATAATGAGCAGCACGAAATTGCTAAACTTACATGGACGAGCTCTTCGCTCAAATGAAATTCCTAAGCAGTCTAATTACAGAAGGCAATGATAGAAAGTTAGAAAATAGAAATTAACTCAGAAGAGAAAATGTGAATGAAGGTGAAAGAAGGTTTAGATCTCAAAAACTCGAATTGGTTTTAACAAATTAGTGTAAGACAATATAAGTACATGTTCATATGTTAATTATGGATGACGAGAACTTAACAGAAGTGTACAATTTTTCGCACTCACTGCTTTGGCAAAATACTAACTAATACTAAAATAATTATTAATACCATAATTATGATAACACGTGACTGAGGTGTGCATTTTTTGTCACGCACTTGTATTGGAAACAGGAATTAATACCATAATAATCAATACAATAATTATGTCAGCGTGACTGAGGTGTGTCTTTTTGTCACACACAGTAATGGAAATAGGAATTAACACCATAATTAGGATAATGTGATACAAGTGTACATTTTCTTACGCATTGTACTAGAAATGAACTAATACCATAAGAAATAAAACAGTAATTATGAGAGCGTGGCTGAGATGTGTACTTTTTGTCACGTTCGGCATTGGGAAATAGGAATTAACACCCCAACTATGGTAACGTGCCTGATGTGTGGATTTTTTAACACGCAGTTCTTTGGTAATAGAAAATAGTACCATAAGAGTATGCAGGCTGATATTTACACTAGATTTATATCTTAATTACAACATTTTTATCAATAGAAATTGATATACAGTAAAAAAAATTAATTTAGGTATTAAGTTTTGCCATTACAATAATTAATACCATAAGAATACACAACATGCTGCCTCTAATTCTGATTCATTTTATAACAGTTGAAAATATGATATATACATATTTATATTTACATTCATTATAAATATACTTTAGATTTATATCTCAGTTACACAGTATTTTTATCAATAGAAATTGCCACTCAGTAAAAATTTTAATTTAGGTATTATTTTTTTTTGCCATAAGAGTTATTGATACCATAGGCGCACAAAATTCTACCTTATAATTTAGTGTAATTTTATAACATTTGAAAGTATGAAATATGCATACTGATATTTACATTCATAGTAAATATGTGTTAGATTTATATCTCAGCTACAACATGTTTATCAATAGATATTGCGACTGAGTAGAAACATTAATGTAGGTATTATTTTTCGTGTAGAAATAACATTATCTTGCTAACAAGTAAAACACATTGCGTCGCAATATAGTTCTGAGAAAAATGAAGGGGATATTTTGTTCACTAAGTTTGTTTCTAAATCCGAAATCGAAGCTTCGTGCAATGAAGAATTGATACAGGATTTCACAAATCTAAAGATCATCTCATTTGGGTGTAGAGAATATAAAACATGGTGGGTTATATCAAGGACACAAACCATAGTTTTAGCCATATGTTGGATTATGAAATGAATGAATCATACATAAGAAATTTGAGCGATTAGTTATTGTATTTTTTTAACAGTTAATTTTTAGTTTGAACGATCAAAGTGAGGTTTGATTTTTATATTGAAGGATAATTTTCAGGGCCTGAGATTGTAACTTAGTTCAGTAGCTTTCGAAAGCCACCACTTAGACAGTCCTCACTCCAAGCTATCCAAAATTACACTGTGCTGAGGATCGTATAAATACGACATATAGCGGACCAACCGGCCCTCCACGCTCAGAGCGTCGGTTTGAAGATCTTGTCAGGTACGAACATCCTTAGTCTCCTAGACGCCATATTTATCGTCTAGTTCTGAAATTATATGAAATTTTATACTTATAAAGCCTACTCAATTATCACTAAATTCCCCTTGTACACGATTTTCGTCAATTTTTTTTATTTCCAATGGCGGGTACAAAAAACAAAACTGAAGACAAAAACAGAACAAAAGCAATGTAAAAAAAAGGCAACAGAAGAAAGTCTATGGGCTTAGGAAAATATACATATTCAGTGACAGTCAACAAGCCTTAAAGGCAATAAACTCATTCCAAATAAGCTCCAAACTTGTTTGGGAATGTAGGAACCTTCTACATGACTTGGGGACCCATAATAGGATCTTTCTTACTTGGGTACCAGGGCATACTGGTGTAGAAGGAAACGAAAATGCAGATAAGTTAGCCAAACTGGGGACTGCAGACCTACCTTTAAGCCCTGAGCCTTTTTGCGGGATCTCTAAGACTACCGCAAAAAGGGTGATAGGAGAAAGAATGCTTAAAGAAACTACAAAAAAGTGGAAGCAAACCACCGATCAAAAACATGCAAGGCTTATGATTCAAGAACCTTCTATGAAAACATCTTCTCAGATCCTTCGTCTTAGCAGGGGTAAGATGAGGGTGATAGTTGGATTTCTCACAGGCCACTATCACCTAAGAAAACACCTTCATAGGATGGGAATCTTTAAAGAAGAACCTCTATGCAGAAAATGCAATATGGTGGAGGAAACTGCCCACCACATACTTTTTGAATGCGAAGCTCTGCTTCACCTAAGGTACTCAAGTCTAGGTCTTGGAACAGAACTTGATACAATTCACGAAGAACCTGTCAAAAGCCTTTTGGCCTTTCTCAAGGAATCTCGCTTTCTCTGACAGGAATATCGAAAAACAATGGGGTTTGGTGCAATATTCCCTAGTGGAATCAGCACCTAGGGCTTTCCTGACCTCCCCACTCTATATGATTATGACTATGACTATAAGTCTATGGGCCCATTCGGTCCCTCGCTTCCCAGTATCGTTCCCACAAAGTCGTAGCGGAGAGCGCAGGATAGTGTCGCAGGTGTGTATAGTCCATGAGTTCCTGCAGGTTGCAGAGCTTACAGCGTGGATCGTCAAGGATGCCTATGCGATGTAAATTTCTTGCAATGCAGTCGTGGCCAGTAGCGAGGGGAAATTCTGCTACGGCTTTCATTCTAGGCCAGTCAGAAATATTTGGGATTTTTTTCCACCAGGAACTCTGGGAATTCTTTTCTGAAAGATCTTTTTCCAAGTTCTTCTTAAAAATTGATTTAATGATTGCCTCTACATTTTTAAAAGGCATTTCATCATTAACAATTTGGGTAATCGCTGCCCCTTTTTTTCGCCAGTAGGTCAGCTTTTTCATTACACTATGCCGCAGTGGGTTGGTATCCACTGCAGGCAAGTTGTCTTATGATTGAGAGGCAGAAAACGTAGGTGAGACCGGCTATTCGTAATGGCTGCAGAATATGGGTTTCCAGTATAATTAATTGCTTGCAAGGCGGCTCGTGAGTCGGACAAGATTACCACTCTGGAAAAATGACCCAAATGACACTATAGCTGAGAGAGGGCAATGAAAGATGATTGTTTAGAAGCTTTAGAATAACATCCCTCACTCAGCTCGCGCAACTAAATGTCACACTGTCCCAAGACAAGCCCAGCACCTTCAAATTTCGACAGATTGCGGATCCTCTCCCCGATCTCAGTGCGCTTGCGCACTCCATCCAAAGGCCGTGAATAATACGGACGTTGTTTGCCTGCAGGACGCGAAATTTATCTTCCTGATGCTTCTTCGAGTTCTCAAATCATAAGACAAAACAGTTGTAACGCTCGAATTTTAATGCTTGCCTCCAGTATTGTTCCGATTTTAATGTGATTTTAATAAATCGACTGTTTATTCATTATAAATGCGAATAATGGCACAGCCATCAACCTATTTAACTCTCTGAGGGGTCCACACGTATGCACTGTACGGACAGAAGTATTTGGACGCTTCAGAAATTTGGAAGGTGATTCATCCTAGTGTGGGGTTGTTTTTCCTGATTAGGACTTGACCCATTGCTTTTTGTACCTGGTACCATGAACGTTGATCTATACATCAACGTTCTGTATAGCTCGGCCTTACCTACACTATGGCAATACTTCGGCGATGATGGTTGTTTCTTCCAACATGATCGAGCTCCATGTCATACTGCAAAACGTGGGTCTGGACTGGTTTCCTGAAAAGGAGGTGAATTTACTTTACTGGCCTGTTCAGAGCCCTGATCTTAATCCAATCGAGCACTTATGGGACAAATTGGAGTGACAAATACATCATCACGCACGCCCATCTTCACAAAAATCTCTTCTCACAGCCTTATAAGATACATGGAGAGGTATTTCTGCCCAGATTTACAGAGAACTAGTGAAAATATGCCTCGACGTGTTGCAGTTGTAATACAAGCGAAAGGAGGGTCTACCCATTAGAATAATAAAGCACTTTTTGTGAAAAAACATACAGCGTTCAAATACATTTGTCATAATAATGTATATTCATCTCAGTATTTGCAGTTTTTCCTCCACTACTTTAAACAGGTTTGACCTTCTTTTGTCAATAGAATATTTCCACGGATTCTTTTAATCATTGGATCAGATTATTTAGACTTTGTGTGTTATGGGATAAAATCAACCTACAACAAAAATATTGTGACACTCAAGAGTTAAACAACATCAGAAACTTAACATCACATGTTGTGAACAATTATGCAGGTTGCGGAAGTTTTAATCAGAACACAGTAAAAATACAAAGTAAGGTGAAATATAATTTGCAAGTAAGATCTTTCTTAAGTTCTGAGAACGCGAACTTTAGCTCGTGTGCTTTCCCAAAAAAGAATGTAATGCGAACACATCTGTCATATCCAATTTCAATTCATATTTGAATTTATACATATAATTTTCCTTTTTAATAAATAAATAAAGACGCTTCCCTTCAAAAAGTGTTCCTTTCCTCCGAAACATTTTGCTGCCGCAAGCAAAATATTTAAAAAACCCTTCCAACAATGGACTGTTACAAAATTGAATTCATTTTTTTCTACCAAAAAATAATTATACATTCTTGAGTTTCAAAATTTAATTTACTCTTCTTCCCACGCGAAAGCTCCCCGATTCTCTCGTTTCTTGGAAAAATTCTCTCCAAAAATGAAGAGCTTTGTGAAAGCTTTGTTTGCAGCACTATTTTAATTGAAGAAATCCTTCTATTTTTTTATTGCTTTCAAATTACTTTTCTGAAATAAGAACACAACTTTGAGACTCCACAGGCAACATTTGAATGAATTACCAGTTTCCCATATTTAATTACGCTTTCCTTTTATTTGTTTCGTATTAAAATTTGAAAGCTCGTCTAGGGAAAACACCTTTGTTAGATACAATGGCATATTCGCGATTTTCTTATTCGCTTTTGTTACGAGTGTATCATGTTTTTCCAATTAAATATTTTCTTAATTATTTTCTGATAAACAAGTATCGAGTATTTACTGATATAAACATGTGTATTCGTGCGTTAGCTATAAAAATCCCTTTTGAAATCGAGATGGTTTATTTATTTTTGAATTTTATCATTTGTTTTGAGTTTTTACAAATTAGTTGTTGCTTTTTTCTTGCACATCTATTTTTCGAAACGAATATTTTTTTCAAGGACTTAAATGTGGTTTATTTTTTGATAAAGTGTAATTCTAATCTCTTTGATTAAGTTTTGCGTGTTTATTAATTTATCACATGATTGTATAACGTTTTATTCTGTACTTTTTTGTTGTTCATTTGGTTCAAAAATTTTCAATCGATATGAAATATGCTTTTCAAATCATTTTGAAGTAAACTTTTCATTGAAATTCTTTAAATCAGGCTAATGCTAGGTAAAGTTGAGGGTTACTAAAAAATGGGCCTCGAGTAAATCTAATAATTTCTAAATTATCAAATGCAAAACTTCTTTGATTAACTTCTTTGACTAACTTGATTAACTTCTCTGATTAACTTCTTTGACTAACTTGATTAACTTCTTTGATTAACTTCTTTGACTAACTTCTTTGACTAACTTGATTAACTTCTTTGATTAACTTCCTTGACTAACTTGATTAACTTCTTTGACTAACTTGATTAACTTCTTTGACTAACTTGATTAACTTCTTTGATTAACTTCTCCGTGTTTATTAATTTATTACATGATAACATGGCGTTTTATTCTGTACTTTTTTGTTGTTCATTTGGTTCAAAAATTTTCAATCGACAAGAAATATGCTTTTTAAATCCTTTTGAGGTGAACTTTTCATTGAAGTTCTTTAAATCAGGCTAATGCTAGGTGGCCACTAGGGAAAGTTGAGGGTTACTAAAAAATGGACCACGAGTAAGTCTAATAATTTATAAATGATCAAATGCAAAACCAATCCCCTACCTAGGGTAATGCGATATCTGAGGTAACAAAGACTTGTTAGTGACCTTGAATTCGAGCGTCGATTCTTCATGTAGAGCCGTCAAGAAAAAAAAAACGACCAAGAACGATGAACGTCAGTTCGTCAACTGTGAATATATGGATGAATAGGTGAGTGATTTTCTGTGAAAGTGAATGTGTGTTACTGAATCGTGATGTTAAAAATGTGTTGTTGCTGAAATATGACGTACTAGGGGGCCCGCCCCCTGCTCGCTGGCGATCGCCAACCCCCGGAGGCTTGCATCGCAATCCGCATTGGATCGCTACGCGAACCAAAGCTCGCTTCGCTCGCATCAATGAAGACATGTGTCCTAGCAGAAGGAATTGTTTACAATATATAATATTCCAAAAAAATACTTTTCAAATCTAATTTTTTTGCTGTTTTTCAGAAAAGATATATACAGTACCTCTAAAATCAGAATTCAAATGAAATCTTTGAGCAAATTTTGACTCGAAATGTGAGCGCTGATTTGGAAATTGAATACCCAGCATGTTGTTTGTATGTACATTTACCCCTGAACTTGATCCACCCACGCTTTTTCATTGAGTTTGTAGTCGAAAGTTGTAGTGCAAGCGTCTTGTTGAACTACAATTGTTGACCCTGAAAAGGACCTTTTTTTAAATGTCCCTGGAAAGATCCTCCGCTTTATTTGATTTCTATTATTAACTGCACAGTTCAACTAAAATTAATTTTTTTTCCAATAAAATTTCATCCGATAACGCTATAAATTCAATTGAAGCGCGAGGCTTCGTGATAAACAAACAATCGTACAATGTTGCCAAAACGCGATAACTAATAACGTCTTTTTTGCGTGCCACGTAAGAGAATTATATATATAGATGATTATAAATTTACAGAATGCAAACAGGAAGAATGGAAGTAGTGGTCGTCCCCGGGAACTGAACACTAACCATGCGCAGAATATTGTTGCGGTCGCAACAATGGATGGAAGACTAAAATTAATTCCAGGCAAAGTCGTGACGAGCTGCGATTGAAAGTATGTGTGTATGTGTTTAATAGATTACCACTTCCCAGACAATAAAGAAATTATTTAAAATGTTAACCTGCCTTGTTAAAAAGCTATTATGATCTGTTCCTTGGACACCCACAGCATTTATAGATTTTTTATATACGAGGACTGTCTGAAAAGTATCCGAACTTGAATTTTCAAGCGCACAGTATTGATCCTAAGGTGGTGCCGCTGTGCACATTGAAAGGAGACAACTTAACGCGCATGCTTGAGTTTCTTTTCCGCGTTCTAGTGTGCCAGTCGTTGCCTGCTGACCGCCGAGTGAGGTGTAGTTATAAGTGTTCGTTGCATTTTGATCTCTCTCGAGATGTCTAAAAGAGTTGAGCAAAGATACTGCATCAAATTTTGCCAAAAGCTTGGTGATTCTCAAACGAAACAATTTGTTAGATTATGCAGGTGTTTGGAGACGATTCTATGGGGGTAAAACAAATTAAGGAGTGGTTCAACCGATTCAAAAAAGGCCGCACATCGGTGGAGAGTGACCAGCGTTCTGGAAAGGCACAAACCGCTCGGAATGCAGCTGCTGTTGAGAGGGTGGAAAATCTGATAATGGGAGATCGTCGTTTGACAGCACGAGAGATTGCCGAAGAAGTTGGTGTCACGTGGGACAAACAAATTTCTCACGACGCCAGTCATGTTACAGCTAAACTTGTTCCTTCCTCAACAGAAGCGATTAAGTGCCAATAATTCATATTCCACCCTTTTTCCCACGCGTGTACATCGGTGCATTTTCTCCAGCGCCACTGTTGGTTCCATGGCTGTTTCCGGTGAGTGTCTTCAGTAAACCAATATCTATCCTTCCCTAAATTTCTCACATAACCTGACCCTGAATTTTAAGATAATTAGCATGAAATCCCACCAGCTCAAACGTAACTCGGTATCTACGTGAAGTCCATCAATGTTTCGCTAATTGTAAAAAAATTGCAAGTGCCTTTGTATCATTATATATCCAGGATTCATCTCCAAGAGATGAGTAAGAAACAAATTTAATAAGCCGCTATACGATCTCTTTTTTATTTCATCTTTTCTTTTCAGCCTAAGCTTTAATTTTCTTGAGTGTAAATGTTAGTCCCAGTGTAAACCTGACAAAACTTAGCACTCTATGTTACCTGAAAACAGTTGGGATCAGTAAATATACCGCACACGCAATTTTGCGTGATGATTTGAACATACGCAGAGTGGCTGCGAAGTTTGCGTCCAAGCTTCTGTCAGCGGAACAGAAATAACTCCGTCTTGCGGTTACACAGGACCTACTAAATACCACGAACACTGGACCTGGATTTCTGAACACCGTCATAACTGGAGATCGTCGCAACAGAAGCATCCCGGGTCCCCAAGACCAAAAACATCGAGAAAGGTACGAAGTAAAATCAAGGTGATGCTAACTGTGTTTTTTGATATCCGTGGAATTTTGCATCACGAATACGCACCGGAAGGACAAACATGACTAAAGTGTACTATCAATAAGTTTTCCGCCAGCTCCGTGATGCAGTTCGGAGCAAAAGACGAGACCTCTGGACGGCAAAAAACTGGTGGTTACATCATGACAATGCTCCATCTCATTCATCGCACCGAATTCAGACTTTCTTGGCGAAACATGGAATTCCTGTCGTTCGTCAACCTCCCTACTCTCCAGACTTTGCTCATTGCGTCTTCTGGTTATTTCCGAAATTGAAGATGTCATTGAATCCCGTTTTGAGAAGAGATAATGCAGAACACGACGGTGGAGTTGAGCACCATTTCAAAAGAAGATTTACAGAAGTGTTTACAGCAGTGGAAGGAAAGGTGAGCTAAGTGTATGGAGGCGCAAGGGGCCTACTTTGAAGGGGATTAGGGTCCCAATGTCGTCATGTAATAAATATATTTTTCCCAGACAAAGGTCGGATATTTTTAGACAGACCTCGTAGATGCAAGTCCAGATGGAATAGTCGAAGGAATGTAAAGAAAAATGGACGCAAGCTTGCAAACAGTATAACAAAGTAACACCATAAAATAAATTATTTTAACCAAATATATTATCATAATTACTCTTTACACGCGTAGGTGGATTCCGAACCACTACAAACACCTAGCTATGTTTATGTTTATACCCATTCCGTAGCATTCTAGAATTCAACTTGCTACCCTCGGAATGTCTTTATAGATAATACTACTTATTGGTTTTGTTGCATGGGCTGTATTGAGACTTGCGGATCTCATTTCACTATCGGATAATCGCAAACATACACTTTCACCATTCAGAATTCCTGATACCCAACTTTCATATAAACCACAAGCTCATGAATTATTAAGTTATTGGTGCCTTTTCTTGACAGGTATGCCTTTTCTTGACCCTGCATGACGCAGATCTGCGTAGCCGTGTGGCTGCCCCCAAAACCTGCTTTGACTACCGACAAACGCAGACAACGACTATGATTCGCCCGATATCACCTACACTGAACCATGGTCGAATGGGGCTCGGTGTTATTTTCATATGAAATCTGCGTCCAGTCGTACAACGCAGCTGTGGTTAGAGTATATCTACCGATAGGCTATAGGTTTAACCAGGCGTATACTAAACCTTTTCACCGCAGCGGGAAAATGTCTCTTTCGGTGTGGGGCTGTATGTCTGTCCAGGCCATTGGAACCCTTCACCGGATTAATGGTCGATTGAATGGAAGCTCGTGTTGTGAAATACTGGAGTATGTGATGATCCCGGAGGTCCTGGAAAACCATTTTTCGGATGGCTGTTTCATTATCCAACAGGTAATAAATACATATACGAGATTGTTGTATAATTTAGCCACCAATTTACCAAGGCTGATTTACCAATTACTTCACCATTTGACGATGCCGTCATGCAGTGTTTTCCTAATTGCACGCCACCCAGAGCGTCGAACCGTATGTCTACAATTTGATTGTATTTTTATTTAGTGGGCCGGGACAAACAACCCGATACATACTGGCCACCATGAACCACGTTAGGCAACGAGTGATGTCACTTTATTGTTTAAATCCCTCTCTAACATATTATTTGTTTTTCCTACAGGACAACAGCCCAATTCACATTCGTCGTGCAGTTAAAAGGTGGTTCGAGGCGCAGGATATCCGGATTTTGGATTGGCCTAGTAAAGCAGTCGATCTGAATCCGATCGAAAATGTATGGTCGAGGTGGAAATCCGGCATATATTTTGACGGCATTGCAACAGTTGCTCATCTATGGATGTCTGCCAACAGATTCTGGGATTCAACCAGAATGGATTCTGGATTTGTCGCCAGCCTAATGAAATCCATGCCACGGTACCTCCAACATGTCATTGACTGCTACGGTCGCTACACATCATATTAATCTTTATAATGTGACTGTATAATATTAATAAATGATTTATTGTAAAACTTTTGTATGAAGGGTATATTATCACGCTTTGCTAAGCATAATCTAACTTTATAATTCAGATATTTCTGACACATAATTAACAACCTACTTATGCTACTATTGGTTAGGATTGTAACAATCCACTTATTGGACACAACGTCACTATCTACGTGTCAAATTGTAACAAACCTTCCTCAAACAGTCGTTGAAAGCGACACATACTCACGGAATCGGTCTATCTGATCGAAATCAGCCCTTTCTACTGCGGAGTTCAATTCTTATTCACTGCCTAAATGGTTTTTATGGATTTCCTCGTTCAATCGTGAGAGCTGTTTTTCAATTTTGTTTAATCAAATCCCCCTGGAATTGTGTGTGGAATCAAAATTTTCGATTAAAAAATGGGTGTTCGCATTGAAATAATCAGAGCAAGCACCCAATTGAATATGAAGACGGCCCCTTAAACAAATTTTAAATATTGATATTTGTAGAAAACACTAATACCTATCGATTGCAACCTTCCGTTTTGTCCTGCGATGAAAATTGTGCAAGTGCGATCGGGTGAGTGGTTTTTTTTTACGGCTATACATGCTTACTTGACTCGCCGTATTGTTGGATGCAATTTCTAGTGGACGGTTGGAGCTCAATTTGAGTCCATATAAATCTATATAAAGAAGTATATCTATGGCGGTCTGTCCATTTAGACATATCTTGAATGATTAGTTTTAGTAACTTTACCAAACTAAAACGCCGTGGAGACATATATTGGTTCAGGAATGCAATGATTTTTGGTGTGGAGGCAATTGTATTGTTAGTTGTTTGAGTCTTATAGCGTATGATCCGAATATGGACAAACTGTACGAACAAGTGGAAGTAATGACATAAATTTAAGTCAATGTAAATCTATATAAAGAAGTATATCTATTGACGGTCTGTCACATATAGACCTATCTTGAATATTTATTTTTAATAACTTTACCAAACCAATTAGCCATGGAGACATATGTTGGTTTAGTTATGCTATGATTTTTGGTGTGGCGGCAATTGTATTGTTAGTTGTCTGTCACATATAGATATATCCTTAAATGTCTATTTTTAATAATTTTATCAAACTGATTAGTCGTGGATACCTCTGTTGGCTTGGTAATTCTATTTTTTTGGTGTGGAGGCAGTTGTATTGTTAGTTGTTGGTTGTCTGTCACATATAGATCTATCCTTAAATGTCTATTTTTAAAATTTTTATCAAACTGATTAGTCGTGGAGACCTTTGTTGGCTTGGTAATTTATTTTTGGTGTGGAGGCAGTTATATTGTTAGTTGTTGGTTGTCTGTCACATATAGATATATCTTAAATGTCTATTTTTAATAATTTTATCGAACTGAGATTAGTTGTGGAAACCTCTGTTGGCTTGGTAATGCTATTTTGTTGGTGTGGAGGCAGTTGTATTGTTAGTTGTTGGTTGTCTGTCACATATAGATCCATCCTTAAATGTCTATTTTTAATAATTTTATCAAACTGATTAGTCGTGGAGACCTTTGTTGGCTTGGTAATTTATTTTTGGTGTGGAGGCAGTTGTATTGTTAGTTGTTGGTTGTCTGCCACATATAGATATATCCTTAAATGTCTATTTTTAATAATTTTATCAGACTGATTAGTCGTGGAGACCTATGTTGGCTTGGTAATTCTATTTATTTGGTGTGGAGGCAGTTGTATTGTTAGTTGTTGGTTGTCTGTCACATATAGATATATCTTAAATGTCTATTTTTAATAATTTTATCAAACTGATTAGTCGTGGAGACCTATGTTGGCTTGGTAATTCTATTTATTTGGTGTGGAGGCAGTTGTATTGTTAGTTGTTGGTTGTCTGTCACATATAGATATATCTTAAATGTCTATTTTTAATAATTTTATCGAACAGATTAGTCGTGAAGACTTCTGTTGGCTTGGTAATGCTATGATTTTTGAAAGTCGGTAGGCAATTAATTAACGTTTCACTGGAGCAACACAACGGTTTATTGGCAACGTTCCGAATCAATCCCCAACGGAAAGATCTGAAGAAGATACCATATAATTTAGAACAAGGAAGATGACGAGGCAACACCTGACCTGGGACTCTACTCTCAAATCTTCCTCACCATGCCAACGTGAGGACATTTGAGGCCACGGCAGATTTAACTTGCACCTGCTTCCTTTGCACATGACGATCTTTGGTTGGATTCGAGCTCGCAACCCTCCGATTGCTAAGGTGGTGATCTTCCAACCGGGATACTACGTCCCCTATGATTTTTGGTGTGGAGACAGTTGGATGATTAGTTAGTTGTTGGGGGGGTCGTATAGCATACAAGGGCCAATTACGAACAAGCTAAGCCAACGATTGGAAGCAGGGACATAATTATACACAATCTTAAAAAGTTTATTTTAAATAATATTACCGAACTAAGTGTCCCGAGACATTTGTTGGCTTAGTAATGTATAATTTTTGGTTGATCGGTTTGAGAAATACGGAAACCTTCTATGGATTCCGATTCTTAGACATCCGTCACACCATTAAATAAATACGAAGCAAACATCCACTTAACATGCCCACGAAAGTCTTCAAAAATTATTATCGATGATATAGATGTATCACTTAACCAAACACCATTGCCAGCGATGAGTCTTACCACAGCATTGAACCACTATAGATATTTACCAAGCAAAATACTGAAAGTAACAACATCTCGTATTGAAAGTGTTTTTTCGCATAGACACAAAACCAGTGTTTACCCATAGAGAGCTTTTACATTTAACATACTGTTTCGTGTTACCCAATTTTTTTGCTTCGGGAAACCCTGAATCCTTCACAACTGATTCTACGAGGGCTGATCAATAAAGAATGATCATGATTTTTTTAAAGGTGATTAAAAAAGTCAAGAAAAATTAAATTCACATAGAATGTGTAGCGTGATAAGTGGAGAATAGAGCTGGTTTCACGGTCATGACGTCAAAGCTGAGGCCTTGGCAACCGGCCAAGGACGCCTAGTTTTACTTTCGCCTACGGCAAAAATGGATGTGACACGCGAAGTTCAATACACTGCATTGAAATTTCGTTTTCGCCTTAAAAAATCGTCAGATCTTTCAAAAACCAGTGTCATGTGTGTTCCCCATCCTCCATATAGTACTGATGTAGGACCATACAATTTTTCCTTTTCCCGAATGTGAAGAAACACCTCCGTGAAAAGCGGTTTTCATCATCACAAGCAGTGGTAAAAGTTGCGTAGGCGATTTTGAAGGACCTGTCAAAAAATGGCTTCCAGCATGTGTTTGGAGACTGGAAAAGAGGTGGGATAAGTTCATTGCATGTAATGGAGAGTCTTTTGAGAAAGACCATAAAAATTTGGATGATTAGTACAGGAAATTATATTTTATTAATTTATGATCATTCTTTATTGAACAGACCTCGTAATTCTAAGTAACCTGCCTCAGTTGTACCACTCAAGGACCAAACACCAGTAACAATAGTGAGCCGTACCACGGTATTGCATCACTATGGCTAGATAAAAAGTAAACTACTGAAAATTTATTTGTTTTGTAAATGGTGTGTCAATTCACAAAGACACAACTAAAAACAGCTTTAATCATGAATATGTCCATGTGTTTCTTGTTACCTAAAATTTTTCTATTGGAAACCCTAAGACCTTCACTACGGATTCTAACTCTATGTAACACTACTCACAATAAAATAATTTTTAAGCAAACGTCTGCTTAATATACCCACTAAAAAGTTATCAAAACTTCTCATTCGCGATACTAATGTGTATTTCACTCAACCAAACACCAATTCTAACAAAGATCCTCACCATAACATTTAACCACACTGGTGGTGTGGTATATATATATATATATATATATATATATATATATATATATATATATATATATATATATATATATATATATATATATATATATATATATACCTTTTTAAAAAAGTAAAATCCTGAAAATAACTACAACTTATTTTGAGAGTTAGTTTATTCATAGTCTGGGATACAAACCAGCGTGTACCACAAACAGCTTTCTTATTTAACATGTTTTGTGTTGCCCAACATTTTCCTTTTATGAAACCCCAAATCCTTCACTATGGATTCTAATTCTAAGCAAGCTGCCTCGCCATTAAGCAAATTCGAAGTAAAATTTCTCTTAATATGCCCACAAAAGTCGTCAAAAGATGGCACTCCAGCTTCAAGTGACACCCATCGATATCAATTTCACCCCTCTTGGAATAAAGAAGAGACAATATAATGGCTGTATATAGCCTGCAATGATTCATTCTGCAACCTGATACCTCGAGATACAGTATAAGCCCCCATTCTCTAAAGCCAATCAATCTGACAAGGGATTCGGGCCACTTTAACCGGTCTTTGAGAAATTGTCGTCACTGACTTAATTCCTGGGGAAGCTATAAGTCAGTACAAATTGGCCTTTTTGTAGCGTCAGTGAGTTTTAGTTCTTTTTCAGCGTTTTTAGTTCTTTTTCAGCGTTTTTAGTTCTTTTTTTAGTGTTTTTATTTCTTTTAAAGGCGGCAATTTTATTCCCCACTAAATCAGCTCAAAATGGACAACCTTTAAATCTAAATAGAAAACTCGGTTTTTTGATTATCTGTATAATGGTAAATATTTGAAGGCATGCAACTTTCTTATACTTTACAAACTTCCTATATTCATTACCTTCCAACGATTCACAAACAACATCCAACTTGGATCCCTTTATAACATTTCACAAACAACATCCAACTTGGATCCCTTTATAACATTTCACAAACAACATCCAACTTGGATCCCTTTATAACATTTCACAAACAGCCTTTGACTTGTATTATCTTCCAAATTATCGATGCCGACTTACAACTTGCATCACCTTCTAACGATTCACTAGATCGGAAGAGTCCTGGTTTGAATCTGGGTTTAGAGTATGAATGTTTGTAAGCGTATCGTGTAGAGGCAGATGGTGTACCTTAAATCTGTCGTGGCCTAAAGTCGTCACGTGGGGTTGGTGTGGAAGTTTGGAGAGTGGGAGCCAGCTCAGGTGTTGTTCTTGTCATATGACCGTGGTTCAAAATCACGTGGTGGTTTTTCTCGGTTTCTTCCTTTCGGAGATTGATCCCGGACCGATGTCAATAGCCTGTTGCGTTGCTCTAGTACGACGTTAATTAAAAATTACCAAATTAAGTACCGTTTCACAAACACCGTCCAACTTGTATTATCTTTCAAATTTTCACAAACAGCTTGAAACTAATATCACCTTCTAACGTTTCATAAACAACTTCTAACTTTATTAACTTCCAACTTTTTAGAAACGACTTCCAAAGTGCATCACATGCAACTTTCAACTTGCCTTACCCTCCAACTTTATGACACATTGAATAACGTCTATGTTCTGATTACCCTATGGAAACGGGAGTGAAAGTTGGGAATAATATACACCTAAGAAAATGTTATTATCTATCTGTATATATATATATATATACTAGCCACTGCGGGGTGCCCGTTACAGTTCTTTTCGTTACGTCAGGTGTGACCACTTCTCGCTGACGCTCCACAACACCCGGTGATTGCTACGTATTCCCATTTGGTTTGCTTCGTAAACGAACTCCACATGCATTTCTCGAAGTTATTATCTGCAACGTAAACAAAACACGTTAGAATCGGAAGATCTGGCATGGTTCCAAAGGCTAACGTCAGCGGGCGAAAGTAGCAAAATCTGCTTGCTTCTTCTTTCCGAGGTACGGGTGACATCACGTCCCGGAAGAAAAGACGAGAGGTGAAAAAACTAATAAATTAATTTTTAAATATTCTTAATTAAATTTTAAAATTCGGGCTGGACCCAAAAATCACAAAGAAATCGGTCTACCTGTAAATATATATATATTTATATATATATATATATATATATATATATACATTTTTGTATGCTGACAAACATCAAAACAATCCTTAAGGTTGCATTATCTTATCCAAGGATCATGCAACATATTCATACCTGCACTTATACCTTTATATGATGATACGTTGTTAGGGGCTGTTTCTTCCAATCTAAATGTAAGTGGCAATAGTGTTTTTATGACTCAACGGGGAGGCTTTAAGTACTTATTCTGGATGTGATGTCGCGGATTGTTTTCGATTACAATTGTAGCCTTTCGCCATTAAAAATGAACTCCTTAAAGTTTTGCATGAACACACTAACTTTTTCTAGTTAATTTAGAGTAAATAGAACCATAAACAAGCTCATCTCTTGATTGGGGTATCCACGAAGGATTTGCATTTTTAAGCTATGCTCGTCGTGGACTCTTTGAATGTGCATGAACTCACGAACTTTGTCTAGTTTATCTGGATCAAATAGAACCATAAACGAGCTCATCTCTTGCTCGGGGTGACCACGATGGATCTGTATTTTTAAACTATGCTCGCCTTGAACATGATGAAGGTACATGAATTCACGAACTATGCCAGGTTTATCTAGAGCAAATAGAACCATAAACAAGCTCATCTCTTGATTGGGGTTTCCACGAAGGATTTGCATTTTTAAGCTATGCTCGTCGTGGACTCTTTGAATGTGCATGAACTCACGAACTTTGTCTAGTTTATCTGGATCAAATAGAACCATAAACAAGCTCATCTCTTGCTCGGGGTGACCACGATGGATCTGTATTTTTAAACTATGCTCGCCTTGAACAGGATGAAGGTACATGAATTCACGAACTATGCCAGGTTTATCTAGAGCAAATAGAACCATAAACAAGCTCATCTCTTGATTGGGGTATCCACGAAGGATTTGCATTTTTAAGCTATGCTCGTCGTGGACTCTTTGAATGTGCATGAACTCACGAACTTTGTCTAGTTTATCTGGATCAAATAGAACCATAAACAAGCTCATCTCTTGCTCGGGGTGACCACGATGGATCTGTATTTTTAAACTATGCTCGCCTTGAACATGATGAAGGTACATGAATTCACGAACTATGCGAGGTTTATCTAGAGCAAATAGAACCATAAACAAGCTCGTCGCTTTCTTGGGGCTGTCCAGGAAGGTGTTTAACTTATGATCGCCTTAGTCTTTATGAAAGTACATTAACTCACGAACTTGGTCTTATTATCTAGAACAAATAGAATCATAAACAAGCTCATAGCTTGCTTGAGGTTGTCCAGGGAGGATCTGTATTTTAATCCTATGCTCGTCTTGGACTCTTTGAAGGTCCATGAACTCGCTTTCTTGTGGCTGTCCAGGAAGGTGTTTAACCTATGATCGTCTGAGACTTTATGAAGGTACATGAACTCACGAACTTGGTCTTATTATCTAGAAGAAATAAATCATAAACAAGCTCATAGCTGGCTTGAGATTGTCCAGGGAGGATCTGTATTTTAATCCTATGCTCGTCTTGGACTCTTTGAAGGTCCATGAACTAACGAACACTTCTGGTGGTTATCTTGAAGGGGTAACTCGTCATGAGTAAAACTAACCAGATCTTGACGAACGGGATGTCACGTTATGCGATCAAAGTGGTATCATCATCAAAAAGAATTGGTAAGCAAAATCTTGATGACAAAATGTCATGCCATTAGCAAAATTGGTCACATCATGATAATCGAGGTATGTCGTCGAAATCTCTTGGAGGGTTAATAACAAGAGGTATTAACAAGAGGTTTATAAACTTTCTTGTTTATCAACCTTTAAAAGGAATACTTTTTCGTGTGTCTGATTTGTTAATTTGACTTTCAAAACAGAGATTAATTCAGTCCTTATTAAAATGTTGATATTTAAATAACAAATCGTGAAAAGATTCTTTCGATCGTCCACTTTTTTTTCTATTTGAACGAAGGAAACAATTTTCTTAGTATCAGTTCAAGTTTACATTTTTTTTTCAAATGTTTTATTCACACCTCCAACGTACCTTAATACATTTTCCTAAGCACTTCATTATTTGTGGCAATTGAAAAAGAGTTTTGAAAAAATAGATTAAGATGGTATAAAAAAAAGAAAGAAATATACCCTGCCTTATGTGTTTAGAATTCCTTATACTCGAATTTTTAGGAAATGAGAAGCAACTTTTTTGTGTTCATTCAAACAAATACCGAATGCAAATTTACAGAACTAATTATTTTCGTTATCAGCAATTCATATTCATGCTTTAGCAAGAATTATAAAATTCGGAATAAATAGGAAAATAAAAATGAACCTCTAATTTTTTTTTTCTCATTCTGCATTCAAAATTACAATTATTTAAAAAAATAAAATACCTCCATACTAAAATTGTTCGAAAGAAATGGGCCTTTTTATCAGTTAATTTTTTTTAATCTTCTAATTTACGTTACTATCCTAAAAAATGTTAATTTTATGCTAAAGAAATAAGATTAAAAAATTCTTCGCTGTAGTCATATCGTCGTCTTTGAAAGCAAACTTAATTATTCCTACAAGTCTAAAACAAAAAAAACATCCAAGATAATTCCACATGACTTTTTAGAAAAGGCTGGTATTGTATTATTACTTTAATAACAAGGGAGAAATTACCCAATGCATAATTAATTGCAGAACCGAAAAAATAAAACTATGTGCTACCAATTAACATTGATAGCTGATTCCAAAAAAATATAATTGTAATTAATTATAAATAGTTGATATCTATTAATTAGCAAGTCTTTCAAACACAAATGAGAGGCAGTTGTGCAACTTCAGTAAAAAATAAAAGCAATTTTCTCGTGTACATTTTATTTCTACAAACAAAAATTATCCAAATTAATTATGCTCTGCGATTATCATGCATCCGTAAATGTGACCCTAAAATAATTAGTCGGGAAAACTAATAAAAAAAATAAAACTGCTCTCTAGAGGCTTTTCTATATAAGTTGTAATAAAAGAAATGATAATTAATTTGAATATTCAAAAAAAAGGGATTTATTCTTTTTCAATATGTAAATCGATAAAAATATTCTTCCACTTTTAAGAGCGATTGAGTCGTTTTCTTAGTCCAAAACATTGTTTTAAATACCTGCATTCGCCATTTCATCCCTGCTTACAAGTTTGATCACAAAATAATTTAAATTGGTTTTTAAGTACACCGTATGTGGTTTTTAAAGAACAAAACTAAATAATTTTTTAAACCTAATTAATATATTTAAAATACATTTGTAATGTTTTTTATTAAAATTAATTTTTGTAGTTTTGTTTGTTGATTCGTTAAAAGTTTTCGTGCACACACATTAAAATGTAAATTACCACATTGACGGGTTAAAGTTACAGTGGTGTGATTCACTTTTTCAAAAATAAAAAGACGGACACAGAAACCAGATATAATGTAACCAAATATAACTAAAGATAGTTAGTAGACACTGAAACAAGTCAATCTGTCAACAGAAAATGTTAAGTAAGTCAGGTCTTCATTCAACTGCTAATAGATAGCAGTGGAAGTTATAAATTTTTTTTTTTGAAAAAGTGACTTACACCACTGTAACTTTAACCCGTCCATATGTAAATGATGGTAGGGAAAAATCTGTATCTTTAATATAATATTTCGCTTAAAAACATTTTTTGTAATATGAGTATATTGTGTAAAATTACTGTTCACTCGATATATTAAGCAATAAGAAACTGAAGCATTAAAAAGTATAAAAGTATTTGCTATAGAAACTCTATCATTATAATAAACTTGAAATAAACGTTTTGTTATAAAATAATTTTAATAAAAATTTATTTTAAGATCGAAATTTTGAAATTTTTTTTGAGTAACGATTATTATCAAAACGAAAAATCTCAAAGATCAGTGCTTTAAATGCTTATGCAATTATATATTCTGGTATGAATGGATATTTTTTATTGGTATAGATTATATTGATGCAGTTATTAAAACACTGAATTGTATTTTATTTGATCCATGTTTTTACTTATTATATCATGTGGAATATTGTGTTTAAAATCACAAATACAAATTAAAAGTAAAGTTTAGTTTCCATTTAAAAAATATAAATTTATCATTAATTATTTCTTCATTCAAATAACAATAATATCAGTAAATATATAATTGTATTTTCTCTCATTCATAGAACGGTAATTTTAAAAAGCGAAGTGTTTTAAATGCTATCAATGATTTTAATACAAAAGTATTAGGATAAAAATAGATATTCTTATAATAGATATTTAGACTTAATAAAATGAACAGTGAAATACATATTCATTACAGGTAATTAAATTTAACGGATAAAAACGTATTCCTTTATTTTAACAGTATATAATTAATGTGCTTTTTCAAATCGGAAACGATTAAAAAATTAGTCTATTTCAATGAGATGAAAAATTTAGAACTTCACGTTCTTAATTATCTTTTATTGAAAACTTAAGTTATAAACACATCCTATAAACTATGCATACATAAATTGTATATATTCGAAAACTCTTCAAATCCGAGCATGCTTCGGAGAATTTTACTATACAAAGATTATAAGTCTATAGTGTACTAACTTCTATGATAAATCCTTATAAAATATTTTAACAGAATATAGAATAAGTTAGAGTAAGAAACGTCTATCTTTTTCTGCGCACATAAAAAATTAACTATTTTTATTTATCAATCGCAAAACATACAATCTGATGCAATAGAAACTTTATGTGCTTATTTGTCTTACAATAAACTTCATTCTTTCCCATCGAACTCTACCATACAACAAACACTTTCACTTTTATTATCAAAAATATTTTATTGCTCACAAATTCCACCTTTCAGCTGAAATAAAAAGGTAATTGGATAGCATTCTAGAAAACAACATTTGGTTTTTATTTCCCTTTGAAAACAGAATATTTTCAATAGAAATTCAAGATCCAATTCGTCTGTCTGTCTTTGTAATGGCTGCCTGCAAATAAATTATCAAACTAATTCTACAAAACGAGAAAAGGAAGATATCTTGAAATGGTCTTAAAAGTATATCCTGTAGAGTACTTTTTTCTTGTGTGCTGTTCATTCAGATAATTGTGTGTATAATCGTATATCATCGTACCAGCTTCAAATGTATCTGTATTAGTTACCATTAAACCACCCAAATATCTGTGTAAGTTTTAAGAAAATTATATTTTAATAGAAAAATAATATTAGACATTGATCCCTACAGTTGATTCCCTCAGGAAACTAATGGTGGAATTTTTTGGTTGGAATCTACTGTCATGAAATTGAGCACTTGTGTGTGGAATATCGACAAAGATCAAGTAAACAATGGTGACATTTTTAGGTGCATAAGACTCTCTGATCAAAAGTAGTAGTACATGTCCCTTAGACAATTTACATTTGCAAGGTGGAAGCGAACATTTCACATTTTATTGGTCCAATGGACGGGAGAACGCACCTATCCATTGATTCATCATCTGACTGGTACATACAACTTAGCAGACAGTCAATTTTACCATCGTCTTTTTCCCAGCTCTATAGAAATACACATTCACTTATCGACCCTGTCGAAAGAGGTGATAAAATTCAAAATTGGCTAACCAAGTCAATTGTTCACATAATAGTCACGTGAATACTAGTCGACATGTCAGTGATATCTTTAGAAGCTTATCTCAATAAAAAATACTCAGTCTGTTTATATTCCACGTACTACAGGACTCTTATTTCTTTCTGGTATGGATTCTAGTGGTTTTATCCCACTAATTTTTTTTATCCTCCTGGTGGTTTATCTTCGATCCGGAAACTGCCGTTTAGTGACCAGCCTCTGGAGCAAAAACCTGTTCCAAACTTTCACACGTTCCGAGCAAGGGACAATTTGTTTCTTCACTTGTATCTTCATTCCTCTTGGAGTAATAGCGCAGTTTTGTTTTGACGAAGTATCGCATCATTAGCAAAATTGATCATATATTGACGAGATTGAGCGTTTTCATATCATGTCCAGGCTATCATATCATGTCCGTGCTTTCATATCATATACATAAAGCTTTCATAGCATAAACATGAAGCTTTCATATCATATCCATCAAGCTTCCATGTTGTATCCATGACATTTTTATATCATTGAGATTCATGTCATTTCAATTGCTTTCACAGGTCCAGCCAAATTTACAAGTAGTAAATGGGTACTTAGAGATTAATGAAAGATTAATGAAATCTACTAAAAGTGAGGAAGACAAAATCGCAAGAACAAAATCGCTGGGAACTAGATTAAAGAAAATTTTAATTTTCTTAAATACATATTAGCTGACATAGTTTGATTACATATATCACGCTGGTTGCATGCAAGTGTGATTACACTATTGTTCAATTTCGATCTAAAAGTTTTAAAAAAATTAGTTCTACAAGTAGCTCGATGGCAGCGCCATCTATACTCAGTTCTTTCAAGGATTCTCAACATCCTATCGGCCTGAAAGTTCCAGATGATGTAGATGTTGGACCGCTCTCTTAATGTGGTTGCCATTAGGAACTCTTAACGTGCAAAAGTGCACTTTGCGATCTCTGCCCTAATGAACTTCGGTGACGATGGCCATCTTCCACAAAAGTCTCGGTAGGTTGTCTTCAAATATCTGCACCAGGGAACCCTTCTTGATGTCTTGAGAAGCCTTGGACCTCGGACATGCATGGAAAGAATTCAAATCCGTTAAGTATTGTTTCTTCCATTTCCTCCAGAAGCGATCCAGCAAGATTAGCCGATACTTGTATCTTTTCGTTAAATTACTGCCCTTGGAAGAAATTGGCACTATTTTTGATGGTGGTAAGATGGTCAGTCTTTTTCCAATTAGTAAATGTGTCCGTGGCATAAAGATTCAGGTTCTCCACTATCACTGTATACTTAGGTCAGTGGTAGAGAATTCGGCATCGCCTCGACATTGGTCAATGTTGTTTTTAGTTCCTGATATTTCAATGAGGATCTCCATAGATATATTTTCAGGCACGTTTTCGTGGAGCGGGCCAAGCGTTCCCAATATCCACCCCACTAGGCTACTTAGTCCACGATGAATTTCCATTGAATTCGTTTGTCACTGATAGAGTTCTGGACTTCAGCACTCTTGATTGACACCTGCAATTTTCCAATTTCTTTTTCTTTTTTAAGCGTCTTGTCCTTATCAGAATATATGATCTTGCATATTCATCGACGGGATATAAATCTTCTAAACGCTAAAAGAAGTGACGCAGCAACAGTCATGTCTGGAACCACCTCTAGGTGTACAGCTCTTATTACTGCACATGTGAAAAGGGCAACGTACACATTTTTCTGGTATTTGCAATAGATGAGTCCAACTAAGTCCACAGCATACACTTGGAATAGCAATGCTTCCTTGATTCGGTCTGGTGAAAGAGGTGTGACATCTGTGTATACGGTTTAGCGTTCCATGGCTGGCAAATCAGGCAATTTTTTATGCTCTTCTTTATTTGTTGTCTCCCTCGAACTATCCCAAACCACTCCTTCACTTGAACAAGATTTTTAATCATATTCTACTTATTTTACGAATTGTATTTCCATTTACCCTTTTATGAGCCTCAAACTTTCCTCGGATGAATTATTTTGGAACTTCTTACTTGAAACCAATCTTCAAAAATCCTTAAACTTAAATTGTTGAAAAAATTTTCAACAAACAACTCAGAATTTCGCAAATTTATGAACTTTTCCTATTAAATCTTTTCGCAACATTACGCTTCAAAATCCATCATGTTATTTGAAGAATTCGTTTTTTTTTTTATTTATTAGAAAGTTTACTAATTTATTTTAATTTTACTCTGACAATTGTGTAGCAATAAAATTAATTCATAAGCTCTTTCTCATATTGCTTTTAAATATTCCCAGATTTTTAAATAAAACACATTGTAAAAAAATTGACTTATTTTTTGTAATTACAACCAACAAAAATCTATCATACTTCATTAAAACCCTTCCATTATCTAATTTTAAAAGCATAATTTAAATTCCTCGAATGTATAATTATTTATTTAATTTTGTTTTTCTTCTAAAAATTAATTAATTTCATTTTTCCTTGTTTGTTATCATATTAAAAAACTCTTTCTTGCAGAAATACACTTTGGCATTTTATAATAAAAATCAGGTATACAAATTCAAAAACATTTTAATTATTCACTACTAAAATAAATATTTAATTTATTTCATTATTTTTGTCTGTTCAGTTCTCGATTTTTTTTCCTTTCATTAAATATTGCACATTAATTTTAAAGTCATTTTTCAACCGCCATAACATTTCAAAATATTAAATGCATGTTGGTCTCAATGGAACTGAGGTTGGTTATATACTCCAATTCAACACCGAATGGCTTAGGCTGGGACGGTGGTAACTAGTTGAACATACTCCAATTCAAATAATTTCCAACTGCTCAAGAATGTTATAATCTGATCTGAATCATAATAATGGAATATGTATTTTTACAACTAACCAAGTTTCTGTATTTTAAAATCACAAAATAAACTTCAAGTATATCTCAATCATTATCCACATTTCATTTTTCAGAGAAAAAGATTGAATATTCTATCTATTTTCTAAGCTTTCATTGAGCACAATTTCATTGAATTCTACGTCATGACCTGATTAATACTCCTATGTTATTATTTAATGCACATCAATACTTTTTGAAGATCTGATAGAACGGTGCTCAAACTATAATCTGGAGCACATTTTTTCACAACTAGATTTCTGCGTTCAAGAATCGTAAAATAAACTTCAAGTATGTATAAGTTTCCTAAGTCAATAATTACTAAATCCAGATGACTTCTCTTATAAAAGCGATTCAGTATTATTTTGTACCTTTTCTAAACTTCCATTTAACCCCACAAATTCATTGAACCCCAATCAGGCCCTGCTTAATACGCTTTATTTATCCTTCTTTAATGTAAATTAGTACTGTTTTAAAGTTTTTATATTATGATGCTAAAAATATAATGTAAAATACATTTATTTCATGACTAACCAGGTTTCTTTATTCATGAAGCATAAAATAAACTCCATTCATGTCTTCACTCGTAAGTCAATAAGAACTAAAGACACCTGTATCTCAGAAAACATTAAATAATTGGTGCAGTTGATAAGCTTACACTTAAATGTAATGAAGAATACATTTATTTCATAAACTACGTTTCTCCTTCTGTAAGCATAAAGCAAACTTCTAGTATGTCTCATTCATAAGTCGATAATTACTAAACTTACCTAACTTCATTGAAAACTGATTGACAATTTTATATATTTTCTGAACTCTCACTTAAATATAATTATATATATATATATATATATATATATATATATATATATATATATATATATATATATATATATATATATATATATTGAACCCAAATTCCTTACCCGCTTGTTGTTGTTTCTTATGCCTACACTGGCAGACCAGAGGAGTGCCAGGCCCGTCAAAGACGGCAAGAGGCGAGGGGGGTGCGCCTTCCATGTTATTGAGCCCCATTGGGAGGAAGTCCGACTTAGCTCAACATACATGACACATCCGTTTTACAGGAAGGTCCCTTTCATACATCCATTCACTCACACACATATCGTAATTTAGATGCCAATCAGAGGCCGATAACCCCCTGATCAGGTACCCCCAGAGGTATTGATTTGGTATGGGAACATGGGGGACTTTGTGACCACGACCTATTTAACGTGCCCCAGTCACCATTAGTGAACACGACGGTCTTTAGCCAGGTCGAAACGCCGATCTCGCAATCGTCAGAATTGCAGGCTCCGCCGAGGACAGAACCCACAACCCTTCCGATGCGAGCCCGACGCTCTACTGACTGAGCTACCGCGGCTCCTTACCCGCTTAATAATCTTTACTATCCCTTTTAAATTCAAGTCTACTTTTTTGACAATTTTATATTACGATGCTAAAATATAATGTAAAATACTTTTTTCCAAACTAATTTTTTCTGTTTATCAAACACAAAATGAACTTCGGTTATATCTTAGCCTTAAGTCACTAATTATCAAGCCAGCCTGAATTATTTCCTTTGTGCATTTCTTAAACTAAAACTTAAGCACAATTCCGTTGAACCTAAAATCATGGCCTCTTTACTACCTTTCTTTAGTCGAAAACAATTTTCTTGAATATTTTATATTATGATGCTCAAACAATAAAGGTAGAATACACTTATTTCATAACTAATTAAGTTTCTCTGTTCAAGAAACATAAAATGAACTTCAAATGTATCTGAGAATTCATAAGTCAATAGTTTCTAAGCACAACTACTTTAAAAAAGATTGAATGTTTTCTAAATTTTCTAAACTCCCACCTAAGCACAATTCCATTGTACCAGAAGACATGACCAGCTTAATACTCTTTTTTAATTCAAATTGATACTTTTTGGAAGATTGTATTTTATGATGCTCAAAGTATAAATTAGGATGCTTTTATTGTATAACTGACTAAGTTTTTCTGTTCACAAAGTACAAATGAACAAGTATGTCTGTCTCGAGACACTAATTATATAAACCTCTACCTAAATTCCTTCAGAAGAAATTATTAAATATGTTGTACATTTCTTAAACTTTCACTTAAAAACAATTTCATTGAACTTAGTCATGACCAATTCGTTGTCCTTCTTTACTTGAAATCAATACTTTTTTAATATTTTATACTATGATGTTTCAAAAATAAAAGATCCGTTGGAAAGATAGGATCCGTTTATTTCGTAACTAATTATGTTCCTCTGTTCAGGAAGCATAAAATAAATTTCAAGTATATCTGAATCATAAATCAATAGTTCCTATAAACACAACAACTTCTTTAAAAAACGATTGAACATTTTGTAAATTTCCAAGATTTCCACTTAAGCACAATTTTGCTGAACCCAAAGTTGTGACCTGCTTAATACTCCTTTCTTACCCCTTTAAATTAAAATCAATACTTCGAAAAGGCTCTTGGTTATCAAAACGTTAAGAGATTTATCGATACATATCCGTAAAAAAGATATAACCGTTTTTTGCCTACGTTTATTTAACTGAAATCGATATTGTTAATATTTCTGCATCCTTCATTTCCATCGTAAACAAAGAAACAAATTTTTCATTTCAGGAACAATCCCCAAATGTCTTCTCAGTGTACTTGCTCTTCAAAAGTAAAAAAAAGAGCCCACAGAAAAAGTCTGAAAGATTTAGAATCCTCAAGGACTTTCTATGTCTTAATCAATTTCGATGAATCCCATCGAATTGAATCTAATGACACGTAGAAAATACAACTGGAAAAAAATAGAGCTTCTAGATTGTAAACTAAGCTCGAAGTTTTAAAATGAGTTTCTTTTTAGTCGGAGTACTTGAATTAATTATCAGTGTTTCAAGAAACTTAAGGAGGATGTTTTTCTCCTAACAGAATTTTTAAGTAGGATGTTTTTGAAATGGTAACATCTCTTCTTATTTAAATAATGGTTCTTTTGCTCTTGATGATACAAGGGAATGGAGGAAGCATATCAAGCTATTCGGTATCTGAAGGACTTGTATTCTGCAATGCTAATGAGAGCTTACTGTTCCTGTAACCTTTTCGATGTAGCAATCAAAGGATTTTATTCTGAAAAGTATTACGCAAATAACCTTCTTGTTCAAATATTCAATGAAATTTTATTCTGAAAAGTATTACGCAAATAACTTTCTTGTTCAAATATTCAATGAAATTTTAGATGATCAGTTACATTTTTGCAATTACTCAGAATTGTGTATGTTTTCATTTGGCTGCTTGTGTTCACGATTCAAAATTAGGATTTGTAATACCATTTTTTTTATTTTTCACCCTTTGTTGCAAGTAATATACTTCAGTATTTTTTTCATGCCTTTGAACTTCCTGAAGATGAAAGATAATGTATGTAAAAGTCACTTGTAAATGTAAATTATCTTATACTACATCAGAAGCTGCGAAATCGCCGTAAAGGGGAATATTCTGTCATGTTAAATCTAGATGATGGTAGTGCTTCTGCGTCTAACACATTTACTGTAAGCAATCCGAACGTGATATTACTTTGTTTTTCGAATACAATTTCAGCACGTAACGAAAGCTCATTCAACACGTTCAAAGAAATTAATAGTCGTGTTAGTTAAGACGCGTTATCAAGAATCAAGTTTAATTGATCGATTATAGTTGTTCGATAAAAGTTGAATATGACTTGAATCGGTTTTTGATCACACATTTCAATAGAAACTGATCAACAGTTTAACAAACGAAAATATAAAAGTTTCAATTGAAAAATTATTTACATATTTATAGAAAATCACATGTAAGGTAACAAACTGGTGTAAAATTTTAAAGATTTCAAATCCGTCTCCTTCTTTAACAATCGCGACGATAAAAACTTGGCCTAGAGAATAAATAAAAGCATTTTTGTTTTGTTTCCTCGAATAAAATAAACCACGACAGATCGTTTGCGTGGAAATAACTCGAAAGCAGATGGCGGTTGACTCATCACTTGAACGATAAAGTTTGAATGGGTCAAACTCTTCTTGATGCACTAAAAGTTGATCAACTCTATTGAAACAGAGGTTCTCACGATACGTTTTCATTCAACTTTTGTTGATCACCTATAATCGCTCAATTACACTGGATTTGTGAGAACGCGCCTTTAACCGCGTACGATAATATCATGTTCTCATTTTTTTTCACTCGAAATTAATTTTAAAATTTTGTTCTATCTTAGCAGTAAGTTGCGGCAACTATAATATCTGTAGAAGAACTTTTTTTGCCTACTTTAGTTTTATTACGCTGTTTTCTCTGTAGTTGTAAATATATAAAATAAAAACTATTTTAATAAATTGTAATTCCCATTCCTCACCCATACCAACAATTCCATGAAGGATTCGATTTGAAACTGCAGGCAAGTTAGAGTAAAGCATATTGTAAATGGAACTTTTCAGATATTGGAAGAATATTAATGCTAGGAAAATCCGAACTGGGATTCTCACGTTGGGTTGGCGTGGAAGTTTGGAGAGTGGGGTGCCAGCTCAGGTGTTGCTTCGTCATCTGACCGTGGTTCAAAATTACGAGGTGTTGTCCTCGGATCTTTCCCTCAAGGGACTGATCCCGGACCGTCGTCAATAGCCCGTTGTGTTGCTCTAGTACGACGTTAACTAAAATTACCATTACCGAACTGGGATTTTTAAATTTCAACAATTCCTTCTCTTAGTGATAGAAGGTCAATGTTGCCTACTTTTCAAGTTGGATAGATTTTAGAAATTTAATTATATGCTGCCTTAAGTTTAAGAACTGTTTTGAAACTTAAAACAATTAAAAACCAAACAGTTTCTTGATTTCATTAAGACTACAGGTACAATCGAACCAATTACTCCAAAGACCTCCAGGAAGGCATGTCTTTTCCACAGTTCAGGAGGAATGCGATATGGTTGCAACATTCTCGCCAGTTAATGCTTGAACGGTCATAGGAACAGAATAAGCAGATACTGTAAGAGTTGGTACATAAAATAATCAGCATGATAAATTATATGTTTACCGATACAGTAAAATATATGAACAACCATCATTTTATTCCTATTGCAATAATAAATTAAAATGCAATAATAATTCTTAGACCTGATTGGCTTTTGTGTTAGAATCAATACTTTTGTTAATGGTAGTAATTATATTCTGGTCATAAGCAAAATTGGCCAGATCTTGATGGACGAGATATCTCGTTGAAAAGTCTTCGAGTGTTTGGGTTACAGTGCAAATAAGTTATTTGAAAATGTATCGCAACGCTTACGAAAGAAATTAGATGTATCATTTTTAAACAACGTAATGTTACTTCCTTAACATGTTATAGTTTTTGGGTAATTTTGGGCGTGGTAGCCCAGTTGCAATAACAATGAATTAGCAAACGGAGAGTTGCAAGTTCGAAACTCAGTATATCCACAGACCATCATGTAAATGAAGGCTGGTACACGTTAAATCTGTGGTGGCCCTGAATATTCTCACTTTGGCCTGCTGTGATAGTTTGATGAGTAGGGTGCCAGCTCAGAAATTGACCTTGTTATCTAACCTTATTGCAAAATTACGAAGCGTTGGTTGTCCTTAGATCTTTCCCATACAGCCTCTTATAGTCCGTTGTGTAACTCCAGTGCGACCGTTAGTGAAATTACAGATATAGGTCGTACTTTTAAACAGTTAAGCTGTGCCCTAAAGGTGGAACACAATGTAAATATTAATTAGATCATCGACACTGCGAAATAGTCTGCCACAAGTATTGGAAAAGTTTGGATTAATTAGGGAGATCAAATTCAAATAACCTGCCCCAAATATGGTAAACATGGGATTAGTTAGAGAGCAGTGTGCCTCTGAAACAATCTGATCAATTATATGTACACTGTAACAGAATATTTGGCTCTTACCAGCATAAAATCACTTAGATCCTAAAAGATTACGTTCATTTCGTATTTTGCCCGTTTATCGTAGTCAATGTATCAACCAAATAACTTCCAGCTGTTAATGTACTCGGTTGTAGGAGACTCAAAGTTTCGATTTATACAAGCATTTAAGTAGTTGCAACTGATAACTTTTTGTCGAAAATATGCAATTATTTTAAAGTACACCTGAAATCAAATTTGAAAACTTCAAAAATGCATCATACTTTATACACGTATAGTTACAATCTTTTATGTAATTTCTTAATTAAAATTATTATTCCTTATTGTATTAACGCTTCTAAGCACTTTAAGGACAGTGGCAGCCGTATTGAAAGAGTACCTGGAGAGTTGATACATCGAATCCAACCAAAGACCGTCGTGTACAAAGACGACTGGTGCACTATAATCTGTCGTGGCCTCCAATGCCTTCAAGTTGGTGTGGAAGTTTGGATAATGGTGTACTAGCTCAGGTGTTACCTCGTAATCTGACAGTGGTTCAAAATTACATGGTGCTGTCCTCGTATCTTACCATTCGGGTTTTATCCCGGAGCGTCACCAATGCCCCTTTGGGTTGCCGAAGTACGACGTTAATTAAATATCTACCAAACTCTCTATATCTCAGTCGAAATGTGTTTATTTTTGATATACAAAAAAGGGTCAAGGTGAAATTGGAATATCATATAGGTGCAAAGTTTCCCATTTGCTGGTTACGGAGAAAATTCACTCTGAAAATAATTTACAGAATTAAAAGGGTAACCGTTTAATTAAAACTCATATACTGAGTTGCTAGCAGCAACAAAATTTCTTGCTTAGAAGTGAGAAGATTAGCAAAACTTCATTACTTGTTTCTGGCACACAGCCAAGAGTGTTCCTACCTTACTTGCCAGTATCATGGGTTCTTGAAGAGTTTGGATATGCCACAAGTGATTGCAAATTTTCTCTCTTTTATCCCTTCTTTCCGACTTCCTTCTCTTAAAACGATAGTCAGGTAGTTAATTAACGTCGCTCTGAAACAATACAACGGGATATTGATTCGGGATCAATCCTGAAAGGAACATCCAAGGACAATGCTTCGTAATTTTGAACCTCGGTCAGATGAGAAGAATTCCTGAGCTGGCACCCCACTTTCCAAGCCTCCTCGTCACGCCAAGTTGAGACTATTGGTGACTGTCCGGGATTAAACTCGAAGGGAAATATTCGAGGACAACACTACTCAATTTTGAGCCTTGGTCAAATGACGATGTTCCGTTACAAGAACCATTCTTGGTGTACATAGGATAGAACATCTCTTTTGTGTTCATTGGATAGCACCTCTCTTTTGTATTCATTGGATAGTACAACTATTTTATGTTCATTGGATAGTACATCTCTTTTGTGTTCATTGGATAGTACACCTCTTTTGTGTTCATTGGATAGTACATCTCTTTTGTGTTCATTGGATAGTACATATCTTTTGTGTTCATTTGATAGTACATCTCTTTTTGTGTTCATTGGATAGTATATCTCTTTTGTGTTCATTGGATAGTACATCTCTTTTGTGTTCATTGGATAGTACACCTCTTTTGTGTTCATTGGATAGTACACCTCTTTTGTGTTCATTGGATAGTACATCTCTTTTGTGTTCATTGGATAGTACAAATCTTTTGTGTTCATTTGATAGTACATCTCTTTTGTGTTCATTGGATAGTACATCTCTTTTGTGTTCATTGGATAGTACACCTCTTTTGTGTTCATTGGATAGTACACCTCTTTTGTGTTCATTGGATAGTACACCTATTTTGTGTTCATTGGATAGTAAACCTCTTTTGTGTTCATTGGATAGTACACCTCTTTTGTGTTCATTGGATTGTACAACTCTTTTGTGTGCATTTGATAGTATATCTCTTTTTGTGTTCATTGGATAGTACACCTATTTTGTGTTCATTGGATAGTACATCTATTTTGTGTTCATTGGATAGTTCATCTCTTTTGTGTTCATTGGATAGTACATCTCTTTCTTTGTACTTAGGATAGTATAGCAATCAATGTAAATAAACATAATTACAGTAAACTAAAGTTGGTATTTTTGTGTGAGCTCCTACAGCAAGTATACGGTCCCTTATCTTATCAAAGTAATCATGATATAGTATGCACACATAATGACAATAATTCAAATGTCAGCTTCAAAATTTACTTTGTAATTAAGTGTTTCCGATGAGGGGATTGTCACGTGCAAAAAAGTTATTTTTTCCAGCGTAAGCAAACAAATAAATGGATTCTCTTTCCACCTGTAATCGAAAAAGGAGTATATTTTTCATTTGCACAAGACACCAAATTTTCATTCAACACAAAAAATGAACAAAACCCAACATTGCAAAGCAAAGTGACGATAAAGCACCCCGCGAAAGACACATTTACTAATTGCTACGCTCACTTTGAGAGCATAACGATTTCCTTTTATCTCCGAATCCGCTTTTCTCTCCTCCTGTACCATAACCCTCCTTTTCTCTCTACTCACTCGAGTTCGTGCTCCTTGTAACACTAGAGCGTGTACGTGTGCATGAGCCGCAAGTTTTCGGCGTTTTATTAAAGGGTCGGGAGGATAAGTGAAAGAGGCGAAACTTGACTAATTAACCGGTCTATCGATCCCGCTTTTCCCTGGAAAATTCTTCCATTATTCGGGAAAGGATGTTCCGCCCTCTTACAAGGAAGGTCTTTCTAGTTGAAGAATGTAACTAATTATCGGTATGTATCAGCCCTTTTCTCTTCCTTCAAAGACAGGGGCTGCGGCTTCAGGAACGTGTGGTTGTGGCGATATTTCAATAATTACTTCACAGCGACGCTTAATGGTGAGAGACACGAGAACGGTGAATGTTTGGGCTGGACTTCATGGAGGCATATTGAAAAAAGTAGATGGAGTGACTTTCAGGAGAGTTGTCTTTCCAGTAACGCAGTGGGATGTGTCATAGTGAGAAACAATGCATCTAGGTGTGGGCTTCATTACTTGCAGCAAAATGAACAAGAAGCTGTCAGCTGGATCCATTGAGTTGAGAAAAGGTTTCTATGTCGTATGATCAAGGTAATTATGAAGACAATAGATGTTGACCTGAGGGGAGTATAATATGGTGTGTGTATAAGCTATTATTTTGTCAAATAACAAACATATTTGTTTCAAAAGGGACATATTTTGGAGTTTGTTAAATTAGTTCATAGTGGGAAAACATGCATATTGTATGTCTTAAAATAAAATGTATAAGAAACTGTCAAGTAGATTCATTGGGTTGGGCAAATATTTTTTATGCTGCATGCTTAACTAATATAATGTTTAGAAAGCTATAGATGTTAATCAGAAAGGTGTATAGTATGTTTAATCGAGCAATTAATTTGTAACGTTTTTCAATTTTGCTTAACCTACAAGAAGTATAGTGTATTTTTTTGGTCTTCTGCCTTCAAAGTCTTCAGGAACGTGCGGTTGTGGCGTTGTTTCAATAATTACTTCACAGCTACGCCTAATGGTGAGAGACACGAGTACAGTGATGCTTTGGACTGAATTTCTAAGAGGCTGTTGGGTTTTGGGATGGTGGTCACCAGATGACAGCAGAGCGGTCATCGAGGGATCAGTCGCCCAATCCCTATCGTTCTCCCTTGGGGGGGCAGGGGGGCAGGTTTTTGGAGCAGATCCACTCGCGTCGGCGATGTAAGAGGTTGTGTCCCCTTTCGCGGCGTTAAGATAATATACTTGTATCATAAACATATGATCAAGAAAATAAACGTACATATACCAAACATCTGCCTGATAATCTTTGCCGTACCAGCATTTAGCACAGAGACTCATGCATACTTCTCATAAACGGTGTTGCCTCTGCGATCACTTGAGATTTTAATGAAAAGTATTTGGAGGGTATAATTAATTGTACTTGGCCTCGGATGGTATCCGGCTAAACCAAGATCCTTATGTCCTACGCGACACAGAGGCATAGTGAAAATAGGAGATGGGGGGAGTTTCAGAAGAGCAGTGGGATGTGCAACTGTCAGAAACAAAATATTTAGGTGTGGGCTTTATTACTTGCAGCAAGATGAACTAGAAATTGTAAGCTGGATCTATCGGGTTGAGTAAGGTTTCAATGGCTTATGACTAACTATGGTAAGCATGAAAACAATAGATGCTATTAATCTAATAATTGTAATAATAATTTAATGCTAATAATTGTCAAAATAATCTAAATATTTGTTTTTCTGCTTCTTATCCTCCGAAATGGTTTGTCGTAGTCATAATTGGTCCATAAATCCGTTGACACAGAGAAAGTCGATCACAAGAAGAGGATATGAGTATATATCCACCCTAGAGAGCTCCATGCCATCCAGGATGTGCGCAGCAGAAGCCTGGTGTGTGTGGCACTTTGAGCATGTAGCGTAGAGTTTCTTGTCCTCAAAAAATGAAAAACATTTCAAGTGGCCGCTGGCAAGATGTGAGGGGCTGGTCTGGGACTGTATACCGCACAAAAGGGCTAGAAACAACTCCGGCTTACCACCCATATACCAATGGTGGGTGGGAGGTATCAACCATTCCTCTTTGTTTTGGGATTTTTTCCGAGAAAAAAGTTCCAAGTAGGTGAGTTCAGAAGAAGAGGGGGTTGGATGACCGCAACCCTCCTTTGCAAGATTGTCAGCTACTTCATTACCTAAAACAGTGCTCCCCAACCTTTCTATCGCCGCGTACCGGATCAACGTTTGATCATTTTAACGCGGCCCGCTGGGGGGGGGGTGATACGTTGATTGTTTATATTTTATTGATTTGATTTAATAATTTTTATTTAATTGGATTTAAACATGCCTTCAAAATAAAATACATTCACACCAAAAAATGAATATAATGTGATTTAACATTTTAACTCACTAGAAAGCTAAATCAATAAAATAGTTTCCCAACCACAAAAAACCCACGAAGCGCTCGAACTCTTTTAAAAGCAAAGACAGGTGATCGTGCACCAACTAGGAGAATGAATGTTTAGGCTCAGTCTCGCCTAAAATCCCCGTTAATGTCTGAAACATGTCCAAAATGCCTCTGTTCACACGCCGTCCCCACTACTTCAGTTTGGATTTAAATGCAGCTACTTTGTCTGGCAACTTGAAAACAGTTGTCACATTTGTCAAAATTAGAAAATAGAGACATACAGAATT
This sequence comes from Metellina segmentata, assembly GCA_947359465.1. Taxonomy (NCBI): domain Eukaryota; kingdom Metazoa; phylum Arthropoda; class Arachnida; order Araneae; family Tetragnathidae; genus Metellina; species Metellina segmentata. The sequence continues at coordinate 65,367,087 of OX375883.1, forward strand.
CAGAAATCATAATTGAAGCTCTAGTAACAGAACAAATTTCAAGTTCTGATTTACCGCCTCCTAATTTGAGTGGACATTTCATAGATAAGAACCGCCTGTCACATTTGTCAAAATTAGAATATAGAGACATACAGAATTCAGAAATCATAATTGAAGCTCTAGCAACAGAACAAATTTCAAGTTCTGATTTACCGCCTCCTAATTTGAGTGGACATTTCATAGATAAGAACCGCACAAACCCGAGATAAATACACCAAAGTAAATAAAATGGAAATAATTTAATATTTCTTGGACGGCCCGGTACCATTTGATTCACGGACCAGTACCGGTCCGCGGCCCGGGGGTTGGGGACCACTGACCTAAAAGATCCACGAGAGATGGAATCCACTGGATGTGAATGTCATGAAGCAGTGATATGAGCCTCAACTTTTGCAGGATAGAGATGCTTACTTTGTCCCCTATGAAGGTCCAATTACTAAGGTGTTGAATCGAGCTGCTGCTGTCACTCTCAAGATCCAGAAAGCGCAGAAGTTGTTTTCGCAATTTTGTTCAAACCACAAGAAGAGGATAGTGGATCTTTTGATATTCCGCCTTCAAAGGCAGAGCTATTCTCTAAGAACGTGTGGATGTGTTAATATTTCAATTGTTACTTCGATTAGTGAGAGTGGAGTGTGAGACATAAGAGCAGTGTGAGTTTAGGGTGATTTCTTAAAGATATACGAAAAAGGGGATATATGTTGATTTTCAAGAGGTTATTTTACTAGAGTGTAAAAAGTATCTTAATATGAAATAATGCATCTTTATGTTAGTTAAATATTACTTGCAGTAGATTGAACAGGAGATTGTCGATTGAGCTTGTCTTTTTAAGTGAAGATTTAAGCGCCAAGTGTACAAATACGGTATACAAAAAAACTTGCTCATCAGAAGGATGCACAATACATCTCGCCCAGCTATTCAAAATAATCACATAATTTATTAGATAAAGAAAATGTTAGCTATTCTCAGCATTTGATCCCTAGGAAAAAGCTTTCATTTTAAAGCATGTGCTTAGGTTTTTAATCCCTTAATACCTGCGTGATTAGGCAAGTAAACCTCAAATAGGTTGTTATCGGCTACCTCAGAGTAAAAAATGCTGATTTGCGTGTTTTATTCACACGAGATTATCCTTTTATGCATACAACGGACAAGAAAAGAGAAGAAAGATAAAGGAACTTGTCATTTTTTTCTGCAACAGCTTTCATATTTTTACATTTTCGTTTAATTATTTTTACTTAAAAATTCTGGTTTAACCGCAATAAATAATTTCTAAATTATTTAAGTGTTCCTAATTTAGCATAATTCCGGGTGTCCCATGAATTATTTTTGGGATCGATACCAGACCATAGTCAATAGCCCATTGTGTTGCTCCAGTACGACGTTAATTAAAATACCTATCTACCTATAAATTCGTAAACACTACACAAATTTGTAAAATCTGAAGGAATCGGTATACTTGAATACGGTTTGCAAAAGGACTAATCTCACGAAGGGATATTTTTTGTGGAAAAAAATATCTTAATTCAGATTATTATCGACAGAACGCATGCATTCAAATAGCAGTAAATATGCGAGTCCTTTAAAATGCAGGTTGTATGACTAATATCTCATTTCTCAGTTTTCCTGTTACTGGAGCAGATGTAATATTTTCACTGTGATGTTGATGGATAAAACCCTAATGGTGAAGCTGTATTCAGGGCCGGATGTAAGAGTATGCCGCCTATAGGCTAAAGTAAATTTGCCGCCCCCTGTATAGTTCATATTTTCTTAATACATTTGTTTTATACAATAAAAGGATATAGTTCATTGGTGTTTTCATCTTTTTTAAACATTAAGTTTTTTTTTTTTTTTTAGAACACGTTCTTGTTCTTGAAGTTTCAGTTTTGTTCGTTTTTTGTATTCAAAGCTGCTGAGTCTCTTCCTACCGTCATTCATAGTAGCTAGTAGGGAATAGCCGACTTGTTAAAAACTGTACGTTATGTGTATTGGAATACTCTAAACTATAATGCAAAATCGTAACAAACGCGAACACGCCTCGCTCTACGCAATCATCAACGATCCCGTTGTGCACACCGAGAGATATGAATGACAGCGTCAGACTCAGACAGACTAGACTGACACTACTGACAGCGGAGCCACCAGGCCTACCGCCAACAGCGTTGCCAGATCGGCTACAGTGTTGTCAGATCGAATCCCTGCGCTTGTGCCAGTGTTGTCAAACCAAATTAGATTGCACTACAAGAAAGTTATAATACAATATTACGTGCTGTGAATTTGTATTATGTAAAAGTTTTAGAAAGTAGGCTATGTAGAAGGACTAAAATATATTTTTAAGTTACATGTATTCTTAAATTCGTACAGAAAATATTATTTATTAACGTCTGAAATAATTCATTTCAACTTTTGAATAAATTGCCAAACTGCCGCCCCTGAAAAATTTGCCGCTCTAGGCTGCAGCCTACTTAGCCTATTTAGAAATACGGCCCTGGCTGTATTACCTGAGCTCCGAATCGCCAGTTGAAGCCTTATGAATACTTTGATAGGTATGTAGTTAATTATGTCGCACTGAAGCAACACGACGGGCTATAGATGACGGTCCAAGATCAACCCCGATTGGAAAGATCCAAGGACTTCGCCTGGAAGTTTTGAAACACGCTCAGATGTCGAGAACAACACCTGAGCTTGAACCCCACTCTCCAAGTTTCTACATCACGCCAGAGTGAGGCCTTTTAAAACCACGACAGATTTAGAGTGCAGCATCCTCCGTAAACACGACTGTCTTTGAATGGACCATGCTTCAAACTTGCAACACTCTGGTCGCTAGTTCGCTGCTCTTACAATTGGGAAAACGTGGCCTTACGAAGGTTTAGGAAACAGAAAACAGTGAAGTTAGGCAATCCAATCACATCAGCCGCACTGATCTCCCTAGTGTGTGGTATGCTGGGTATGCGTCATAAATAAAAAGACTAACTACTATGGACGAAAAACATAAATTTCCCTTCTATGTATACACCTCGTTCTTAATACAGGGTGGTCCCGAATTCATGGTACAAACTTTAATGGTAGGTACAGGACATTGTAACAATGATTTATTGTATAGGAATGTATAGTCGCAAGTGACGCGGTGAGGCGAAAACAGGGGAAATAACGGCCGAAAGGAAAAACAAAGATTTTATTGAAAGCGTTGTTGACAAGTGTCATGTTTACAGTAATTGTTCAAAATTGCGTCCACCAGTATCGATACATGCTTGACAGCATCGGTGGAGCGAATGGCGTACACGTTCAAAGATGCCTGGTATTTCACGCACACCTGCAGCAGCTACAGATAAGCGAGCGACGAGATCCTCATCTGAGTCAACTGTAGTCTCATAAACAAGATGCTTTAGATGTCCCCATAAAAAGTAATCGAGGCTCGATAAATCGGGAGATCGGGGTGGCCAAGGGACTGGTCCACCACGCCCAATCCATCGAGTACCAAACGTGGCATTCAGGTAATTCCGTACATCAATGCTGAAGTGTGCTGGCGCCCCATCGTGCTGAAACCACATGCGGTTACGAATGGCGATCGGAACATCATGCAGCAGTTGTGGTAACACTTCTTTCAGAAAAATAAGATAGCTTCCGCCAGTGAGCCGCGTGGGTAGTAAGTATGGGCCAATCAAAAAGTCGTTCACAATACCAGCCCACACATTAATACTGAAACGTTGTTGAAACGCATGTCGACGCGTTGCATGTGGATTATCGGTTGCCCACACATGGGAATTGTGCGCATTAAAGACACCCTCGCGTGAAAATGTCGCTTCATCTGTAAATAGCACATAATCTACGAAATCCGGCTGCAACGCACATTGCTGCATCACCCACAGGCAGAAGTTCACGCGGCGAGGATAATCTGCCGGATTCAATGCTTGTACTTTCTGAAAATGGAAGGGGTGTAAGCGATTTTCGTTTAACACTCTGCATACAGTCTGATGACTCACACCTACGTCACGCGCAACAGTTCTTGTGCTTGACTCGGGTCTATCAGCCACAATGTTCAAGATGCTTTCTTCCAGCCTTGGAGTGCGTACAGCTCTTACTCGACCAGCGCCATGTCTGTTGACGTCGAACGCACCTGTTTCACAAAGTTGACGATGTAACCGTTGAAAAATTCTATGATCCGGCATTCGTCGATCAGGATACTCCGCGCGATACATTCGTAACGCAGCTCTGCCGTTACCATTTGCACGGCCGTACATGTAATGCATGTCTGCTTTTTCTGCACACGTAAAGTCACCCATCGTCTACGGCAGCACAATTGTGAATGGCGCTTTTCCCTACTGCGATGCATCATGTTCAACAGCGGCTAGACATCTACTGCCCTCTACCGGCAATGATACCAACCGATCACTCCATTTCTCTTTCCTTTTATTTCCCCTGTTTACGCCTCACCGCGTCACTTGCGACTATACATTCCTATACAATAAATCATTGTTACAATGTCCTGTACCTACCATTAATGTTTGTACCATGAATTCGGGACCACCCTGTATACAAGATGCGGCAGAAAGAACGTTTTGATTCGGAACGTCAATAAAAAATATACAAAGCAAAGTATAGTAATAAATCTTTTATACCAAAGAAGTACACAGTATGCCATTGTCAGCCTTTAAGTCATATAAGGGCAACCCCCGACCCGAGGGCCGTATGTGGCCCGCCCCGGCTTTTGATCCGGCCCGCGGAACATTTTAAAATCGCGATCGAAAAAAAAGTAAATATTCTCGGTTCTCGCCAACAAGAGAGTGAGAGGGGAACAAAAGCTTGAACTACGTGGGTCAGTGTTTCTCGACCTCTTTTAGTTGACAGCACACTAAAAATATCTTGAATTATTTGCGGCACACCTGAATATAAAAATGTAAAAGTTGGTATTTCCAATATTATCTTAGGTAGTTATTATTACTAATGAAATTAGTGTTGTATATATGAGATGGCTGAGCCTTCTTTCTTGAACAAATTAAATCAGAACGAGGTTTCAAAGTCGCCAGACAAGTTATCGGCGACACATGGATAATCGGGAATAATAATTATAAATTTCGTTATTAATTGTATCCGAGAAACGGCCTTGCTCTTCTTGATTACATTCCTTAAATGCGAATGAGATTGTTATAAAAACACTGATACAAATCAACAATACTCGGATAGTTCTTTTCCATGATAAAAACTAATTAATCGAAGTATCGAACCAGGCTTACAGATGAAAATTTGGAAAACACTCTGCACATGTGTATTAGGGGGATTGATCCCAATATTGATTATCTTGTTTCTCAAGTTCAAGCTTCTCATTAATTTCTGGCGATAGTAAGTAAATACTTAATACGATATTATTCTGTTCATGTAACTTTACCCTTCTACTTTATAAAAATGTAAAATAAAATAAACCTTATCATTATTACTTTTTCACAACTACCTATTATCTACGGCCCGCGACTTCATTAATATCCTAAAGTTTAACCCGCAACTTTCTAAAGGTTGCCCATACCTGCTTTAAGTTTTGAAGAGTACATCACTTAAATGGCGACCGTCAATGTCGATGCAGTTTTGAAGTCTCTTTCAAAACTTTTGCATTGATCCGAGGACCATGTCCAGAGGAATCGCCGTGATTTTAAGAGTAATTGCTCCCTTGAATGCTTGCAAATTTTTCGGTGTTGGTACACTTTTACTTTGAGATAGCCCCACAGGCAGCAATTACAGGGTTCCCACTCTTTTTTTCTAACTAAAAATGAGGAATTTCTAACACAAAATAATGACTTTATAAGGACTTATATAAAACATTGAAGGAACCATATTATACAATGTAATACAGACCGATTTTCATGGGTTTTCAAGTTTTTAAAGTGTATTATATATATATGTGTGCTCATCAAGAGTCGATCGACAATTTGTACATCGATATCAAGGGTTGCCATTCAAGCAAGCCAGTACCTGAATCATCACCAAAACCGTACTTGTTTGCAGTTTTATCGCAGAATCAGCCGCTAAAAAGAGGTTGGAATTGTGAAAACATATCGTTATTTGAAAACTGAATTTTCTATTCAAAAGAAAATAAACACTTTCTAAGGACTATTGATGAAAAATAAGCACTTTTAAGGGCCTTTATAAATGGAAGGTCAAAATAAGCACTTATAAGCACTTTCTAATCACCCGTGGGAACCCTGAATTACGCAAGAAATCACGGCGACTCAGCGGGACATAGTCCGCAGATCAATGCAAAATTTCCGAAAGAGACTTCAAAACTGCATTGACATTGACGGTCGCCATTTAACTGATGTACTCTTCAAAACTTAATGGATGACATTGGCATACTGTGTACTTTTTAGGTATAAAAGATTTCTTTCTCTATCTTGCTCTGTATTTTTTTTATTGACGTTCCAAATCAGAACGTTCTTTCTGCCGCACCCTGTACAACTAACTTCCACGTGTTCCTTAAACTGCCATGGGAATCAACGAGTTTGAAATCCGAAAATTAATAGCCTATAACACCCACGGCATGAGCAACACATCTCAGACACCGCCAATTTGTCTAAACGCTAGCGTTTGCAAACAGACGCGATAGCACACTATCAATCACCTAGGAGTGCAACATTGTTCACAGACTGCCCAACGTGAGTCAGACGCCTCTTCGAGCAAACGCACACACACAATTGTTAATGAGAAATTAAACTAACTCATGCGGTATAAATCAGGCCCGGCGTCAAATAACCCGCAGCTGTGCGTTAAATATTCATGAATAGCAAATTAAATGCTAATTTTACTCTAAACTAAACAAAGAGGGTTGTGCAAGGCAAAGCTCCTTAAACAGAACCACTTGCGATGCAGCTGTACAAAAGGCTACAGCTCAGATATTTAGACTGGGAGTTAAGACTTCAGTTCAGCGATGAAGTTATTGGAGCGTATTTTTGACCGATAAGTTTCATGTGAAGGATTGAGATCTCTTCGTGTAGAAATTCGTATATCTAGAAATCACTGTTTCAAAGGGGACATCTTAAAATTGATGTCTTTAACTCTTTGAAGCAAGAGATAACTTGAAAGGAAGTTACCGAAATTATTTATTAAATTCAGCTAATTTACACCTCTTGGTGTATGCTTAAACGAGGCATCTCGCCATTTGCAAAACTCAAGAGATTTAATTGGATGAGATATATTGTCGTTTGTTCTTTCTTAGTTCAGTTTATCCATGAAGTTTATGAAGAACACTTTTGTCCGATAGATTAAATCTGAGGGATTCGGATCCCGTCTTGTTGAAATTTGTAAATCTAGAAAGGACTGTTCTTAAGAGGACAGATTAAAATTGATCCATTAAACTCCTTAAAACAAAACATAACTTTAAATAATGTTATTGGAATAATTTATTGAAATAAGCTGATGGTAGTGGTAATTATCTCAACAAGGCGTATCGCCATTAGCAAAACTGAACAGATTTTGATGATTGGGATATCTTGTCATTACAAATTCTCACTTAGTTCAGTTCAGAAATGAAGTTATTGAAGGGTGCTTTTGTCCAATAAGCTCCATCTGAAAGATTGGAATCTCGTCGTGTAGAAATATTCGTATATATGAAAAGGACTGTTCATAAATTGACATCTTAAAATTGATCCATTTAACTCCTTAAAACAAGACATAACTTGAAAGGATGTTATTGGAATAATTTAATTGAACTGAGCTAATTTACCACTCCTGGTGGTTCTCTCAACAAGGCGTATCGCCATTAGCAAAACTGAACAGATTTTGATGGTTGAGATATCTTGTCATTACAAATTCTCACTTAGTTCAGTTCAGAAATGAAGTTATTGAAGGGTGGCTTCTGTCCAATAAGCTTCATCTGAAAGATTGGAATCTTGTCGTGTAGAAACTCGTATATCTGAAAAGGACTGTTCATAAATTGACATCTTAAAACTGATCCATTTAACTCCTTAAAACAAGACATAACTTGAAAGGATGTTATTGGAATAATTTAATTGAACTGAGCTAATTTACCACTCCTGGTGGTTCTCTCAACAAGGCGTATCGCCATTAGTAAAACTGGTTAAATTTTGATGGATGACATCTCTTGTCATTACAAGTTCTTATTTAGTTTAATTTGGAGGTTATTACAGGGTACTTTTGTCCGAAAAGCTTCATATGAACGATTGGATCTCGTCTTGTAGAAATTTATATATCTGGAAAGGACTTTTCATAAGGGGACATCTTAATTCTACGAAACGAGAGATGACTTGAAAGGAAGTCATCAAAATAATTTATACAAATCAGCTCATTCATTTTTCCTATTCGTTGTTTCAAGGAGCCACTTCGTCATTAGCTAAACTGAACAGATCTCGGTGGAGGAGATATTTCATCATTAGAAGTTTTTACTTAGTTCAGTTCAGCAATGAAGTTATTGGAGCGTATTTTTAACTGAAAGGTTTTATCCAAATGATTGGGAACTCGTCTTGTAGAAATTTATATATCTGGAAAGGAGTTTTCATAAGGGGACATCTTAATTCTACGAAACGAGAGATGACTTGAAAGGAAGTCATCAAAATAATTTATACAAATCAGCTCATTCATTTTTCCTATTCGTTGTTTCAATGAGCCACTTCGTCATTAGCTAAACTGAGCAGATCTCGGTGGACGAGATATTTCATCATTAGAAGTTTTTCCTTAGTTCAGTTCAGCAATGAAGTTATTGGAGCGTATTTTTAACGGAAAGGTTTTATCCAAAGGATTGTGAACTCGTCTTGTAGAAACTCGTATGTCTAGAAAGCACGCCTCCAAAGAGAACAACTTAAAACCGATCTCTAATTCTAAAACAAGAAGAGAAATTGAAAGAAAATCACAGAAACAATTTATTGAAATGAGCACATAAAACCCTCTTGATGGTAGTCTCCACGAAGTATCTCATCATTAGCAAAACTATCTAGATTTTGATGGATGAGACATCTCGTTATTAGAAAAAAATCTAACCAGATATTGATCTGGTCATCATCAAAAGATCGGCAATGTCTTGGTGAAGATAAATAGTTCGTTATTAGTAAAATTGATCTAATCTTGAAGGACGAGATATCTCGTCAAAACCACTTGGAGAGTTGATATCATTATATGCCTAATTTTTAAGTATTGGTGGTTCCAATATCGCTATTGAGGTTTTAATCCAGCATTGAATTAGCATTTTTTATCGATTTGGGAGATAGTTAAGTCGGTTGGGTTTTATGGCTCAAGAGTCATATTCAGTCAACTAGGGAGATGGTGAGAATCGCCATGACCTGTTACCTGAGCCATTATTTTACAATTGCTTTAGTCATATTTTTAAGATTTATACTTAAGCGATCCATATGTATATGACACTAGTACAGGGCTCGAAATACCCGGGTGCACTGTGCACATGAAAATAAAATTGTGCACTTAATTTTTTCCCGCTAGGTCCACGCAGTGTACCTAACGTTAAAATTATTTATGTTATTTATTTATTTGTCAATGTTGATGTTTGTTTGATGTTTGAACAAAGTATTAGTATCTATCTCTCGTTCTAAAGGAACGTAATTGTAATTCCAAAATACACAAAATCGCTGGGTCGTAACGGGTTTATACAGGAGGAAGATTTATTTGTGTCACTGCTACCAGAACTATCCGATGATCGAAACATTTTCCAACTAGCTCTGTTGAAGCGACTGTCGCAACAGCCGTGCACCGGAGAAGGGATAATTTAGGTGTTTAAATATTTTTATTTACTATCTAATACTAACCTATATAAACATACCCAACTAATAAAATAGTTTCTCTCTGTATTAAAAAAAAGTTGCCGCCGTTGCAGGATTGAAAACTGTATTGTTTAGCTCGATTCATAGGCAGTTTCCCGTGCAATTACGTATCAGAAAATTACGAAATTAACTTGGTTTGTTCTTCGTCTTGTTCCCTGGACAATTTTTAAAAATTTGTCCGATGCGGCTATTAGTTTAGAGTTTATTAAGAGTCAAAGTCGAAAATGCGAAATTTCTACAGGGGGTTGGCAAACGTAAGCGAGCAGTCGGCGGAGCCCCCTAGTGTATTACGTTAATGCTCTCTTATTACGTTTTTGTTTAAATGTGCACTTAAAATATAACCTGTGCACCTAATTTAAAAACTTAGGTGCACAAGGTGCACCTGTATTAAAAAATCTATTTCGAGTCCTGCACTAGTAGGTGTAAATGCCATTGTATATCAGTAGAATGTGGTTCAATATGTCTAATCGTGGCTCTTCACTAAGTTTAGGGTCAATTGGTTTACTCATTTATGTACCTTTTATTGAAAGTAAGACTAATTACTTCCCCCTTTCAAACGAATTTTGATGAAGGAAGTAACTCGCTTAGTAATATTTACATGGTAACAAGTAATTTCGTCTTATTATTCGTCAGACGAATAGCAAAAACACAATTACACAAAGCAAATTATTTCGTCCTTTACAGCAATATCTGTCATTTCGGTTTAATTGTGTCGGGTTTAATGGCTCAAGGAGCCATATTTGTCCTAACTGTTGTCGTTTCAATCTGAATCCAGCAAAAACAGCAAACTAAATCCTGTAAAAACTGATAAATCTGTATCCAGTATAAACTGACTAACGAAACAGCCTCTTCGTCTTAAAACCTTTTACAATACCTGAATTCGGAGCGTTCCGTTTCAATACACACACATTAACGTTCGTCAGTTTCTAGTGGATTCAATCAGTATCTAGTGGATTCAGATGGATTATCACTGCCCCAGATTCTGTAAATGTAAAAGAGCTCTAAGGGAAATCTGGAACTTAAGACCGACAAAAAATGATATTGATATTTACAATCAACACTTTACACGTAGTGAGAATATCAGTAATGGGCAAACCCTAAATGGTAATTATTTGGGTGCGTTTTCTAAGTTGGTCCCATGTAGTTAGCATTTGATAGCTGGTGTTTAGCTTGAATTCTACTCTCGTAGCAAGGCGTGATGTTTAGTTCAGCCCACTAATTAATCACGAAAGTCTTGGATAAGAAAGTGCGTGCTGTAAGAGTATAATAAATCATTCGGTGATAAGCAAGTTTCCTCTCCATAATTTTCAAGTAGATCCATAGGTTTTTATTTCTTATAGTTTCACTAGACGGTAATTGGATATGCTGCAGTAATATCCGCTTTTGCTTTCTTCTTGTAGAAACTTGTGAAAAGTAAAATTCAATTCCAATTATAAAGCTTTATTTATGTAATTTTATAGCAGTCCATCTTGAATACAATTTGATTTAAGAGATAAAATATATCAGTAAAGTTTATTTGTTAGTTAGAGGTTTGCCAGTGGAAGACACCTGTAAAATTTTTCTGGTGCATTGGAAGACACCTGTAAAATTTTTCTGGTGCATTGGAAGACATCGATCTAAAAGTTGTGTGATTATGAGCTCAGAGCCTTAAAAGGTGTTTGTTTGTTTTAAATGGATTAGATTTTGGACCGGGACTTGCTTTTGCAATTCCAAAAAAGGCAAACAGGTACAAAGAACCGTGTAAGAGAGATTAATTACCTTAACATGAAAGATTAAATTTCTAGTGAATTCTGTCACAATTTTCTTGAGAAGGAGTGGAGTTCAAAACATTTGAAAATAGTTTGGAGTACTGTATGTAAAATACGTTGAAAGCATCACTATTAGTGCTATCAAGAATTTGTCCAGAAAGATTTGAAGAAACATGCTGGGTGGTAGCGTTCTTGTAAACCATAACCTAACGTGACGATTTATTAACATGTATTCATATCTTGAAGCTGATGTCTGTAACTCACTTAATATTTAAACCCATTTGAATCTTACAACTTGTTTGTAAAGGGACTGTAAGCTCTGAGAATCCTATATACTACGCTGTACCATAAAGGAAATATAAAAGTAGAGCGTGAACTAGTCAGTTTTGTACAGAAAAGTCACGTGACTGTTAGTCGACGTGGTGCTCAAACTTTTAAAGCTCTGCCCGACAGCAATTCTCAGTCTTCTACTCTAATTCATGTCTATACACAATACACCACTCGATGCTGACCAATGAGGGTAAATTTTTTATGTGTCCAGGGTCATGTGGCCAAGACTAGTAACGTGATCCTTAGAATGCTTTCGGGTTGAACCTAACATTCATCATCTGATTGGTCCACTGGACGGGAAGAAAAGCCCATCCTTTGATTCATGATTTGATTGGTCTGCGTGACATAAGTGTAGACTCTGGCTACTTCACCCATTTTGTCACATACACCTCTCTATAGAAATTCCCTGTCGTAAGATGTTACATCGTCAAACGATACCAAATCATTCAACCATTCAATTTTTCACAGATTAGTCACGTGACTGTGAGTCGACATGATGCTCCCACTTTGTTAAAGCTCCGCACGATAGCAATTCTTGGTTTAATTCACGTCTATACACTATACACCACCTCAACGCTAGAACAATCAATTAAAACTACAAACATGAATTCTGAGAGTTCTGAGCATGGGGCTATCAGAGCGAACGAAAGAGCCAATTCGATACTCACCTATTGGGATACATTCAAATTATAAACTATAAACAATTCTTCTTATCTCAGTAGCAATTCCATTCATTAGATGCATGACAGACCTATTGATTTTCATGTAATGTTCCATCAAGCCTCGTAGGGTAACGAATTAAAAAAAGAACGATTTGAATAAACCCAAAAGAGTGTCGTCTAGTACCTACGCCCAAGAGTTTTGGGCATACGTTCTTTGACAAAAAAATATTTATTTTGGTGCAGACTATATAGTTTATCCAGGGAATTTAAAATCGCCCTCTATATGAAAGGGAATAATCGAAACCAAAAGTAATTAATACCCATAAAGGAACCTGGGAATTCGGTTATTCTTAACAGCAGCACAAAAAAGACATTTTATTTGGTTTTTATAAATACGTCAATGCTCTTTGATCTGAACAATCATATCATCCATTACCAACTAAGTACTTAAAACATCCCTTACGGTTATTTCATAAACTTCGAACACTTTCCACATATGATATAAGACTCGCACCAACTTAATCAAATCGCATTTTTAATTGATGTTTTAGGCAACAGCTATTCTTTAAGAGGCAGCAAAAAACAATCCCTGGAGGTAGGAACAAAGGGCACAAACACCGCCAAAAAGCATCAATTAAACGATTTTTATTTTTCAGAAATGCAAAGCTAATCACAAAACTCGGAAGAGGAAAAAAACTGAGAAAATTGGAGCTTCCCAAACTCCATTCGCAGCAGCAGTTTCTCTTTGATATTTATAAATGCAAATTACTCCATGTCGCTTGCTGCCTTGAAATAAGTTCGCAAAATTGTTCACTAGTGCTTAGCTACAAATGAAGATTTCCGAAGGAAGCGAATGGAAAATTCGTTCCTAATTTAAATACTAATGAGTATGATTATTTAAAATAACAAGTAGATAAATCGTTCAGAGCTCGATGCCGCTTTTTTTTTCCAGCATCCTTTCGCTTCTTGATTCCTGAGCTTCCAATTGAGGATGAATACAATTGGGGTTCAATTAAGACGTGAATTGCATCTAATTATGGAACTCCTAACGAGGTACACTTTTTAATTTTGGATGTTTATTAGCTATACCGTAAATGATTAGCATTTCTTGGGGCATCCGATGCCCTTGCGTTTCTCATTTTAGTAATAAATACGAATTTAATTTTTCTAGAAGATACGTGCTTATAAAACGAAATCATCAAATGCAGACTCAATAATCTTTATTGATTCCATAACAAAATTAAAAGAGCAAAGGTATGATTCTAAACCTGTGATATTGAAAGTGTCTGAACAATGTTAAAATAAGTGTATACTTGTATATACAGTGAAATATAGTATTTTATGTACCATCTTATATCTGTTTTAAGGTCCCAATGGAAAAAATCACAATTTTAATTGAGATAGATCGTAGACTTACAAGTGAAACACACTATGTCATAAAACATGGTTGTGGTAAAACCCCGAAAGAGGAAAATTATAATATTCAATTGTATGAAAACTGTAATTTTACTATTACAACACTTATTTAATACCACTTTGTATTTACTCAATTCATCAATTATTCATAGGAGGAATATATATCATCACCACCACGCCACAAAGGTACGAATCTGCAAAATTTACGTCTCTACAAAATCGCGTTCAAAGTTTTGATGCTTCGGGAAAAATCGAGTTAAACGACTCACAGGTTGTTTTCTCATGAAAATCGACATTTTCATTAAGAATCAAGACGATTCTTTATGGCATAAAACATGAAATGGGGACTCAAGAAATGCAGTTAAATGAAAATCGCCAAAATGCAGATTGGCGCCTTTGACGTGGTAGAAACGATATAGAGTAGACTCTCGTTTTTACGAACCTCCAATTTACGAATAGCACATTTTTACGAACTACTACTATATTCCCGGACTGTATCCTATAGAAATAATGTTAATTTCCCTCCCGATTTATGAACCAAAATTACACATTCTCTCTATTTTACGAACTCCGTTTCCTCACTTTATTTTCATTGATTTCCTTAAGACATGAAAAATTGGACGAGAAAGGGTGAAATGTGTTCAGACTAGTCTTTGGACCTCCCTAGTTGGTAAAGGGGACAGAGGGGAAGAAATGAGTGATTTTGATCTAAGTGCTTGATCCAGGAACTTCGTCTAAGGGACCCTCATGTTCCTGAAAACCTAACATTTCACGATTTTCTGATTGTGTACGAGAATTTTCAATCATGCACAAAGGAAGAAATGAGCGATTCCGATCTCAGTGCTGATGAAACCTTTATTAAGGAACTTCGTCTTAGGGACCCTCAAGTTCCTGAGAACCATACATTTCACGATTTTCTGACTGTGGACGAGAATGTTCGAGCATGCACAGACGAAGAAATGAGCGATTCCGATCTGATGAAGCCTTGATCCAGGAACTTCGTCTAAGAGATCCTCAAGTTCCTGAAAACCTAAAATTTCACTATTTTCTTACTGTGGACGAGAATGTTAAAGCGTGCACAGAGGAAGAAATGAGCGATTCCGATCTCAGTGCTGATGAAGCCTTGATCCAGGAACTTCGTCTAAGGGACCCTCATGTTCCTGAAAACCTAGCATTTCACGATTTTCTGATTGTGGACGAGAATTTCCAATCATGCACAAAGGAAGAAATGAGCGATTCCGATCTCAGTGCTGATGAAGCCTTGATCCAGGAACTTCGTCTTAGGGACCCTCACGTTTCTGAGAACTATACATTTCACGATTTTATGACTGTGGACGAGAATGTTCGAGCATGCACAGACGAAGAAATGAGCGATTCCGATCTGATGAAGCCTTGATCCAGGAACTTCGTCTTAGGGACCCTCACGTTCCTGAGAACTATACATTTCACGATTTTCTGACTGTGGACGAGAATGTTCGAGCATGCACAGACGAAGAAATGAGCGATTCCGATCTGATGAAGCCTTGATCCGGGAACTTCGTCTAAGAGATTCTCAAGTTCCTGAAAACCTAAAATTTCACGATTTTCTTACTGTGGACGAGAATGTTCAAGCGTGCACAGAGGAAGAAATGAGCGATTCCGATCTCAGTGCTGATGAAGCCTTGATCCAGGAACTTCGTCTTAGGGACCCTCACGTTCCTGAGAACTATACATTTCACGATTTTATGACTGTGGACGAGAATGTTCGAGCATGCACAGACGAAGAAATGAGCGATTCCGATCTGATGAAGCCTTGATCCAGGAACTTCGTCTTAGGGACCCTCACGTTCCTGAGAACTATACATTTCACGATTTTCTGACTGTGGACGAGAATGTTCGAGCATGCACAGACGAAGAAATGAGCGATTCCGATCTGATGAAGCCTTGATCCAGGAACTTCGTCTAAGAGATCCTCAAGTTCCTGAAAACCTTAAATTTCACTATTTTCTTACTGTGGACGAGAATGTTAAAGCGTGCACAGAGGAAGAAATGAGCGATTCCGATCTCAGTGCTGATGAAGCCTTGATCTAGGAACTTCGTCTAAGGGACCCTCATGTTCCTGAAAACCTAGCATTTCACGATTTTCTGATTGTGGACGAGAATTTCCAATCATGCACAAAGGAAGAAATGAGCGATTCCGATCTCAGTGCTGATGAAGCCTTGATCCAGGAACTTCGTCTTAGGGACCCTCACGTTTCTGAGAACTATACATTTCACGATTTTATGACTGTGGACGAGAATGTTCGAGCATGCACAGACGAAGAAATGAGCGATTCCGATCTGATGAAGCCTTGATCCAGGAACTTCGTCTTAGGGACCCTCACGTTCCTGAGAACTATACATTTCACGATTTTCTGACTGTGGACGAGAATGTTCGAGCATGCACAGACGAAGAAATGAGCGATTCCGATCTGATGAAGCCTTGATCCAGGAACTTCGTCTAAGAGATTCTCAAGTTCCTGAAAACCTAAAATTTCACGATTTTCTTACTGTGGACGAGAATGTTCAAGCGTGCACAGAGGAAGAAATGAGCGATTCCGATCTCAGTGCTGATGAAGCCTTGATCCAGGAACTTCGTCTTAGGGACCCTCACGTTCCTGAGAACTATACATTTCACGATTTTATGACTGTGGACGAGAATGTTCGAGCATGCACAGACGAAGAAATGAGCGATTCCGATCTGATGAAGCCTTGATCCAGGAACTTCGTCTTAGGGACCCTCACGTTCCTGAGAACTATACATTTCACGATTTTCTGACTGTGGACGAGAATGTTCGAGCTTGCACAGACGAAGAAATGAGCGATTCCGATCTGATGAAGCCTTGATCCAGGAACTTCGTCTAAGAGATCCTCAAGTTCCTGAAAACCTTAAATTTCACTATTTTCTTACTGTGGACGAGAATGTTAAAGCGTGCACAGAGGAAGAAATGAGCGATTCCGATCTCAGTGCTGATGAAGCCTTGATCCAGGAACTTCGTCTAAGGGACCCTCATGTTCCTGAAAATCTAGCATTTCACGATTTTCTGATTGTGGACGAGAATTTCCAATCATGCACAAAGGAAGAAATGAGCGATTCCGATCTCAGTGCTGATGAAGCCTTGATCCAGGAACTTCGTCTTAGGGACCCTCACGTTTCTGAGAACTATACATTTCACGATTTTATGACTGTGGACGAGAATGTTCGAGCATGCACAGACGAAGAAATGAGCGATTCCGATCTGATGAAGCCTTGATCCAGGAACTTCGTCTTAGGGACCCTCACGTTCCTGAGAACTATACATTTCACGATTTTCTGACTGTGGACGAGAATGTTCGAGCATGCACAGACGAAGAAATGAGCGATTCCGATCTGATGAAGCCTTGATCCAGGAACTTCGTCTAAGAGATTCTCAAGTTCCTGAAAACCTAAAATTTCACGATTTTCTTACTGTGGACGAGAATGTTCAAGCGTGCACAGAGGAAGAAATGAGCGATTCCGATCTCAGTGCTGATGAAGCCTTGATCCAGGAACTTCGTCTTAGGGACCCTCACGTTCCTGAGAACTATACATTTCACGATTTTATGACTGTGGACGAGAATGTTCGAGCATGCACAGACGAAGAAATGAGCGATTCCGATCTGATGAAGCCTTGATCCAGGAACTTCGTCTTAGGGACCCTCACGTTCCTGAGAACTATACATTTCACGATTTTCTGACTGTGGACGAGAATGTTCGAGCATGCACCGACGAAGAAATGAGCGATTCCGATCTGATGAAGCCTTGATCCAGGAACTTCGTCTAAGAGATCCTCAAGTTCCTGAAAACCTTAAATTTCACGATTTTCTTACTGTGGATGAGAATCTTCAAGCATGCACAGAGGAAGAAATAAGCGATTCCGATCACAGTAATTATGAAGCCTTGATCCAGGAACTTCGTCAGTGACCCTCAGAGAACTTCAGGGACTCTGAAGTTCCTGAAAACCTTACATTTCACGATTTTCTGACTGTGGACGAGAATGTTCAAGCATGCACAGAGAAAATATCGGATGATGAAATTATCAATCAGGTGCTGAACGGTAATACCGAAGAACAATCCAATGAAGAATGCGTAGAGGTCATCCCAAGACCAACTGTCAAAGAAGCCAGAATGGTTGTCAGGACTACGTCGGTTCTTTAAAGCAGATGACAATTTTGAGATGCTTAAAAGCTTCAACTCTAAGGAATCGTTTGATTACCAAAGTGCTATTATGAAGCAAACGAAGATTGCTGAATTTTTTGGAATCGCTAATGAATAAAGATTAGTGCAAGTTGAATTTCTTGTTTTATTTAATTCCATTCCCATTTACGAGCCTTCGATTTTACGAACTTTTTTCGGTTCTCCACGAGTTTGTAAAAACGCGTCCACTGTATTCCGATTATGCATCTCTGTAGCAACTTTCATACAAATTCAGATTTTCCTCGTTCGTTCTCGATTTTCCTAGTCAACCATCCGAGTGAGTTATAATTTTTTCAACTAGTACCAACGAATCTACCCAGATCTCAATCAACCATTCTGGATTTGGTGACAACTCACTCTTTGTCTTGTTTCTAAGTTACTCAATATTATGGCGTCCAACAGGGGCGAAATATCTGAAAATATGAAGTCGCAATATATCCTAACAAACATAACACAGAAATGAACGAATGGATGAAAATTTCTTAAGCTCAGGATGAGTATTCCGTTGATGCTAAAGTTCGTCCCGTTTTTTTGACAAAAATTAAAAATATATATTTTTATTTACTAACTAGGAGGCTTTGCCTCCTTCTCGCTATCGCTCGTCAACCCCCGATGATTTCTGCGCAATCATATTTAGTTCGATTCGCAAACTATACTTTTCAGCAATGAGGGGGAGGTTATTGCTTCACAATCCAAGCCCATTGGGATCGCTGCTGGATTGTTCCCGGACCTCTAGTACAACGTTAATTGAATGTTCCCTTCGCTACCCATTGCTATATATATCGCATTCGCCCGAGTAACGAAAAATTGCCTACTTTTTAGCGAGATTAGCGGATTTGTTTATAAGCCGAAACCAGTACTTTAGCTTTAGGAAACGTTCCAAAAATTATCGACTCATACACGGAAATATAGTGTAAATAAAAACAAATGTTTTTAAAAAATCTCAAGAACAAAACTTCTTATTTCCACATAAAAAAGGAAATTGTTAAATAAATAAGATATTGTTAAAATTCAGAGGAAATCTCATCATAATTTTAAATGTTTTAACTTATCCGTTTTATATTAGTACTTTTTAAGATTTTCATATTCGACTGTTTCTATGGCAATGGCGACAGAATTTGCCGGTTCTGAAAACATTGCAAACTTTCTAGCGCGTACTCTCAAATTTTATGAATGAATTAATTAAAGAATATAACTTGTGTTTATCGTCTGCGCGTGCTCCAAATTCATTAGCCCGTTGAACCGCAAGACTCACAATCACGTGACTCGCTATCTACCAATCACAAAGCGAATAAAGCTGAAAAAGACCGACAATTTTTTTTTTTTATATAATAGAAAAAAATCTAAATTTCATCAAGATAGTATATGCCGTTCTCTTTTTTGACTCTTCTCAATAGCTCCGGCTTGTGCATAATCTCACGTTCATAGAAGTTCTAAGGTTTCTGACTAAAGAACCGATCAAGGTGACGAAACTTTTCGAATCACTTACGTCACGTGGAATCGTCAACGGCACTCATACCCTTCACAATAGCTTTTCCATCTGTGAACCATTCTTTCCTCTACGGAAATAAAAAAGCATATGTCGAAAATGCTTCTTATTTTCCGACTTTTTCAATGCTTAAGAAAATTTAAGAAACACGACCCAATAACACAAATTTTTCCCATGTGCTCATTTAAATTCCTTTTTTCAAACAACATCAAACAACACATATGAAGCAACACATATCAACAACATTCAAACAACACATATGAAGCAAATAACACTTCGTTTTTGCGATGCCATGTAATCCATCGCAAAAAAGGGGATTAACTTTTGCATCAACCCTACACTAGAGATGGTTGTTTGAAAAAATTGTTCAATTACATGTACTTTTCAATTACATCGTTAATTTTTGCTGCTGATTTGCGATAACAGTTATTTTCTGTTAATATTGGCTTATCATGTACACTAATTGCCATAAAAATTTGCGCACCAAGAAATAATTGTGGAATCGAAACGAAACTTGGCATGAAGACACATGTCTGCCAGATATGCAAATGATTAGAAATGCAAAGTGATTGCGCAGTGCGCAATACCGCTAAAGGGCGTTGAACTTCGTTCTCCTTGGAGTATAAAACAGGTAAACAGAGCTTTTTTGAGTGTACTTAATCTTTTGCAAAGGAAACGCTGAGATAGACTTGCCGTTACGCCGCCATCAAATACAATATGAGCAGCTGTCAGAGTTCGAGAGGGGAAGTATCATCGGGATGATGGAACCTGGGTGGTCAGCTCGGCGAGTAGCTTGTCAAGTACGCCGTTCTGATTTTAATGTGAGGAGGTGTTGGGACCAGTGGACAGAAGTGACGTCATTTACACGGCAACCAGACTCAGAACGCCCTCGACAGACAAGTCGTCGAGAAGACAGTCAAATCATACGAAACGCACGGGTTGAGCCAACTGCCTCATTTCCCACCAACTACTCCTCCGTTTGGAGTGGTGTCGCGCACGACGGGATTGGACTGCAACGGAATGGAAGCAGGTCATCTTCAGCGACAAATCTAGATTCAATTTGAGCAGTGATGACAGTCGTGTTCGTGTGTGGAGGCCCCGTTGTGAAAGCCTCAATCCTGCCTTCGCTTTACAGCGACATACCGCTCCCACAGCTGGTGTGATGGTATGGGGTGCCATTGCTTACGATACACGGTCACCCCTAATATCGATCCATGGCACAATGACAGCCTAGCGGTACGTCCATGACGTCCTTCAGCCACATGTGAATCCACTCATGGCAGGGCTCCCAGGAGCCATTTTTCAACAAGACAATGCTCGGCCACACACAGCAAGGATGTTGTAAGACTGCCTCCGCCACATTACCATCCTTCCCTGGCCTGCTCGATCCCCAGATTTGTAACCAATCGAGTATATCTGGAATCATTTGGGACGGCAAGTTGGACATCCTACGAGTTTGGTCGAACTAGAGGCGCATTTACACCAACTGTGGAACGAGATGTCTCGTGACATCATACGGAACTTGTATGCATCAATGCCCGCTCGTATCGCATCGAGCATTCGCGCTAGAGGGGGTCCAACAGAGTACTAAAACTTCCGTTCGTTTGTACTTTTTTCTGCAGTAAAGGATCCTTTTTCTTTGATTTTCTAATCACTTACTTACATCAAAGTAGTACTTACATGTGTAAAAGTTCGTCTTATTTTGACGACTTTTTCTTGGTGAGCAAATTTTTATGGCAATGATTGTAGTTTCATATAGATATCTCATCCATTAAAGTCTGACCAATTTGGCTGATTATCAGATTTATCGCTACAACTTCAGTCTACGTTCGTAGCGGTGGCAATGGCCTTGACGCTTTTTCTTTGGCGTACCTCTAAATTCGCCAAGGAACAAATTATTTCAAATAAACCAATGAAATCAAACGACGGTTTAAAGTATTTTGAAAAACATTCTAGAATATTCAATATGAAAATTTTAACTTGTCGCTTGCCAAGGTTGCCTTAAAAACCGCAATAACCGTAATACAAATGGATTGCCTTACCCTGATATTACTCGCTACTATAAGATCGCCAAAAAAAGCACCACCATTTATCTCGTCACTAGCAAATTTGTAAGATCTCAAAAAGATTAGCAATCAAGATAGTGCGATTATGATAAAATCAAGATCTGGCTAGGTTTCTATACTGACGAGATATCTCGTGTATCAAGATCTGGTAAGGTTTCTATAATGAAGAGATACCTCGTCTTTCAAGATGTGGTCAATTTTGTTAATGACGAAATACTTCGTCGAGACAATCACTATGTGGGTTAGTAATTTCAATATTAATTAGCCGCTAAGTTTAATGTTTATTATGAACTGTTTAAAACTTTTACATTAACGTTTTATTTTTTTACAGTTGCTCTTCAAAAAGCTATTCAATGACTTAGAAAATTTAATAACTTGAATTTTGCTATTTTATTGAATATTTTTATGCAATTAAATTTTTATTGAATATTTTTATGCAGTTGAATTTGTATTTAAAATTTTCTTCAATTTAAATTGATTTAAGCCATCCCAATAACATTTGTTGTTAACAGTTAACATTGTCGATAACAATTGAATACTGTTATTTGAATGCGAACAAAATTCTAGCCTATCTCTAGTTTATGTAATGGAAAGTATTGAATGTTAAATTTCTCAACCTGTATTTTGAAGACATTTTCTGATGCGTTTTTCCATTTGTCATTTTCTTTGACCAGAATATCTTCAATGATATCATTACTTGGCAATAGATGGTTTCCTTCAATTCTGTCATTTTTATTTATTCCCAATCTAGAAGTTCATCTTCGAATTACAAAACATTCAGGTAGAGGATAAAGCAAATTCAGTTTTTTGCATTTTTATTCAATGAGTCAAGCACGAGAAATGCGAATTGCTTCTTTAAAAAGCTTTTTAAAAGGAGCAAAATCATAAAAACGCCGATTCAACCAAAATCAGTTCTTTATTCGCCCCATTTCTTTAAAATATGGTCATTGGTACGACTTTTAACGGAAATAAACCCACGTAAATACTCTTAAGTCAAGAATCGTCAGTGTTACCCTCATTTATTGATTACCATTAAATATTCACCCTTCAGTTTTCTAAGTTCAGTTAAGTCTTAAAGTCCTTTCGGTAAGTAAGGGAGTTTAAGTAAATTAGTTTTCATCAAACTTACTTAACGATTTTAATTTAACAAAAAGTTTTTGTTTTGGTTAACTTTTTCGAAGCTTTTTATCAAATTAAAAATAGAGAGTTAATGATCGTGTCATATATGAAAGCTTAGTAAAGCTTAACGTACTTCCAATGAAAACTATTTTTGCTAAACCAAATTTTTATTCAACAATGTTTCTGTTGAATAAAAAATTGACTAATTTCTAGTAAATGCGAATTATAAATTCTTAATTTCCTGAACAACTTACATTTAATGTTTTGTCCCGAATACAAAGAAAGGTGATTTTGTTCTTTCTCTGTGCCTTGGAGCAAAAAGAGCCAATATTCAAATGTTCGAACTGTAAGAAACTTCAAATTATTCTTTTTTATTTCTAAAACTCTCCGTAACTGTCTCCAAATTGTTTACTTGTAGTTTAACAGGATTAAGGGATAGAGCTTATAATTTAGAGTTCATTGGTATATTAGACTCGAATTCAGGAATTTTGGACATTGGATGGCCGAACACCCCTCCATGTCTTTGAAAGAGGCAGTGTGACTGGTGTGAGGTATAGGGATGAGGTCTTGGAGCCCTATGTTCGCCTTTTCAGGGGTGCAGTTGGCTCTGAGTTCATTTTAATGGACAATAACGCGAAGCCACATAGAGCTCTTCTGGTCGACGAATTTCTAGAGAGTGAGGATATTCGCCGGATGGATTGTCCAGCCAGATCTCCAGACCTTAACCCTATAGAACATGTCTGGGACGCTCTGTGAAGGGCAATTGCAACTCTTAACAGTCCTCTGAGAACCATCCAGGGAATTAAAACAGTAGTTTTGAACGCGTGGGACAAATTGCCACAGGAAATGATAAACTGCCTGATTTCAAGTATGAAATCACGCTGCGAGACCTGTATATTTGTAAGAGGAGACCATACTCCCTATTAACCCATCTATTAACCCATTTTTTTGTTTATTCTGCAACCGCTGTTTCATACCTTCCGACTCCAACGAGTGTTACGCACGATCATGCGTGTGTATTGCAATTATTGAATGGTTATTTTTTTTGTATTGTATCAATGTATGTACTATCAAATTTCATTAAAATCGGTACAGTACTTCTAGAGATATCGACCAAGTCTGAAAATTCTCTTAATTTCTTACACCAGTGTAGTTCAGTGGTATTTTTAGGTCCATACAAAAATGATGATTAGGGAGATTATTTCAGTTAAATTAAAGTTTAATTACCATTTTTCATTATATACAGATATAAATAAAGATTACATATTAATGCAAATTGAGATTAATCAAATTAAGAACACTTGTGTTCTTTCAAAATCGAATCAAGTGTCTAACTTCAACTGACTAAAGCTACAGGGTGTGAGAGGAGGGAAGACGCATGACGTCAATGACGCATGATGCCAATGACACCAACGCCATCTAAGATTCAAATAATATCCACAGCTTACAATTAAGCATACAATTGTGCAATTGGTTGCATTTTTAATTAGTGTAATATTAATTCTTATGCATGTATCGAATAATACAAGAACCTGTCGAAAATGTGAAAACTTTTCCCCTTATGTGTGGCATTATATACAGCATACATGAATACTACTTTTTCCCAAGCACTTGCTTATTCAATGACGACAGAAGTTGTTGTTGTATTGGTTATATACTTAATTAGTGTATTATTGACGGTATTGTGTGTATCATAACGATCAGTAGCCAACTATGTAATGTTATATCCTTATGTGTGCAAAGACATTATATAAGGTATATTATATATTAACATTTTTTCCCTTATTATTTCATGATAACAGAAGTTATGGCAGCATTTGCTAGTCTTAATTTGTGTAGTACTGATTGTATTCTGTGTGTTATTGCGCTATTCATGTTCAATGTTAGTTATAATCCAAGATTTAAAGAACCTTAATTGCAAGAACATTAAAAAATTTTCCGGGCTCATCCAAACCCATAAGGTTGATTTTTTTGTGGTTCAACAGACAGATGTAGCCAAATTACGCTCTGCTTTTTCTGACAAATGAATGGACATACACACACAAGTAAAGTTTTTACTGATACAGAAGGATACAAATATACCCAGAATAGTTAAAGAAATCTAATTTGCACCACCTGTATCTCGCAAGCTGCCAGTTTAGTGGGTAAACCAATCTAGTGACGTCAGACCTAACATATATAAGACACAATTACAATATTTGCAGCCAACTTGGTTTACTATACCATGTATATTTTAATGGTTTTAATCACAGTTTTGTAGCTCTATGTTAAGTGATCATATGTCGCTTCCAATTCCATCTTATCTGCAAAAGGGCATTAATGTCATTATTTAAAGTAATCTCATGGGTAAAGATTTCTTCTTGTGTGAGAGGTCGTTCACAGTAACTCTGGGTAAATTTTGACACATGTTCTTTTCAAAATGGCTGCGATAAAAAAATTGTAAGGTCCACAGTACCCTCTTTTTTTTGCAGCAACTGGTGCTGATCTTTTATGAAATCTGTTTGGATATTATCGGAAAAGTTTTCAATTTTAAAAATGTGTCTAAAATTTTGCTTTTGGAAATACTATGTATATACACGAGAGGCAGTTCATGTCAAGGTCGCTGTAGTCAGTAGTTTCTAAGGAGATGCGTGTTTCCTATACGAATACTAAGCGTGATGCCAAATGGATTGTTTTTCAAATACGATTTTCAGCACTTCGTCAGTACAAATTCCAAAGAATGACTGATGAATTGATATCTGACAGCTGATTGATCAACACCAATTTGATTAGACACAAAACGTCATAGAAATGGCAATAATTGCAATTTAAGGTAAACCAGATCTGTATCAAGTTAGATCATTTGATCTGTGGAAGTAAAATATTCCCTTTTCGTCGGATTTGTTTGACGCACAGAATCTCATTCCTACTTTCCTGGCCGACCAACCGGTCTGGTGGTTAAGATGTTAGCCTCTAGATCGGAAGGTTCTGGTTCGAATCCGGTTCAGTGCATGGATGTTTGTAAGAGTATGTTGTACAGGCGGCTGGTGCACCTTAAATCTGTCTTGGCCGAAAGTTCTCACGTGAGGAAATTTGAAGAGTGGTGTGCCAGCTAAAGTGTTACCTCGTCATCTGACCGTGGTCCACAATTACGTGGTGTTGTTCTCGGATCTTTCTCTTAGTGAATTCGTCAATAGCCCATTGTGGTGCTCTAGTATGACGTTAATTAAATTATCTACCTACCTGATACATATAAACTTTATCCTGGAGAAAAATTTCAAAATATCCAAATAAAAAATATCCAAGAAATTTCTGATAGGAAAATATAATTCGAAAGAAAATTATAATTACAAAATATCTCAAACCAAAAAAGAAATTTTAATATCGGAATAAAATATTTAATCAAAACATTCAAATCAATGCTTTAATTTCGAGAAAGTGAGCTTAATGCGTGATAGTTAAGCTTGGATTACAATTATTATCGAAGACAAACCCAAAGCGGAGCTTCAATCTTGAAATTTCAGGAAACAATCATAAGCAAACGCAATAACCATTAAAACTCTAGTCTAGCTTTCTGGAGCGTTAACTTCAGTGAGAGGAATCAGGGACAATTAACTAATGACACAGCTCGTTAAAATATGAATACTTCATGCCTTGAATTTGGTGAACCGGTTGCAATTGGGACGTGGTAACGTCATGGTGTTTTCAGCTGATATCTTCTCAGTAGAAATGAGGTTGAAAATGTTTTAGGCCATAATTGAACTTGAATTAAAATTATTATCGAAGACCGATTCAAATACTTCAATCTTCAAATTTCATAAAACAATCAGAAGCTAATGCAATAATCGTAAGGTCTAGTCTTTCTGGAGCATCAACTTGATTAAGATGATTCCAGGACAATTAACTTACGAGGTAGCTCGTTAAAATATGAAATCCTTATTACTTGAATCTGGTCAACCGGTTGCAATTGGCGATTGAATGTGGTAACTTCATGGTGTTCAAAGTTCACATTTTGTTTGTAAGTGGATTTTAAAATGCTTTCGGGTCATAATTTAGCTTAAATTAAAATTATTATTGAAAACAGACCCAAAAAGTGATTCCCTCATTAAATTTCATGAAAAAATCAGAAGCTAATGCTATAACCGTAGGGACTACAGTCTTTCTGGAGCATTAACATGAATGAGATGATTCCCGGATAATTTACTTACGATGTAGCCTACGAAAATATGAAAACCTTATTCTTTGAATCTGGTCAACCGTTTGCAATTAGACGTGGTAACATCATGGTGTACAGAGCTCAAATTTTGACCGTAAAGTAGATTCGAAATGCTTTCGAGCCACGAGTGAGCATGAATTAAATTTATTATCTAAGGCCCGGTGCACACATCCGGTTTTTCAACGTGCGGCGCCGCTGCGGCACCGAAGCCCGACTGTGCACACATAACCGTGAAATGACGCAAATACTCATTTCGCGCCATTTGTAATAAATATTCTGTCGAAGAAAACGTGTTTATTTTTTTTATTTGGTATAAAAAAAAGTATATTTTGAAACAAAATAGACGTTACTGGATACAACCAATTATTAATTATTATTTATATTCCATTTATTTATGAAAACAAGGTACTTCAGAACGGAGACGCATGTGCGCCGCGCCGTGGGGAACTGCGGTACAAATTTCACGCAAGTTGGACGTGCGTTGCCGCAGCGGCGCCGGAAGCATGTGAGCACTACTACATTGGAGCTAATGTATCTCAGACCGCACTTGC
This sequence comes from Metellina segmentata, assembly GCA_947359465.1. NCBI lineage: Eukaryota > Metazoa > Arthropoda > Arachnida > Araneae > Tetragnathidae > Metellina > Metellina segmentata. The sequence continues at coordinate 65,394,706 of OX375883.1, forward strand.
GTTGCTGCAGCGGGGCCGCACGTTGAAAAACCGGATGTGCGCACCGGGCCTAAGAGAGATTCACAAGCAACAGTACTTCAATCTTGAAATTTCGCGAAAAAAGATAATACAATAACCATTAGAGAACACCAGTCTAGCTTTCTGTAGCATTAACTTCAGTGAGATAATTCCAGAATACTTAACTAACGACTTAGATGTCTATAATATGGATACCTTATTCCTTGTATTTGGTAAACTGGTTGCAATGGAATGTGCCAACGCCATGGTGTTCAGAGCTAATATTTTATCCGTAGAGACGATTCAAAAATGTTTTCGGTCATAATTCGGCTTAAATTAAAATTATTATCGAAGACGAATCCAAAGTTAAGGTTCTTCAATCAAATTTCAGGAAACAATCAGTATTAACAACACAACGACGCAATTCACGAAAAAATGAATACCGTTAACCCTGAAACTGGAGAACTGGTTGAAAAATGCTTAAGGATATAATTTTGCTTCAATTAAAATTATTCTTTGCATATTAGTGACTTCACATTATAATTTGCATCAGACTGAAGCTGGTTTTCATTAATTTAAAATTCAAGATGTAATTACCCAAGTTACCAATTTTCAATCATTCTTAGATGCGTCAAAAAGTTTCATTTTTTGATAACATATTCTTGTTTTTTTAACTTCAGACTTGAGCAGTGCATAAAATGTATAACTTTAAGTCCTTGTGCACCAGCAGATTTAATGTGCACCAGTATATTTAATGTGCTTCAGAAGATTTAGCGAGCATCAGCTCCTTTATTCAAGACGTTCATTGGTTGAATTCGAACTCACAATCTTCTGATTGCTAATCTGTTACTCTTTCGACCGAGCCACCGTAACTCCCCAAATACAAGGAAGAAAGCATTCATTAAGATTTACCAACGATTTTCAACATTTTTTATTTCACGGCATTTAGATTAAATACAAAAAGACTAGGGCCAACCAAATTTTTATGGCAGTCAGACAAAAAATAGGTATTATTTAGATAGTTTTACGAATTAATAATAGTTATTATCTACCTCTTTGCACCGAATTGGCTTTCTAAAAAACATTCTTGAAACAATTTATTTTAAAACGAAATAAATTAAAAAACGAAAATAGTGAAGAGCATTTGAGCGGGTATTGTTTAAAACTTTTAAATTAAACTGTTAAAATGAAATACACATTAGACAGTTTAAACTGCTTCAGCGTATCAAGGGTGCACTAGTTGAAAATCGATGATGCATAAGCTAGGTAATGCTATCTTAGAGGTGGTTATATCCTTAATTAGTGCTGTATTAACTCTATTGTTTCCATTACTATAGTAATGACTTAGTGCTTGTTTTAATGGCAGATTTAATGGTATCCGAGATAACACGAATTCAAGAGAGAATTTGAATGGCAAAAAGGCTCAAAATCTAAATAGAAACTTTAATCTAAGCATTCGTATCAATGCTTTAATCTCGAGGAATCGAATTTAATGGAAAGATTTCGAAGATAGATCCAAAGCGAGAAAATACTTCAATCCCGGGAACTCAGGAAACAATCAGATGCAAATGCAATAACCATTAGGAAGTAATCTAGCTTTCTGAAGCATTATCTTCAATCAGAGTATCGCGGGTCAATTAACTAACGACATGGCTCGTTAAAAGATGAATACATTATTCATTGAATCTGGAATCGTGATAACGTCTTGGTGCTCAAAACACATGCGTGCGTTGCGTCCGTTCAGCAGATTTGAAAATATTTCCTTCCTGTAACCTTGAACGAGTGAATATTATTTTCATAGCATGTCAGTGATTGAGAAGGTAGATAGTTAAAGTCGCATTGGAACAACGTAATGAACAAAATTTTTACTGTGATGTTGATGTTGGTGGATAAAGCACTACTGGTTTAGCTATTTTAACTGAGCAACGAATCAACTCTCTCGGGAGAGCCTGTAACCCCTTAAGAGCGCATCCCCAGGCGGCGGATAGGGGAATGCCTCCATTGGTTTACCATTGGATGGTAGGAGTGAAATAAAATAGCTCCCGCGGACCAACAGGCAGAAGTCCAACCTTTCCGGAGGCAATGGCACCCCTCTTCTATGAATAGTGCAGTAAATAGTGCAACAATCCCATCCCCAATCGCAACTAACTCCAGATCATGTTTTCGACTGCCAGGCCATTATCGGTTCCCTCTTTCAACTTGGAGCACCCCCAATCGAAATCCTCCATAGCCATCGAGCTCCAGAACTTGCAGATCTTGTCACCAAGGCTTTTGGAGGACTCTAATCTTTTGCACTAGTACTATATGCATAGACACGACAACAACAACAACGAATCAACTGTTGAAGTGTTACAAAGATTTAGGTAGGTATTTAACGTCACACTGGATTAACACAACAGGTAATTGGTGACGGTCCGGGGTCAATCCCGAAGGATTCAAGGACAACACCTTGTAATTTTAAACCCCGGTCAGATGACGAGAACAACACCTGAGCTGGCACCCCACCCTCCAAACATCCACACTGCGTCAAAGTGAGGACATTTGGTGCCACGACAGATATACCGTGCAACAGCCTTCACGTGTACTATGGTCTTTGATTGTACAGTCAGTACCGGGTACCGGCTATATGGTCACCCTCTTATAAGGTCACCCCGTTTATATGGTCAGTTTTCTAAAGTCCCGTCTAACTTAATAGGGAACATGTGTTAAAGCGCACCGCTTGTATAGTCATTTTATTTTCCTGGTTATCAGTTATATGGTCTTTTTTTTTTATCTTTTCAATGAGGTTATCGTTTCTTTATAAGTATTTGTTGTAACATTTCTTGAGGCGGGGAGCAATACAGGGAATGACCAGAAGAAAAAAAGTCTTTGCGACCCCGTAGAAGACTTCAATTTACGCCATTAATTTTCTCCCCTTCCCCCCCCCCATTTCTCTAATGCTTTGAATCATCATCGGCGTTACCCACCCACCCTCAATTTTCATCAATCCCAAGCACAACGTGTGTACATCTGTCTATTTATTGGTTGAAGTTATCTATCCCTGTTTGAAAAGTACGTTGAAATTGAGACGAAAAGAGTAAAGGAAAATTTTTTTTTCATTTGGATCATACGTGACGAATAAGAACGTTCATTCATGTTATAAATTTGTATTTTTTTTTTATCTGCTGACAAATTGTTCCCTTGCGCAAAATGAAAACGGAAAAAATAAATTCAGCAACAACCTCTTTTAATTATTCCTCTTGCTGGTCATCGAGACAACCATTTAATTAAAGGAGATATTTCCAGGACTTTGTAGATGAGCTATAATTCATAAAAACTCCGTAACACAAACAAATACAAAATATACCTCCTAAAATCTCCAAATCTCCAATCAACGTCTTTAAGCACACCGTTGTGATGTCACATATAGTCTGGACCTATATCTAGGGGTCTGCTGTTTTAATTAAGCTGTACAAAAATACATACAAAATACAATAATTTTAGTCCCGTTCCATAAGTGCTCTGGCAAGAAAAAACGGTTTAACCGTCCAACTGGTTTCTACGAGATATAGCGTCCATCAAGATGCGACCACATTTGTTAAGGACGATATATCGTCATCAAGATACTGCCAATTTATTTATGATGATATCAAGATCTGGTCACTTTTCTTCAACTGACGAGATATTTCGTCCATCAAGATTTAGTCAGTTTTTTTCTAATATCAAGATACTTCCTCGATACAACAAAAAGTAAGAATAAAATCGTCAAAAGTATAATCACCACACAATTTTTGTATTAGAAGAGTCTCTAATATTAAAAGAGGAAGTGTTTGTTTGTTTGTATGTTTGTCAGTTTATCTTGATCCATTGTCCTGACGAATCGATGGCACTTACAGTAATCAAATTTGGTACACAGGTAGTCAGAATGTTTTTCCATTTTTGTGCAAAACATTTATTTTAAAATTAATTTAAGAATTTTAAATTTAATTTTAAAATACAAAAAATTTTCATTCACCTCTACTATTATAAAATGAAGTGTTTGTCTGTCTTCTGTGATCAAAGTACTGACAAATCGATGGCAATTACAATAATGAGATTTGGCACACAGGTAGTCCGATTTTTTTGAATTTTTTGGGTCGCCGCCGAATTTTAAATTTTAATCTAGAACATTTTAAAATGAATTTAATGGAATTTAATTATTATTGTTCTCTTTATAAAATGGCAACACCATATAGAGATGACCTATTCTAAATGTATTTTTTTCCTTGTTACCGTTGCATTTTGCGAAGAACGATTTTTCAGCGGACAAAAGAAACAAATAAAGTTTCCACTGGAGTTATGTAGTTCTTCTTTTTCTGTCTCCTAGATCGTAAAAGATAAAGTAAAATTTCCACGGATTTGAAATCTGCGGAAAATTTCACATTAGATCAATACCTAAAAATATGATTTTCTTTAAAATAATAAATTTTAAATTGTAACTTATATATTTTTTCCTATACGAATTTGACCTCGATCGTATTCGAGAAATCACAGCTTCCATTTCCTGCCCTCAAATAATTCCACTCAAGGAAAGCAAAACAAATAAAAAATCCTGATTTCCATTGTTTAGTTCTTTTTTGTAAATTCGGGATCGTTAAAGATAGATTAAAAATTTCAACTGATTTAAAATCTGCGGAAATTTTTACACCAGCGTACAAAATCGTATACCATACCTTATACGTTTGATTTTCTTTTGATCAGTAATTTTTCAATTTAATATTTATATTTTCGCAAGAGATTGTGACGTCACGCCGATTTGGCCGCATTTGACAATGACGAGGCCATGATGGCTGTTATTTAATAGGCTACGAATTCACAAACCAAATGGGAATTCTTATCAATCACCTGGGGTTAGCGAGCAGTGGTCACACTTGACCCCACGAAAAGAACTGTCACGGGCGACGCCGTGCTTGTAATTCCATGAAAAACCGGTATAGCTACACTCTACGTTTATCGGTGATGGCAACGGTTTGGTGATTTTTTTTTGGCGCACTTCTAGTAGCGAGTTACGATAAATTAAGGCAACCCATCTTTCGTTACGGTTGTTGTGGTTTTCATGGCAACCTTGGCATACGGAAACTTTCAATTTTCATTTTAAATATTCTAGAAAGTTCTTCCAAAATCCGTTAAAATCGTTTGATTTAATTGATTCGTTTTAAATTTTTTCTTTCCTCCCATTGGTTATTTTGGTTTTAAAATATCCTTTTATTGCATTGGTCCTTTTAAATCGTTTTCTGTGATACCATTGGTTCATTTATTTGTATTTTGACAGTTGTGGAATTTTTATTTTATTATAATAGATTTCAAGCCGACCAACTGGTAAAGTGGTTAAGGTGTTAGCCTCTAGATCGGAAGGTCCCCGGTTCGAATCCGGGTTCGGGCATGAATGTTTGTAAGCGTATACCAGCTCAGGTGTTGCTTCGTCATCTGAACATGGTTTAAAATTACGAAGTATAAATTGTTAGGGGCAATGATGGTCCTCCCACTGGGTGCTCCTTCACAAATGACCATCACTTCCGGCCTTGTAGTGGCCAATGACTTAGGTCAAATGTGCCCGCCATTAGAAAAAAAAATAATAATAATAGTTTTCTTGAAAGGATTAATTTTTTTATTTTTTGACCAATTTCGTTTTCATTATTTTTGTACAAAAGTATTCTGACGTTATCAGGTTGTATTATTTCTTGCTTTTTTTTTCTTTTGTAAATCTTTTTCTTTTTCAACATGCCCACTGTATTTAGTGTAATTGATAAGTTTCAGGGTATTCTTACCCAACATTCGTAGCTTAGTTTTTCTGCTGGTTCACAAATGTGTTTTGATATGTGCTATAACTTACTACTTTTTGTGAAAATTTAAAAAATATATACTTTTCAAAATGTTCTGAAATGTGTTTAAAAAGTGTGTTGTAAAAAGAAAAAAATTCGTGACAGAAAAAGACTTAAGAAATAATTATTTACTTGGCGACTTTAGAAGTGCGCCAAAAATATCATCAAGGCCGTTGCCATAAACGTAGAGTGTAGCTGTTCCGAAAAACTTAATCTAATTGTGTTGACGTGCTGAATTTTAATATTTTGCTACTATGTTGGCTGTATTTTAAAGGACATTCCTACATATTTTATTTCCTGTTATCACATACGGAACACTTGCTGTAAACATGTTCTTCCACAAGGCGCAAACTGCATTTGTCTTGCAGAAAAACCCTCTCGGCAGGATTACACGATTAGGAAAACTTACCTTAATTCAAAGAATCCAATACAGCAAGATATGGTTAGTTTTGCTAATGACGAAATACCTCAAGACAATCACCAGAAGGTTAATTAAATGTGATATTTCTAGGACTGTGTACACTTCACGTCTTGTGAGACAACTGTAATTCGAAGAAGTCCCAACCCAAACACAGAAACAAAACCCACCTCCTCAATCAACAAATCTCCAACTCTCTCTCTCTCTCTCAGCTTCAGTTCGAGGGGAAACTGTCACACACTCATTCCAAATTCAAACTCAAATACAATCTAGTCATAGCCTCGGCATTTAATTTTCCGGAACATCTTTTCACTAGTAATATTGCCCGCTCTTGGAAAACCACGTGCAAATATTTTCCCCCGACCATCGATCGCTAAACGGCGCTTAACGTCTCTCCGTTTAAAAATTTGCCGTCCCGAAAATGTCTCTGTCACCACAAAATTTGCGGGGACGGAAACTCCATATGCAATCTCCCGGTGGAAAAACTCAAATATTTGACTTATAGGAAAAGTCGACTTCGCAAACAATCTAACTTCCATCTTTTTCTTATTACTCTACACATGTTCGACATGGTTGACGCCGCGCCTTCTCCCTTTTCCTAATTTTTTCTCCCGTTTTTCTCCTCTTCCACGCCACTAACCCCTCCTTTTCCTTTTTCCCGATCTCCCCTTTCCATTTTTATCTTTTATTTATATAGACAGGTGCTTTACATCCTTCGCTTTGCGGCTGTCTTTTATACAGTGGGGATTTCCGTCGGTTTTTGGTGGCGAGGACTAGGGGGGCGTATATAAATTGAAAAGACCAGCCTTTAGGTCAGGGATGGCGAATATTTTCCGTCCTAGTAGTTTTATTTTCATCTTTCTTACAAACAACGTTTCACAACCTTTGAAAATTTTTAATTGTATTTAGAGGTAACATATTTTCCGTGTATACGAGTTCTACAGAATGTCCTAAAAGTTCCCGTACTCCAATTTTAAAAAAAATTTATTGCCCGTGTTTTTTTTAATTATATAAATTTATTGTTTGCTTATAGTTTTATTGACTCTTCAATATTTATCGTTTGATTTTCTTTGCACTCAAGTTTTGCGATAATAAAGTTCCACGTCATTTTGTTCTTTATTGCAAGATGAATTTATCACGCTTTCAGAGAATTGCGCTGTTTGAGGTTATTAAGAATGTAAATAATATGGAAGATGTAAAGAATTTTGGCGACATAAATATCCAAATGATGCAATACCGAGTAAATATAGGCTATATCAACTTATTCAACAATTTGTTGCATTATTAGAAGTGAATGAACGAGACTCTTGGTTCCAACAAGACGTTGCAACCTACCATTCAAGCTATAAAACCATGGGCATGCTTCATTATCTTTTGGCGATAGACCCATCTCAAGAAACCTTTGGCCACCTCGTTCTCTGATCTGCGCATCCCTGACTTTTTTCTGTGGGAATATTTAAAGAATAAAGTTAATGAAGATAATCGCCAAACAATAGTCGATCTGAAACTTGCCCTTACTCAAAGGGTACAAGAAGTCACTCCCAGCATCATGAAACGCGTTTCTAAAAATATGCGCAAACGACTTCAGCTTTGCCTTCAAGAAAAAAGTGGAAATTTTGAACATTTATTATAAATATGTAAGTCTCAATTTTTCCCTGCGTTATGTTAAAAGTACTTTTCACCATTAGCATAAAAATAATTGTTTTAAAGTTTGTTGATTTTGTATAATAGTTTCACAAATCGTCAGTACGGGAACTTTTAGGACACCTTGTATTTTAAAGTATTATGTCTGGCTTTGAAAATGACTAGTATACTTACTCTCAATGTATTTATCATAATTTTCCTCTATTTTATATATTTATGCTAATAAATCCGTCAATTTAAAATAATCCGTTCACATTAGAATGAACATTAGTTCTTAGTCTAGATGCTTATTTGTATTGAAGAGTCATTACTTATGTTCTTTAAATACTTGCTGTAAGAGCCATTGATAATGACGAATATAACGTTCTTAGAAAGCTAATATCTTATCAGCGTTCAGGATCTTAATGAGATTCCTTTTGTATTAATTGCCGAAAAACGACAACCCGTGAGATAGCTACAAACTTTACAAAACTGTTCGTGGGTTCGTTGATAGCTAGTCACAATAAAATAGTAAACACTATATGGTACATTGCATGTTAAATTCCGATAGTGAATACGTAGCTTCATATTAGTCCAGTAGAACCCATCCAGTATCGGGTTGCCTCTGTGTCCTTTCATCAATAGTAGAACCCATCCAGTATCGGGTTGCTTCTGTGTCATTTCATCAATAGTAGAACCCATCCAGTATCGGGTTGGTTCTGTGTCCTTTCATCAATAGTAGAACCCATCCAGTATCGGGTTGCTTCTGTGTCCTTTCATCAATGTAGAACCCATCCAGTATCGGGTTGCTTCTGTGTCCTTTCATCAATAGTAGAACCCATCCAGTATCGGGTTGCTTCTGTGTCATTTCATCAATAGTAGAACCCATCCAGTATCGGGTTGCTTCTGTGTCCTTTCATCAATAGTAGGACCCATCCAGTATCATGGTGCTTCTGTGTTCTTTCATCAATAGTAGCTGAGAGGTTAGGTCTCTGATCCTCTGTTCACAGGCTCAGTCTCCTGACCTGAATTCTATTTCCAGCATATGTACATTATCTCTGTATTCAGTTTTGTGCTTAGTTAGAACTAGAGCAAACAATGGCTCAAGAGTGGCAAGACCTCTCATCAACATCAGAATGGGTAGTGTAATCACTGGTTCAATATAGGCTTGTGTAAATTAGTCCGTGTGTATCAAAAAAATGACAGTAGGTAGACAAACTAAACACCTACTTAAAACAAAAATGGGTCGTGTAAGTAGTGGTTTTTTGACATGTATTTCTCATTAACTCCAACAAAGAGTGACCACACAGCGACAAACCGACCGATACCCATCTCAAAACTAGGATGGGTCGTGTGAGTTGTTGTTCCATGTATGTTTATCTCCAATTATCCCTTGGGTAGCAAAAGATGACAGTGGAACAACAAACCAAAACCTACCTCAAAACCAGAATGGATCGTGTGAGTAATGATTCTTTCTAGGTTTATCTCCAATTATCCCTTGTGTAGCAAAAGAGGACTGTGGAACAACAAACCAAAACCTGCCTCAAAACCAGAATGGATCGTGTGAGTGATGGTTCTTTGTATATTTATCTCAAATGATCCCTTGTGTAGCAAAAGATAACAGTAAAGCGACAAACCGAAACCTACCTCAAAACCAGAATGGATCGTGTGAGTAATGGTTCCATGTATGTTTATCTCAAATGATCCATTGTGGAGCAAAAGATGACAGTAGAACAACAAACCAAAACCTACCTCAAAACCAGAATGGATGGTGTGAGTGATGATTCTTTGTAGGTTTATCTCCAATTATCTCTTGTGTAGCAAAAGATGACAGTGGAACAACAAACCAAAAGCTACCTCAAAATCAGAATGGATCGTGTGAGTAATGGTTCCATGTATGTTTATCTCAAATGATCCCTTGTGTTGCAAAAGATGACAATAAAGCGACAAACCAAAACCTACCTCAAAACTAGAATGGATCGTGTGAGTAATGATTCTTTTCAGGTTTATCTCCAATTATCCCTTCTGTAGCAAAAGATGACAGTGGAACAACAAACCAAAACCTGCATCAAAACCAGAATGGATCGCGTGAGTGATGATTCTTTGTAGGTTTATCTCCAATTATCTCTTGTGTAGCAAAAGATGACAGTGGAACAACAAACCAAAAGCTACCTCAAAATCAGAATGGATCGTGTGAGTAATGGTTCCATGTATGTTTATCTCAAATGATCCCTTGTGTTGCAAAAGATGACAATAAAGCGACAAACCAAAACCTACCTCAAAACCAGAATGGATCGTGTGAGTAATGGTTCCATGTATGTTTATCTCAAATGATCCCTTGTGTAGCAAAATATAACAGTAAAGCGACAAACCAAAACCTACCTCAAAACCAGAATGGATCGTGTGAGTAATGGTTCCATGTATGTTTATCTCAAATGATCCATTGTGTAGCAAAAGATGACAGTGGAACAACAAACCAAAAGCTACCTCAAAATCAGAACGAATCGTGTGAGTAATGGTTCCATGTATGTTTATCTCAAATGATCCCTTGTGTTGCAAAAGATGACAATAAGGCGACAAACCAAAACCTTCCTCAAAACCAGAATGGATCGTTTGAGTAATGGTCCCATGTATGTTTAGCTCAAATGATCCCTTGTGTAGCAAAAGATAACAGTAAAGCGACAAACCAAAACCTACCTCAAAACCAGAATGGATCGTGTGAGTAATGATTCTTTGTAGGTTTATCTCCAATTATCCCTTGTGTAGCAAAAGATGACTGTGGAACAACAAACCAAAACCTACCACAAAACCAGAATGGATCGTGTGAGTAATGGTTCCATGTATGTTTATCTCAAATGATCCCTTGTGTAGCAAAAGATGACAGTAAAGCGACAAACCAAAACCTACCTCAAAAAGAGAATGGATCGTGTGAGTAAATATTCTTTGCAGGTTTATCTCCAATTAGCCCTTCTGTAGCAAAAAACGACAGTAGATCGACAATAACCACTTTAAAACCAGAATGTGAATGTGTAGTAGATTTATTTCCTTGTGTGTGTAAGCGTGCTATAAAAATGTGTGTGTAAGCGTGTGTGTGAAAGAGAGGGGTGTAGCTACTTGGCGCACTCATACCAAGCACTTGCTCACCTTGAAGATGCGGCGCTTATAATTTCAAGAACACCCTACGAGCCCGTTGACACTCAGCTTTGAATGTACGGATCTTCTTGCATTACCCATCTCTAGATTTTTATTCCTGTTGACGTTTTCAACAGTAAGGGTGTTTATTATGTACATTTTTGGACATTTTGAAATTCTTGCAATTTTCCATACTTTGAAGTCCAATATCCAAACAAGTATTCAATATTTAGGTTTTATTTCTATTATTAATTATAAAGCGCAAAGAGACTGATCAAATGACGTTTCAAACTTCGTGCTCACACAAAGGAGGCCGGATCTAGACAAAATTATGTGAGCAACAGTGGCATATCTCTGTTGTCTCACCTTTGCGCTGCGATAGCATCAAACGAAGACGTCATCGCAAGATCAATGAGTATTTATAAAGATTTCTTTAATGTTCTATTCAAGGCGATATCGTTCAATATATATTTTTCAAACTATCAAATTTTTCGTGATCAATGTTTTTTGACACTGAAATATTAACCGTCTTGCCCCGGTTTCGAAAGGTAAGATATATTCTACGTCAAAAAGACAGTGAAGCAACAAACCAAACTTCTCAAAACCAGAATTTGTGAGGAGGTTCAAAATCGCACACAAGATTGACTTCTGCGCATCCATATTTCACTGAGTTGAGGGGACTATTATCAAAATAATTCTGCATAAAACAATTTCGTTTCAGTGGTTCAATAGACTTGTCTGTTATGTTAGAAACTTGCAAGTTGAAGACGACACAGATTTGGTTCAAATAACTTACCCTGGGTATAGTTCTTTTCTGTGTCATTTACCTACCTTGGATATGTATGTTCATTACTTGAATTAGTCTTTTTGAATATGGAACTACTTGATCAAATATGGGTCCTTACGACATAAAATTCGTTTGGTTCAAGTAACTTACTCTGGGTATAGTTCTCTTATGTGTCATTTATCTTCCTTGGATGTGTATGTCAATTACTTAAGATCTTCTCTTTGAAATTGGAACTACTTGGCCAAATATGGCTCCTTACGACATAAAATTCGTTTGGTTCAAGTAACTTACCCTGAGTATAGTTCTCTTCTGTGTCATTTACCTACCTTGGATATGTATGTCCATTACTTGAATTAGTCTTTTTGAATTTGGAACTACTTGGCCAAATATGGCTCCTTACGACATGAAATTCGTTTGGATCAAGTAACTTAATGTGGGTATAGTTCTCTTCTGTATTATTTAGCTACCTTGGATGTTTATGTCCATTACTTGAATTCTTCTCTTTGAATTTGGAACTACTTGGCCAAATATGGCTCCTTACACCATAAAATTCGTTTGGTTCAAGTAACTTACTCTGGGTGTAGTTCTCTTCTGTGTTATTTACCAACCTTGGATGTGTGTGTCCGTTACTTGAATTTGTCTTTTTGAATTTGGAATTACTTGGCCAAATATGGTTCCTTACGACATAAAATTCGTTTGGTTCAAGTAACTTACGCAAGTAACTTACTCTTCTGTGTCATTTACCTACCTTGGATGTGTGTGTCCGTTACTTGAATATGATTTTTTGAATTTGGAACTACTTGGCCAAATATGGCTCCTTACGACATGAAATTCGTTTGGTTCAAGTAACTTACTGTGGGTATAGTTCTCTTCTGTATTATTTAGCTACCTTGGATGTTTATGTCCATTACTTGAATTCTTCTCTTTGAATTTGGAACTACTTGGCCAAATATGGCTCCTTACACCATAAAATTCGTTTGGTTCAAGTAACTTACTCTGGGTGTAGTTCTCTTCTGTGTTATTTACCAACCTTGGATGTGTGTGTCCGTTACTTGAATTTGTCTTTTTGAATTTGGAACTACTTGGCCAAATATGGCTCCATACGCCATAAATTCAATCGACCTATTTAAATTGAATCCTTCGTGACATACATATAACTGTGAAACAATTGTCTGAATTATGTCAATTTACGTTATAGAATTTACACTATTTATACGAAACACTAAGTATTATTATATTTGTGGCTGGTCCCTATGTGTGCTTCATAGCTTGGAAAACATAATCAAATCAAAATACATTTTCTTTCGTGGAATCCACACTGATATCTAAAACAAGAAACGAATCATTAGAGTAAGATAATTTTTTGTATTTCTTTATTTCTGACTCATGACATCTTCCTCAAAACCCAATTCTTAAAATATCTTCAAAGATCTGACGCACCCCGCTGGTTCAGTAATCAGAGGACTAATTAAACGACATAAGTAAGTTTTAATATTTGATGACGTACCTGTCTTAATTAGCGCCCTAGGCACATGTCTAGATGACTGTTTTATCAGCAGATCTGAAAGTTGAAAATGCTGAATAAATCATTTGAATTCTTTATGAAAAGTTCCGTACGAATTTCCTCCACTGTCACAAGTACATTTTAATGTTATAATAAGTAATATTTATTACTGAGACCGTACATTCTGTGTGTGTTGTGTCTGGGCTATAAGTAAATTATAATAAATACTTTATTTGTATTGTGGAAGAGTAATTTTCAGAGTAAACAATCCAGTTCAGAAAGGGAATGTTTTACTTTCACTTCTCCAAATGCATATTGGGGTTACCTTAAAATGTAGTTTACAGCCGTTTTGGTGACATTTTACGTTTATATATATGTTACCGCTAAAGTTCGAAAACCGTTAATGTGCACATTACATAGCTAATCTGCAGATTAACTGATTTGTTCCGTTAACGTGCGAAATCAAGAGTTTTGCGCATTTAACCTTGGTAATGTACACATTAACAGCTTGCGTATCGTTAATATTCAAAAGTTTGTTTCTCTGATTTCCTTTTCATACACCTTCCCTCTGTCTCTCTATTTTAAATCGTTTGATTCTTCCTATTATAGTTTTTTAATTGATTGATGATTGATTTGATCAACTAATTTGTTGATCGTTTCATTGTATTAACTTTGTTCTTTAGATATCAAAAAATAAATATAGAACATTATGTTAATTTAAGCGTACAGAAACGTTGATGTTGGTCCAGCAAATAACTTATTTTCACTTAAACGAGTGCCTAGTAGGTAATGTGCAGATTATCTAGGTAATTAAATATTATGAACTGTCGTCAAGCTTACCCAGCACTTCCTTGACCATCTAGGTCTCCTGATCTCTCTCCCATAGAGCAAATTTGGAACGTTATTATAGGAAGGCGATTGCAGCCATCCCGGAATGTTGACCATTTAGCCCGACAGTTGGAGACAATTTGGCAAGAAATTCTGCAAGACACCATCCGGAAAATTTTTCAGTCTATGACACACCGGGAGACAACTTGCATTCAGGCTAGAGGTAGATGAATGCCTTATTGACTCCCTCCTTTGTAACGGTCAAACACTGAAATAAGTCATTCAATTGTTCTGAAATTTTAACCTTTTTTTTTATGTATGTTCTTCACCATCCACCAATTTATATATATATATATATATATATATATATATATATATATATATATATATATATATATATATATATATATATATATTATATATATATATATATATATATATATATATATATATATATATATATATATATATATATATATATATATATATATATATATACAGGGTGGTCCCGAATTCATGGTACAAACTTTAATGGTAGGTACAGGACATTGTAACAATGATTTATTGTATAGGAATGTATAGTCGCAAGTGACGCGGTGAGGCGAAAACAGGGGAAATAACGGCCGAAAGGAAAAACAAAGATTTTATTGAAAGCGTTGTTGACAAGTGTCATGTTTACAGTAATTGTTCAAAATTGCGTCCACCAGTATCGATACATGCTTGACAGCGTCGGTGGAGCGATTGGGATACTCCGCGCGATACATTCGTAACGCAGCTCTGCCGTTACCATTTGCACGGCCGTACATGTAATGCATGTCTGCTTTTTCTCCATACGTAAAGTCACCCATCGTCTACGGCAGCACAATTGTGAATGGCGCTTTTCCCTACTGCGATGCATCATGTTCAACAGCGGCTAGACATCTACTGCCCTCTACCGGCAATGATACCAACCGATCACTCCATTTCTCTTTCCTTTTATTTCCCCTGTTTACGCCTCACCGCGTCACTTGCGACTATACATTCCTATACAATAAATCATTGTTACAATGTCCTGTACCTACCATTAAAGTTTGTACCATGAATTCGGGACCACCCTGTATATATATAGCATGGGAACATGGAGATAGGTAGTCAGTTGAAGTTCTAGTCCCACAGGAGCAACAAAAAGGGCTATTGGTGACACTTGAGCGGATGACTGCTTCTATGGCAGGAGTATTCTGTCAAGCTTAACCTTTTCACTATGGCTATAGATATAACAAGTGCGATTCTTTCTTCACGCGATTCTTATAACTTTCAAGGTACAATTGTTGTAACAGCCGTTGTCTGAAGTTAGTGTAGATGGCGGATGGCATAAATGTGCTTGGAAAATTTTATCCTGTATGTATTCTGAATGTGACGTCAGTTGGTTTGTTTTCAAGTGCTATTTCAAAAATTCTAAAGTATGAATTCCGAATTGTTATATGATTGGTTAATTGGTGGACTCCAATCAGATTAAATGCCAAATGTTGCCAAAATGAAGATAAACTCATTTTTAAGGTAACCCGGTTATGCATCAGGTGAGCTCATTTGGTTATCGGAAGTAAAATCTTCGCAGCCTGGTTTGTTTGAACGGATTATCTAATTAGCATATTTACATTTTTCAACCGAAATGAAAAGTCTAAATAAATAGTTTGAATTATTTATGGGAGGTATACAGTTGAAGTAATATAGTCCTGTAGAACATAAAGAAATTCTTTAACGAAACATCCACACGAATTTCATACACGCTGTAACTAGGAGAACAGAGAAAATTTAATATTGTTTAATATAAGCACTATTTAATATTGGGATGTAATGTCAGAGGAGCGATAAATAAATTACCATATACACTTTATATTTATCATGTACTAGGAGAGGGATTTTCAGTGTAAACAAACCAGACGAACAGCGAGTATTTTACTTCAACTGCCCAAATGCTCTCGCATAATAAGTATTCGGATTACCATAAATTGTAATTTAACTCCATTTGGGAAACTTTGCCGTTTCATCTCTTTGGTATTGATCAATCAGCTACCATATATCCAATTTGGAATTAATTCTACGAAATTTCTATTGGCAAGTGCTAAAGTCAAGTTCGAAAAACAAGCCAAGTCCAGAATACGTACCGGAAGGAAGTTCAGCAAATTGGATTTGATCAACTATAACATATCAATTCGGAATTCCTTTTATGGAACTTTATTGAAATCATTTTTGAAAAGCAAGCCATGTGACGTCAGTGACCTTGACCCTTGACCAAGTGACCTTGCAGGATAACTTTTTCCATGAGCTGTACAGAATTAATGCTTTTATTTCTCAAGAGAGACATTTAGAACTCTGTGTTTTCGAAAAATTAATAGAGTTCGTATAGGTGTTCTCCAGGACTAATTAATAGGGCGATAGGAAAGTAGAGAGCTAGGTTATATATTGGCACATTTCTGACCATACCGATATAGGCGTAAGAATCCCTACTGGGTAAGTGCTAACTGATATCAACTTTCAGAATGACGTTTTACGCTCGCTCTCTCTCTCTCTCTCTCTCTTGAGTTACACAGGATTAATTATTTTTTTAACATCCAGAAAGGCATTTGAACCTTTTGTGTTTATTAGCCAATTAACACAGTTCAAATAGTTGTTTTCGAGGACTAACAGATAGGATGATACAATTTAGATTTTCTTGAATCAAAAGTGTGGATATTAATCAAAGAACGGGATTAGGTTAGGCATATTCTAACTACGCCTATATATAGTGTTAACTGATATCAACTTTCAGGATGACGTTTTACACTTGAGTTACACAGGACTAATTATTTTTAACCTCCAGAAAGGCATTTGAACCCTTTGTGTTTATGAACCAATTAACTCAGTTCAAATAGTTGTTTTCGAGGACTAACAGATAGGATGACACAATTTAGATTTTCTTGAAGCAAAAGTGTGGATATTAATCAATGAACAGGATTAGGTTAGGCATATTCTAACTACGCCTATATATAGTGTTAACTGATATCAACTTTCAGGATGACGTTTTACACTTGAGTTACACAGGACTAATTATTTTTAACCTCCAGAAAGGCATTTGAACCCTTTGTGTTTATGAACCAATTAACTCAGTTCAAATAGTTGTTTTCGAGGACTAACAGATAGGACGATACAATTTAGATTTTCTTGAAGCAAAAGTGTGGATATTAATCAATGAACGGGATTAGGTTAGGCATATTCTAACTACGCCTATATATAGTGTTAACTGATAACAACTTTCAGGATGACGTTTTACACTTGAGTTACACAGGACTAATTATTTTTAACCTCCAGAAAGGCATTTGAACCCTTTGTGTTTATGAACCAATTAACACAGTTCAAATAGTTGTTTTCGAGGACTAACAGATAAGATGATCTATTAAGATTTGCTTGAAGCAAAAGTATCGATATTAATCAATGAACGGGATTAGGTTAGGCACATTCTAACTACGCCTATATATAGTGTTAACTGATAACAACTTTCAGGATGACGTTTTACACTTGAGTTACACAGGACTAATTATTTTTAACCTCCAGAAAGGCATTTGAACCCTTTGTGTTTATGAACCAATTAACTCAGTTCAAATAGTTGTTTTCGAGGACTAACAGATAGGATGATACTATTAAGATTTTCTTGAAGCAAAAGTGTAATTATTAATCAATGAACGGGATTAGGTCAGGCACATTCTAACTATGCCTATATATAGTGTTAACTCATATCAGCTTTCAGGATGACGTTTTACACTTGAGTTACACAGGACTAATTATTTTTAACCTCCAGAAAGGCATTTGAACCCTTTGTGTTTATGAACCAATTAACTCAGTTCAAATAGTTGTTTTCGAGGACTAACAGATAGGATGATACAATTTAGATTTTCTTGAAGCAAAAGTGTGGATATTAATCAATGAACGGGATTAGGTTAGGCATATTCTAACTACGCCTATATATAGTGTTAACTGATATCAACTTCCAGGATGACGTTTTACACTTGAGTTACACAGGACTAATTATTTTTAACCTCCAGAAAGGCATTTGAACCCTTTGTGTTTATGAACCAATTAACTCAGTTCAAATAGTTGTTTTCGAGGACTAACAGATAAGATGATCTATTAAGATTTGCTTGAAGCAAAAGTATCGATATTAATCAATGAACGGGATTAGGTTAGGCATATTCTAACTACGCCTATATATAGTGTTAACTGATATTAACTTTCAGAATGACGTTTTACACTTGAGTTACACAGGACTAATTATTTTTAACCTCCAGAAAGGCATTTGAACCCTTTGTGTTTATGAACCAATTAACTCAGTTCAAATAGTTGTTTTCGAGGACTAACACATAGGATGATACTATTTAGATTTTCTTGAAGCAAAAGTGTGGATATTAATCAATGAACGGGATTAGGTTAGGCACATTCTAACTACGCCTATATATAGTGTTAACTGATAACAACTTTCAGAATGACGTTTAACACTTGAGTTGCACAATACTAATTATTTTTTAACCTCCAGAAAATCATTTGAACCCTTTGTGTTTATGAGCCAA
The DNA here is from genome assembly GCA_947359465.1 of Metellina segmentata. Classification (NCBI taxonomy): domain Eukaryota; kingdom Metazoa; phylum Arthropoda; class Arachnida; order Araneae; family Tetragnathidae; genus Metellina; species Metellina segmentata. Next base: position 65,413,415 of record OX375883.1, read on the forward strand.
TTAACTCAGTTCAAATAGTTGTTTTTGATGACTAACAGATAGGATGATACTATTAACATTTTCTTGAAGCAAAAGTGTAATTATTAATCAATGAACGGGATTAGGTCAGGCACATTCTAACTACGCCTATATATAGTGATAACTGTTATCAACTTTCAGGATGACGTTTTACACTTGAGTTACACAGGACTAGTTATTTTTAACCTCCAGAAAGGCATTTGAACCCTTTGTGTTTATGAACCAATTAACTCAGTTCAAATAGTTGTTTTTGATGACTAACAGATAGGATGATACTATTAAGATTGCTTGAAGCAAAAGTGTAATTATTAATCAATGAACGGGATTAGGTCAGGCACATTCTAACTACGCCTATATATAGTGTTAACTGATATCAACTTTCAGAATGACGTTTTACACTTGAGTTGCACAAAACTAATTATTTTTTAACCTCCAGAAAATCATTTGAACCCTTTGTGTTTATTGCTTTGTGCTTTGTGTTATGAGCCAATTAACTCAGTTCAAATAGTTGTTTTTGATGACTAACAGATAGGATGATACTATTAAGATTGCTTGAAGCAAAAGTGTGGATATTAATTAATGAACGGGATTAGGTTAGACACATTATAACTACGCCTATATATACTGATCAATTTTAACAGAGCTACTACAAAAACTACTCCAAGCATAAAATCTGCCTCTGACAATTGCCATAGAAACGGACCTCATTGACATTTCTATTGGGAATGCTTGAAGAAATGCGTCCATTTTTTCGGATTGAAGAGCTTAAAGTCAATTTGGAAATATTTATGTTTAGACTTTTACTAGTCGCCGAAAACGTCTATACAAAAAAACGCCTTCCTTCCACAGCCTACTTTTCGTGAAAAACAAAATAAAAGTATGTTATCCCTAGATTCACCCCCTACTCAAAATGAACAAGCCCTGTTTCTATAGTGACTGCCAATAATCAGACATGGTGTCTGGAGCGGATCTCGTGGTACAGACAAACCAGAGCGTATGCTGATGCTTGATTCCTGTGTGTTTCAACTTGATTTCTTTCACTAAAATAAGACTGCGTTCATGCTTGAACTATTAAAACATGCCCTATTTTATAAACACTTACATAAGTTCTAATGCAAAATAAGTACAGTGGAACCGTGACGGTTAATCGAATGGACGGATAACAGAAAAATCTTAAAAAACAACCCAACCCCATCCATTGTATATGAACGAATGATAAAAAATGCACGTCTACGATCTGTAAATACACTGTACATACATGCATTTTATCTTACAGAAACAATGTGTACAAGTTGCATTAAGTACAGTAAAATTTTTTTACATATGGGGACGTCTTCAAATTAAATTGAGCACCAGCTTCATAATTTCCAATAAGAATCCCCTATTTCGACACATAATTTTAAATCTATATAAAAAATTTCCTTCACACACCAAATGTCATGTCATCATTTCTTACCGTTTCGAAGTTATGAGGGCAGAAAGATTAGAGATCCTAATGCTAAATCAGTTTTTTAGAATGTTATGGATATCTTCCTAAATAATATTTCTATAGTGCTGATATTTTGTTCCATGCTGATAAGCAACCCAAACAAAATCCACCTAGTATTGTATTTCAAAAATAGTTTTTAGTATGCAATAATAATTGTTCAATTAATGTTTGAAAAAATAATGAATTGTTATCTTATTATATTTTTATGGAAATTGTTTCAGAAGAACTTCTAATAAGGCCAAACAAAATTTTAACTCATTCTGATTATTAGTTTTTGCGCTACATTAAATTTTCATCATTATTACGATTTTAGAGGACAATGAAAAGTTTAATTAACATCCGACAAACCGCGGATGATAATTTCTCGGATCGTTTGAACTTGTATAGTTAATGTAATAATGAACTTGTATAGTTTATATTATAATGAACTTGTATAGTTTATATAATAATGAACTTGTATAGTTAATATAATTCGAGTAGCTATAACTACACTTAATTACTATCTACAAATAATACTTCCTATGTCGAGATTATCCTTTAAATTGACACGAATGTTAGGATTGAATAAAATATATCGAGATATAAAGGTAGTGAAGTCATGAAACTTCATATTTAGACTAATTTAACGGTGCAGAATCTGATTATAGCATCAAAATAAGGTAAATCCATTTGAAATGTTGTTTGTGCAAATTTTGATATGAAGACTCCCCTTTATGCAGTTTTTTTGGATATAGTATGTATAGGACGTTATTTCCTATTGAATGATATCCCTGAATTTGCTCTAGTATGAATAGTGCTCGATGTAAAGAAGATGGTACTTTTTTTTCGTGACTGTACATTGTTACATGAATTTACGCTATAGTACGCCACTTCGACATTCGGCAGTAAAGCGAGGATGATTTCCAGTGGCAATTTGGTTATTGTACATAGAGTATAGTATGCATGTACGTAATAATAACTATTAATATTTAATTATTTAACTTACAATAACAGACTAACTGTTGTAACTCGATTTGACTTACAATAACAGACAGAAACTGACGGTCAGAAGAGTGACTCTTAATTAAAGTTACAATGTAGCTTATTTTCAGCTGCATTTGTGCTTTCTTTATGCCTTCCGCATGTTAATTCCGCTCTATTGATGATCTATTAATTAATAATTCCGATCTATTAATTATTTTTTTTCGTGACTGTACATTGTTACATTAATTTACGCTATAGTACGCCACTTCGACATTCGGCAGTAAAGCGAGGATGATATCCAGTGGCAATTTGGTTACTGTACATAGAGTATAGTATGCATGTACGTAATAATAACTATTAATATTTAATTATTTGACTTACAATAACAGACTAATTGTTGACAGAAACTGACGGTCAGAAGTGTGACTCTTAATTAAAGTTACAGTGTAGCTTATTTTCCGCTGCATTTGTGCTTTCTTTATGCCTTCCGCATGTTAATTCCGCTCTATTAATGATCTATTAATTAATAATTCCGATCTATTAATTATTTTTTTTTCGTGACTGTACATTGTTACATAAATTTACGCTATAGTACGCCACTTCGACATTCGGCAGTAAAGCGAGGATGATATCCAGTGGCAATTTGGTTACTGTACATAGAGTATAGTATGCATGTAAGTAATAATAACTATTAATATTTAATTATTTGACTTACAATAACAGACTAACTGTTGACAGAAACTGACGGTCAGAAGTGTGACTCTTAATTAAAGTTACAGTGTAGCTTATTTTCCGCTGCATTTGTGTTTTCTTTAGGCCTTCCGCATTTTAATTCCGCTCTATTAATGAAGTTGAACGATTTTAAAAAGACTAAAAATCAAAGATTTAATCATTAAAGGCAACCTAATGAACGATATTTCCCCATTCTCCAAAGTCAAAGAACATTTTAACCGTGTTTTATATCTTCTTTCAGACATTTCACAACCCCAACGCACACAAAAAACACCTTATATAATTACGTAGCAAAGCAAACGGCTCATCTCAAACACCAGCTTTGAGGAACAAACATTTTAAAATTAGATCATAACCGATTAGGTATCAGAGCACCATCACAAACAGTCTCGAAACCCTCACAAATATTTGCCCACTCAAGTCTTTTGCGTTGAATCCGATTTTTACTCCACTAGCCGGCGGCATTTTTAAGTGTCGGAAGTCTTCCCAAGCAAATCTGGAGCTGAAAAATTAGTTGAAATTGCAGCAAGGGAAATAAAAACTCGAATCGGAGTTCAGTTTCTTATTTTTCTCGTTACGATCGTCGTTTGCCATTGTGATAAGAAAAATAGCTCTGCCTGCCGGCTCCCTTATTTAACACAGCTCCAGTCCCTTATTCTAAAGTTTATTTTTATTGTGATTATTATGTAGAATAAATTATCTGGGCAGATCCCCTTTGTAGCGAAAAGAACGCCTCGAATTGATAGAGAAAAAAGTGGTAAATGGAGAGCTTTCTTGAATGAAAAATAAATGAACTTGACGATGTGAATCAAAAAAATCACTTTCTGAGCGTTTATAGTGTAATCAAGCGCTTTGAAGTAGGGCCTTCAAAAAAGTTGAATAAATAACTAGGGATGGATTTATTCTGCGATTAGTATGTAGACGTTGAGTATTGAAATGTAAATACGATTCATTTGATATTCAGGGGAGTTTTTATATAAACAAGTGATGCACTTGGACTTTTTCCGTGAACTTTATTTATAGGGTGGTAAAAAAGTGGAAAACATGAACTTTTAGTGTTTGTGTTGTTTTATTACGATAGCAGGGAATTTTAGATAATCAATAGATGGTAAATCAATCGTTTCTTTCCAAATTTTAGCGATTGTCATTGCTTGATAATAATTCTTCTTAAAATTAAATTTAGTGACAATCTTCAAAGCTGTAGGCAGGTAGCAACTGTGCAATTGTTGCTCTCCTTAAATACAGGATGTAAATTTTGCTTCTCTTAATTTGTTACTAATAAATGGTAAATCCTCCTAATTTCGGGGATCATCAATCTCAAGCAATACGCCTCACAATCTTATCAAAATATAAATGACATTTTCTCACAATCCACAAAACTATTGACAGTTAGGTTGTTGGTAGTTGAAGTAGTGGCACTAGAACAACACATCAGGCAATCGGCAACGGTCCGGGATCAATCCCAAAGGGAAGGTTCCAAATTAACTAGAAATTGGGCCAAATTGCATGTAAAATTTTACGACGAATAACGCAGTACTGTTTACTCGTCTCCAATTTACTACAATTAAATAGTAAGTCAACTTCTTTTCACAATTTTAAGTATCATCATTCTTAAATGATACATCGTCTCACACTGTTGTCACTATACAGTAAAATTGTATCACAATGTGTGTGTGTGCAATGCTGTAGGCAAGAAAGAGTTTTGCGATTTGCTATTTACTCATTGCGATTACAGAATCAAAATGTGCTGCAACTAGTAATTTTTACTCATCTCGCAATGCTACACTAAAATGACGTCAACTTAACCTTGATTCTTATCACAATTTTAAAATAATACATTGTTTAATAATGGTATCAACATTGCGTAAAATGTTATCTCAATCTTTTATGCTTGTGCAATTTGCTATTCATTCACTTGGGCAAATAAATTTTTATGGCAAATAACACAAAGAAGGTTTACACGCCTCAAATTGCTATTATTACTTACCTGCGACTTAAAAATTCTGAATATACCTTTCAGATTTCCACATTTAAAACAAAAAGATTTATCCACCAAGCTTAAAATTCCTTCATTGTTTGGCCAAATTTGGCCCAATCCAACCAACCAATATTAACTTTTAAGTATATCAAATAAGTAAAAACCTATTTCATAGTTCTGCTTCGCCATGTGCAGCATTTAAAGCGCGAGAGGAAAAAAACGAAACAACTTTATTTCGAGCACTATTCATACTAGAGAAAAATTCAAATAGAGAATAACATCCTCTACTATTTAAAATCCAAAAAAAGTTGCATAAAGAGACGTCTTCGTATCAAATTTTACGCAAACAACAAAATTTCTAATAGAAACACCATGTTTTGATGCCATAATCAGATTCTACTTAGTTAAATTAGTCTAAATATAAAATTTCATGACTTTACTATCAATATATTCCGAGATATTCAATGTTAAAGATAGTTTCAATTTCAGGCATCATCAAAATCAAGATGAGTTGTAGTTATCTTTATATATACCCGAATTTCAAATTTTAATACTATTTCAAACGTATTTTTCAGAAATCCAACAACTATTATATTACGCAAGTGCAAACGATATGAGAATAATATATTTACTTTGCAAGAGCAAACGTTCCGAGAACTATTATCCGAGGTTTATCAGGCATTTTATGAACTTGGTTTCTTTCTGAAATCGCAATGATTGGGAAAATTTAATGTAGCTCAAAAACTTATTATCGGAATGAGCTGAAGGTTTGCATGGTCATACTAGAAGTCCTGAATCGATTCCTGTCAAAGTACAACAAGGTTCCAATTCATATTTTTTAACATTAATTTTATAATTATTATTGAATACTAAAAACTATTTTTAAAATAAAATATTTATTCTATTTGGGTTGCTTAACAGTAACATGGTACAAAATATTAACGCTGTAAAAATATTTTTTAGGAAGATACCTATTCATAAAAGTCTAATAAACTGATTTGACATTCGATTTAACATTTAACTCCAATCTTTCTGCCCTCATAACTTCGAAACAGTAAGACCTAATGACATGAAATTTGGTATCTGAAGTTAAATTTTTATATAGGTTTGAAATTGTGTGTCGAAATAAGGAGGTTCTGATTGGAAATTATAAAGTTGGTGCTAAATTTAATATGAAGACCGCCCTTTATGCAAATTTAAATATCTTAATTTTTAGAATATGACCACTGCTCGCTAACCTCCAGTGATTGCTACGAATTCCCATACGAATTCGTACCCCATTGAATAACAGCCATAATGGCTTCGCAAACCAAACGGAAATTCGTAGCATATTAGAATGCATTCCCTGCGAAGTCCTATTTGGTTAGCTTCGCAAACCAAATTATGTATATATCAGGGGTGAAAACAGTCAAAATGTAAAAAAGAGGAAAATATATGCAGCATTATTTTGAAGTACAAAAATAGCTGAATAAGATTACTATATTTGTGTACTAATGTGTGTACAGAACAGTGGTGCAGCCAGAAATTTTTTTCTAAGGGGGTAGGCAAATTTTTAGTCTGATAAAAACCCTATAAAGTCCACTATAAACAATGAAATTTGTCTTTGGAAAAGTAGGAGTGGGCACCTTACATGCAAACTCAAATTTTGTAAAAGACAAAAAATATCTATGCAACTATAAACAGTATAAATAAGTTGGATGAAGTTGAAAATGTTATTTTTATGAATATTTTTGAACACCTCACCAATGGTAAGATTTTCTTAAGAGTTGCAATTTTTCGAAAACCTTGTTACCAAAAATGAAATTAACAGGAAATCAAAATGCTGTTACAAAAGAATAAATCAAATATATACTATTTTTATTAAATAGCATAAATTTTATATTAAAAAAAAATAATTAGACACCAAAAATAAAAATGGTACAGCTTCAGTCTTGGTTTATAGAAATGGCAACGGACTCTGCGCTTTTTGGCGCACTTCTAGTAGCGAGTAATTACAGGTTAAGGTAACCCATATGTATAACGGTTATTGCGGATTTTAATACAACCAGGTCAAGTGGAAAATTTTTAAAATTTCATTTCGAATATTCCAGAAAAATCTTTCAAATTCCATTAAACTGTCGTTTGATTTCATTGGTTCATTCGAAATAATTCTTTCCTTGGCGACTTAAGGCCCGGTACACATCCGGTTTTTCAACATGCGGCGCCACTGCGGCACCGAAGCCCAACTATGCACACATAACCGTGAAATGACACACGAACTCATTTCGCGCCATTTGCGATAAATATTCTATCGAAGAAAACGTGTTTATTTCGCTTACTTGGCGTAAAAAAAAGTATATTTTGAAACAAAATAGACGTTACTGGATACAACCATTTATTAATTATTATTTTGTTTTCTATTTGTTTATGAAAACGTGCTGCGGAAAACGAACGGCGCTGCGGGGAACTGCGGTACAAATTGCACGCAAGTTGGACGTGCGTTGCCCCAGCGGCGCTGGAGGCATGTACGCATTGCTTCATTGGATTTAATGTATCTCAGATCGCACTTGCGTTGCGGCAGCGGCGCCGCACGTTGAAAAACCGGATGTGTGCACCGGGCCTAAGTGCGCCAAGGACAGGTCGTTGGCACAGCTATAAACGTAGACTGAAGCTGAAACCACGTGGTAGGAAAAATATTTCTTAGTTCAGTTTAAATTTACAACCTATTTTCGAATATAAAATAACTTTTTTTTCAAAATCTCTATATTTTTCCGTAAATATTCTTATTTTCTATTTGAATCAAATAAACTTAAAATTAAAAACTCTTATTATCCAAGAAACACACACACACACACACACACACACACACACAATTTAACTATTAAAACAATCATAAATATTGCCCTTAAAAGAAGCATCATTTTAAAAATAGTTGCAGTCTATGTTTAAAACGATGGCCACCGCCTTGGCGTACTTCTAAAGTCGCCAAAAAAAGAAGTTTTAACGGATTTTGAAAGTAATTTCTAGAATATTCAAAATGAAAATTTAAACTTTCCGCTTGCCGAGGTTGCCATGAAAGACGAAATAACAAAGCATCTTATTTTCTAGTTGAAAGAAAAATCACATTAAAAGCTGATCAACTTAAAATATTTCATTTATACCTTTTCCGCCGCATCATGACGTTTCACGGCCTTCAGATAACAGCTCCGCTTTTTTAGGAAACCGTAGCTTTACCTACGAAATATGCAACAACGTACGCTAACTAGTTCAAAATCCAAGTTCTCCAGGTTTACCATTAAACTAATAAGCTTCTCACAAAGGATTCTTTTCAAAAAGGAATTAGCAAGACTTATTTGTCTTCTATAAACGTAAAAAAAGCTGATAAGGGCAAAAATAGGATTTTTTTTGTAAAAAATGATAAAAATCGGTCATTTTTTCAAAATTTACGAAAAGTCGGAAGAATCTACTACCTGAAGTAAGGACACGCTTTCCTTATTGTTTTTTTATTTATTCTTTGGCTGTAATTCCATGACATAATTTAATTCAAAGAAAAAAGCCGAAATTTTCGGAAGAAAAAAACGAAAATTCTCAAAAGGGGGAAAAAAAGCGGAAATTCTCGAAAGAAAAAAAAAAAGCGGAAATCCGCGTAAACGCGGAAGATTTTCACCCCTGATATATAAACTATTGTTTGCTTCGCAAACTGGATAAAAGCCATAACGGGGTTTCCCGTGGTGTTGGTTTGCTTTTGAAACCAAATAGGAATTCCGTGTAACGTCCCAATCTCTTGCGAAAATATAAATATTTAATTGAAAAATTATTTATTAAAATAAAATCCAACGTATCTAACTGGTGTCAAATTTTGCGCAGATTTCAAATCCGGTCAAAAATTTAATACATCTTAAACGATAACCCATTTTACAAAAAAGAACTAAATTATGCTAATTAAAATGTTTTATTTTTATTTTCAATGCATTCTTTCGCTGAAATCGTAAGAGACAGGAAATGTAATTTGTTTATTTTTGGAACATGAATGGTTGGCGTGACGTAACATTCTCTTGCGAAAATATAAAAGATATTAAATTTTAAAATGTTATTTATTTAAAGAAAATAATATTTTTAGGAATGACAAATTTTACTTCAACTTACCGAATTGCTTGATGTGGTTTTTTTTTACTATTGATAATCACTACAATCATCACTAATGACTTTAGCCTCTTCTTTTCTGATTTTGATGTTTTTACTATTAATTTATATGTACTAAATATTTTTGTTGTTAATACGTCTTATAAATCGGAACGGTACAGCAGCAATCTACCTTAATAGCGGTGGCAACGGCATTGGCGCTTTTTTGGCGCACTTTTAGTAGCGAGGTATGGTAGGTTCAGGTAACCCATATGTACTACGTTTTTGCGGGTTTTATTGCAACCTCGGCACAAGCGGAAAGTTTAAATTTTCATTTTGAATATTCTATTAAGTTCTTTCAAAATCCGTTACTTTTTAAGACGTTCAAAAACATTTTTCTGAGGCTAATTACTTTCCTTCGTAAAAAGAAAAGGATTTTTTAAATAATTATTTTCTTAACAACTTTAAAAATACGAAAAAAAAACGCCACGGCCGTTGCGTACGTCTGCGTAGACTACAGCTGTATCATTGGAACAGTACTCGGGAATGCATGAAAGATCTAGTGTTACGACTGTTTCCTTTTATAATTTCAGAACTAGAAGAAACGTCCAGAAAACTAATATAGCGTCACCACCTAGACAAAGTATGTCAGTACCTGATATGATCTTTGAAAGGATGTGCAGGCACATTGAGCGTGGGGTGGGGGTCCGAAATAAGTCGAAATTCTACAGTCTTGGGCGAACTCTGGGCCACTGTCGAATTGGATTATGCGCAGTGAGGACTGTGTAAGTGGTGTCATTCGAAAGCCATTTAACTGTGCTACAATCACAGGCCTTTAATCAATAAAATGATCCTACAATATTAATATCAAACCGTTCTTTAATCTTTCAAACTGTAAATTAATGGTCGCATATTCACAATGTCAATATTCCTAAGTCTGCTTGATTCATTCTACAATCCAAAATCAGGCCCAAGTATTCATGTCAAGACTATGATTTGTATTCACGACGCAACTTAAAATTTTTTGTTTCATCTTACATTAGAGCAACATGTTTGTTTCTGTACTTCGACCCCATTAAACGCTACAAATCAACCTTCTTTTGACATGCATGACACTAAATTATTTATTTAATTTAATTACAATTATTATTTAATTTTCATAAACAATTATTATTTAAAGTTTCATAAACAATTATTATTTTAATTTTCATAAACAATTTTTTAAGTTAAGATACGACGATATAACTTTAAATAAGCTAGAAAAATTCTAACAATTTATTTACTAGTCTGTAGGGGAGGGCTGGGATATATACCTCCTTATTTGTGAAGTATTCCAAGTTCACAAGCTTCTTTACATTGAAAGGCAAAATAATTTTTGGCCGACAATCACCGATTGTTTCCTGGCGTTTTCTTTTAACTGTTTCTACTTGTTCTTTTTGTAATTTGCAAACGTTTGTTGTTGTTGAGTGTTTTATTTGTACCTATTAATGTGTCATGGTCATTGTAAATAATAATCTGCAGCAACACACAGTTTCAGGATTTCTGCGAGCCTAATTGTTTAGACAGTGGGCCACGTGTTTTACTTTGAAAAAGAGGATAAGGCGTTAATTGACAACAATAATCCATTTTAGGTGGATTATTTATCAACCCTTCTAGTGGTTTATCTTCCAGTCGAAAACTGCCCTGTGGGGACCATCCTCTATTGCAAAAACATTTCCAAACTCTCATTGGTTCTGGGCAAGCAACAATTTGTTTCTCCTACTTGGGTCTCCATTCCCCTAGGATAATAGGACAGTTTTCTTTTGATGAGGTACCTCGTCATTCCAAAATTCACATATTATCCAAGGAGAATGGAGACCTTAAGTCTCCATTCCCCTAGGATAATACGACAGTTTTATTTGACGAGGTACCTCGTCATTCCAAAATTCACCTATTATCCAAGGAGATACCTCGTCATTTTAAAATTGACCAGATGTTGAACGAGACATCTTGTCAAACTACTTGGAAGGTTAAACATCAATATAAGGTGTCAAATTTTTTTTTCAATAACAATATTAATTAGTTGTAAGAAACCTCATCCCAAAATGCTTTTTTTTAATTAGCAACCAGAGGGTTAAAATCCAACCAAAGACCGTCGTGTACAAGGTGGGTTGGTGCACGTTAAATTTGTCGTGGTCTCTAATGTCCTCGCGGGGTGTATTAGTTCAAAGAGTAGGAAGCAAACTCAGGTGTGCCCTCGTCATCTGACCGAGGTTTAAAATCACAAGGTGTTATCCTTGGTTGTTTCTCTTCGGGTTTGTTCCCAGGTCGTCACCAATAGCCCGTTTGTGTTGCTCCAGTGTGACGTTAATAAATACCTACCTCATGATTTTTTTTTTCACAAATATGATTTTAATAAAAATATGTTACAGATTAAAAGTTATTGAATTTATAAAACATCAAGGTAGATTTCATAAAACATCAAGGTGGGTTTCATAAAACATCGAGGTGGATTTCATAAAACATCAAGGTGAATTTTATAAAATATCAAGCTGGATTTGATAAAACATAACGTTGGATTTCATAAAACATCAAGGTGGATTTCATAAAACATCAAGTTGGATTTGTTGAAGTTTTTGAAAAATAATATGGTTTCAAATTTCAACGCTATTGGAATATTATTTCGGTAATATCAATAGAAGTCTGGGAACTGATTTCCGCGGCCCATGTATTCGAAGGGTTAATAAATTCAAAAATGTAAAATCCAATTTACTAAACAAAAATCCTTTTTACAAGAAAGCACATTACCAATAAATTGAATCAATAAATATAGTAAGCTGGCTACCCATATATTTTCAAGAGAATGGAAGCAGAGTTGCAACTGGAAGCGTTTTGTTGATAGATGACAGCGCTAGTAATTCAGCTACTAGTTCACGTTCATACATCAAACAGCGAGGTGAGAAACTTCTTATCGTAGGCCCCTGATACAAAGTCTCAAAGTCCTTTCTCCACAGTATGAAAAATATATTTCTACATGTGCACATCATTGCTTTGAGTATAGAAGTGCCAGCCAATACACAATGTGTTCATTTTTTAGTATTTATGCTGTCCATGCGTATAAAACATTATTATGTGTTGTCTGGTCAAGCTCTTCCCTGATGATCTACCAATGCCAATCACTCCACCTTGAAAATTCTTTTCGATTTCTTCTTTACTTGAATTATTACTATATCATCTCCTTCACCATGTTATGTATAGCGGCTTTAGAGCACATACATGTAGAGTTATGTGGTACTCTTTTATCTATGTGTGCGTGTGTATATGTTTGTGTTTGTGTGTGCGTGCGTCGATATAGTTAAAATTGGTTAATGTCGTTCGACAAATGGTGTTTTTTTTCAATAAACCAAAAATTAACACAAATCATGCGAGTCAACATCAAGACCCATAAACTCACAACAGCATGTGAAGCATTTGGTAAAGAATGCATTATGTGTACGGTAAAAATTTTGGCATGACTAAAGTGGAATGAACTTGTACTACCACACACACATAAGTTCCAGATAAACCAATAATTACGTGAAAAAGAATATCAACTCTGATGTGTTCTAAAAATTAATGGAACACTTTCTGTTATCGGTATCAGAAAATGCTACAAGGACGCCTTTTTCAGCAAGTTTCAGCTTCTTGTCACATTTCCAAGAGCACTGCTCTTGTACTCAATGTAAATAAAAGTAATGTAATGCTTTAGTTATTAAACTCGCCACAATTTGAACCAGTTAAGAGTTTGCGGGGGATGATGAAATAGTCTTTAAGAACTGATTCGAGAAAAAGAATGAACTTGTTTCTAGTCTTAAGAGATCGTTGTGGCCATGTTTTGGTGAAACAAAGTAAAGTAGTTTACATTACATTAATACTCTTACATTAAATTTTTTTAAATGTGCACCTAAAATATAACCTGTGAACCTAATTTAAAAACCTAGGTGCACCTGTATTAAAAAATCTGTTTCGAAGCCTGGTCTACTTGGTAAAATTTTAAGTTTCCATAGAATTTATAGTGGAATTACGTGTATATATGTTTTTATATATAAAGTGCATAGTACATAATTTTTAAGGATTCCTGTTCTTATTTATAATAATTGTTGTCTATACCTGTACCTTAAAATAATCATTCAACATATTTGCACAGATTAATTATTAATTGCAATAGTTGGATAAATGCAAAGCTTGATTTTCTCGTAATTCCAATTATTTTTAGGGCATTTCTCCTTTAAATTGACTAAATTTTCCACGCAATTTTTGATTATATTACAATGATTTATCCAATCATCTATACTACAATTGGATTCAATTCTATATGGGTTTAATTTCATTCATATTTGTTGTTTTATTATATTGTATTGTACTTATTTTTTAATTTTTTACAGTTTAAATACGCTTTAAAGTTTGAATTTGGAATTTCATCCTTCCACTGTATTATTTTGATTTTTTATGCAGTTCACATTCCAACTAGATACATTTCTCTAGTTATTATTTAAAATTTCTCCTATTGATTTACTATCTGTTGTAGTCGAAGTGACTTTATTTACAAATTACACTTTCATTTTACAGGGGATATTCTACATGGAATATTCTAGATGGATTATACAGGAATATATGTATAGCACAATTAACTCCGTAGAAAAACAAATACAAACAAGTAACGAATTGAAATTTTTTTAATGAATTTAGCAGCTTATGATACCAAGAGCATCTTGAAAATACCACACGTAAATAAATGTGAGAAAAGCCATCAGACTTAATCCCACAAATTGTAAGACAGTGACTAACTGTGATAATATTTAATAATTTATTTGAAGCTGAGAAATTACAGTAGCAAAGGGTCTAGGAGATTTTAACAAAAGAGAGATTTTAGGTAAATATCTAGGACAGGGGTTGATGTTAGATGGGCATAAACAAAAACAAAAGCTCCAACGCGACACGTCCTTTTTCGGACGTTGGAGAAGGGGTGTGACAGAAAATATGACGTCATATTGTGGTCTCCAGTGCTGCCATCTGCTGAATCGCGCCTAGGGGCAAAAAATCTTACATAAATGAAACATAATTAATCACAATATCATTTTTTGAATTAGCTTATGGTGTTGTTTTTAACCACGTTTTCGTGTGTAATTTGATTTTATTACATTATTTTGAGTCGTTACAAGTTATAATTTGTCTTTAAAAGGTATGCAAAATACCGAAACCTATATTCATATACTAGTTAAATAACCCGGTGTTGCTTGGGTTGAAATGATTAAATGTTGATTGAAAAATGAATTCGAATAATCACTTTTCTTACCTATAAAAACGCAATCGTTTTAAAGTTGTACGGAAAATACTTTTTAACTTCAATCATTTAAGTTGTATGGAAAATACTTCTTAACTTCAATCATTTAAGTTGTACGGAAAATACTTATTAACTTCAATCATTTAAGTTGTAAGGAAAATACTTTTTAACTTCAATCATTTAAGTTGTACGGAAACTACTTTTAAACTTTGTTTTAACTTTTTTAATTCACTTCGGATGCAAATATATGCATTTAATTCTTAATTAATATATTGCAATATGCAAAAGAATAAGACATATACAAACAGAAAAAAAATTCCAATGAAAAAATGCCAGATTTCTGAAAAACTAAAGATGTGCAAAGTGTCAAATTTCGACTTCCTGGGCTGAAATAAAGCAATTCGAAAAAAGACAGAAAAATATTGATAAAGACGATAATGATTAATGAAATTTAGTCATGCTCAAATATGACGGCGCCATTTCCCTGTATTAACTAAATCACACAAACCCTGTAGAATGTTTTTTCGTGTCAATATTCAATTATTGCAGGAAAACAAACTTTTGAGTTTAAAATTGTGGTTTCGAGGGGTACTTTTAGGACTACCTGTGTATCAATTTTTATGGTCGTAAGTGCTATAGATTGGTCTGACGACAGGAAAATAATAGCCTATATTTCCCGTAATGTTCTAAAGTACAAGTGTACCAAATTTGGTGTGGATTGGTCAAACGCTGCAGATTTTTATAGAGGATATACACACATACACACACAAACATCATTTTTAATATATATAGTAGTATATATAAATAAAATTACTTTCGTCTTAAGCTTTTCATTTCATTTGGATAACATCTTTAATTAGCATATATTGGGTTTCGGATCAATTAATTTCTCATAAAAATTCCTCTTTGAATTAGCAATTAGGTTAAGCAGAAACATTCATTTTTCAACGTCTAAAGATTAATAAAAAATTCACAGGCAGAAACCTCGCCGTATACAGGGGTAGTGTAAATATAACTCGACCCCCCCCCCTCTAACAAATTTATCATTTCATATCATGAGGTGAGCATTGTTTTTCATTCACAATGAACTGTGCCCACAAAATATTTTAAAAGGAAACAGCCAAACAAAACCACTTTCCCCTCTTACTTCAACTCGCTAACGTAAATTTTAATACTTCCGGGAAACAAATCCAAGTTGCTCTTTACTAAATTAGTAACTCATATCGAGCTATAAATTTTAGATTCATGTATTGGAAAACTGTTTTCATCTAAAATTCATTAAAATTTTTTCATTTTATCAAAAAAAAATACATTTTATTGATTTTAATCCTTTTTCTGTTCCAATGACCTTTTCATAGACATAATCATGTTAAGCTTAAACACTCACTTTTTAGCTCCATCTAAATAATCGTGTTAAGCAGAAACACTCACTTTTCAACTTCAGCTAAAGAATAATATAAAGCAGAATCCCTCACTTCTCAACTTCACCTAAAGAATAATAGAAAAATATATTCGTAAAAAAAACTCAAACTATACAGGCGTACAACATAAATATAACATGAACCCCTCTTACAAATTTATCATTTCGTATCATAAGACGAACATTGTTTCTTCAAGCACAATGTAGCTCATTGTCCCCACAAAATAAGGTAAGAGGGAACAACCCAGCAAAACCACTTTTCCCTAGTGCACTTATGCATACAACTCGATAACGGAAAACCGGATAAGTCCAAAATCTCATTCAAAATCGAACCACGTACTCGCTGAAATTTTAATACTCTCCTAGAACAAACCGGCGGTCCTACCTACTAAATTATTAACCCATCGGGCTATAAATTTTACATTTTTATATCCATGAAGCAAAGCTCGATGCGTATAAAAAGGGTTTTTTTGCCTCCAAAGAAATTTGAATGCATTTTTAATACCCTAGACACCAATGCGTTGTTCCAAGCCAGTAGCAATGGTTGGACGTTGTGGAATAATCTAGTGAGTTTTCTCTTGACAAGATTACTTGGTAGCATTCTGGTTCCAGGCTCGTATTTCGGTGGGCTTTTCTGTTCCCGTTGCAATAATGTATTGAGTTCTTCCGAATTTTGCCTCCACTCTGGCGATTTGAGACGGTTAAGTATTTTAAGTATCAAGAATGTTAGAGCTTCAAATTGCTTAATAAACGCGATAGACATCAGGGGAAACCTTTTCGATACTGGCACACTATACTCGGAGGGACATTAACTTTATTAAACAGGATTTCCTCCCCCCCCCCCCTAGGGTGACTTATAAGGTGTCTCATGTGCATAAATACTACGCTCTGATTTGCTTGGAGTGAAATCACGCACGATTTTCATGACATGTCCGAAATATATCATATTATTTGAATATATTATGACGTGGATAGTCAGTAAACTAAAATAAAAGCAATCCCAGAATTTCAGCAATTTCAAAATAAATATTCCTTTTTTTTTCAATTTATTAATTAAAATTTTTATTTAGCTTTTATTTATTCGAAGATGAATTTAAAGCGTTTCAAGAACTAATACCTTTTATGGTGGAACTATCCAATATGTGGTACCCTTATGTACTATAAGGGGACTGAAGATATTATTGCTAGGGAACAGGATTCCAGACGTTAACAAGGTCATAATTGCTACGCTCTGATTTGCTGGGAGTGAAATCACGCACACTTTCATGACATGTCCCAAATATATCATATTCTTTGAATATATTATGACGTGGGTAGTCAGTAAACTAAAATAAAAGCAATCACAGAATTTCAGCAATTTCAAAATAAATATTCCTTTTTTTTTTTCAATTTGTGAATTAAAATTTTTATTCAGCTTTTATTTATTTGAAGACGAATTTTTTAAGCGTTTCAAGAACTAATACCTTTTATGGTGGAACTATCCACTATGTGGTACCATTATGTACTATAAGGGGACTGAAGAAATTATTGCTAGGGAACAGGATTCCAGACGTTAACAAGGTAATAAATGCTACGCTCTGATTTGCTGGGAGTGAAATCACGCACACTTTCATGACATGTCCCAAATATATCATATTCTTTGAATATATTATGACGTGGGTAGTCAGTAAACTAAAATAAAAGCAATCCCAGAATTTCAGCAATTTCAAAATAAATATTCCTTTTTTTTTTTTTCAATTTGTGAATTAAAATTTTTATTCAGCTTTTATTTATTTGAAGATGAATTTTAAGCGTTTCAAGAACTAATACCTTTTATGGTGGAACTATCCACTATGTGGTACCATTATGTACTATAAGGGGACTGAAGAAATTATTGCTAGGGAACAGGATTCCAGACGTTAACAAGGTAATAAATGCTACGCTCTGATTTGCTGGGAGTGAAATCACGCACACTTTCATGACATGTCCCAAATATATCATATTCTTTGAATATATTATGACGTGGGTAGTCAGTAAACTAAAATAAAAGCAATCCCAGAATTTCAGCAATTTCAAAATAAATATTCCTTTTTTTTTTTTTTTCAATTTGTGAATTAAAATTTTTATTCAGCTTTTATTTATTCGAAGATGAATTTTAAGCGTTTCAAGAACTAATACCTTTTATGGTGGAACTATCCACTATGTGGTACCATTATGTACTATAAGGGGACTGAAGAAATTATTGCTAGGGAACAGGATTCCAGACGTTAACAAGGTAATAAATGCTACGCTCTGATTTGCTGGGAGTGAAATCACGCACACTTTCATGACATGTCCCAAATATATCATATTCTTTGAATATATTATGACGTGGGTAGTCAGTAAACTAAAATAAAAGCAATCCCAGAATTTCAGCAACTTTAAAATAAATATTCCTTTTTTTTTTCAATTTGTGAATTAAAATTTTTATTCAGCTTTTATTTATTCGAAGATGAATTTGAAGTGTTTCAAGAATTGTATTTTTATTATGGAAAACGATCTACTATGCAGTACAAGTATGTACAATGGGGTGGATTGAACAAAGTATTGCTAAGGAACAGATTCTGGCTGTTAACGGGGTGAGCCAAACCGTGCCAAGCCGATTGTTTATAATAAGATACTTCCCATGAATATCCTTTTTGAGCAAATTTAATTACCGTTGCTGTCAGTCAAGCTGTCTCGAATCGGTTATTTAAAAAATTTTCCTAATTAGTAGAGAAAAACATTTGACCGTCCATCTCAAATGAACATTTCTGTTAATTATTTCAAAATTAATCAGTAAGGGTTCTGACATTGAAATACAGGAATCCTGTTAATTAGACAGTCCCGCAAGACAACACCAAACATCCTTCCACTCGTGGTTTTTTTGCATATACAGTGTTAAAGGGAACGAAAACAATGTTTTTTAATCATAAAATCTCGTCTACATATTAGCTGCAACACAAACACAACTCCCATGATGAATATATTTTGTTACGCAATGTCGTACTCCATAAAAACATAAATTAATCCCACGACTACAAATTCATAAGATGGCTCTTTGCTTATTTTGATATATTTATTCCATTAGCAATTATGTACACCCGTCAAAAAAAAAAACGACTCACTCGATCACAGTTGCACAATTTACATCACAGAACAAAACGGAAGGTAGTAATCGATAGAGGTGAATGTTTTCTATAAATACCAATATTTAAAATTTGTCTAGGGGGGGCGTCTTCATATTAAATTGGGTGCTTACTCCCATATTTTCAATACAAAACCCCATATTTTATCACAAATTTGAATTTTACACACAATTTCAGAGGGATTTGATAAAAAAAAAATAATGGAAAACGGCGTAAAATTGACCAAGAAAATCCATAAAAACCATTGAGGGAGCGTTTAAATGTTCGGAGTTCAATCACATTATAAATATTAATAAAGATGTGTAGTGGCCGTCGCAGTCACTGACCTGTTGTAGGCGCCTTGGTATGGAGTCCATTAAGATGGTGACAAAGTCAGAATCCATTCTGATTTAATCCCAGGATCGGTTGGCAGAAATTACTGTTTCACTTTGTGAACAATCCACAATAACGACAATAATCATCGAATTTTGCAATCAGTCTCACTGCGCTATTAATTATGCTCGTGATGAGCTGAAATTTGGAATTCCGTTGTTTCAGTTACAGTTGAATTGCATGGAGTCAAAATTTGCCCAGGTTTCTATTCAAAATTTTTATGAATAGTAATTTCATAATTAATAAAAAATAATAAAATTTAGTTTTATGATTAAAATGTTTATAGATTGTGTTTGGGTTTTTGTGTAGCAAAGGATGGAAAAACAATTTCCAAGGAAAATTAATGTTTTTAGCAAATATAACAAAAAACGTGAAACTCCAATTTAACATTAGGAGATATAATTTTCAAACACTTACAAATCGGTGAAAAATTCAACACAATTTATGAACTTTTACTATTTTCCCCTGAAATTGTGTGAAAAATCCAAATTTGTGATAAAATATGGGGGTTCGTATTGAAATTTTCGAAACAAGCACCCAATTTAATATGAAGACGGCCCCTTAGATAAATTTTATGTATTGATATTTGTAGAAAACATTCACCCCTATCGATTGCTACCTTCCGTTTAGTTCTGCGATGTAAATTGTGCAATTGCGATCGGGGGAGTCGTTTTTTTTTTGAAGGGTGTACATATTTGAATCAATTATAAGTGATTAGATCATTGGATTCTGCGGTCGTATCAATTGTCTATATGTATAGGTATATCTTTAAATCTTTTCTCTAACGCTAATATTAACTTCTGCTTTGACAGGTGTGACCTCTTCTTATGATTGTGGTTCAAAATCACGAGGTGTTTTCTTTCCCATCGGGATTGATCCCGTACCTCTCGCTGTTAGCTTCTAGATCGGAAGGTTCCTGGTTCGAATCCGGGCCCGGGCATGGGTGTTTGTAAACGTATGGTGTAGAGGCGGCTGGTGCACCTTAAATCTGTCATGGCCGAAAGTCCTCACGTTGGGTTGGCGTGGAAGTTTGGAGAGTGGGGTGCCAGCTCAGGTGTTGCTTCGTCATCTGACCGTGGTTCAAAATTACGAGGTGTTATCCTCGGATCTTTCCCTTAAGGGACTGATCCCGGACCGTCGTCAATAGCCCGTTGTGTTGCTCTAGTACGACGTTAACTAAAAAAAATTACAAAATTACCCGTACCTCTCGCCAATAGCCCGTTGTGTTCTCCTCAAGTGCGCTACGTTAACTCAATGATCAATCGACTTTACTTAACTTAGTGCATGATTGTCTCAATTTTCATCAATTCAAGAAGTGTCAAAATTATTAATTGGAAACGTGGGGTTTGTTTTAATTTATAGTATAGAAAAGGTCAGGTGACGAAATTCACTTAAACCTTGAGCAACACAACGGGATATTGGCAACAGTTGTTATTTGCCCTCTAGAGCAGTGCTCCTCAACCTTTTTATCGCCGCGGACCGGATCAACGTTTGAGAATTTTAACGCGGCCCGCTGAGGGGGGGGGAGACGTTGATTGTTTATATTTTAGATTTTAACTTACTAGAACGCTAAATCAATGAGAACCCTGAGCTTGTTTCTTTGCAATGAGACAGTTTCATCTGGGGGTAATAGGAGACAGTGACACCCGAAGTGTGTTGCTTATGTCCAGTTTATTCCGTTGTTTTGTTTTGGTTGCTGTCACTGCAGAAAACCCCGCTTAACGCAGATAGGTTGTCGGAAATGGCAATCAGGATTTAAGTGTTGTGGATGCCCTTTCAGGGTATTCCGCCATGACTTTAATCCAGAACACCGGCAGAGTTGTTGTCTCGAACGCAGTTTTAAGGCCGCCGTCATTTGCAATCTCCAGCAATTGATCTTCTTGCACAGACATGCTAGATTCGTCTGATTTGTTGACAAATGGGTCGCGGATCCATTCCTTACTAGTTCGTGGGACTCCAGTTACTAGTTCGTGCACCAACTAGGAGAATGAATGTTTAGGCTCAGTCTCACCTAAAATCCCCGCTAATGTCTGAAACACGTCCAAAATACCTCTGTTCACGCGCCGTCCCCACAACATCAGTTTGGCTTTAAATGCAGCTACTTTGTCTGCCAACTTGAAAACAGTTGTCACATTTGTCAAAATTGGAAAATAGAGACATACAGAATTCAGAAATCCTAATTAAAGCTCTAGTAACAAAACAAATTTCAAGTTCTTATTTACCGCCTTCTAATTTGAGTGGACATTTCATAGATAAGAACCACACAAACCCGAGAGAAATACACCAAAGTAAATAAAATGGAAGTAATTTAATATTCCTTGGGCCCGCCCGGTACCATTTGATCCACGGACCGGTACCGGTCCGCGGACCGGGGGTTGGGGACCACTGCTCTAGAGGACCTTCAAAAAGTGGAACCAGCATGTCGACTAGCAGTCACGTGACTTCTCTGTAAACAATTGACTTCGTTGTACGATTTGGCATTTTATCGCTTCGTTTGGCGACATAATATATTATTACAGGATAGGTGTGTGAGTTCGCGTTTATATTGAGTAGCGACAAAAGTTTTGAAATCGTCAAAGTCTATTACGGTCGCTCGGATCAATCAGAAGATGGATTGTTGGATGGGCGTCTTCTTCCGTCCCATGAACCAATCAGATGATGAATGTTTGGTTCCACATGGCAGACACACTTTGTTAACACTAGTTTTGATGGTATGATCCTAAGCACATTCAAAGGTTGCTTTTGCTCGCTGTACTTTTATATTTCCTTTATGATCAATTACTAAGGAAAAGATCCGAGGACAGCATGGTAATTATGAACCACGGTCAGATTCCGAGGTCATACTTGAGCTGATACTCCAAAACTTCTATACAACACCAACGTGAGGACATTTAAGGATATGGAATATGTAACGTACACCAGTCCCATGTGTACCCGACGGTCTTTGGTTGGCCGAATTTCGAACTCGCAACAGTCCGTTGCTAATTTGAAACTCTACCAATCGAACTAACGGCCCCCTTTACAACATAATAAAAATTAAGTAATAACGATACTGTCATAAGTTCTTCATTTCCGTTGCTCTTCGAACAAGATCCAAAACTAACTTATATAACGGAGATTAAATGTTTGTAATATGATATGTGGTAAACAATAAAACCTTCAGATAATATGTTCAGTGCTCCCCTCCGACTTATTATTCATATTCGTTGTACTTATAATTTTTTCCATCCTAATATCTCCAAGAACGTTTTAAAACTTTTAATTATGATATCGTAAAAAGAAAAGAGACAAAAAGAATCATCTGACATTAGTGTTCCTACTGATAGATAATATTTCATTAGCTTAATTATACCGACTACACTTTCATCGCCTGCAAAGCTTCTCTCTAATCGGAATTAATGAAGGTAATGAGATTTTTCTATGCTCAGCTAATCTAAGATTAATTGAAATGCATTAAACTATTCCATCAGTGGTTCTATCAGCAAAATAAAGAAATTGAAACCTTTATTAGCTCATCCATCTTCTATTGAAACCGAATCAATTGAGTAATGAAGATAATCCTTTCTCATTTCTTCAGTTAAGAAATGAGATTCATAATCTTCAATTGGTAAGGCGAACATTGATATTTTTTCACTGTTCCTACTACTTTGCGTCAATGCAAAAGTGTCGAAGTTGGAAGTCGAGGATTAACCACCGAGGGATACGAGTACCATACTCAATCCAACCAAAGACCGTTGGGTACGTGGTGATTGGAACATGCTAATCCTACTTGGTGGTTGTTTTTACCCGGCATTTCGTCGTTTGAAGAAAATTGACCATATCTTGATGGACGAATGGGACTGTGGTATCCCAGTTGGTAAAGCAACTGTTTAGGAACCGAAGGGTTGAGAGTTCAAAATCAGGTCCAGCCAAACACAGTCATATAGACTGGGCTAGTGCACCTTTAGGCCCGGTACACACATCCGGTTATTCAACGTTCGACGCCGCTGCGGCACCGAAGCCCAACTATGCACACATAACCGTGATTTGACTCAAGTACTCATTTCGCGCCATTTGCGATAAATATTCTATCGAAGAAAACGTGTTTATTTCGCTTACTTGGTGCAAGAAAAGTATATTTTTAAACAAAATAGACGCTACTGGATACAACCATTTATTAATTATTATTTATATTCCATTTCTTTGTGAAAACAAGATACTTCAGACCGGAGAAGCTTGTGCGGCGAGCTGCGGCGCCGTGGGGAACTGCGGTAAAAATTGCACGCAAGCTCGACGTGCGTCGCCGCAGCGGTGCCGGAGACATGTGTGCACCGCTCCATTTGGTCTAATGTATCTCAGTCCGCACTTGCGTTGCCGCAGCGGCGGCGCACGTTGAAATACCGGATGTGTGCACCGGACCTTTGTCTTTTGTGGCCTCAAAAGTCTTCACGTAGTCATGGTGTGCTAGATCAATTGTTCTGACCATCTGACTGTGTTTCAAAATTACGAGGCTTTGAACATCGATCTTTCTCTTCGGGGTTGACCCCGGACCGTCTCAAATATCCCGCTGTGTGTCTCCAGTTGGACGTTAGTTAGCTATCCTTACTTACCCTTGACCGACGGAATATCTTGTCATTAGAAGAAAACTTACCAGGTCTTGATTTCGTCCTCATCAAAAATTTGTCCATATCTTGATGACGAGATACACTAGCATACAATAATGGACCGGACAGCAAGATGTGATGCTATAAGGAAAAGAATGAATGCTTTAATAGGGGGATTTTGTCCCACTTGCTGCAATTGCAAGTGTTCTGGGAATACATTCAACAAGGTTTTGATACACAGCTATGGGTATTTGTGTACGTTCTTGCTGCAAGATGTCGCCAGCTCAGCTGGAGATTTCGGACGGGGTTCCCTGCTCTGTTTGCGTCACTCTAACTCTTCTCACAAATGTTCTATGGGGTTTAGGTCGGGTCTCCGAGCAGGCCATGGAAGACATTTTGCATCCTTATCTTGATACCACTGCTTGACAGAGGTTGCAACATGACATGGAGCGTTGTTGTCCCGGAAGTAACATTCGTCCAAAATGTTGATGTAGGAGTCGGCGTCTAATTGACCAGGAACAACATGCAAATGTCCCCGGCCATACCACTAAAAACATCCCCAAACAAGTAGTTGGATTTTATGCAAATCCGCTTGCGTCCGGTTCAGTATTGTAGGGTAGTGTATCTTGCAACTAACAAAACTGTTCAGAACTTGATAGGCGAGAGACTCGTCAAAACTACTAATAGGGTTAAATGTTTTCACTTTGACGTGGTTTGGAAGTTTGGAGAATTTAGGTGTTGGCCTCGTCATTTTTGTAACCGAACTCAATATCGTCTTAACTTAGACGAAAACGCGCAAAGGAGACAGCCATTTCCACGTTTGGTTGACTTGCTTATACGAGGGAGTATCAATAAGTAACACATAATGTAAAAAAAATAATAATAATAATAATAATTAATGACAATATGAAACAGAAATGATAGTATTACCCATTTATTACTTTTCCACATAATTTCCATGCATGTTGAGGCATTTTTCCCAACGATGGATCAGTTTGAAAATCCCGGTCTCACTGCGTCGGCTGCGGGAAGAGCCACCTTCGCACTGCCCGTTTGAGTGCCGTCGTCAGAGTCAAACTTCTTAACGTCCAGGAACTTTTTTATGGGTCCAAACAGATGGAAATCGGAGGGTGCCAGGTCCAGGCTGTATGGACGTTGCTCCAAAACTTCCCAACCGAAACCCTCCACTTTTGCACGAACTAGGCGAGACACATGCGGACGAGCGATGTCGTACAGCAGTCGAATGTGTTGACTTGTCGCACTGCGCTTTGGACCCATAAAGAAGTTTCTTGACGGTAAGAGGTTTGGCTCTGACTACGGCACTCAAATGGGCCGTGCGAAGGTGGCTCTTCTCACAGCCGACGGAGTTCAATGAGACCGGGATTTTCAAACTGATCCATCGTTGGGAAAAATGCCTCAACATGCATGGAAATTATGTGGAAAAGTAATAAATGGGTAATACTATCATTTCTGTTTCATATTGTCATTAATTGTTTTTATTACTATTATTTTTTACATTATGTGCGTTATTTATTGATACTCCCTCGTAAATTCAAGATCAAATAAATGAATAAAAAATCGCTGTTAAATTCTTACTGGTTATAAATCTACGTTTGCTATAAGATGGTCAAATTTTGGTAAACGAAACTTTTTATCCAGGAATTCCAAGAAAAATAGACGTTCTAAAGAAATTTAAATGTAGAATGTTTTCTAAGTTGAGTAATATAAAAAAATGTCTGCTCAATAAAAATCATAAAATATTGTAAAAATCAGACATTAAATGCGAAATTGTGAAAGGACAAATGCATCTCGATGTTGAAATGACACCAATCAGCTGTACATTGTTAAAGCCTTCTTTCCAGCAAGATTCCACGGTAGCCCAATTGGTAACGGCGCGGATTACCAACTGGAGGATTGCAAGCTCGAAACTCGATCCAACAAAAGATCTCAGAGATGCAACCTATTGAAAGTACTTCTATAGAACTATCTGGGACAATCGGCTGATAGCCTATCAAAAGTCCTCCAGCGGCCAGAACCAATAAACTGTAGAATTACATACACTCCTCCTCTTTTCTCCAAGTTCTCAGAGATGTAACCTATTGAACGTACTTCCATAGAACTGTCTGGAACAATCGACTTATTGCCTATCAAAAGTCCTCCAGCGGCCAGAACCAATAAACTGTGGAAATACATACACTCCTCCTCTTGTCTCCAAGCTCTCAGAGATGTAACCTATTGAACGTACTTCCATAGTACTGTCTGGAACAATCGACTTATAACATATCAAAAGTCCTCCAGCGGACAGAACTAATAAACTGTGGAATTACATACACTACTCCTTTTGTCTCCAAGTTCTCAGAGATGTAACCTATTGAACGTACTTTTATAGAACTGTCTGGGACAATCGGCTGATAGTCTATCAAAAGTCCTCAAGCGGACAGAACCAATAAACTGTGGAATTACATACACTACTCCTCTTGTCTCCAAGCTCTCAGAGATGTAACCTATTGAACGTACTTCTATAGAACTGTCTGGGACAATCGGCTGATAGTCTATCAAAAGTCCTCCAACGGCCAGAACCAATAAACTGTGGAATTACATACACTCCCCCTCTTGTCTCCAAGCTCTCAGAGATGTAACCTATTTAACGTACTTCCATAGAACTGTCTGGGACAATCGACTTATAGCCTATCAAAAGTCCTCCAGCGGCCAGAACCAATAAACTGTGGAATTACATACACTCCTCCTCTTGTCTCCAAGCTCTCAGAGATGTAACCTATTAAACGTACTTCCGTAGAACTGTCTGGGACAATCGACTTATAGCATATCAAAAGTCCTCCAGCGGCCAGAACCAATAAACTGTGGAATTACATACACCCCTCCTCTTGTCTCCAAGCTCTCAGAGATGTAACCTATTGAACGTACTTCCATAGAACTGTCTGGGACAATCGGCTGATAGCCTATCAAAAGTCCTCCAGCGGCCAGAACCAATAAACTCTGGAATTACATACACGCCTCCTCTTGTCTCCAATTTCTCAGAGATGTCACCTATTAAACGTACTTCCACACCACTGCCTGGAATATGGTCAATCGGCTGCTAACCCCTCAAAAATCCTCAAATGGCCAATGAACTGTTGAGTCATATACAAGCAACCTTATATCCAAGTAGCATATCCAATGTCTGTTCCATTCTATTTCACGACGTATAGCAGCTCGTGGAGAGAGAGGTTTCGCAAAGTACCTATTTTTTTAGATCGTAATATTTGAATTGTTCTGAGAATTTAATTATTTGTTTAAAATAATCTTTCAAATATATCGCACTTCAGAAAGAAAAGTGAGATAGAGAGAGAGAGAGAGAGAGTAAAAGAATTTTGAGAAAGTTACTCGCGTTAAATCATATTCATCCGCGCGGAACACAATTTACAACTGTTCGATTGACAGCTGCATTCGATTTACTGCATTTACATATCGCAGCAAAAGAGCTGATGAGAGAGCAGCACTAAAACGACACAAGTCTTAAGCGTGACGATTGTACTAGTATCTACATGAGTCACAGTGTCTTACATAAACAGGAAACATAATATATCGCACCCCGGCAAGAAAAGTGACACAGGTCAAAAAATAAAAATTATGATGTCATGTCATTCAAAAACATGTATGAGGTTCCCCAGCGTGTTGTATTACTATTCTATAGATTATAATAGAAGTTACCACCATAAATACTTTCCTAAAAATTAAAAGAAACTTATACTCTTTCAATATGTTTATAGTATCCTTTAAGTTGATGTTTCACAAATTCTGCAATTTTGAGTGTATCACTTATTCTAAAAACTCTTCGCTGTTGAATACGAGTCAATTTTTCAGTCGTGTATATAAAAAATCGTCATACAAGTCCACAGTTATTTCGTTTACATAGATCCAAATGACTTGACAGCGAGTACAACTCAGATTAACCATTGGTCGAGCACGTATAGCGAGTTAACCTCCAACGACTCTTTTCAACAGAAATTCTAAAACTTCAGCAAGAATCTGAAAACTATTAACGTCAGTCGTCATCCGAGCGCTATTTGTTAGATATTTACTCGAGTACTAATTCAGAAGTTATGAATTTTATTCTGTGAAGTATTTTAAATGGGGACAAGATCACAAAAAAAAAAGAATATTTATATCACTAATTTAGAAAACTCTTCGCTTCTACATAAGTCAATTTTTCAGTCGCTAACTAGAAAAATGCCACATAATTCAGCAATTATTCCGTCTACATCTGTCCAATTGATTTGAAAGCGAGTACAACTCAGATTAATCACCAGTCGAGCCCGTATAGCGAGTTAACCTCCAACGACTCCGCGCAGAACTCTTTGTAACAGAAATGCTAAAATTTCAGCAAGAATCTGAAAGCTTTTAACGTCAGTCGTCATCTGAGCGCTATTTGTTAGATATTTACTTGAGTACTAATTCAGAAATTATGCATTTTATTCTGTGGAGTATTTTAAACAGGGACTAGGTCAAGAAAAAAAGAACATTTATATCACTAGCTTAGAAAACTCTTCGCTGCTACATAAGTCAATTTTTCAGTCGCGTATCTAGAAAAAACCGCATAATTCAGCAATTATTCCATCTACATCGGTCCAATTGATTTGAAAGCGAGTACAACTCAGATTAACCACCAGTCTAGCCCGTGTAGCGAGTTAACCTCTTCGACTCCGCACAGAATTCTTTATAACAGAACTGCTAAAACTTCAGCAAGAATCTGAAAACTTTTAACGACAGTCGTCTCCTGCGCGCTATTTGTAGATATTTACTCGAGTACTTAAATTCACCCCACCCAACTGAATGGCTACTTACGGCGGGAATCTTTCAGAGGTCCTTTAAAATGGCAATTTTAAATCTTCTCAGCATACCCCCACTTCCCTTTGCTTTAATCCCGAATGCAAAGCAATATTTCACTTTTATCTCCCGAGCAGAAACCTCGTTTCCGAGTCATTATTGATCAGGCTATTACTGACTATCGAAAAGGAAACAAAATTAAGATTCTAAACATTAGGCTTAACGTAATGGCCGTCATTAAGGGTCTAGGAGTGCAAGTTTCGAATGGCATATTTTAAAATAAACTATGCTTTCGAATCTGAGGAGGAAATAAACGAAGAGGCTACTATCATCGAAAGGGGAAACTTGACGTGGATTAATGGTGGGATTCGGTCTGTGCTTGGAACGATGGTTAAAAACAGAAAATGGTGTTTCATCCGTCTCCGAAACTATTAACAAGATTGTTTACAAACTTGCACATCCGTCGTATCTTATGTTGCCTTTATTCAGCAGAGCAATTCCTCGTAAATGTTTCTTGTAATCAGACTTTTATCGCGTAAAAGCGAATGCAATAATAAAATGAATTATAATTTTTACATTACATTTGTTTTATAAAGGAAAGAGTACTTCAGTTTTTAGCAGTTGTATATCTTTGATGAAGGAATTAAATGTATAATATTCGCAGTCATGGCTGTTTACACGCTCTAATTTGTTTCATTTTCTCTCTGGTTTTTGTTTGATTCTAAAATTCGTCGTTAAAAGTTTGCTGCGGTCGTCAGACATTTATCACGTAACAAGACGAATACAGTACCAAAATAAATTTAAAACCCAGCATTCTTTATAAGCTTTATAAAGCGAAGATATTCAGTTTTTAGAAATTGTATACCGTTGATTAAAAAATAAAATATATAGTTACCACCACTATAAAGGCCCCAATCTGCAAAATTGACGTTTCTGTAAAAACACGTTCAAAGTTTTGATGCTTCGGGAACAATCTAGTCAACACTCAAAAATAGTTTTCTTATGAAAATCTGCATTTCCACTAAGATTCGTGGCTTTTTTATAGTATGAAACATGAAATGGTGACTTTAAAACTACAGTTAGGGGAATATCGCCAAAATTTTGATAGGTGCCTTTGGAATGTTGATAATATATATATATATATATATATATATATATATATATATATATATATATATATATATATATATATATATATATATATATATATATATATATATATATATATATATATATACATACATATATATATATACATATATATATATACATATATATATACATATACATATATATACATATATATATACACATATATATATACATATATATATGTGTGTGGTTTTTTTTTTTTTGTTGAATTCAAAAATTGGTCGTAAAATGTTTGCTGCGGCTGTTAGACTTTCATCGCGCAGCAAGACGATTACGATAACAATATAAATTAGAAATTCTATATTCTTTATAAGTTTAATAATAAAGGAAAGAGAAAATCAGTTTTTATTACTTGTATATATTTGGTTAAAAATATAATTTATTATGTTCGCAACAATATAGCTGTGTTAACATACTTTAATTTTAACCGTTTTCTCTCTCTTGTTTTTAATTTTTTTAAATTCGTCGGAAAATGTTTCTTTGCGGTCGACACACTTTTATGACATAACAAGACGAATATAATAACAAAATAAATTAGAAATTCTATATCCTCAGCATTTTAGTTTTTAGTAATTGCTAAAGCTCAGCTATAAAGAAATCTAATTTATAATACTTGCAACGTAATACCTTTAGATACTTGCATTAAATTTGGATTTAGAAATTTTCCTTCAGTTATTGTTTACTGCAGCAATTTTTATTGAATGTTTGCTGCAATCATTAGACTTTTATCATGTAATAAGACGAATGCAATTATAAAATGAATTATAAATTCTACATTCTTTATAAGCTTTATAATGAAAAGAGTACTTAGCATTTAGTATTTTTCGCTATCTCTTCATGAAGAAATTAAATACTTACTATTCACATTCATGCCTGCTGACAAAATTGCAATTTTATAGTTTTTTTCCACATTTCTTTGTTTTATTTTGTAATTCCAGTACGAAGTATTTGCAATAATCTCCAAACTTAAAACGTGAATTCACTAAGACGAATGTAGAACAGGAGTAGAATTTGAATTCTACCACACTTATAAATTTAAAATAAACAATGGTTTTCGAGGATTCTGGAAAAGGAGGAATCTTGACGGCGATTAACGATATGATTCGGTCTGCTTATAACGATGGCTAAAAATATAAAAAAGAATGTTTCATCTGTCTCTGTAACTATTAACAATACACTTTGCAAACTTCCATTTGCATCATTTCTTCTGTTGTCTTTCTATACTCAAGCACTTACTCGTAACAGTTTGTGGCAATCATCAGACTTTATATTCATCAGACTTGCTTTGTGTAAATCCTGAAAAAAAAAACTTGCAGCGTAAAATCAGTTTTCTTATCAATATTTCATATTCGTAGAGCTCTTGTATCAGAGATGCGAAATTTCCGAATTCCACCTTTCATGGCAAAAGGCTGACGAATCATAGTGATACAATATTCAAAACTAAATTTCTTTTCAAGAAAGTAAATTTCATGTTTGAAAATTCCATTCTTTGAAATAGAAGCTTGTTTTAAAATAAAATGTCTTCAGACACGATAAACAAAATGAAGTTAATCTAATGTATTTTTCGAAAAATGGAAAGCTAATTTTACATTTTGCTTTTAAATGAAACAAAATCAATGTTTCCAACGAGTGCTTAAGATAGCAAATTTGCACAAGCATAGGAACAACTTGTAAATAACATCTATCTTCTATCACATAATCGTCCTGGTGGTTACCTTAACGAGGTATCTTGTTATTAGCAAAACTAACAAACTAACCAGATTTTGATAGACGAGACAGATCGTCCATCAAACCCTTCCGTCTCTCATCATTAGAAGACAACAAACCCCATCTTGAACTCATCATCATCAAAAATCGGCAGTATATTGAGGACGAGTTATCATAACGTTTTAACCCAGTTGGAAAATAACGGATTACCAACCGAACAGTTGCGAGTTCAAATCCAGCCAACGACCGTCCTGGACAAAGGGACTGGTGCACTTTTAATCTGTCGTGGCCTCAAATGTCCTCATATTGGCGTTGTGTGGAAGTTTGGAGAGTGGGGTTCAAGCTCAGGTGTGACCTCGACATCTGGCCGGGATTTAAAATTACGTGCTGTGGTCCTGGAATCTTTTCCTTCAGGATTGATCCCGAACCGCCTCCGATAGCCCGTTTTGTTGCTACAGTGCGATGTTAGTTAAATATCTCTACCTACCTTGTCATAAGCAATATTCCTCAAATCTTGATGGACTAGATCCCCAGGAAAAAAAATCAGCAAAAAAACTTCAAAAAAAACCTGCAGGTTTCCTGCATGAATTTCGGACAAAAAACCTGCAGGTTTCCTGCATGAATTTCGGACAAAATTCCTGCAGGAAACCTGCAGTTATTTGACTGTGTCATGATGATGAATGACTGGTGGCGCCATCTGGTGGTGAGATAAGTAAACACATTATTTAGGATTCGTGAAAAAAAAAAAATTTCGTGGGAATAACGTCGACCTAGAGCAACACAACGGGCTATTGACAATGGTCCACGATCTATTAACAAAGGAACGAACCGAGGACAACACCTCGTAACTTTGAATCACGATCAGATGATTGGACTCGAACCCGGGACCAAGGATCTGGAGTTTAGCATGCTATCCATTAGGCCGTAACAGTCATATCCAAGCGTGGTGAATTAATGTAGTGTTTGTTTTTTTGTCTGTTTTGGACTTTGTTTTTTTTCACTATGAATAAATTGAAAATGGTTTAAAGGGGTCCGAGACACAAAGATCGTCAAATTTTCGAAACACTTTTTATTATTTTAAGAAATTATCTGTGTTTTTCTGCTTAAAAAGACGTCTAAATCATATTTCTATCTTAATTAGAACTAGAGATATAATAATTTTTGTGGTGCTTTTTGTTCTGAAAATCTAACACTCTTGACAGTTGTTGTCATGGAAACAACATCTATCTTTAAAACTTTAAATGCGTTTTTCTCCATGTTACATTTTTTCAAGATTTCCTATATTCAAATTGCTATAAGTCGAAAACCGATCAAATTTAGGGGTTGAATTTTGGAATATATCTTTTTCAAACATTATACTTCAATTTTGATTCTGCAAATTTGAAACAAATATTTACTTTTAAAAATATGACTTAAAAAAAAGTACCTTAAAATTTTCAAAAATGTTCATTAAAATATTTTTTATTTTTTATTAAATTAATATTTTTTTAAATTGTTGAATCAAAATTAAAGTTTATAAATTTGTGAATAATTTACTGCAATAATTTTGAAAATTGTACAAGAATATTTTGAATTTTAACAATTTAAAATGACCACTCTTTTTTTCAAGAAATTTTAATTTAAAATTTTAGAAAAACTTTTGGAAAAATTTTGTGTTGTGATTTCGCTTATTAGTTAGATGGTTAATCAATACAAAAAAATTCAAAATTCTAAATTAATTAATAAAAAAAATTTTTCAATGTGTCCCCGAACCACTTAAATTTTGTTTGGAGGGATTTAATACTTTTACAAAATAAGAAACCAGGTGATATATTGCATAATATAAAAACTTATCACATATTATTGGTATGTGATAGGAATTTCCTGTCTTCACAATTGAATTTTAGCATTGAAAATATTCATAAAATGTTAACATCTCATACAAGAAATTCATTATAGATTAGTTTTATAATTCCAAGATATATGCAAATTATTAATTTTGTTGGGAGTTAATATAACAGACCAAATTCAGATATTTGGTATGTTGGAGAAATACATTAGATGCGTTGAAATAAAGATTTTAATCGAATGTTGGCTAGCAGTATCAAATACAAGGTTACATTTTATGATTGG
The DNA here is from genome assembly GCA_947359465.1 of Metellina segmentata. Classification (NCBI taxonomy): domain Eukaryota; kingdom Metazoa; phylum Arthropoda; class Arachnida; order Araneae; family Tetragnathidae; genus Metellina; species Metellina segmentata. The sequence goes on from OX375883.1 coordinate 65,447,317, forward strand.
ACTGAAAAATGAAATAATCGACAATAAATGCAATTTTTTTATTATGGAAAATTTTCACTTTTTTTAAAGAAAATATTTAATAAAAAAAAATATATTTATTAATTTCAATAAAACATAATAGTTGATAAGTGTTTTCATAAAAACTCCATTTTTTATGAAACAAAACTTTAACTTCAAACTTTATTTTTCCTTCAAAAAAACTGCAGTTTTTATGAAGGAAAAATGCTTTTATAAAATTCCTTCATAAAAACTGCAGTTTTTATGAAGGACTTTTATAAAGGTATTTTTACTGCATTTTTCCTTTATAAAAACTGCAGATTTTATGAAGGTAAAAATTAATTTGGAAAAATTATAAATTTAATTTCCGAAAAACTGCAGTATTAATGAAGGAAACCATTATTCCTTCAAAACCTCTGCATTTTCACCGCGTAAAATCTACACTTATCTAACTGCCTTCAAAAAACCTGCATTCACCTGCAAAAAACCTTCAAAATAGATATTTTTTTGAAGGAAAGATGCTGATTTTTTTTGCTGGGTCTTTCGTCGAAACCACCCTTAGGGTTGAGAATAAAGATTACAAATTGGGCTATATCGACTCTTATTGATTAAGAAATAAACTGAATTATCTATAAATTTTTGATAGAACAAAACTAATTGTTCCGGTACTTATCTCTTTTTTTAATTCATACAGAGTACTGCTTCTGGAGGCATCCGATAAAAAAAGCTCTGTCTTAACCTTACTCCTTCAAATAATTTTAATTTTCTTTTGTTAATTGTTGCTCCAGTGCGACGCTAATTATATATCTACCTACCATGTCATAAGCAATATTGATCAAATCTTGATGGACTAGATATCTCGTCAAGACACTCTCAGGGTTAAGACTAAAACTGCCAATGTGCTACAACGGCCCTTAACGACCATGAAATAAAATGAATTATGTATAAATTTTTGAATATAAAACAAAAGTAATTGTTCCAGTTCTTATCTCTTATTAAATTCATACAGAGAGTACTGCTTCTGGAGGTATCCGATAAAAAAGCTCTATCTTAACCTTAGTCGTTCGAACAATTTTAATTTATTTTTATGAATTTCGCAAAACGACTTTAAACTCAAGGAACCTACAGCCAGAACACCGAAAGCATTATTTAATTAAACGCATTATATGCAGAAGTGTTGGAACGTCAAACAAATAATGGGATTATACCCCCCAAAAGGCATAGGTGCAGATCAAAATATCGAGTTTTGACACTTGATGGGGAGGAAATCAAATAAAGAGAACGAAATTCCGAGCAGTTTCATAGGAAAGAAAAGAAATCGAGCAGAATAAAGAATGAAAATACAGTGGGAAAATGGCTGGGGCAGTGGAGGAAAATTCAAAACTCGCACAATTCGAAACCAAATCGAATTACCCTTAATTCAATTTTCGAGCGACATATTTCTTTTTCACCGTTATTATTATTATTATTATTGTTGCTGTTATTGCTATTATCTTTTCTCTCCCTCCAATCTAGTGATTACTCGGACGCTGTTTTTTCTCGGCTCTGCAATTTCAAAACGAATTGCTGCTTTCCCTCTCCAATAAATGAAATAACATACTTGAGAGAAAAAGATGGGCAAAAAATGAGCAGGGCGACAATTATATTTCATTACTCGCGAGCAGACATTTTTTCCGGCTGAGGAAGCTTTTAGCATAATCGCAGATCTTATGTGTCATTTTGCATTATGGGATTACAGACGGGGTCGTGTAAAAATTACGCATATGATGACCTAAGGTACTTAGCTCAGCAAAGCCATCCGGTAACTCTCCGATGATCGCAAGCTTTGAAAGTAGTGTAGTGTTGTTTTTATCCTAGAACACACTTAACTCTCTAAATCTTAGTTTGGAATAACATTGATAACTTGTTGCCTGAGCAGGAGGACTTCACCAACAAGAAATCCAAAGAGATCATCGAATAAGTCACTTAACTCCCTAAATCTAAGTTGGGAATAACCTTGATAACTTCTTGCCTGAGCAGGAGAACCTCGTCACCAAGAAATCCAAAGAGACCATCGAAGAAGTTACTAAACTCACTAAATCCAAGTTGGGAATAACCTTGCTAACTTCTTGCCTAAGCAGGAGGACCTCACCACCAAGAAATCCAAAGAGACCATCCAAGAAGTCACTTAACTCCCTAAGTCTAAGTTGGGAATAACCTTGATAGCTTCTTGCCTGAGCAGGAGGACCTCACCACCAAGAAATCCAAAGATACCATCGAATAAGTCACTTAACTCACTAAATCTAAGTTAGGAATAACCTTGATAACTTCTTACCTGAGTAGGTGGACCTCACCACCAAGGAATCCAAAGAGACCATCAAAGCAGTCAAGAATAGTTCAGTCAAATCAATTGTATGCTTTAAGATATAAGTTTAGTAAAACCTTCTGTGGGAATGTTTCATCATGGATCCATATTCTGTGGGGAAAGAATAATTTATTATTGCGCACTAGAAATACAAATTCTGAATTAATGATTGGTAGTTAATTACTTGAAATGCCTCGGGTTCAAAATTACGTGGTGTTGTCCGTGGATATCTCCCTTTGGGTTTGATCCCAGACCGTGGCCAAAAGTATGTTGTGTTGCTCCTGTGTGATGATAATTAAATACCTGCTTACCTACTTTACCGAGTTATTCAGCTAGTAAACCATAAAATTGAGTTGATTGTATTGTTCTTGATTGGGCTTCGATGTCTCTTTGGATTTATTGGGAAGACCATGAGGAAATAGCTTCTTACCTGCTCAGGCAACAGGATCTTATGAACTTGATCTAGTATTTTCAGGACCAGGGGAATAAACGACAACACAAAATTGAAATTATAAAGTAAGACAGAAATAATTACTAATGATTGCCAATAAAATAAATGTAAAAGATACACTTTTTTTTATAATAACCAACTTTCCAAGTGGTTTCGACATCTATCAAGATCCGACTAATTTTGCTAATAACGAAATACCTTGTCATCAACATAGTACCATTTTTTTATGATGGTAAGGTCAAGATCTGGTCAATTTTTCTCTAATGACGAGATTAGGAACTGGTCAGTTTTTTTTCTAGTGACGAGATATTTCTCATCCATCAAGATCTGGACATTATTTTCCTAGTCATATTATTTAAAAAGAGTTTACTTTCTTAAAAGATTTTTTTTGTTGAAATTGTAATCATTTGGTTGTGCTCAAAACCTTTTAGACCCACTATACTTTATGACCCGAATAAAAGGCGTTCTGAAATTTTTTGTTTGATTGTTTCTTATCTAATAACACATTGTATAATAAAAAAATGGCGCAAGTATTTGTCAAAGACTGTACCAATTAAAACCCTTTATTTGTGTGATTGACTTTTGTTATAATATGCAGGCGTAATAGATCAATAGCTCTTAAAGTTTCTGTTTGATCAACCATCAAACACAAACTTATCAGTTTCAAAAGCACTTTCCATAAAAGGGATCCTAAGCCACTCAGGGTATATATGAATGTGTTCGTAGTAGTTTCAAATCTACTTTAAGCCGCATGTTCCTGTCTCGCTAGCTGAGCCTTAGGCACAAAAATGACAGCAGAGTGACAAACCAAACCAAAAATGGCTAAGATCAACAGATAATTTTGAATGTATTTAAGCATGTACTGTTAACCTTATTGTCGCACTGACGCAACACAACGGGCTATATGTGACTGACCGGGATTAATCCGAGGACAATATCTCGAAGTTTTGAACCATGGTCAGATGATGAGGTCAACACTTAAGCTGACACTCCCCTTTTAAACTTCCACACTGCACCAACTTGAAGGTATCCGAGGCTAACATGTACTAGCCTCCACGTACACGATGGTCTGTGGACGGATCAAGACTTGAACTCGCAACCTTCCTGTTGATAATCTGTTACTCTACCGACCACTCAAACCACGGCCCCAGATTACTTTGAAATAAAATCAATGCATAAAAAAGCTACATCTACTAAGGCCCGGTGCGCATATCCGGTTTTTCAACGTGCGGCGCCGCTGCCGCAACGCAAGTGCGGTCTGAGATACATTAGATCTAATAGAGTAGAGCACACATGCCTCCGACGACGCTGCGGCAACGCACGTCCAACTTGCGTGCAATTTGTACCGCAGTTCCCCACGGCGCCGTAGCTCACCGCACACGCTTCTCCGGTCTGAAGCTTGTTTTCATAAATTTATGGAATATAAATAATAATTAATAAATGATTGTATCCAGTAACTTCTATTTTGTTTCAAAATATACTTTTTTTTCACTACGCAAATGGCACGAAATGAGTACTCGCGTCATTTCACGATTATGTGTGCAGTGCAATGTTGGACTTCGGTGCCGCAGGGGCGCCGCACGTTGAAAAACCGGATGTGTGCACCGGGCCTAAGACTCCTTGTAACGATTCAGTTGCGGCAAAAATATAATTGCCCTAAAATGCTCACTATCTTTTTCTATCATAGCCTTTTTTAATTCTGCTCATAATTTCCTTCTTGCATGTTTGCTTACTTGCAATTAAAAGGGATTAAAGCTAATTTAATAGTGTATCTTTTTTCGCGAATGAAGCAACGGTAAGAACAAAAAGTATGACATGATTAACATAAGAACCATTGCTCGTGGCTATTGAAAAATAAATTTTAAAGAAACGCGTGGTAAAGCACACACACATCACAGAAGAGCTTAAGGCTAGAAAGAAGTAAAACAAGAACGAAAGGGAAGTTTAAAAACCAAATTAATAAAGAAAAATGTCAAAGGATGAACTTTCTGCTTTATATGTGATACTTGCATGTTGGAAAGTTTAATGATCGATTAAAATAAAACTTTTGGTGTGAAATCAATACATGATCAAAAATATATTCATTCGAAATAATGACAGTTTTCAGTTCTTAAGAGAGGCCTACCACCCGGTATAGTGGTTAAGGTGTTAGCTTCTTGATCGGAAGGTTCCTGGTTCGAATCCCGGTCAATGCATGGATGTTTGTAAGCGTATGGTGTAGAGGCGGCTAGTGCACCTTAAATCTGTCGTAGATGAAAGTCCTCACGTTGGATTGGTGTGGAAGTTTGGAGAGTAGAGTGTCAGCTCAGGTGTTGTTTCGTCATCTGACCGCGGTTCAAAATTACGAGGTGTTGTCCTTGGATCTTTCACTTAAGAGACTGATCCCGAACCATCGCAAATAGCCCGTTGTGTTGCTCTAGTGCGACGTTAACTAAAAATTACCATTACCATTACCTGTTCTTAAGAGGTAAATGAGTAGGTAGGTAGTTGAATAATTAGTGTCGCACTTGAGCATCATATTGGGCTATTGGAGACAGTCCGGGATCAATCAAGGGAACGATCCGGGTTTTTTTAATTTGGTTAAATACTAAATAGTAAACTCTCCTGCCATCAATCTTTGGAGAGTGGGGTGCCAGCTCAGGTGTTGCTTCGTCATCTGACCGTGGTTCAAAATTACGAAGTGTTGTCCTCGGATCTTTCCCTTAAAGTACTGATCCCGGACCGTCGTCAATAGCCCGTTGTGTTGTTCTAGTACGACGTTAACTAAAATTACCATTACCATGCCATCAATCCGACCAACCGGTATAGTGGTTAAGGTGTTAGCCTCTAGATCGGAAGGTTCGAATCCGGGTCCGGGCATGGATGTTTGTAAGCGTATGGTGTAGAGGCGGCTGGTACACCTTAAATCTGTCGAGGCCGAAAGTCCTCACGTTGCGTTGGCGTGGAAGTTTGGAGAGTGGGGTGCCAGCTCAGGTGTTGCTTCGTCATCTGACCGTGGTTCAAAATTACGAGTTGTTGTCCTCGAATCTTTCCCTTAAGGCACTGATTCCGGACCGTTGTCAATAGCCCGTTGTGTTGCTCTAGTACGACGTTAACTAAAATTACCATTACCATGCCATCAATCCGACCAACCGGTATAGTGGTTAAGGTGTTAGCCTCTAGATCGGAAGGTTCGAATCCGGGTCCGGGCATGGATGTTTGTAAGCGTATGGTGCAGAGGTGGATGGTGCACCTTAAATCTGTCGTGGCCGAAAGTCCTCACGTTGGATTGGTGTGGAAGTTTGGAGAGTGGGGTGCCAGCTCAAGTGTTGCTTCGTCATGTGACCGTGGTTCAAAATTACGAGGTGTCGTCCTCGAATCTTTCCCTTTAGGGACTGATCCCGGACCGTCGTCAATAGCCCGTTGTATTTCTCCAGTACGACGTTAATAAAAATACCAATTATTCATACCATCAATCCAGATATCAACGAGCCGACCAACCGGTATAGTGGTTAAGGTGTTAGCCTCTAGATCGGAAGGTTCCTGGTTCGAATCCGGGTCCGGGCATGGATGTTTGTAAACGGATGGTGTAGAGGCGGTTGCTGCACCTTAAATCTGTCGTGGCCGAAAGTCCTCACGTTGGGTTGGCGTGGAAGTTTGGAGAGTGGGGTGCCAGTTCCGGAGTGGATTCCGGACCGTCGTCAATAGCCCGTTGTGTTGCTCTAGTACGACGTTAACTAAAAATTACCATTACCATCTGCCAAAGCCATGCGATGATATATAGTAATGGTAATGGTAATTTTAGTTAACGTCGTACTAGAGCAACACAACGGATTATTGACGACGGTCCGGAATCAGTCCCTTAAGGGAAAGATTCGAGGACAACACCTCGTAATTTTGAACCACGGTCAGATGACGAAGCAACACCTGAGCTGGCACCCCACTCTCCAAACTTCCACGCCAACCCAACGTGAGGGCTTTGGCAGACCAAGTGAAAAAGTAACGAATTAGTAACCGGAAGGTTACGAGTTCGAATCCAACCCAAAACAGTCGTGTATAGAGGGGTTGGTGTACATCAAATCTATCTTGAACCCAAATGTCCATACGTTGGCATGGTGGAAGTTTGGTGAGATGGTGCCAGCTGTGGTGTGACCTCGTCATCTGATCGTTGTTCAAAATTATGTCGTCTTGTCCCCGGTAACTTGGTAATTTTTTTATTAACGTCGTACTAGAGCAACACAACGGGCTATTGACGACGGAATCCGGGATCAATCACCTAAGGGAAAGATCCAAGGAAAAAAACAAGTAATTTTGAACCACGGTCAGATGATGAGGCAACACCTGAGCTGGCATACCACTCTCCAACTTCCACACCAACCCAACGTGAGCACTTTCGGCCACGACAGATTTAAGGTGCATAAGCCACCTCTACACCATACGCTTGCAAACATCCTTGCACTGACCCAGATTCGAGTCAGGAACCTTCCGATCTAGAGGCTAACATCTTTACCACCTGACCGGTTGGTAGGCGGTTTTGTCATCGGATTCTTACCTTCAGGATAGATCTCTGACCGTTGTCAATAGCCCGTTATGTTGATCCATTGCGACGTTAATTAAATACCTACCTGTCTATCCCTTTCACGCCATTTGTTACTTGGAGTTGTCTTATGTTACAGCTTAGCCAAACTTGCGCCGTAAAATACCAAAACACCAACCATTGGAGAATTTATATCACGCTTTACCAAACATGTGCGTGACGATAGTAGGCTGATGTTTAGGTATAACTTTTCACGACTTTTTAGTAGTAGGAAACGACATCTGTGGACGTTTCAGTGTAACAGGAGTGATGACTTTTAAGAACCTCGTAAAGAAAAGACGAAATTGTTACTTAATTATCTAAGTTTCCACTAATTTATAACTTTGACACTCAAATTGATTTAGAGGTTTTCCTTCAAATCAGGGCTACTTGAAACAATTAAAGTAACTTTTTAAGAATACTAGCCACTGCTTTGCTAGCCCGGTGTTGCCCGTGACAGTTGTTTTTGTGGGGTTATTGGTTTGCTTCGCAAACCAAATGGGAATTTGTAGCCTATTGGATAAAAACCATCATGGATTCCCCTTTGGTTCGCGAATATGTAGCCTATTGTAGAACAACCATAACTGAGTTGCCCGTGACAGTTCTTTTCGTGGAGGTTACATCGCACGTGGTGTTGGTTGGCTTCAGAAACAAAAGGATATAAATGTTCTGGTTCGGGTTGTCTAGGGTGTTGGTTGATGGATGAAGACAAGAACAATAATTAAAACAATAACTGTATTCTGTGATTGAGCATACAACTTTAGGCTCTTAAGCCTAACTAAAAGATACAATCGAAAACGAAAGCGCCGATGAGAGCTTCGCAGCTGTTGACTTCGCTCTTTCCACCCTGCTCTCCTATGCACCTGCGCTCCGTGTTCTCTACTGCGTGGCGCTGGCGTCGCTACGAGTGTCGCCACTATGCAGGTGGTTTGGTGGATGGGGTTTCGAGTATGCAACATAAATATTTAATTGATAAATTATTTATGAAAAGAAAATTAAACGTATAAGGTATCTATCTGGTGTAAAATTTTCCGCAGATTTCAAAACCGTTAAATTTTTATTCCATCTTTAACAATCGCTAAAGCACTGAAGAACGTCAGTGATAGCTTTAATAATTTCTTTGGTTTCACTAGAATCCGTTTCTCAGGAAATCAAAATGAATGAATATCGATTTAAACGAAGGTCATTCGCATCTGTTCCCTACCATTCAAGACGGAAGGTGAGGGACAAAAATCTAAATTTTGATGCTTCTTCATTTTCCGAAAGAAGAAAGAACGGTGAAAAAACTAAAAAATTCATTTTTAAATGTTCTAGATTGAATTTTAAAATTTGCTACGAACCAAAAATTGCAAAAAATTCGGACTACCTGTGTGCCAAATCCCATTGCTGTAAGTGCCATAGCTTCGTCAGGACTTTGCAGGCAAGGGTACAACTACAATCTACGTTTATGAGCGGTGGCAACGAACTTAGCGATTTTTTTGGAGCACTTCTAGAAATGAGTTACGGTAGATTAAGGCAACCCCATCTGTCTTTACGGTTGAAAGAAAATTAGTTTTAAATAATTCTTTCCTTGGCAACTTTAGTATTGCGCCAAAAAAACTGCCAAGGCCGTTGCCACCGCTCATAAACGTAGACTGTAGCTGTGCCTGGGCAAGAAACGAAAAAAAACACTGCCTTTTATAGTAGTAGAGATTGTCCAGCAGCAAGCTAGTTTAGTCCTCCCAACATCTTAGTCCACCTAAATGACAACTAATGATACTTCCTGTTTTTAAATCGTTTATTAGTTGTTATTTTGAACGCTTTTATTTTCAACTAATATAACAATCAATTACACAGCAGTCCTTTGCCAGGTTCCAGGTGCGTTAGGCTGTATTCCCGTACTAAGTCCAAAGGCACACTTCAGGGAATAACCTATTATCCGAGTTACAGGATTCCCTTTGACTATCAGGCTCCGCTCGCATATTGCGATGACAAATGTAGTAATGGAAATGTTGTGTTATTTAGGATGAGTGTGTGTGTGCTTAAATAACTGCCTACTAATTGGAGATTGTAATTTGACTTGTATATTCATTTTCGAGCGGGCCCATCGTTAACGTCAGACGGCGTGACAACCTGTGGTGTTTTGGGAGTAGAAAAGTAATTGATGGTCTGGGGGGGGGTTATTTATCTATACAAAGGGTCTCAAAGCTTCCTGTTGAAACTTTGATGGGTCTAAGAGGAAACAGAATTGCTAATCCGTTACTCTTGCAACCGGGCTACGGCGAACCCTGAATACATTGGATGAATACTTTTCTGTCTGAATACGTCAGTTTTCAAATACTTTGGATGAATACTTTTGTGTATGAATTCGTCAGTTTTCAAACACTTTGGATACATACTTGTGTGTCTGATAACGACCAGTTTTCAAATACTTAGGATGCATACTTTTGCGTCTGAATACGCCAGTTTACAAATACTTTGTATGCATACTTCTGAGCCTGAATATGTCAGTTTTCGAATACGGAGGATGCATATTTTTATGTCTGAATACGTCAGTTTTCGAATACTTTGGATACATACTTTTGTGTATGAATACGTCAGTTTTGGAATACTTCGGATGCATATTTTTATGTCCGAATACGTCAGTTTTCGAATACTTTGGATGCATACTTTTGTGTCTGAATACGTCAGTTGTGGAATATTTTGGATGCATACTTCTGTGTCTGAATGCGTCAGTTTTGGAATACTTTGGAAGCATAATTTTGTGTCTGAATACGTCAGTTTTGGAAAACTTTGGGAGCATACTATTGTGTCTGAATACGTCAGTTTTCGAATACTTTGTTTGCTTACTTTTATGTCTGAATACGTCAGTTTTTTAATACTTTGGATGGAAACTTTTATGTCTGAATACGTCAGTTTTCAAATACTTTGGATGAATACTTTTGTGTATGAATTCGTCAGTTTTCAAACACTTTGGATACATACTTGTGTGTCTGATTACGACCAATTTTCAAATACTTAGGATGCATACTTTTGCGTCTGAATACGCCAGTTTACAAATACTTTGTATGCATACTTCTGAGTCTGAATATGTCAGTTTTCGAATACTGAGGATGCATATTTTTATGTCTGAATACGTCAGTTTTCGAATACTTTGGATACATACTTTTGTGTCTGAATACGTCAATTTTGGAATACTTTGGATGCATATTTTTATGTCTGAATACGTTAGTTTTCGAATACTTTGGATGCATACTTTTGTGTCTGAATACGTCAGTTCTGGAATATTTTGGATGCATACTTCTTTGTCTGAATGCGTCAGTTTTGGAATACTTTGGAAGCATAATTTTGTGTCTGAATACGTCAGTTTTGGAAAACTTTGGGAGCATACTTTTGTGTCTGAATACGTCAGTTTTCTAATACTTTGGGGCCGACCAACCGGTATAGTGGTTAAGGTGTTAGCCTCTAGATCGGAAGGTTCCTGATTCGAATCCGGGTCCGGACATGTATGTTTGTAAGCGTATGGTGTAGAGGCGGCTGGTGCACCTTAAATCTGTCGTGGCCGAAAGTCCTCACGTTGGGTTGGCGTGGAAGTTTGGAGAGTGAGGTGCCAGCTCAGGTGTTGCTTCGTCATCTGACCGTGGTTCAAAATTACGAGGTGTTGTCCTCGGATCTTTCCCTTAAAGGACTGATCCCGGACCGTCGTCAATAGCCGTACGACGCTAACTCTAGTACGACGTTAACTAAAAATTATCATTACCATTACCATCTAATACTTTGGATGGAAACTTTTATGTCTGAATACGTCAGTTTTCAAATACTTAGAATACATACTTTTGCCTCTGAATACGTCAGTTTTCGAATTCTTGGGAAGCATGCTTTTGGGTCTGAATACGTCAGTTTTGGAATACTTTGGATACATACTTTTATGTCTGAATACGTCAGTTTTCAAATACTTAGAATACATACTTTTGCCTCTGAATACGTCAGTTTTCGAATTCTTGGGAAGCATGCTTTTGGGTCTGAATACGTCAGTTTTGGAATACTTTGGATACATACTTTTATGTCTGAATACGTCAGTTTTCAAATACTTAGAATACATACTTTTGCCTCTGAATACGTCAGTTTTCGAATTCTTGGGAAGCATGCTTTTGGGTCTGAGTCCGTCAGTTTTGGAATACTTTGGATACATACTTTTGTGGCTGAATACTTCAGTTTTCGAATGCTTTGGATACCTACTTTTGTGTCTGAATACTTTGGATACCTACTTTTGTGTCTGAATACTTTGGTGTTTTGATGCAAAGGTGTACCCCCTGCATATCCATTCGGGTTTATTGGATCTTTCCTTCCGTGGGTTTATTCCGGACTGTCACCAATAGCCCGTTCTGTTGCTTCAGTGCAGCGTTATTTAAACTATCTAACCCCGCTTCCACTTACAAGACAATTTCTGTAATTTTGTCTTCGAACAACGTACCAAAGATAACTTTAACCGGAAACATCAAGCCCATGGTTGTAGTCATTTAGATTCAAAAAACAAAACTAAAAGTCGAAGTATTTGCTCTGGTTTAAAGGGTGTTAAAGTTTTTTTTATGCTGCTAGAGACATTTACGGACGAGGCACAAAACTTTAAATCTTTTCCACATAAAATTAATAATAGCATTTTAAAAGTGCTATTAATTACTTGATGTCCGTCAATAAGGAAATAAAAATTGTTAAGATGAATATGTTCTAATGTATTAACCCTCACAAAGGCCATTGTCAAGCCATTTTTTTATTCGAACATGTTTTCTTATTCCTTATTGTTTCCTCGGAGAATTTTCTTGCTTTTAAAGCTTAATTAGGTATTCTTTTTCTAAGCTCAAAGCATTCTTCTGAGTTTTCAGAAAATAGAGCAACGCAGTTAATTCCTGGTTTAGGACATCCGTAAAATAAAATTAGAATTCTCTTTACACAGAAAGAAATTTCGACTCTGCGTACTAATCTTCCACATACAGCTTGGGGACATTGCTTTGACTTTACAGCGCCATACATACAAGAAAAATTCTGATTTGGTGAGCGAATTGTTTTACATATTTTTTGCAGTTTAAAAAACAGTCCTCGATGTGTTGTCCTCGGATCTTTTCCTTAAGTGATTGATCCCGGACCATCGTCAGTACCCCGTTGTGTTGCTCTAGTACGACGTTAATTACAAATAACTATATCTTATAACTTTCAATGTACAACTGATGTACCGACCTTAGTCTAAATTCCTTATTGACGCGGTTCTCATAACTTCCAAGGTACAACTGATGTACTGTCAGTAGTCTAAACTCTTTCTTGGCACGATAAAGGTACAATTGCTGTACCGGCTTTTATCTAAAAGTTACGCTTTACAGCATTTATTCTTGTAACATCAATACCTTTTCTGGGATTGCAGCTTTCCCGTGCCCATCCCTTCTATAAAGTCATGGCCAGGAAATACCCAGAAAAGGTTCTACATCAGTAAAAACCATAGCACATATATAGTAACAGAATCATCCACATGAAAGGTTTTCGAGTTGCGAAAAGTCCTCTCAAGGCATTACTTCTATCTCGTACATTCATTCCTGATCTTATTCTTCATGTAGCTTTACCGCTCACAAAAGCAGTAAAAAATCCTCTGGAGGGGTTTGGTGTGTGGATCAGATAAGCCCTTGAGAGGTGGGAATAAAACCGAGGATTATAGAAATCCTCTACCTTAATCCTCAAAGCTAGCGGGCAGAAGCGACAAAAATGAGAGGATGGTTTGGTTCATTTAGTTTCAGGTGCAGTCTTCAGGCTTAGATCTACTGGAAGCTTCATCGTTTGGGGATCAAAGAGAAGCAATGACAACACACAAGTTTTGACAAAGCAACTTCTATTCTTTAAATGAGTAGGACTAGCAAATTATCAAGGGAGATATATTAATCTTATCATGAATAAAATAATGAGCAGTGGTGACGGATTATTTAGTTTATGTGGTGAATGGACTAAGTTTGTAAAGTTTTGAGCTCAAGCTGTTAAATTAGTTTCCTAGTTATTCACATCTTTCGAAACAATCTTCCTTTATAACTGCCAATCTTCAAGAAAAAACCTTTAAGCAGGTGCTCATATTTATTTTACTGCACATCTTTATGTAGATCTCCGTGTGAATGGCGCGAGAAATGGATTACTCCCTAGTCGCATTCATATTTTGATTTTATATCTTGAATGTTTATTTTTAATGATATTTTCAAGCCAATCAGCCATATTTTCATATGCTGGCTTCCTGTGATGTTTCTTAGTGTGGACGCAATTGAAGAGATAGTGGAAAGTGTCGATTACTGAAATTGTTCCTTGTTCTATACAACAGTATATGGGACCGGAGGGTTCCGAGTTCAAATCCAACCAAAGACTGTCGTGTACAAAGGGAGCTGGTGCCAGTTAAATCTTTCGCTACTTCAAATCCTCACGTAGGCGTAGTGTGAAAGTTAGGCGAGTGGGATGCCACATCAGGTGTGACCTCGTCATCTGATCGTGGTCTAAATTAAGAGGTGCTGTCCTTGGATTTTTCTCGTCGGAGGATTGATCCCGGACCGTCACCAACAGCCCGTTGTGTTGCTCTAGTACGACGTTAATTAAAAATATCAATACCCACGATATATGTACTATCTTTCTGTACCCTTTTAGTAGAGAGCAGTAGACGTGAGATTGGGTTACATATTTTGACGACGCTAATTACCAAATTGTCCTCCAATCATGGGTAGAAAGGCTTAATTCTATTTCAAAAATCCGGACGATCTTTACGATAAAAATCGTAACGTGCAAATGTCTAAAAAGAAAAATTCTTTCAAAAAATTCTAAAATATAAAATAATTAAATATTCAAAATACGTCGAATAAAGATTTATGAAAGACATTCAAAACGCGAAAAAGTAACCCTGTATTCTCTGTGTTACATGCTTGGAGGCAGTTCGAACTCGTCCTAACCGATTGGACGGTATTTTACGAGAAAATGGCAACAATTAGACCCATAAATGAGAATTAAAACGACCATCTCACACAGGCGCCTCAATCCCATGATAGTACTTTACGCAAGACGAACTTGATTGGCTAATCGGATCACATGACCTAGATACGTATGTCATCAAGGTTTATAGTTGTTGGCGATGTATCTCTTCCTTTCTGCTTTCTTCTTTTCTTTTCAGATCCATGGCTATGGGTGGGTAGAGGTGGGAGCCGAAAATTGTATCCTTTTATTATATAAGTTAATAATTATATAAGTTAGTGTTTTATGTATGCTTTTTGTTACATCAGAATGGTCCTAAACCAGGGATGGATACACCATCATCCTAAAGCAAAGGGGACGGCAGAGGGGCGGAAAAATATCAGCTGGTAGTGAGTTCAGGAGTGGTTTTTAGATTATTTATGTAAAATCAACGGAAGTTTGGAAAAATAAAAAAGGGTATTAAAAATTAGGAAAAGTAATTTAGAATCAAAAGGAATTAAATTGGAATTGTTTTAAAATAATTTGGATGATCTAAAAATATTTCCGTCAGTTGGGTTCGAACTCGGGAAGTCATCCTCCGCCGCTAACGCCAATCTGATGGTAAGTGACTTTAGCTATTTGGCCATCGATGCTTCACCAAGAGGAGCTCTTTAAAAGAAGAGTTCATTTTTGCCTCCCCTTATTATAAGTTGGCGAGAAATACTACTAACAACAACCATACAACATATATATGAGGAGCAAATCAGAGTCAACTTGTCGGACACTTACGCTGAGGCGCTAGTGTATGTATTGTATTTCTACGAAACAACGCGCATATTCAAAATCAAATGGTTACTGCAACAATCAGATTGGCGAGATATCCAAGTGAAGCCAAGCCCGTGAAACTAGCCAATCAAGTTGGACTTGCGTAAAGTACTATCATGGGATTGAGCCGCTTCTCCATCTCACGGGTGTAAAAATCATAGCGATTGCGCATGCGCCAATTTATTCCGGTCCGGACATCTGTTACAACCCTTTCTTTGCGAATGGTTTGTTTGGCTAAGACAATGATATTTTCACCTCACGCCAAGCCAAGCATCTGTCGTTGACATTCTAGAATGGATGAACAGAATAAATGCGATTCTTGTGACAAAAAAGGTACTTTAAGGTAGAGTTCCTACGTTAACTCACAGTTACTAATTACTATCCTAAAATTATTTTACAGTTCCAATTTTGAATTGTGTAACACTGTACATGTTGTTACACATTTAAAATAGAAAAATATTTTTTTTTTCTTGAAAAGTTTTAAAATCTAGCTAATAGAACTAGAGGAAATATGTATATCATAAAAACAATTACAAATTATAAAATAATTTATTTTTCAGAAACTCATAATGTGTGGTTCTGGCATTTAAATAAACTTTTAAATTATCAACTTACACAAATTAACTTTTCGTAGAAAGATAGTATAAAATAGATAGTACTTAATACTTATTTACTGGTCGTAAATAAACCGTACTTATACTAAACTATAAAAATAGGATACTAAACTGGCCGTACTTATTACTTTAACATCTGGCAGCAAACTCAAAAAATCCTCGTATTTTAAGCGATAAATTGCCAAATTTGGCATACCTTTTCCCCGAACCAAACATGTAGTTAAAAGTTGCGCAACTCCATACGCATGCGCAATTGCTGTGATTTTTACACCCGTGAGATGGTCGTGAATTAAAGTGTTTCCATGAGTATTTTATCGGTACAGTCGCGCAGAAATAGCGTCCTCTACAAATTCAAATTCAGAAAAACTGCATAAGGGGGCATCTTCACATCAAAATTTGCACAAATAACAAAATTTCTAATGGAAACGCTGTGTTTTGATGCCATAATCAGATTCTGCATCGTTAAATTAGTCTAAATGTGGAATTCCATGACTTTACTTCCCTTTATATCCCGAGATATTAAATCTTAAAGTTTGGGGAAATTTTAGGGATTATCTCGAAGTAGAAGGTCGCTTCTTGTAGATCGAGATTAATTGTAGTTATAGCTTCCCGAATTTCAAATTTTAACACTATTTCAAATGTATTTTTCAGCGTTCCGAGAATTATACTGGTGTAAGAAATTAAGAGAATTCCCAGACTTGGTCGATTAACTCTAGAACTACTGTACCGATTTTAATGAACTTTGATGCGTACATACGTTGATAGAATACAAAAAAAAATAACCATTCAAAAATTCTAATACACACGCAAAACGGTCGCCCATTGATCCATACTCCAATCTATATGCTCTCTGCACCATGATAAACTGATTCTCCTGTTCGTAGAAGTGAGCGGGACGCAAACAGCAGATCTTCTTGCGAACAACCCTCTCTCATGAAGTCTTTTGGAAACAGTCATCCTTGTTACACGGGTTCCTGTGGCTGCATACAAGTCACGAGAGAGCTGAGAAGCTGTAGCACTGTTATGCCTCCCTATAATCGACAAATGGCGATCTTCTCTGGCCGTCGTGGCTCTTGGACGACCTTGCCCAGGCTTTCTCTCGATGGATCCCGTATACTGGAACTGTTTCCATAAGTTAAACACGACGCTGGGCGTTAAATTGAACTCTCTGCAAATTTGGACTTGACATTGGCCTGCTTCTAGCCTCCCCACAATTCGCTACCTCATTCCGTCATCTAAACGTTGGTGGTTACTCATTTTTACTGTTACAATTTGAAATGAACCGATTGCTGCAAAATAACACCAAAAAATTCGCCGAGGTGTGCTAGCGAACGAAA
Source organism: Metellina segmentata (assembly GCA_947359465.1). NCBI lineage: Eukaryota > Metazoa > Arthropoda > Arachnida > Araneae > Tetragnathidae > Metellina > Metellina segmentata. The sequence continues at coordinate 65,464,382 of OX375883.1, forward strand.
TGCGTCTTAACTTACACGCGCTTATAAAGCCTGTTTCTCTACTGGCTCCGTCTACACACACGTGTACACTTATGTATTTGACTTACAAGATTTGCATTTTTGTCTAGAAGCAGTGGTTTTACATTCAGTTCAGTTCTTTTCATGAAATTCGATAAAATATGCAAATTCTCTTAATTTATTTCACCAGTGTATTACCTTTATTACGTAAGTTCAAATGATTTGAGAATTACATTAGAACAAAACAAGTTCAAACGATTTGAGAATTACATCATTACTATGCAAGTTCAAACGATTTGAGAATTTCATTATTACTATGCAAGTTCAAACGATCCGAGAAATTATTATCTGTGGTTGTGGTTTGTCAGACGATTATTAAACTTTTCGTTGCCTCCTAAAATCGCAATATAATGAAGAAAATTTAATTTCCTCAAAACCTAATGATCAGAATGAACTGAAATTTTGCAAGGCCATATTAGAAGTCTTTCTGAATCGATTCCCATCAAAATATAATAGGGTTCCAATTCATAATTTCTTAAACATTAATTTAATAATTTTTATTGCGTATTGAAGGTTATTTTTTTTTTAATATTGAATGTATTTTGGGTTGTTTAACAGTAACATGGTATAAAATATTAGCGCTATACAGATATTATTTAGGAAGATATCCATAAAATTCTAAGAAACTGTTTTAACATTAGGAGCAAGCATCTATTGCAACATTAGTAGCATCCAAGTATGCATCCAAAGTATTCTAAAACTGGTATTCAGACTCAAAAGTATTCATCCAAAGTATTCGAAAACTGACCTTTTCATACAGAAAACTAAACATCCAAAGTATTTGAAAACAGGACGTAATCAGACACAAAAGTATGTATACAAAGTATTCGAAAACTAACGAACTCAGTCATAAATTCGAAATTGTGATATCGATTCGAAATTGGGGGTTCCTATTGGAAATTATGACGTTGATGCTCAATTTAATATGAAGACGAAACCTTACGCAAATGGTATCAATTTGAATTTTTAAAAGACGTTTGTTTCTGTAAAGCGCCATATTTGTGAATTTACTCTTCTGTTAAAATTGCTCGAATAAAGAGGGGTGGTTTGTTTTACGATGTGTTTCATTCATTGCTGCCAAAGCATGGCTCCACAAACATGTTTGCCCACTGCACTTGCATCCTGTGAGTTGCAGACGGTTCCTGTTCAATTTCTCGTAGAAAGTTTTTTCGTCTCTTCTGTGTCATTGAAATTTTTTGTGTGGGCCCATTACTTGACGTTGTCTACTGTTTAGCACTGCTTGGCTTGCTTCGCAATCCCAATCGGTTTGCTTCGCAAACCAACACTCCTTTTACATATGCCATTTGGTTTGCTTCGCAAACCAACATTCCTTTCGCAGAGTGAAACTATCTAAATAATTCGTATTATCCTGATTTCACTTTCCGGTCCATGACGTCACAACGAGGGCTTCGCCCCCTGCTCGCTTGTGCTCGCCGACCCCCGTGGATTGCTACGCAATCCCGTTTGGTTTGCTTCGCAAACCAATACCTCTTTCGCAAGTGATTTCACTTTTTTTTTTTAATTTAACACTTAATGCACCCTAAACTAATAGCAGAATGAGTAAAAAATCTTCTGCATCTTGTTCTCTGTAAAATTTTAAGTAAACCGTGTTAATCTCCAAACTTTACGATCTGTACTTTGTGCTTTCTCGGTAAACCGTCTGAGAACAGAGGGAAAAAAGCGAGCCTTTTTCCTCGTCAAATAAAAATAAATCGTTTTTATGGCAATTGTTGCTACGATCAATTTGATATCTGGCAAACCCGATTGTCAAAAGTGCAACCCACTACTGTTTTCGGAAGCAGCTATGCGAACTGAAAAATACGAAATTTGTGTCACCAACTTTTGATTGCATCGAATTTATTTATGAACCAATTTTAAAACTAATTGTACCGTCAGAAAGAATACATTCTGAGGTATACTGCGATATTTTCAAAATTAAAAACTAATAATAATACGATATAGATATGACAGATTTAGTTTTGTAACGGAAATTACGATCTGAAAGTTCCGAAAATTGTATGACCAACTTTTAATTGCATCGATTTTATTTATAAACCAATTTTAAAAATAATTGTACCATAAGAAAGAGTGTAATGTAATGTATTCAGAGATGTTCTCAAATTAAAAAAATTATGGTTTTTGTTGTGAATATAACAGTTTTAACAAAAAGTAGCGAAAATGTCCAAAGATTCCGAATTTTGTCGGACCAACTTTTGATCGCATCCAATTTAATTATTAACCGATTTCAAAAATAATTGTATCGTAAGAATGAGTACATTCTGAGATATACTGAGATATTTTAAAAATTAAAAACTAATAGTAATAAGATATAGATACGGCAGTTTTTTTTAAAAAATAACAAAAATGTCCCGATTTTTCCCGAATTTCAAAAAAATATTTTCAAGAACCAAATTGAAATTTAAAAAAAAACTCGACGAGCTGCAAAAATTTACGTTGAGTGGTACTTTTTTAAAAAAACTCACGGCTGAAGACTGAAAATTTGTATGTGTTTTGCTCACTCGCGGAAGAAATTTCGCTTCTTCAATTTTGACACTTAATAAACCCTAAACTAAGAGCCGCATCGGAAAAAAATCTTAATAATTGTCCAGGGAATACGATGAAGAACAAACCATGTTAATTTCGTTTTTTTCCGAACAGTACTTTCTCGGGAAACCGTCTAAGAGACGAGCTAAACAACACAGTTTTCAATCCTGCGGGGTCGGCGTTAACTTTTTTTTAATACAGAGAGATAATTTTAATTGTGAAAACAGTTTTTAGATATGAAAACATGACATTAATGTTTTTTACAATTATGTTTGGCAATGTGACATATTTTGGTAAAAATAAAACAAAATAAATATACAATACAAAACACTCACTGAAACCTGCAATCATATTGGAATAATAAATATCCTTTGTATGTAGAGGAACTGAATAAGTACTAAAATTGTTACGTACTTAACTTATAGACTTTCCTCTCTGGCTGTACATGGCCACGGTAGCCCATTTAGATGAGTAACGGACTAGCAACCCGAGGGTTTCGAGTTCAAATCCCGCCCAAGACCGTGTACAAAGGGGGTTGGTGCATATTAAACCTGTGTTGGCCTCAAATGTCCTCAAGTTGGCGTGGTTTGGAAGTTCGGAGAATGAGGTGACATATTGGGTGTTATCTCATCATCTAACCGTGATTCAAAATTGCGTGGTGTTATCCTCGGATCTTTCCCTTCGGGTTTGATCTCGGACCGTCGCCAATAGCCCATTGTGTTGCTCCAGTGTGACGTTAATTAAAATACCTACCCTGTGTATATTTTTCTCTTCTTTGGTAGTGAAGCTTTCTTTGTGTATGTTCTTCGTCTATTGACTTAACGTTATTTGGCGTTGTTTGTCTAAATATGGCCCTTGAGCCATATAATCCCAACAACCATTTACAATTCACCAAACCGAAATCTGTTCGTCCCACAATTCGGAAGCAGTATAATAGTGACGTAAATCTTCTCACCTTGTTTATAGTATAGTACATTGAACGGGAGATACAATGTGGCGCTGTAATTCCTGACGTTGTATTGTAAAAACCTGCGTAAAACATACCTAACATTCGACACGCCATTTTGTTTTCTGACTGGGCAGATGGGACATAAAATTTATATTACAAAGTTACTGATTTTTATACCTTTAGTTTAATTCTTGCGATATTACATCTATGGTAGTGCATGGTCTTTGTGGATAAGAGTTGGCCAAAAAAAATTGGTAACACAAATATTCTTTTAGTATCATATTTCTAATTCTTGCTCCTCAACCCACTCCCCTTTATCCCTTGAGACTTGTATTGCTTCAATATTCCTTCAGTGCCCATTTTGGAAAACTAGTAGTTTAGATCTAGGCTGGGAATATGTGTTAACCGAATTACTTGAAATACAGTGTCGCCATCTATTGAACTGTATTTTTATACTCAGATGCACAAGAAAAAATTTAATGCATTTAAACATCGTTGATTTAGTGTATGTATTTCAAATGCTCACTAATAGCTTAATCTTTCCCCACAAAATATGGATCAAGGATGAAAAATTGTCCGCAAAAGGTTTTACTAATCAAAACAAAAAATAAATGTTTGATTTAACTGTTCTTGACTGCTTTGATGTATATTTGGATTTATTCGTAGGAAACCAAGGTGAAGCAGCTTGCATCATGCTCAGGAAATCATGGATCAGGTCTAGCATATCAAGACCAGGGTCCAGCATATCAGACCAGGATTATACTAGGATAAGTGACCAAACAAAATTGAATATATATTTTTTAATATTCATAAAACAGCAAAGTGTATTACTTATAGTTATTAATAAAACAAATGTAAGAAACACTTCTTTAAGGTACTAGATATTATATACTATCCCAAATATAATAATGCTGACTTTCATGTAACTAAATATAATTTGCATAAATACATTAATCTAAATATCATCAAATGAGAGATACATCTAAAATCTCAGTGCTCAGAATAATGTCTGAATCTTATCAAAAGTGCAGTAAAAATGAAAAGTGTTAATATTTTAAAGGTGGAGATTCGTGTATGTATGTATTTAATACGCGAAACACACTCATCTATGTTTCCTTAGCAATGCATCGAAATGAAAGTGTGTTTATATTTTGTTCCTTATATCACACACACACACACACACACACACACAGAAAATCTTACAAGGAAAAATATGTATTGATCGAAGCAAAATCATTTTTGTTGTCAAAATGTGATAAAATGTCGACAAACAAATGTGATTTTTTTCCCCTGATATCAATGCTCTCTTCCTCTACAGATTTTTGGTTATACCACAACTCTCTTTCTAGAAAAATGTCGCAACAATATAATAAAAATAACAATTAAACTTTTTTAGACAGTTCAAACAATTTTTCGCAAACAGAAATAATTTTAACACCCTTTCAATCATATATTTTTGAGAATGCCATCACTTTCGATAAAAGAGTTGCAAAACCCGATATGAAAATTATTTTTTGAGAACAACTAAACTTAAACAAACTATGAGTGTCAAATCAAGAAAAATAACGTAATTTTTCCACAATGTTGAAACAGAATTTTCCAATTTTATAATTAGAAAATAAAGTATGTTATATAAAGTCAGTAAAATTAAATTTTATTGAGTTATGTCATTTTACGGAACAAAATTTTGCATATTATTCAAGTTATTACGAGAAAAAAGCTAAAAAAAATTATGAAACGAATAATAACTATACTAAATACGACTTAAAAATTATGAGATTAAAATTCTTTAAAAACATTAACGCAAAAGATGAATATAATAAATTAGTGCTGCCATCTTGTGTTTGTTGCAGGGTTAAAGTTGTTTCTCAAGTATGTACAGTAGCGGGGGGAAAACGAGCCACCCCAATTTATTCGAGCAATTTTAACAGTAGAGAAAATTCAAAGATGTTGTTTGACAGACCTCTTCTATCAATTCAAATGCATAAATTTTGAATTAGGGGCCGTCTTCATATTAAATTGAGCACGAACTTCAAAATTTCCGATGGTAACCCCCTATTTCGATACGCAATTTCGAATCTATAGCAAAATTTTTCTTTGGATATTAAATTACGTGTCATTAGGTCTTACCGCTTCGAAGTTCTGAATACAAAAAGATTGGAGCTGCTAATGTTAAATCAGTTTCTTATACTTTTATGCATATCTACCTTGATAATATTTCTATAGCACTGATATTTTGTACCAAGTTAACTTTAAATACCCAAATAAAATCTACTTAATATTTTATTTAGTTTTTAATATGAAATAATAATTAAAAAATTGTTTGAAAAAGTTATGATTGGGAACCTTATTATATTTTGATGGATATCGATTCAGAAGGACTTCTAGTATGGCCATGCAGAATTTCAGCTCATCCCTATAATTAGGTTTTGCCTTACATTAAATTTTCCTCATTATTGCGATTTTAGGGTAGCAGCCAAACGTTTAAAAAAATATCTGACAAGCCTCTGATAATAATTTTTGAATCGTTTGCATTTGCATAGTAACTACAATAATGTAATTCTTAAATCATTTGCACTTACGTAATAACTTTAGTTCTCAGCTCGCTTATATGGTGTTCAAATTTGAAATTCGGGTAGCTATAACTACGATTAATCTGGATCCAAGATAATGACTTTCTATGTCGAGATGACCCCTGAAATTTACACTAAATTTACGATTGAAAATCTCGGATATAAAGATAACAAATTCCTGAAATTTAATATTTGGACTTATTTATTAACGATGCAGAATCTGAGCAGGGCTTTAAAACATGGTGTTTCCACAAGAAATTTCGTTGTTTCATTCGTTGTTCAAAATTTCATATGAAGACGTCCCTTTATACAATTATTTTTTATTATTTTGAATTTATAGAGGACGTTATCCCCTATTGAATGAATACCTTTGAATTGGCTCTATTATGTATAATGCTCGAAATAAAGGGGGTGATTCCGGTTTTTTTCCCGTATTATTCAAAAAATACTTTCATCGGATATTTTTTAATTCGCACTGCAAATAAAAATCTCTGTATAAAATTTAAAATTTCAAAATATTTTAATGTTTTGTTTAATCTAACTATTTTGATCACATTTCAATTGGACGTTGTTTTAAAAATAGTAAGTAAAATTAAAATAATAATAATTTGTGTTCATTTACATAAAATCGTGTGATGAATCTGAATTTTAGTTCAATGCGGCCTAAGATTGTACATGGCTTACAGGTTCTAATTGAAAAAAAAAATTTCGTCTCTTAGCTACAAAATATGAAAATGTTTATTCCAGTAAGCACATGAAGAATTAGTTGACTGGAAGTAATATAGATGGCAGCATGAGAATTAAAAAATAAAGGGAACACGTACTACAAAACTCGAGTATAATTCTTGTCTGAAAAGCAAATTTGTTCGACATATTGACTGAACTTACTTAAAAAGTATTTTAAAGAGGTTATTGAAAATTTAAAAACTGCACCGACTTCCTTCCATTCTCTTTTTTTCTGTTCGTCATTGTTTTGTTTGTTTGAGAACTGTGGCAGCCAACAGATGAGAAAATCGCTTCTTTCTAAGGACATTGATATTTAATTGTTTGTTTCGTGGCTTAACATTTGCGTAACGAAAGCCAGAAGTCCAACATCAATCACTGTTGAAATAAATTTTGACCCTTGAATACTCGTCTTATTATTACCTACTACTATTATTTGAGCGATACGAAAAAACGGGAAACCGAATTGGGCATAGGTATTATAATTTCTATGCTGTCGCGAATCAAACCAATCTGTTGTCATTTGATAGATGAGAGTGTAAAAGAAGTGTTAGTGACCTTGAGTTCGTGTGCAGTGATGGGATAGGTTGGTAGGCAGAGGTGTACTTTCAGCTGCGTAGATCAAACTTTTTTTGACATTAACTATTATTTTAATTTCATAATGTCTATAAATACACTACGAAAAGTCAAGCAGGAATTCATAAAACGTAGTCCACGTGGAAGACCAACTCGTTTGCTTTCGACAAACATTAAATCGACAGCTGAATATCTCTTTCATTTACTGCACACTATTTGCACCATCTTACTTTGAGAAGCAATTTTTCAGTGCGAATAGAAACAGGTTGAGGGGGTTAATTTGGTTAATTACATCAAGCTTCTAATAAAAGAGACTGTAATAATTTTTGGTAAACGTTTAATCAACGTCGTACTAGAGCAACACAACGGGCTATTGACGACGGTCCGGGATCAATCCCTGAGGGAAAGAATCGAGGACAACACCACGAAATTTTGAACCCCGGTCAGTTGTCGAGGCAACACCTGAGTTGGCATAAATTAATTAATTGATTAATTAATCGTTAAATAAAATAAATTCCAAACCGAAAGTATTTTTATCTCTGTTAATTTGTTTTGTACGTGTCTAATTTTGATATTGCCAGTGTTTTGTTTGGCGCCATTAACTTGACTAAACATGGCCACTGGTGTCTTAAAATCCAAATTAGATCGGTCACGTTGGGTTGGCGTGGAAGTTTGGAGAGTGGGGTGCCAGCTCAGGTGTTGCTTCGTCATCTGACCGTGGTTCAAAATTACGAAGTGTTGTCCTCGAATCTTTCCCTTAAGGGACTGATCCCGGACTGTCGTCAATAGCCCGTTGTGTTGCTCTAGTAGGACGTTAACTAAAAATTACTATTACCAAATTAGATCGGAAGGTTCCTGGTTTCATTCCGGGTCAGGGCATGGATGTTTGTAAGCGTATGGTGTAGAGGCGGCTGGTGCACCTTAAATGTGTCGTGGCCGAAAGTCCTCACGTTGGGTTGGCATGGAAGTTTGGAGAGTGGGGTGCCAGCTCAGGTGTTGCTTCGTCATCTGACCGTGGTTCAAAATTACGAGGTGGTGTCCTCGGATCTTTCCCTTAAGGGACTGATCACATTGATTTGGGGTCACATGAATCTAGACACATTAAAGTTAGGTAGGTCGACTAGTATATTTCCTCTATTGGTCGCAATAGCCCATTGTGTTGCTCCAGTGCGAAGTTAATTAACATGCATACTACCTCTATGACTCGTTTTAAATATCCGTCTCGTGGTTGTAGTTATTGGTTATTTTTAGTTAACGTCGTACTAGTGCAACACAACGGGCTATTGACGACGGTCCGTGATCAATCCCTTAATGGAAAGATCCGAGGACAACACCTCGTGATTTTGAACCACGGTCAGATGACGAAGCAACACCTGAGCTGGAACCTTACTTTCCAAACTTCCACACCAACCCAACGTGAGGACTTTCGGCCACGACAGATTTAAGGTGCACCAGCCGCCTCTACACCATACGCTTACAAACATCCATGTTAGGACCCGGATTCGAACCAGGAGCCCTCCGATCTAGAGGCTAACACCTTAACCACCATGCCGGCTAGTCGGCCTCGTAATTGTGAGAAAAAGCATTTTTCCTAATGTGGAAGAGTTGTGTTGGACCAGTACGAATAATTAGGTAGGAATTAAATACCTACCGAATGTGTAAGAATGTATTGATTGGTTGATATGAGTATAGTATAGTGTGATTTGAAACACTAGTCGGGTGTTTTCGAGTGTTTTTATGGTCGAGTGTTTTTATGGCGCAAGTTCCATACATGGCCAAGCTAGCTGTGCCAAGCACAAGACAAAACGTCAAAATGGACCTAAGGGAGACCAGCGCTAACTGGCATAGTTTTTGGTTTTTCGTTCAGTAATGCTTTCAGCTAATATAGGCAATGCTGCTGATGGTGATTAAATTTCGGACCAGTACGGAAATTTGAGCGATACGAAAATATAGAAAATCGAATTGGGTATGAGTAGAATAATATCTATATTATCGCGAATCAATCTCGTTAAATATTGTTTACGAAATGTTCAAACTATGCAAACTTACTCCTGATGTGAGGTAGGTTGGTATAACGCCTGGGGTAAGTTGGCATAGCATGTCATTGTGATAAGATCCATGCAATAATGCGAGTTGATCATTTGAAACTTATATTTTAATACAAAATAAGGAAAACTAAGAAAGAAAAAAAGGAAATTTTTAAGACTTCATGTCCACTAAAAAAGTAAGACGATCATCCACTTGGTGGCTTGAATTTAGTAAAATTTCGTTGCGGTTGCACCAGATTGTGTCCGCGACTTCTGGACATCTCCAAAGTTTGTGCGTTTTCACCATTATGGAAATATAAAATACATCGCCGACGAGGTCCACTTTCTTTCTTATGCCAACATGCCCCACGACTTAAATACCAACTTGCCCCACCAGGACTTTGGAGACAAGATGGCTGCCTCATTCTTTCACATAAGTTTAACAAGCAATTCCAGTACATGAATACAATCGTTAGTACTCATTCTATCCAGAACAACCATTGAAAATGCCTCAACATATTCTAGGGATTCATAAAACACCAAACCCTTCAATTAATAAAAAAAAAAACTTGGCGAAAAATACAGATACGTTTTTTTTTCTCTGGAAACTTTGATCATACTGAAACTACCCAGGTAGCACAACAACATTGGCCAACATTCTACCAATATTGGCCAATGTTTTGAATGTCTGTGAATGTCGAATGTCGGAATTACGATATCTGTCGACATTGGCAGATATCGTTTAGTTTTATAAAACGAGGTAGACTGTAATTAACGCTTTTAATAACATTATAATCATGTAGTAATAGTGTAAATAATGACACCATGTTGTCTTACCCATATTTTTTATAATTTAAACATTACGCAATTTTTCCCGATATTGTACCGATATTTGACGACATTGTGAAAACAATATCCAAAAAATGATGTTAAGATGATGTTGGCCGATATTTAATTTTGAGCTGAAGCTATGCTTGGTCACGTGTTCGTTGTTTGGGTTGCCGACCGCCATCATATTTTCAAAAATTGACAAGCGAACACGCATGTTACTCTGCATAAAAGTTTTTCTAATTCTATTTCCATTCGGAAAAAAATAATTGCACGTAAAAAAAACCGGTTGAGATGCAGCCGCCGAGACCGCGGCAATTTTTCGCCGAATCTAGCAGTGATTAAAAGCAGTTATCCCTAAAAGTGCAAGTCCTATAAGGTAAGGCTTAAGGGACTGATCCCGGACCGTCGTCAATAGCCCGTTGTGTTGCTCTAGTACGACGTTAACTAAAATTACCAATTACCTATAAGGTAAGGATATTTCTGTACATTATTTTGTAATGTTAATAATATTTAAATACGAATAATTAAACATATTCACTTGTTCCATTGATGAAGTTTTAGCCCGTGTTTGTAGTTTGTTACATTGTCAGTATACTATTTTTTAATGTGTAAATATTCATCGTTTACTGTATCAAATTCTCAAGTTACATTCGATTTTGTGCAATGCTATTTTCATCTTATATTGTTATAGATTATTTTGTTTTGGAAAGTAAGTTATTAGTATGTCAGCAGAGTTCTGTTTGCATTAATTATTAATATTAGTGGGACATTTTCAAAGTAGGTTTAAATATATTGTTCAAGCATAACATATAACATTTAAAAATTTAACTGATTTTTGTTTTATATAAAGACTATACCAAATGTTTCTCACATAAAAAAAATCAATAAATAAATTTGAGATGTGAAGCTTTAAAATTGTGACCATGGGTAAAACTGCTTGTTCTTTTCAAGTTAAGTGTGATTTGATTAATTTCATCTTTAAAAAAACTAACTTCAAAAGGTGAAGAATTGTGAATATTATTCATTCTAAAAAATTAGTTTACACCAAATTTTTCTTCTAAAAATTAATAAATCATAAAATTGAGTGCACCAAATATATACTTTTTGTCCTAACTTTTTATCATTTAAGATGTATAACTTTACAAAAAATTTGCAGCTTATATTCAGTGATAAAACAAAACTATACATTATTTTACTAGCTATTTCTTTCTTTTTAAAGAACATCAGTATGGCATCACTACGACTGGTTTTTGTCATTGTTCTCCATAGGGAAATGAAGATCTATGCACTAGATGTTAAGACTGTTTTGAATGGTGAACTCGATGAAATCTTATTTAGGGTACAACCCATGGGCTACAACGACAACAATAGTCGTGTTTGCAAATTTTTAAAAAGTCTTTAAAAACTGAAACAGGCACAGTGACAGTGGTACACAGGGGTTGACGAGCAGGGGCGGAGCCCCCTAGTGGTGCTGTATGTTGATGACCTACTAATTGCTGGTTCCTATGAATCAGTGGTCATGGTGGTGATACAACTTCTAAGTGATGAGTTCGAAATGTCCAGGCTTAAGTTGTGAAAGATTTTCAGGGCATATGTATTAAGTTTTCTCAGCAACAACTTTGCTTAGAGGAAAAGGCCTATGTTGAGAAAATTTTAAATAAATTCAAAATGACTCAGTGTAAACCAGCTGACACTCGTCTAGTGCCTAAAGCGACACCATTGTGTTTCGTGCAAGATGAAACTTTCCATGGACCCAATCAGGAATTTGTAGGTGCATTATTGTACCTATCCATGACAACACATCCAGATATTTTATATTCTGTGATAATTTATATTACTGTCTGAGCCAAATTCAAGAGCAGCCAATAGAAGCTGCCTGGAGGAAGAAATTTTGGCTTTGGCTAAAGCTATGCAGGATGTATTTATGCTACACAACATTAATTAAGCACATATTTAAAGCAATAATCATTAAAAAAATTGTTTTTATTTGCAATTCAATCTGTCATTTTTCAATATTTTTGGTGAAATAAATGTTTACAATATTGAAATAGTATATGCAAAAGACCTAGGGAGAGATTTAAAAAAATTTATTTTATTAGTTTTCATTAAAAAAAAATATTTTACTCGTTATGTGTTAAATTTCTATAAAAATGTCAAATTTTTTGTTTATTAATTTTTATAAATTTTTCTGAGCTATTCATACAAAAAGTTCTCCCTGTGTCTATCAAATAGTTATTCAAGACCTAAAAAATGTAAACAGTTTAACTCTAAGTGCATTTATCAAAAAGCCTTAGTACTTTGAACTTTGGCAAAATTGCAAAAAACTGATTTTGAGATAATTGTATTGTAAGTACAAAATACAACAAAAGTTAACTTATTTTTTGCTAGTGCTATTTTATTTTAGTAATTTCTATTACATTAAGACATTTATCAAAACAAGAGTTTTTACAGTAAGCTGATATATATATTTTTTAAAGCCAGTTTTAACTCTGATGACAACTGAGTGATTTGTGATAATTCACTGAAAATTATTCATTTCTTGTTAAATGACCTGAAAAAAAATTTTTATTGGATCAGTACTATTTTAAAATAAACCACCACTGAAAAACTGCACCTTCTCTTTTTCTACAGCTATTTTTGTTCTGTAAACGAGCCTTTTTTTGTATTGATACGCATGCGACAAAATTTTGTGCTTCAGTCAGTCATTAAGGCCATATTAAATGAAAATAATTGTGCCAGATTAAAACACTTTGATATTAAATTGAAGTATGCTCATGATATTGTAAAATTATTAAACATTTATATTGTATATGTTGCAACTGAATACCAAATTGCTGATTTGTTTACAAAATCTTAACGTAAACCTAGACTGAACTATGACAAAAATGTATGTTAATGTTATTGAGGGAAGGTGTTGAGAATAATTACTAACTGTAACTCATCTTTGCTTAGCAATCGGGTAACACTTGTTCTAATTGTCTACATATGTTGTGTCACAGGTTGCTGTTTGTGTTCTTAATCATGACCTGTTGTCATGACTTTATCTGTCAGAGTTGTTTGGAAAAGCATTCGCTGGTGCGGCAGTTTGAGATGGCCGAAGAATTCACCCATCGGATAATCTGACTTGTTGAAGGGGTGACTCCGAAGAGTGTACCTGATTGGAATGTTTGACAGTTCCCAGGGTTTAATCTGTCTTAAGAATAAAAAAATTATTTTAACTATGATTTGTGAATTTTTTTAAAACTTATGGAAAATTCTATTTAAAAGAAATTTGTAAGAACTGTTCATTTTTCTGCCAATATGCAATGTGCCCTTTTTTTTTTTTCTTATTTAACATTTCTAACAATATTGAATTTTTAACAGACGTTTTCGGGAAGTAATCCATTTTGAGATGAAATCAAAATTATATAAATCTGAATCAGTTCTTAGAATTACATACCATGCAACTGTTTATCAAGTTGTATTGTAATACAAGCATCAGCTTGATGTTTGTATTTATTTTATTGGTTTGAGATTTAGATTATACAATTGGCAATAATGAGTTTTAATCAAGGTGTAAAAAAAATCATGATTTTTTTTTAATCAATTAATCGGATTTATTTGATTTAAATCAAAAATCAGATTTTTTTATTTAAATTTCTATAGGGCCTATAAATTTGTTAAACAAAAAATTGAGTTTCTGACATGACACGTAAACCAATATTTATTTAAGTAAACAATCGGAATTTGTGATATGGTAAATTAATATTTATTTTACTAATAACCATTGTGTGTTACATGGTAATACATTTAAAAAATGAATTTTCAAAACAAGAGCAAAAGATAAAACATTTGTTTAACTTTAAAACACAAGTTGACATCCTATTTAGTTTTTCTTGAGTAAATTATCATCATGCTAACAAATGCATCAGTAAGTGTAAGTGAGACCTTTTTAGTGTGATTAAATAAATATTTGTTATGAGTCACTACTCTTAAAGTGAAAGGTGACTGTTTCGGGGTGCATTTTGCAAAATAAAAGATGTTCATAGTGTTTAAACTTTCATCCTTTCAAATAGAAAGTTCAGTTGATTTTTTTTATTTAATAAATTATTAATCACATTAATTGTGTTATTTTGTATTTATGTCTCAATTAAAAAAAAGTAGTTGAAAAATCACTATAGCTAAGCCATTGGTCAATCAATCAAAGGTGTAACAAGTAATTTAGGCCTACTTTGTGGGGATTTTCTTTGGCTGTCTTGACATTTACGTAGATGTAGGCTTACTGCTTTATTGTTTGTAACATAAAATTATGCATGAACATTGTAAAAACTTTCAAATAGATGTCAACTTATTTTGTACGTTACTGTTTGGCAGAATCCCTGACTCGACACTCAACAGATTACTTAGTCCATAGACACTTCAGATTATTTGCAAGTGTCCAGTTCCAAACATTTTTTTTAAAGCTCATCAGTACGAGATGTAGTCATTAGTGCTGAAATCACCATGAGTGCAGAAAGTTCAAAGCATTTAACAAATTCTGTGAATTTTCTAGGGTGTATTTGCTTAGTTATAAAAATGTAAGATTGGTTTTCATTTGATTAAAATCAAAATTTTAATCATTGATTTAAATCAAGTGATTTAAATTTTGACACCCTGGTTTTAATAGCCTTAGGTTTCTACAAAAGAAATGGAACAATAATTTAAAATATGCATTTAATAAAATAAATTAAAATATTAGCTGCTATATCAGCAGCTTAGCTAACATTTTTGACTGGAATATTTTTCTAAAACAATTTTCTGAATTGAAATCACAAAAATGGTACCTGTACGTGTTTTATGTTTTGTAATTTTTTTTTCAAGCTACCAAGGAGTAAATTTAAAGGGGAAAATGGATTTTAGAATGTCTGATTTGATAATGGATGCCTGTTTAGGTTTTAAAAAGCCAAGTTGCCCACAATTTTCTTTTATGTACTATACAATACAACAGTTACACAAATTGTAATAAAAACATATTTTTAATAATTTAAAATTATATGTTCTCTTTAATGTTCTAAAATATTGTATTATATAAATATTTTTTTAATGATTAATATTTTTTAAATTTTACAAAATTTAAGATGGCTGTAATCTTGTGTACCCTCTAAATAAACAATCACATGCCATAAGAAGAAATTTTAATTAAAATATAACAATATTATGTAGCAGATATTGAATAATGTTGAAAAAAGACATCGATCAGTATCTTAAAGCTAATATTGAGCAAGGATAAAAAACGAACATTGAATGTCAAGAAAACAATATCTATCAATGTCGTAAAGCGACATTGGGGCGATGTCGCCAGAGGGGGGTCATTTTTACGTTGGCCAATGTCGTAAAACGATATTGGGTGACGTCGGAAAACAATATCTATCAACAAAAACAAAAGGTACTTTCTGTTTAAAACTAACTTGCCCCTTATACCATCTTTAGCCACAGTCTCACCTACAAATGCAATGTATTTTACAGGGAGAAGAAAAAAGTACTTTCGGTTTAGAAACGGTTAAAGAAATTAACAAACCTCTTATACCAACTCTAGCCCCGGTCTCCCCTACATATGCGAGATATATTTTACAGGCAGAAGAAAAAGTACATTCGATTTGAAACTAACTTAGCCTTTATATCAACTTAAGCCCCGGTCTCTCCAACAAATGCAAAATATATTTTACAGGGAGAAAAAGCACTTTCGGTTTGAAACTAACAAACCCCCTAATACCAACTTTTGCCCCGGTCTCCCCTACGTATGCGAAATATATTTTAGAGGGAGAAGAAAAAGTACATTCGATTTGAAACTAACTTAGCCTTTATATCAACTTAAGCCCCGGTCTCTCCAACAAATGCAAAATATATTTTACAGGGAGAAAAAGCACTTTCGGTTTGAAACTAACAAACCCCCTAATACCAACTTTTGCCCCGGTCTCCCCTACGTATGCGAAATATATTTTAGAGGGAGAAGAAAAAGTGCATTCGATTTGAAACTAACTTAGCCTTTATATCAACTTAAGCCCCGGTCTCTCCAACAAATGCAAAATATATTTTACAGGGAGAAAAAGCACTTTCGGTTTGAAACTAACAAACCCCCTAATACCAACTTTTGCCCCGGTCTCCCCTACGTATGCGAAATATATTTTAGAGGGAGAAGAAAAAGTACATTCGATTTGAAACTAACTTAGCCTTTATATCAACTTAAGCCCCGGTCTCTCCAACAAATGCAAAATATATTTTACAGGGAGAAAAAGCACTTTCGGTTTGAAACTAACAAACCCCCTAATACCAACTTTTGCCCCGGTCTCCCCTACGTATGCGAAATATATTTTAGAGGGAGAAGAAAAAGTACATTCGATTTGAAACTAACTTAGCCTTTATATCAACTTAAGCCCCGGTCTCTCCAACAAATGCAAAATATATTTTACAGGGAGAAAAAGCACTTTCGGTTTGAAACTAACAAACCCCCTAATACCAACTTTTGCCCCGGTCTCCCCTACGTATGCGAAATATATTTTAGAGGGAGAAGAAAAAGTACTTTCGGTTTGAAACTAACAAACCCCTTATACCAACTTTAGCCCCGGTCTCCTCAACATATGCGAAATATATTATACTGGAAGAAGAAAAAGTACTTTCGGTTTGAAACTAACTTACCCCTTATACCAACTTTTGCCCCGGTCTCCCCAACACATGCGAAATATATTTTACAGGGAGAAGAAAAAGTACTTTCGGTTTGAAACTAACAAACCCCTTATACCATTTTTAGCCCCGGTCTCCTCAACATATGCGAAATATATTATACTGGGAGAAGAAAAAGTACTTTCGGTTTGAAACTAACTTACCCCTTATACCAACTTTTGCCCCGGTCTCTAATACACATGCGAAATATATTTTAAAGGAAGAAGAAAAAGTACTTTCGGTTTGAAACGAATTTGATTTATCGCCGTATGTTTTGCGTTAATTTTTTAACTCAATCGACATGCTGTCAGTGTTCGAACGCACGTTATGTACGATAACATTTAAAGGATATGCCAAATCACGCCACAAATTACGAGGTTATCAAAACCATCGACCTTCTAATGAAATAGATAGAGCATGTGGGTGGGCTCGCTTTCGTAACATCTCAGGGAAAACTTCGGTACACGTGCCTTTATCAATCGACTTGGACCTACACTATCGGAGCCGCAAACTAGTGATTTCAATCACACTGGAGCATCGCTTTAAGAAATCAGTAGTCTGTACCACATTTAGTATTCCTTCTATTCTCACAACCACGTGTAGCAAGATAGCGCAGTTGGAAGAGTTGCGAAAACGCAACTTGCGAGTTCGAAAGGCGGTTGAACCTAGTCCACGGTAGCACAGTTGGAATTACGCTGTGTTGTTACCGGTACTGTCCCTTGGGAATTGATCGCGGACGGTTGCATCTTGCGTTTGGAGTAGTAGTTTTTTATGTTGATCCATAAAACCCTAATTACTCTTCCCGGACAGTTGTCATATTAACTGGTGTTGTCATCGGATCTTTCCCTTAAGGGACTGATCCCGGACCGTCGTCAATAGCCCGCTGTGTTGCTCTAGTACGACGTTAACTAAAATTATCATTATCATCGGATCTTTCACTTTGAGGATTGATCCCGACCGTCGGTGTAGCCCGTTGTTTAGCTCTAGTACGACGTTAATTAGAAATTACCATTACCCGGACAGTTGTCAATACAACGTTGTGTTATTTTTAGCCCGTTGTGTTGCTCTAGTACGACGTTAACTAAAAAATTACCAATTATTACAACGTTGTGTTGCTCAAGTGCGACGTTAATTACCGACCCAACCAAGGATCGCAGAATACGTGAGGGTTGGTGCGTGCGTCGTGACCTCAAATGACCTCACGTTGGCGTGATGGGGAAATTTGAAGAGTGGGGTGACAGCTCATGTGTCGACCTCGTCACAAACCCGTGGTTCAAAATTGCTAGGTGTCTTTCGTGTTTGGTATTTTTATAATTAACGTCCAATTGGAGCAACACAACGGGTTATTGACTACAGTCCGGGTAATTGGTAATTTTTTCATTAACGTCGTACTAGGGCAACACAACTGTGTATTCACGACGGTCCGGAATCAATTCCCCGAGGAAAAGATCCGAGGACAACACCGCGTAATTTTAATGGTCATTGGGAATTTTTAGTTAACGCCGTACTACAGGGAAAAAAACGGGCTATTGACGACGGTCCAGGATCAATCCCTTAAGCGAAAGATCCGAGCACAACAACTCGTAATTTTAAACCATGGTCAGATGACGAAGCAACCCCTAAGCTGGCACCCCACTCTCCAAACTTCTACACCAACCCAACGTGACGATTTTCGGTCACGACAGATTTAAGGTGCATCAACCGCATCTACACCATGTGCTTACAAACATCTATGTACTCACCTGGGGCCGACCAACTGGCCTAGTGGTTAAGGTTTTAGCCTCTAGATCGAAAGGTTCCTGGTTCAAATACGGGTCAGTGCATGGAAGTTTGTAAGCGTATGGTGTAAAGGCTGTTGGTGGACCTTAAATCTGTCGCGTCCGAAAGTCCTCATGTTAGGTTGGTGTGAAAGTTTGGAGAGTGGGGTGCCAGCTGGGGTGTTACCTCGTCATCTGAACGTGATTCAAAACTACGTGGTGTTGTCCTCGGATCTTTACCTGAGGGGAATGATCCCCAACCGTCGTCAATAGCCCGTTGTGTTTCTCTAGTATGACGTTAATTAAAAATATTACCATTACCACTAACCCGGATTGGAACCAGGAACCTTCCTATCTAGAGGGCTCAGGTGTTGCTTCGTCATCTGACCGTGGTTCAAAATTACGAGGTGTTGTCCTCGAATCTTTAACTTAAGGGACTGATCCCGGACCGTCGTCAATAGCCCGTTGTGTTGCTCTAGTACGACGTTAACTAAAAATTACCATTGCCATTATCCTATCTAGAGGTAAGGTAATTTTAATTCACGTCATACTAGAGCAACACAGCGAGCTTTTGACGACGGTCCATGTACCCTTAAGGGAAAGATCCGAGGACAACACCTCGTAATTTTGAACCATGGTCAGATGACGATCCGATCTAGAGGTTAACTCCTTAACCACCAGACCGGTTGGCCTGCTGGTTAATTTGGATTTTAAGACACCAGTGGTCATATTTAGTGAAGTAAGTTGCGCCAAACAAAACACTGGCAATATCAAAATTAGACACGTGCATAACAAATTAACAGAGGTAAAAATACTTTCGATTTTGAATTAATTTTATTTAACGCCATTTTGGCGTTGTTTGGCGTAAATTTTTAACATGCTGCAGGACTTGCTGAAAGGGCATTCAAGAAACATAACAAATTACCAGAGATTACGGAAACACCAGCTCCCTCTACATTTATCGAAACCAAAAAAATCCTACATACTAATTTATTGCAAGGTATATAAGTAGCTTGGTAGTTAAAACGTCGTACTGAAGCACAACGCAACGGGCTATTATCGAAGGTGCGGGATCAATTCCAAAAGGAAAAATTCAAGGTAATTAGTAATTTTTATTTAACGTCGTACTAGACCAACACAACGGGCTCTTGACGGCGGTCCGGGATCAATCCCTTAAGGGAAAGATTCGAGGACAACAGCTCGTAAATTTGAACCACGGTCAGATGACGAAACCAACTGAGCTGGCACCATCTCCGAACCTCCACACCATGCCATTTAGTATTTTTTTTAACAAACGTCGAATTGGATAGTAGGTATTTTAATTGACGTGGTACTAGAGTAACACATCGGGCTATTGACCACGGTCCGGGTTCAATCCCCAAATGTAAAGATATAAGGACAACACTACGTAAGTTTGAACAACGATCAGACGACGAGGCAACACCTGAGCTGGCACCCCACTCTCCAAACTTCCAGTCCAACCCAACGTGAGAACTATCGGCCTTGACAGATATAAGGTGGAACAGCCTCCTCTACACCATACGCTTAGAAACATCCATGCACAGACCCGGATTCGAACCAGGAAACCTTCCTATCTAGAGGCTAACACATTAACCACCAAACCGGTTGGTCGGCAAGCTAAAACGAAAATAAATACTATCTCAGGGTATTTGGTAGGTATTTTAATTAAGTAAGTCGTACTAAAGCAAAACAACGGGTTATTGGTAAAGGTCCGGGATTAAACCCTCGTTATCTGACCGTGGTTCAAAATTACGTGAGTTGTCCTCCTATATTTCCCTTTGGGATTGATCCCGGACCGTCGTCAATAACTCGTTGTGTTGCTCTAGTACTACGTTAACTTACCAATTACCTCTTATATTTCCCTTTGGGATTGATCCCGGACTGTCGTCAATAGCCCGTTGTGTCGCTCTAGTACGACGTTATTTACAAAATACATACAGGGATCAAACCCGAAGGGTAAGGTAAGGTAATTTTTATTTAACGTCGTACTAGAGCAATACAGCGAGCTATTGACGACTGTCCGGGATCAATCCCTTAATGGAAAGATCCAAGGACAACACCTCGTAATTTTGAACCATGGTGAAACCCGAATGGAAAGATATGAAATCAACATTTAAGTGATGACAAGAAAATATCTCATTGGAATTCGAATATAACATAAGCAACTGACTGATCAAATAAGTTCATCTGCACTCAGAAAAATATTTACTATGTAAAATTCGAAAAATATTTGTGATACACATATTCCGATGGTAAAGGTAATAGTAATTTTTAGTTAAAAGTCGTACTAGAGCAACACAGCGGGCTATTGACGACGGTCCGGGATCAGTCCTTTAAGGGAGAGATCCTAGGACAACACCTCGTAATTTTGAACCACGGTCAGGACACATATTCCGAACAATCGTTATCTGACCGTGGTTGAAAATGACGAAGTATTGTCCTCGAATCTTTCCCTTAAGGGATTGATCCCGGACCTTCGTCAATAGCCCGTTGTGTTGCTCTAGTACGACGTGAACTAAAAATTACCAATTACCCAACACAAATAAAAACAACCTTTAATTTAAAAAAAAATGTATTTACTCTTTAACTTCCTCGTAAAACCCGATTACCGGTTTCAGCAGATTATTATCCACGAACAATAATCACTGATATCTGCACAGCATACAAACGAGTTCACGTCTTGTTTTGAGGGTCATCGTAGAAAAGACGCCAAATGGCCGGAACTTCCGAATGCCAAGATGCCAAAGCCACTTGTGTACTTGAATATCAACTTTGTAAGCGATCATATCGCAAACTTGCATTGCTATTGACCGCTTGCAACGGAGCTCGTGGAAAGTATTTCAAGTCCCAGACAATAGCTTCAAATGTGCCGTGCACGTGAGGATAGCACGCTTTGTTTCCGCTATTCGCAGAATATTGTTAATACTAATTTAGAGGTAAGGTATTTTTTTTATTTAATTATCTGAGAGAGAGTAAACTTGTTTACGACTACATGCCTGCTGGCACCTTCTATTTTTTTTTTCTTATATTCTATGATTTTGCATCTATCCAGCTTTTATAAAATACGTAAACAGGACTTTGTCTAGGAAATCTATCGGATTGGCAAATTAGTTATCCAAACAGTTTTCCAAAAAGTTTTGCTATTTGAAATCCCTTAAAATGACAAGGTGTTTCCGGATCCTTTCCTTTAGGATTTTTCCAGGACCGTCATCGTTTTGATGGTTAAGGTGTTAGCCTCTAGATAGGTAGGTTCAAATAGAAAGGTTCACCTGAGCGCAAATTAACATAATTTTCCGAATTCCGATTTGAACGCGTGAATCTACGGAATTTTGAACTAAAATTATTTTCTTCGATGAATAATACCCATAGTAAGAGACGACAGACCGGTCTATTGGTTAAGGTTTTAGCCTCTTGGTCGGAAGGCTCCTGGTTCGAATCCGAGTCAGTGTATGGATGTCTGTAAGAGTATGGTGTGTAGACTGCTGGTGCACCTTAAATCTGTCGTGGCCGAAAGTCCTCGCGTTGGGTTGGCGTGGAAGTTTGGAGAGTGGGGTGCCAGCTCAGGTGTTGCTTCGTCATCTGACCGTGGTTCAAAATTACGAGGTGTTGTCCTCGGATCTTTCCCTTAAGGGACTGATCCCGGACCGTCATCAATAGCCCGTTGTGTTGCTCTAGTACGACGTTAACTAAAATTACCATTACCCTTAAGGGTTTTGATACCGGAATGTCGTCAATAGCACGCTGTGTTGCTCTAGTACGACGTTAATTAAAAATAACCAAACTTGCCAGCTTTTATGAAATACGTAAACTAAACAAACCTTTGTCTGGGGAAATCTAGTGACAAGTTAGCTAACCAAACGCAATTTACCAAAAAATCTTCCAATTGAAATCCTTCAAAATTACCAGATGTTCTCGGATCCTTTCCTTCGGAATTTATCTAGGACCGTTACCAATAACACGTTGCGTTGCACCAGAACGGCGTTAATTCAATTACCTACCTATCTATTAAAATCTGGAAAATTCGTGGGTCTCCCACACTGCGTTAGCAACCTGCGAGTTTTAGGTGGATCAGCTTCAGATCTTCTATGGCTATGTTTCTCCTGTGCCAAAGCTTTGCTTGTTAATATCCGGGTCCACCGGTCTTGTCTCCTGCATTAGCGACCTGAGTTGTAGGCGGTGCAGAATTTATTCCTCCCTAGGTGCATTTCTTACTTCTGTGTCGGAAAAACGCATTTTGTGTTCACCCATTACTTGACGTTGTGTTTGACGCAAGTGTGACCCTTTTACCATACACCATAAACCTTCACCTGGTGCCTAAGAAGATATATCTCTTATGGGTGGTCGCTTTTCTTAACTTCATGTCCTGGTTTATGGCATTTTTACATTCGATTTTTTGAAACTTCCGCACTTAGTCTGACCACTTAGTAATCCTCCCCACTCTGCACTCCTTCCTTTTGTTTTACGTGGTTCTAATTTTTTAAAGTGTATAATAGTTGTCATCTTCATATTCCAAATGTTCCACCACTTCATCAATACATTTAATTTGCTCATGAAGAGAATAATCCTACACATTTTTAGGACCAAAATACATTAATGGTAATAGTAATAGTAATGGTAATTTTAGTTGACGTCGCACTAGAGCAACACAACGGGCTATTGACGACGGTCCTGGATCAGTCCATTAAGGGAAAGATCCGAGGACAACACCTCGTAATTTTGAACCACGGTCAGATGACGAAGCAACACCTGAGCTGGCACCCCACTCTCCAAACTTCCACGCCAACCCAACGTGAGGACTTTCGGCCACGACAGATTTAAGGTGCACCAGCCGCCTCTACACCATACGCTTACAAACATCCATGCCCGGACCCGGATTCGGACGAGGAACCTTCCGATGTAGAGGCTAACACCTTAACGACTATACCGGTTGGTCGGCAAAATACTTTAAGTTCTCCGCATACTTATTTTTAATTTGCTTTTATTCAACTGGAGAGATTCTTGGATATTTTATTGATTTTTACCGGGTCAAATTTCGTCTTGGGTGTCTGGCGCAGTTTGTTCACTATTGGACCTTGCGCCATAAAACCCAAACCAACCAGTCAACCTTTCTCGTAGCTTTTACTGTCATTATTAAACTCGGGTGTTGCCTTCCCTGGATACCCAATCTATGATTTCTTGCGCTCATCTCGCTTGGTTCTCAATACCTCTTCTCCTCAACACTTTTTACTTGACACTGTCTTGCGTTAGCAGCTATACCCCACCGTAGCGCCACAGAATGGGGTCGTCGTGGCTCGGTGGGTATGCCCACTGTACTAGCAATCACCGAGTTGTAAGCGGCGCAGGTTCAATTCCTGCCAGATGCATTCCTCCCTTTATGTATTTCTCTCTTGTGTCAGTAAAGCTTTCAATGAGTGTCAATTACTTGATATTGTATGTCTTGTATGAATTGTTATTGTATTGCGTCTGGTGCAGAGTGGCTAAATATGGCCCTCACGCCACATAACCCCCAAAAACCAACCAACTATCGCCATAGAAAATACCAAAACAACCAACCCAAACGGCCTGGTAAGTTTTCCGACCAACCGGTCAGGTGGTTGAGGTGCTAGCTTCGAGATCGGAAGGCTCCTCGAAATTTGTAGGCATATGGTGTAGGAGCCGTTAGCGCACCTTAAATTTGTCGTGGCCGAAAAAGTCCACGTTAGGTTGGTGTGGAAGTTTGGAGAGTACGGTGCCAGCTCGGGTGTTGCCTCATCATCTGACCGTGAATCAAAATTACGTGGTTATGTCCTCGGATCTTTCCCTTAGGGGATTGATCCCGGTAGTTCGTCAATAGCCCATTGTGTTACTCTAGTACGACGTTAATTAAATTTACCTTACCTTCCTGGTAACAGAGTTTTGGTATTTTGAATCAGCGTCACACAAGGAGCACCACAACGGGCTATTGGTGACTGTCCAGGATCTACCCACGAAGAGAGATCAGAGTACAACACCACGTAATTTTGTCTAGTAACCAAGTAGTTAGCGCTTTGGCCGTCGGTGCTAGTCTGAATTCGAATCCCGGTTCTACCATGATTATTAGTGTTTCGAAATACACTTTTGTCTTGGGTCTCAGTTTAATTATCCCTCATAGCAAAAATAAAACTACCTTAGAGCTACCCTCCAATTCAATAGAGTAAACTCAGAGTTGGCAGTCTTAACTTGCAAACTTGCCAATTTAACTTGCAAATAATAGTTGCGTTTCGTGAGATAAGCAAAACCCACGTCAAATTCTCAAAGACGACTATAAAGATGTATTTCTGAACCATTTATTTGTAAAAGTTTTGTTATACGATAAACACACACCAACTAGAGATGCGACATCGACAGCAAAACATCGATGTTCAAAATTAAAACATCGATGTTCAAAATTAAAACATCGATGTAGATAATGCATCGTCCCAAACCATCTATGTTTTTAAAATTCAGTGTATTTAAACTTTTTTTCCCCCATTTCTGAAAACTGGTTTAGCAACTAGTGATGCGACATCGGCTCCAATACATCGATGTATTTTTATAAAACATCGACATCGTTGTCGCATCTCTACTTTTCAGACCCTTCACCCTTGGCCATTTGGATCTGAAAGTATGTTCAATTTGCTGATTTTTAAAATTATGCTACTTGGTTATTTTTAAAATTTTTATAATGGTACTTTTTTCATTGAAAAGTAAACATCGATGTTACAAAAACATCGACTCCAATACATCGATGTTTTGAAAACATCGACATCGATGTCGCATCCCTAACACCAACCAACCTTTGAAATGTAGAGCTGACCAACCGATCTGGTGGTTAAGGTCTTTAGTAGTCTCTAAATCGGAAGGTTCCTGCTTCGAATCCAGGACTGTGCATGGACATTTGTAAGCGTAAGGTGCAGAGTATGATGTACCTTAAATATGTCGTGACCGATAGTCCTCACGTTGGGTTGGTGTGGAAGTCTGGAGTGTGAGTTATCAACTCGGGTGTTGCCTTGTCATCTGACCGTGGTTAAAAATTACGCGGTGTTGTCCTCGGAATGTAGAAATGTAGTACCACTGATGCCAATTGAACGAATAACGTATTAGGAACCGGAGAGTTTGAGTTCGAAACTCGCTCTCGTAAGATCTCAAAATGATAACACACGTGTGCTTGCCACCAATCGACTTGGACCTATTGATTATCGGTTATCTTTAATCGCTTAGGATCATCAATTGAACCAATCAATACTTTGTACAACACTAAGATTCGTGCCTTTTCCCACCAACACATGCTTAAGGTGGCCCGGTTAGAAGAACTTTGGATAGCAACCGGAGGGTTGCGAAGCTCGAATCCAACCATACCGTCGTTTACGCGGAGGCTAGAACGGGTTAAATCGACTGTCCTTGAATGTCCTCACTGGAATGGTGTTGAAGCTTAGAGTGGAGTGCCGGTTGGGGTGTGGACCTCGCCATCTCACCGTGGTTCAAATTACGAGGTGTCCTCGGATCCTCCACTTCTGGAGAGAGCAGACATTGCAGCAAAGACAACAACAATACAAAACTACTCGCCAATTCCTATTGAAGACGTTGAAATGTTTTTAAAGACAAAAATAAAATAAAACTCAAGATTCTTGGGATAAGGAAGTTCAGAATAAACTCCACTCTATACAACCATCTGTCACAGGACTCGCTAATACAAATTTAAATAGGAAAACTGAAGTACAACTGACAAGACTTCGCATTGGCCATACCCATTTTACCCACAGGCACTTATTGATCGGAGTACCTGCCCCATTATGTTCAACCTGCAATTGTATTTTTACTGTCAGACACATTTTGACTGATAACCACAGACTAGTCCGATTTGGAGTTTCAAAACCAAACCTAAAAGATCTTTTAGGAAGTCCTTACAATAAAAATGTGTTTTTATTTATATCTGACATTGGATTCGTGAATTTTATTTAGATTTTATACATTTGATAAAGTCTCGATTCAAAATTGTAAATAGATAAAGTTTTACTATCAATCTTTATTTCGTCTAGACTTTTTTTTGTCTTGTGTCTGGCGCAGCTTGGCGATGTGTGGCCTTTGCGCCGTAAAAACCCAACCAACCTCCACTTCTGATTGAACTCGAACTATCGCTAACCAGCCCGCTCCAGTGACTTAAATTCAACTGCCAACCAACCAAATAATCGGTCCTTGATAGCTAACCCTCTGAGGGTGCGAGATCGTGGCGGCTGGAAAAAGAAACGTTTTTACAAGAAGGGAGCCGACAGAAACACGTGTGGTAATAACTCAGGGTCGGCGTCTTGTGGACTACACATACGATATTCTCCCGTTTAGTATCTCATACAGAACGGACGCACCTGAACCAGCTCTCCTGATTTGAAGTTAAAACAGTCTTTTTCAAGACTTAAATCACGAGAAACCTGAAATCAACTCGATTATGCCAATGGAGGCATCTACTCCACATCCTGATGAACTCAACGACCATGAACGGGAGGAATTGGAAAGAATCATCGCTGCACTCTCGCCTGAAGATGTCTGCCACAAGAAGGAAGAAATCCTCGAGGAACTTGAAAAAGCAAGAAGTGCATCTGCTTTTGCCATCACCGCCAGCCGGAAAGAAGTCTCAAACTACATGAAAAAACTCCTCCAGAACAGCCTGCAGAAAACCAGGATGGAACTCGCTAAACTAAAAGGTCAGTGGAAGATTTTGTCTTTGTTTGACTGCCCTGAGCATTGCCCCAAGCACACGAAGAAACCGAAAAAATCAACGAAAAAACGCCCGATTATTGATGAAACGGAATTCCAAACTCCACCTAAGAGGTTAACTGCCAAACCTAAACCTACTACTCCGGAACCAGAAATTCTAACCTGCAACAACTTTGAAGCGCTTGTAGAAAATCCTGAAGAAACCATTCCTGAACCCAAATTACCGCCCATCCATGTGCGCACACAACTTAAACATACCGAATTCCTCAAGAAACTTGAAGATAAATTAAACATCTCCCCCACCTGCAAGATTGCAGGCCAATTCATCAAAATTATTCTTAACACTAAAGCTAATTACGATGCTGTCCTGAATTATCTTATTGATGAAAATACTGAATACTTTGAAATCACCCCCCGCAATCTTAAACCGGCTAAAATAGTCATTAAAGGTCTCCCCCTCGATACTGATATAGACGAACTTAAACTTGAAATTGAAAACAAAGGCTTTGTTGTTCAAAGAATTTCCCAGCTTAAACGTCGTGCTACCAAGGACCCACTACCAATATTCCTAATTACCCTCATTAAAACTGAAAACTGGAACGAAATCTATAGAATCAATAATATCTTGTATTTAAGTGTTATTGTTGAGCATTTCAGGGGAATCAAGGGCCCCATGCAGTGCTATAATTGTAATCACTTTGGACATGGCAGTACAAACTGCAATATCGCAACTCGTTGTTTGATATGCGGACTTGGTCATAGAACAAGTTCATTTACTAAACCGAAAGAAAAGAATCTACTTTGCATCAACTGCTATGAACATGGTCACGTGGCCTCTTGGAGAGGTTGTAAAAACTTCCCCAAACCACCCCTACCCCAAAATCGCAGACCTTTCCAGCGTAGAGAAACCCAGGAGGGCGTATCTTACGCGAAAGCTCACCTACCAAGGAAAAGCTCCCAAAATCCCTCCACCGCTCCTACCCCAAGCCAAACCACAAATCAGAATCCAAACACTTCAATTCCAGACTTTGGAGAGAGCATTCAGCTCTTTCGCGAAATTAGCAGCATCTTCGCTCACATCAACATCAAAGAAATCATGCAAAAAATCTAAACAGCCCCGACTCTTGCTGAGAAAATCATTATCGTACTTGAAATTATTTTCCAATAATTTCATCGCTCTTAAAATTTTTTCTGCTTAGGGCAATTCAGCCAAAGTTAAGTCAACCACTACTTTATTCCACATGAGGTTAAGGCCGCTGCGCGGTCATGCACTCCGTGCGTTGCACGTCTCATAAGATGGGACTCTTGTGGACCCCGATTTCCACCCGACACCTGGTGTTTGTGAAGGACCGCCGGTTAACGGTTTCACGATCCTTTCGGACGTGTGGGGATCTGACATACCTTGAGTGTGGGGGGTGTGATTTGAAAATAGAAGCGACGGAGACCTGGAGATAATTTGATGCCCCGAGAAAGAAGAAAAGGGACTCTCGCGAGAGAAGCCACAGAGGAAGGTGATGAACGAGGTAGCTCTGGAAAGTTATACGAGGAAGTCAAACCCTGGGGAAAACAGACAAACAATGAGAAGAGAAACTGTTGTTTCAGGAACATTAGTTTATTAACTACTTTGTGTACACAGGCGTGTAGATAGTTCAAGTTGTAAATTCAAACCTTATAAGAGTAATAAAAAAAATTATATAGGTATTCGACTTAGTTCAACTCCATTTCTATTAATGTGGTACCTCAAAACACTACAAGGTGTTCTCGGATCCTCCACTTCGGATTGATCTTGAACTATTGCTAACAGCCCGCTCCAGTTCATCCTTAAATTCAACTGCCAACCAAATAATCGATCTTTGATGGCTAACCCTCTGAGGGGCTCGCATGCTTAATTCCACCTTGCTACCCATGATCTTTCCTGCATGAATTCCAACCAATTTTAAATTCGACTGCCAACCAAACAAATAATCGGTCCTTGATGGCTAACCCTCTGAGGGGCTCGCATGCTTAATTCCACCTTGCAACTCAAGGTCTAACCTGCATGAATTCCAACCAATTTTGAAATTCCTAGCCATTGTAATCCAACTGTTTAACCTGACTTAGCGTATGGTAGGTTTCTGACCAGATGAGGTCAACGGGTTCAACGGCCGTTTAGCGAAAGAAATCTTCGCCGTCATTGAACCTAACCTGAATTTTTGACCTGAAGCCAGGGAGACGTGTTAAGTTTTCATAAAAGCTCGTCTTCTCCGATGGAGAGGAATCGTAGTGCTTTAAGTACACCAACGTTGCTTTAAGTACCACGGGCAACGCTCATTGTCAAATGCGGTCAAATTCGAATTGCGAAGAGATCCAATTGGCGTGACATCACAATCTCTTGTAAAATTATAAATATTTAACTGAAAATCAAATGCTATTGGATATCTATCTGGTAAATTTTCCGATTTCAAAACCGTTGAAATTTTTAAATTTATCTTCAACGATCCCGATTTTACAAAAAAGAAAATGCGGCTAAATTTGAATTGCGAAGAGATCTAATCGGCGTGACGTCACAATGCCTTGCAAAAATATAAATATTTAATTGAAAATTATTTATTAAAAGAAAATCAAATGTATAAGGTAACTATTTGGTGTAAAATGTTCCGCAGATTTCAAATCCGTTGAAATTTTCTATCTATCTTTAACGATCCCGATTTTACAAAAAAGGACTAAACAATGCCAGTCAAAATATTTTTTATTTGTTTTGCTGGAATCGTTTGTGCTCGGGAAATGGAATCTGATTTCTTGAATCAAACGAAGGTCATTCTTCGCAGCGGCGTTCGTATTGCAAAAAATATAAAAGGTACAATTTATAAAAGGTAAAAATTATTTAAAGAAAGTCATATTTTTAGGTATCAATCTAATGTGTGATTTCAAATCCGTTGAAATTTTTACTCTATCTTTAACGATCAATAAGATAGAAAAACTAACTGCAGAAATCTAGTTAAAACTGCTACTGTATTGTTCGTCCGCTGACATCGTTGTTCGGAAAATGAAACTGAAAAAAAATAATTTTTGAATCTGACGTCAGAGATCGAAAAGAGCAAAATCGGTTGGTTTCTTTCTTACGTCCCTCCGGAAGGGAAAAAGGTAAAATAAATTTATTTAAAAATGTTCTAGATACATTTTTAAAATTCGGGCGCGATATAAAAATTGCAAAAACTTTGAATTACCTGTAAACCCAATTTCATTATTGTAAGTGCCATAAATTCGTCAGGACACTGCGTACAGGACAGACACTTCCTTTTATGATAGAGTTTTGTGCATTCTTCATTTTCACTTCCATGTATATAATGAAAACGTCGAGACGGCTGCCATCTTCATTTGACGAGACAAAATTACTTGGCGACAAACATGCCTCGGATACTACATCTTTACCAAATATTTATCTACTAAGAGTTTGTCTGTTTGCTGTGTGTTCAAAGTCCTGACTAATCTACGGCACTCATACTAATGAAATGTATCACAGGTAGTCGATGTTTTTGCAATTTTTGGGTCACGCCGAGTCGTAAAATTCAAGAGAGAACATTTAAAATAAACAGCTTTAACTGGAATTGTGTAGTTCTTTTTTCTATCTCCTATATCGTTAAAGATAGAGTAAAAATTTCAACGGATTTGAAATCTGCGGAAATTTTTACAGTAGATCAATACCTAAAAATATGATTTTTTTTAATAAATAACATTTAAATTGTAACTTTTATATTTTTTCTAATACTAATATTTTTTTTGGCCGTCGCGAAGAATTCAACCTTTGTGGTTAAAGAGATCAGATCGATTCATTTTGATTTCCTGAGCAACTGAGACGAGTGAAGCAAAAAAATTAAAAAGTGATGACTGTTCTGCAGTGCTTTTTTTCCCCGCAAGAGATTGTGACGTCACGCCTATTGGATCATCACGCCTATTTGGCGAGTGTTAGCGAGCAGTGGTCACACCTGACCCCACGAAAAGAACTGTCACGGGCAAGGAAATTTTCATACAGATCGATACCTTATACATTTGATTTTAGTTTATTAAATAACTTTTCAACTAAATAATTATATTTTAGCAAGAGATTGTGACTTCACACCAATTGGATCTTTGCAATCCAAATTTGACCACATTTGACTGACGAGGCCATCACGGCGTTGCCCGTGGTGTTGGTTTGGGAAGCAAGCCAAATGGGAATCCGTAGCAATCACCGGAGGTTAGCAAGGAGGTTCACATCTGACCCCACGAAAAGAAGTCACGGGCAACGCAGTGGCTAGTAAGCAAATACAAGTAAATAATAATTGGAAAATTTTCTGATTCTGCAGAAAGCAATAAATTGAAATTTTAACCAATCATAGAACGAAATTTCCTTGTCATGGCTTGTTAGCCTCTAGATCGGAAGGTTCCTGGTTCGAATCCAGGTTCGGGCATGGATGTTTGTAAGCGTATGGTGTAGAGGCGACTGGCGTACCTTAAATCTGTCGTGACCGAAAGTCATCGCGTTGGGTTGGTGTGGAAGTTTGGAGAGTGGGGTGCCAGCTCAGGTGTTGCTCATACTGCGATGTTTTCAAATTTAAAAACTAATAGTGATAATATATAGATGACAGTTTTAAAAAACATAACGAAAATGTCCCGATTTTTCTCTAATTTCAAAAAAATAGTATCGGGAACCAAATTAAAATTTCTAAAAATACTCAACGAGCTGCAAAAATTCACGTTTAGAGGTACTCTAAAAAAATCACGACAGAAGACTGAAAATTTGTACGTCTTTTGTTCACTCGCGTTAGAAATTTCGCTTTTACAATTTTGGTCACTTAATAAACCATAAACTAATAGCCGCATCGTGAAAAAACCTTGAAAATTGTCCAGGAAACGCGATGAAAACATATAATGTTAATTTTGTAATTTTCTGATCCGTACTTTTTCGGGAAACCATCTAAGAATCGAGCTAAATAAGTTTTCAATCCTGCGACGCGACCTTAACTTTTTTAATATAGAGATGAAAGGAAAAAAGTAAATTTATAATCTGATTTCTTCATACTGTTGCCATTCTATGAAAACAAAACTCAAGTACTGTCAATAAATTAAATGTTTTAAATTTCATTTTAAAATTTGGACTGTCTGTACGCCAAATTTCGTTACTGTAAGTCGTATACATTCGTATGAACATACACGCATACAAACATTTTTATAATAGTAGAGATGATTCAATGCAAGAAAGTGTAAAATACACTAAATTATTAATTTCATCACTAATGTATTTTACTAGCAAACTACCCAACCTTTCTCGGTTTGAATGGGTTAACTCTAGATTGAAGAGATGATCAAAATGTATAATCATACTTTTGTCTTTCTAAGAATAAAATAATATTTAACACCTTTCGCCATCTTTATAATTTACAAAAATGACATTGATGTTTGTACTTTTGAAGATTAATTTGACATTTTTTTAATATTTATAACCATAAAACCCACACCAGACATCTATCGAGCCTTCAAAGGAATATTTTGCACATTTGCGAATGTTGAAACAATTAAATTTTTTTAAACAATTCCCTTATTTGATGCGTCAGTAGAAAGACCATTTTTTGTTTGAAAGCGTGTAAAAAATTAATAAAGGAGTACCATGGGGGAAAAAAAGATTAATTAATACGACCATTCTGTATATAAAGCAAAAGATTTAAAACCGAATTTCTAATGGCAAAATAGTTGACGAATTCGCAAAAAATAAAGACTGTAATTCATGTAAAAAAAAAAGTTTTTTAATAAATTTATTTAATGTGTTATTGTATGGAATATTTTCATTTCTTTTTGCTAATAATTTTTTGAGAGTTTTTTGAAACTTTTATCTATATTGAGTTTGAGGCCAACAAAAAATTTTACCGCTTGGGGCCCCCACTTGACTTGATCCACCACTGCCCATACCTGCTTTAAGGAGACATTAATTACCCATTACCTCTTCGAAACACTTGGTTAAACCTCAACCCGATTTTCTAAAATAGCTATTTCTAAAATAGCTAATATACACCAGTAGTCCTCTCGATGTGAAATCGTAAGAACAACCCTGCGTGTCCAGAACAATTTAACTAACAAAGCATTGGTGAAGCAATCGACGAAACCCGAAATCCAACCTTCACTGATCTGGTCGCTCTATTTTTGTTCTGTTTACCTGATTGCCCGAAGGTCAGCTTCCAGATGGGTACTTTCCAGATATCTCGACCTTGACACTTTCCAATCTTGAAGACGCTGCGGTGTGGTCAAGGTTTCCTAGTTTGTCTTTGATGAATCTATTGGCGCAGTTTTTCCTTCACTGAAATGAAATTGCCTCCAGTGTTGAGCTTTTGTACATCCTTATATTCTCTTTTTTAATTGTAGCTGTGAGAACGTAGAGGGAAAACAGTTAGAAAACACGGGAAAAAATTACGACACGAAAGGAAAAGTCCATGAGTTTTGTGTTTGACATTTTATTTTCGTTTTGTAACGTATTGAAATCAAATGTATCTTTGAGAGAAATATAGACATCACCATACGTTAAATTCATTGGAGTTTTTACGGGAACATACATTGTTTTATGCTCGATCTCGTACAATAGTTTATATTCTTAAAGACTACTTAAAAATAAATTGTATTTAATGGAAATAAATTGCATTATATCTACGAATTTGGGCTTCATTTTAGCGCTCATTAGAAGAAAAATGTACATTGAATATTTAAGGCAAATGTATTTTTCTAAAGACAATGCTTTAGCGTAAATAAGAAGTGCAATAGGAGGCTTTAGCGCCAAAATATACATGCATTTCTTGCTTTTCTTTTGGCTCAAAATTAGCTTCTGAAGTTTTAGAAGAAAATGAATCGCAGCAGAAATTTTTTTTTTAGTAAAATAGCTAAAAACTTGGCAAAAAATAAGCATCAAACGTAAACTAAATTTTTCATCGGACGCGGTACCATTCTTAGAATTTTCTTCATTTCTTATAATAGAATTAAAATATTGCTGTTTTTCCATTGTTTTGTAAATATGTTGCTTATTTGACAAGATTTTTTTTTCTTCTAGAATCATTTTTTTTTTTTTAATATTTAATTTTCAAATTTTTTAAAAATGCCAATACTTTTTTGTTTTAAATGTTTTTCTCCACTTTATTTGAAATATACATAACAAAACTGTGTATAGTTTTAAATCAAGAGCATAGTTAATTTTATACAATTTCTTTTAGCTAAATTAATGAAAAACCATTGAAAATGAAAATTTGGATATTTAACGGTTTAAAAAAAAATACATATATATCACTTGGATGTAAATCCATACAGTTTTAT
Organism: Metellina segmentata; assembly: GCA_947359465.1. Lineage (NCBI taxonomy): Eukaryota > Metazoa > Arthropoda > Arachnida > Araneae > Tetragnathidae > Metellina > Metellina segmentata. The sequence continues at coordinate 65,499,138 of OX375883.1, forward strand.
TCTAAAGACATAAGAATAAGTTTGGAAGCTGTTTCTTTGATACATAGAAAGCCTTAGCATTTTGAATACCTTAATAGTGCCAAAAAACCAAAGCTGAGAAAAATGCTTCTAAAGTTTTGAATCCCGTATAAAATAACATTTACAAAACTCGGCTATTTGGAATTAATATGTTGAATTCCATACCAATTAAAGCAATTCAAAGCATTTTTCAAATTTAAATTTTTAAACCAAAATATAACTAAGAATAAGTTAATTTAGTTGATGTTTAAAAACATTACATTTTCGACACGAACTCAAAAATTAATAAATACATAACATACCAGTTTTGAATGTTAACTTTTTTTAATATCGTGTTCATAATAACTTTACACAAATTAAAAATTTTATTAAAAAAAAGCATTAATCAGTGTGTACATTTAAAAGTAGATAGATTTATACAAAATTCCTTCTTTTTTAGTTCAATTTTTTTTTCTACGTAGACGTGCAGTTTTTATTTTTTTTTTCTGAGCTAGTAAATGTAAACTGCTGTCTTTCTATTAAATATGTTCTCCGATAATCTTTATAGATAGCAAGATGTTTAGAATGCACACTCAATGAAAGATTGTTTTCTTTTTGAAAACCTTCAACAGCTTTCAGAGTACCCACATTGAATTCTGTGATTGCATCACAAACAGCAATCGTAACACGTTGCAGTGATGCACAACTTTGCTTTGAGCACTTGCTCCATATAACACTGCAGCTTTCATTAGAGTTTTATGTGCTATAACGAACACAACGTTGTAACAGTTCAGTCGAAGCAAGCCTTTGGTAAATCGGCAATATTTTTTCCAAATGCCATTCGTTAATTGGTGTTTTAATGTGCTTCATACGAGAACCAGGAGTTATACCATGAGCCAACCCAGCTTGATAAAAGCACTAGGAATCTTCACTATATTTTCGCCAACACTTTGAATTCAAAACCAAACCTTTGTCTCTGAAGGTCGCACACGTATTCGAATCGCGTAATTTTTATTGTCTTGGATAAGAAAAGTCTCTAATGAGCAGTTACGGGTGAAAAACTTTATACGCATATTTAGAAAAGTTGTAGCTCTAATTTAAAGCAATAAAAAAAATTCGATATTTTGAGTGATTTTTTTTTAGGTACTGTATTTCCTTAATAAAGATTTTGACTGCGGCTATAGATATAACTGGGGCGATTCTTATAACTTTCAAAGTGAGATTGCTGTTCCGGCTACAGACTACTGTAGTCTAGAGGTCAAGCTATTTCGGTTAATCATTTCGATTTGATTGTTTTATGCTGGTCAATATCATATCAACCCCTTTGTGCCAGAAATATGAAAATGCAAATTTTCACTTTGGGGTTTCTCACCTGGTTGGATCACTTATTTCGCTTTAAAAGTTTTGTCTGAATCGCGAATGTGCATCACCAATTGAAACATATTATTTCATTATTAAACATTTGGGGGAAACAAAACAGATTAATTATGAGGGTACAGTAAACATTCAAGCAATATTCCCAAATTTTTTTAATTTGCACATTTATGTCTTTGGCATAAAAAGGACGATATAAAATAATCATTGTGCTTTAATACTTCAGAAATTTTTATTACAATCATATCAAGCCGAAATAATACTTTTGAAGAGTTGAAAAAACTGGTGACAGGTAAAAATAAAATATTTAAAAAACAAACTTTAAAAATTGAAAAAAAAACAGGAAACAGCCCAATGAAACCGCAGTTAAATCGGTGGAGAAATTTTTACTAAAGATATAAATGTCCGATACATTTTAATACCTCTTTACCTACCGAAAAGTTTTAAAAGTGGTAAAATTAAAACACTGAGCAAATTAACACTCCTTTTGGTCAACAAACACGAGGTTTTGTTTTCGTTTCATTTCGTCAATTGTCCCGGACAGGACATCTATTTCGCAAACAGCTCTTATTAACCTATTAATAATTTTACATGAAATGTTTTATGGCGAGTAACACAGAAACATACAAACGAGTAAGTTGATAGAAAACTATTAATCCTCCGCATTGAAAATGTAAAGTATGTAACGTTCCATTTTTGAACCTTGTTCCATAAAGCCCAAATCAACTAGCCCGGTCTATTAGCCTTGGGGAAGTTCGAGGTTTTGCTTTCGTTTTACTTTGTTGAAGGATTTTTATGGAAGCCACCTGACTCCAGTCAGGACAAGCTATTTCGCAAATAGTTCTTAATAGCCACAGCGTGGCTAGCCCGGCGTTGCACATGTCCGTGGTGTAAGGTATTAAGCTGGTATAAAATTTTCCGCACATTTCAAATCCGTTGAAAATGTATTCAATTAAAAAATTATTTATTTAAAGAAAATCCTATTTTTAGGTATCAATCTAAACTAAAGTTTTCCGCAGATTTCAAATCCGTTGAAATTTTTACTTTTCTTTAACGGTCTAGGTCAGGGGTTCTCAACCTTTTAATAACTGCGTACCACTTGAAATTTTTAGAAATTTTTGGCGTAACACCAAGTTCTATATTTTTTAGGAACATGTATCTAATGTCAGAAAAGTGCCCAATGAATTGTTCTATATTAAGTAAAATACTAAGAAAGCTTCATATTTTATGATTAATGCACTTGTATTTCGTATTAATGATATAATAAAGAAAAACATAAGACGATTATTGAAAATTAGTTTTAATTTTTACTCGCAGGTCTAAAAACAAAAAAAAAAATTTTAAATAATTAGTGCAAACAAAGATTAACATAATCAAAAATCAATTTTTAGTGCGAAACTTGTTGTTTGTAATTTATGAAAATATGAATATCAAGAGCAATGGAGCATAACTTCACTCTTAAGTCCTCTTCAAAACTTACTCTGTTTCTATGTTTTTTTTTCTATACAAAAGTTCAGAAAAACCACTCTTACACAAATAACTAGTAACAAATGGCATAAGACAGGAAGATATCAACCTAACTTCGCCGAGATAGCCATTGAATAGAAATGGATAATCAGCTACAAAGTTTATCTTTAATTAATGTGTTACTGTTGGCGTTATTTATTACAATGTAATAAAAACGTTAATCCCAAATTGATTTCATTATAATCCCAGTTTTCCTATAACGTGGTTGTACATACTAAAAAGTCGAACAAACTTCGTAGAATATTTGGGTCGCTCGTATCATCCTTGCGTACCACCTGAAACGTTGCCACGTACCACCAGTGGTACGCGTACCAGCGGTTGGGAATCCATGGTCTAGTAGATAGAAAAAAGAACTTTGACTTCAGTTTAAAGATTTATCGTCTGGCTGGGAAATCAATCGCGAAAAATCAAAGCGGAAACGAAAAAAATTATTTTCTCCTCGTTTTGCAGATGAGAAAACATGGCATCATTCCAAACCCTGACTGCAAGGTCGCATGAGTCTCCGCGTTTGAAAAACCGATGGAGAATAAAACTATGAATTTCATTTAAAAATATTCTAGATTGAATTTTTAAATTCGCCGCGACCCAAAAATTGCAAAAAATTCGGACTACCTGTGTGCCAAATCTTATTGCTGTAAGTGCCATAGATCGTCAGGATTTAGCGGCCACGAAACAGACACACAAACACTTCCTTTTATAATATTGGAGATTAGTATTATTTACTTAAGGCCTGGTAGTCCCTGCACAACCCAAAGGACAAGAATCTGCACTTTGCACAGCTATTTTCTAGAATATTAATTTTCTATATTTTACTCTAAAACACTACTTTACGTGAGACCCTCTGGAAAATGATAGCTTTCAGTAATCGTGTATTCAAGGTGTCTAAAATTATCGGAGTTGCCCACTGTCCAAGCAACCTGTAAATGGTCTGCGATGCACGTTCGATTCTTTTCTGGGTGGGGCCGACCAACCGGTCTGGTGGTTAAGGTGTTAGCCCCTAGATCGGAAGGTTCCCAGATCGAATCCGAGTCAGCGCGTGGATGTTTGTAAGCGTATGGTATAGAGGCGTCTTGTGCACTTTAAGCCGACAAACCGGTACAGTGACTCTAGATCGGAAGGTTCTTGGTTCGGATCCGGACATGGATGTTTGTAAGCGTACGGTGTAGAGGCGGCTAGAGTGCCTATATAATAAGAGTGGCGACATACGGGAAACACTTTCTGATTGGCTTGGAGACCTTTTCTACCGCCCGAGGCGGTCTTTTCCTAGCTCCCGTAGACTTAACATGGGAACGTTTTGTGTGTCCGAGAAAAACATGTGTACATTAAATAAAAAGGAAAATATAGCTTATTCATGTTCCATTTCGTGTTCCAGAATGTTTATTTATTATTATTTTAGTGTTTTGTCGGTATAAATTTGAAGATTTTTTTAAAAGTAAATAGCTTTTTTTGAACAACGTGGTGTTTCCCGCAATCTAAGTTAGCGCGTTGTGTAATCCATCTCATCAATTATGCATGTAATTCAGCGTTTATATGATTCATTTTTATCGAATGTATCCATATTATAACAATCACATGCTTTTTGCTCTCCCTGAAATGATATATTAATTCGCCCAGCAACCTTTTTTGAGACGATTCTGGTAGAAAAATGGCTGCCGCGCATGCGCATTGGGCCAAATTTGGTCCCTTGTCGCCACTCTTATTATATAGGCACTCTAGAGGCGGCTGGTGCACCTTAAATCTGTCTTGGCCGAAAGTCGTCACGTTTGGTTTGTGTGGAAGTTAGAAGAGTGGGGTGCCAGATCGGGTGTTGCCTCGTCATCTGACCGCGGTTCAAAATTACGAGGCGTTGTCCACGTATCTTTCCCTTGAGGTATTGATCCCGGACCGTCGTCAATAACCTGTTGTGTTGCTCTAGTACGATGTTAATTAAAAATTACCAAATGAATTACTTGTGCACCTTAAATCAGTCGTTGCGTTGCTGTGGAATTTTGGAGTGAACCTCGTCATCTGACCGTAGTTCAAATTTACGTGGTGTTGTCTTATCTTTCCTTTAACACGTTCGCTTCGTTCTCTGCTTCAATTGGCATCATATGTTAAGTGTTGGCGAGGAGTGAAGGTAAGAAGCTAGTTGTAAAGGTTTGTGTGTGGTTTCGAATTTAAAGCCTTATTAGTTAGTAAAAAAGCATTTCGACGGCGGGGCAGTAACTAAAAGTACCGCCAATAACACGCCAGTCTATTCTGGTACTGGCGCACTTTTCAATCGTATTTGCTATGAAAATTAATTCTGCTTCTGGGAAAAGTGACCAGTAGCGAACGTGTTAAAGATGTTCCTATAACGTCGTCAATATTCCGTTGCGTTGCTCTAGTATGATGTTTATTAAAAAAATTAACAATTGCCTTGCCGGGTTAGAGATCGCAATAGCCCGGTTGCGATTTTCCAAACCCTCACAGATACTACAACAGGGGGCGGGGCTAACCTAACGGCCAATGAGACTGAAATCAACCAAATATAAAATGATGTCGTCTTTTAAAGAACTTCTCTTCGTGAAGCAACGTTGGCCTGTTGGCTAAAGTCGCCTACCTTCAGTTTGGCGTCGGCTGCGGAGTATGACTTCCTGAGTTCGAACTCAGCTGGCGGAAAGATTTTTAGATCCTCCAAATTATTTTTTAAAAATTCAAATTTAATTCCCTTTGATTCTAAATTACTCTTCCTAATTTTTAATACAATTTTTATATTTTTCCAAGCTTCCGTTGATTTTACATAAATAATCTAAGAACCACTCCTGAACTCGCTACCACCTGATATTTTTCCGTCCCTCTGCCGTCTCCTTTGCATTAGGATGATGGTGTTGTATCCACCCCTGGTTTAGGACCATTCTGATGTAACAGAAAGCATACATAAAACACTAACTTATGTAATTATTAACTTATATAATAAAAAAGGATACAATTTTCGGCTCCCACCTCTACCCACCCATAGCCATGGATCTGAAAAGAAAAGAAAACAGAAAAATTATTTAACATGTTTCATTTATTACACTGCAAACAGGATCAGACAGGATTTCAGTTGTCTTTAGCGAAGTGAAGGAGATTCCTATCCAGCGCTCGCGATCATTGGCCGTTACGGTTAGCCCCGCTCCCTGTTGTAGTATCTGTGAGGGTTTGGAAAATCGCAGCCCGGTTGTAAGAGTAACGGATAAGCAAACGGAGTTTTGCGAGTTCGAATCCAACCAAAGACCATCGTGTACAAAAGAGGCGGGTGCACGCAAAATGCCCTGTCGTCTCCTCAGGATTTCGAGGTGTGGAAATTTAAAGAGTGGGGTGACAGCTCAGGTGTGACCAAAATTACGTGTTCTCGGAAATTTCCCCGAGAGTTTTATCACGGACCTTCGCCAACAGCATGCTGTGTTATTTCGTGTGCGACGGCAATAAAAATGCCTACCCAGCTGTGCCACATAACCTGAAGTAGGTGAAATAAGGCATAGCGCTATAAAACCCAACTATTCCGAAGGACGATTGAAAATGGTAATTGGTAATTTTTAAGTAACGTCGTACTAGAGCAACACAACGGGCTATTGACGACGGTCAGGGATCAATCCCCTAAAGGAAAGACTCGAGGACAACGCAACGTAATTTTGAACCACGGTCAGATAACGAGGCAACACATGAACTGGCACCCCACTCCAAACTTCCACACCAACCCAACGTCATGAATTTCGGCCATAACAGATTTAAGGTGCAACAGCCGCCTCTACTCCATACGCTTACAAGCATCCATTTTGAAATTTAAATTACTAGCTGGCAACTCTGTTTTTCAAGCCGAGTTGTCGGCTATTCATAAAGCAATTAAATGGTCAATAGAGAATAATAAAAAGGTTAATATATATACGGACAGTCTCAGCTCAATTCAGGCCTTACAAACTGCACAAAATAAATCAAAATAGCTATATTCAATTAAACAAAACATACATAACCACACTAACAATTTTGGTCTGAGTTGGGTCCGAGCAAATGCGGGACTTGCCGGGAACGAGCTAGCGGACGAATAGGCCAAACTTGCCTCGGTCGATGGTGAGGTTATCGACGTTCCATTCCCAATAAGCCTTTTAAAAAGAAAGATTAAAAGCTACATAGAAAAAATCTGGCAGAACCATTATGTAGCTTCCAAAAAGGAATCAGAGTCGGGGCATTTTTGCCACAAACCAAACACGATGCCCTCATCACCGACCGACAACTGGTTTGGTTCCTTACAGGGCATGGTCCGTTCTGTGCATACCTCCACAGGTATAAAATTAAAGACAACAATAAATGTGATTGCAGGGAGGTGGGGGACGCCGACCACTTCCTTTTCGATTGTCCGATCACGCAGGCACATCATATACCCAAACCTACTGAGAACAAGCCCATCTGGCTAGAAAGCGTTCTAAAAAATAGTTAGTCAAGATATAAAATAAAGTCCTGCGTGATGACAGCGATGGGGATGGTGGCGGGGCCCTCCCCACTAAAAGAAATGACACCCTCTGGTTCCCCTTCTTTTAGGTAGAGAGGTGGGACTATGTCCCCCTCTATTTTAAACCACTTCATAATAAATTTTTAATCAAATCATATCACCATCCCGTCAGGGTTCTTATATGCGCTTCATCTGGATAATATTCACTTTTTACACCACAACATTAAATTCACCACCACATAAAATTCTCATAAAATATTTATTTCACCTTCATTTAAATCATATTTATAAACATCAAATCACATTATCACCTTTTAAAAATAATATATTATTTTAATTCAACTCTTGATGTTTGTATTTATTTTTTGTATTGTAACTAGTTTTTGTTTTGTGTTTGTGTTGTGCTTTATGTTTTGTGTTTGTTTGTGTTTCTTGTTCTGCGTTCAAGTTACATTTCCCGGTGTGCCACCGATGTATTAAATGTAATTTTAACGGTGTGCCACCGGTTTTGCATTCTTGGTTTCCCGGGACTCCGAATGATTATTGTAATTTTTAACATAAGGCCGGAATGTTACCGAACCATTATAATTATCCCTTAGGAATAAAACAACCAGAAATATAATATTTAAAGAAAGGAAAGAAAAAAAAATTATCAATCGGCCGGCGTGGGTCCTCCTGGGCCCCCTTCGTGCTGCGGAAGTCGCCCCCACCCTTTCCCCCTGGACCACAAATACACTCTAAACCTATCTGTGAGTGGGTCCAGGGAGGGTCTAAGAAAAAAGCATCCATACACCGACCCAGATTTGAACCAGGACGTTGATTGTTAATATTTTAGATTGTTTTGATTTAATAATTTTAATTTCATTGTATTTAAACATGCCTTCAAAATAAAATACAGTTACACCAAAATATGAATATAAAGTTATTTAACATTGTAACTCACTAGAACGCTAAATCAATGAGAACACTGAGCTTGTTTCATTGCAACGAGACGGTTTCATCTGGGGGTAATGGGAGACAATGACACCCGAAGTGCGTTGCTTATGTGCAGTTTATTCCATTGTTTTGTTTCGGTTGCTGTCACTGGATGAATTTAAGAGTTCGTATCCAGCTGGCGGAAAAAGGTTTAGATCCTCCAAATTATTTTTTAAAAATTCCAATTTAATTCCTTTTGAGTCTAAATTACTTTTCCTATTTTTAATACCCTTTTTATATTTTTCCAAGCTTCCGTTGATTTTACATAAATAATCTAAGAACCACTCCTGAACTCACTATTAGCTAATATTTTTCCGCCCCTCTGCCGTCCCCTTTGCTTTAGGATGATGGTTTCGTATCCACCCCTGGCTTAGGACCATTCTGATGTAACAAAAAGCATACATAAAACACTAACTTGTATAATTATTAACTTATATAAAAAAAGGATACAATTTTCGGCTCCCACCTCTACCCGCCCATAGCCATGGATCTGAAAAGAAAAGAAAGCAGAAGGGAAGAGATAAATTGCCAACAGAAAAATTCTCATGACATACGTATCTAGGTCATGTGATCCGATTAGCCAATCAAGTTCGACTTGCGTAAAGTACTATCATGGGATTGAGGCGCCTGTTGTCCGAAGCGATTTTTTGGGCAAGAGTCAAAGACGAGGCGCCACTCGGTGAGTCTGTTCAGTTCGCAATAAGTCGTGTATCAACACGTGCAGGGCGGATGTCGCCAACTTGGCGAGTTTTTAAACTGTCATTCGCATTGTAGGAAGTGAACGTGTGAATGTTGGCGAGTGATGAGGCGATTACGAGTGCGTGTGTACATGCGCTATTAGTTGGCTCATGAACAACGAGGTTCATTTATTACTTCAAAAAATAAAGTGCAAAATGTTGGGGTAATGGTTGATTTTCAAATTAAAAATTGAAAGTAAAAATATTTTCGCAAACTTTGCCTGTTTGCAATTAGACTGGGTTGCCAGCTCTAGTGTTAACCTCGTCATCTGACCGTGGCTCAAAATCACTATAAGTTATCCTCAGAACTTCACTTCGGGATCACACGGACCGTCGTCAATGACTCTTTGTCTTGCTCCACAATGCGACGTTAATTCAACAACATACCAACCCCATTTCAATTTATCCGTGGCCATGGTAACCCAGTTGGTAGAGTCGCTGATCAGGAACCGGATCTCGATCCAACCGAAGACCGCCATGCTTTCATGGTGTCTGGTGCACTTTAAATCTTGCCTCGTATGTCATCTCGTAGCTCGGATGTTGCTTCGTCATCTGACCGTGGTTCAAAATTACGATGTCTTGTCCTCGGATCTTTCCCTTAAGGGACTGATCCCGGACCGTCGTCAATAAACCGTTGTGTTGCTCTAGTACGTCGTCAACTAAATTTACCATTACCATATGTCCTCTCCTCGTCTGACCGTTGTTCAAACTTACGTGTTGTCCGTCCTCGGTTCTTTCCCTTCGGGTTCGATCCTTGAGCGTCACTACTGTTCCGATGTGTTGCTCCAGTGCGACGCTAATCGAAATACCTACCTCAAATGTCCTTGTGTTGGCGTGGTATGGAAATGTGAAAAGGGGTGACAGCTCAGGGTGTTGACCTCGTTATCTGACCAATGTTCAAAAACACGAGGTGTCCTACGATATATTCCGGACCGTCAAAAAAAAATAACCAACCGTGTTGCTAATACAACTACCTCTGCAGTTATCTGCATCTTCATGTTATGTTTCCTTATTTACTATTTTACTACCATTACTACAGTTTTTATCTTGTTTGCATAGCGTTTTCATGAAGTCCGATGTAAATAAACATATCGCATACATACGAAAGGTTGTAGTTCGAAAAGGAGCCAAGATTTAGTGTCGATTAGATTAGTCGTCTGTCATGAACAAAACGTGTAACGCTTTCTAATTCGGCATGACCTTTGAGATAAGGAGCTCGGGGAAGGATTTTCTTATCTGAGTTCTTATAAAGTTGCAGAACATAATCTGATCGGGCCGTAAGTTTACGCAGAGCAAATTTGGGCTTTACATGTGGTAAGATAGACGACAGAATTAATCTTTGGCCCGAGTGTATTTGGGGTAAACTATTAGTTCTTGTAAGATAAAAGTTGACTCCATTTGTGCTGTCGTCGCCCCAAAACAGTATGAATCGTACACGAGGCATCCAAAAGTTTATACATTTGAGTTATTATTCCAAAAAACTAATATCAAGAAAATATATTGCCTTAAGGCTACAGTGGACACTAAAAATATTTTTTCTTAATTTTAAATAAAAAAGCTCAAAATTTTGTCTGATAATATATATTGTCAAACTAAACCTGAAAAAAAAATTTGGTGTAAAAAAAATTATTAATTTTTAAAATATTTGAAATTTAAAATTTTTTTTTACAAAAGTTCAAAATGCTCCGGGCGTTCCAATTTTTTCAATATCTTTGATTTTTTTTTTGATTTCTTATCTTAAGACACTATTTAAAAAATTTTGGGAAGCAATGTCATGTTTAATATGATAGTTTATTAGTAATAAATAAAAATGTGCTCTTAAAAGGAATTTTTAAGAAAAAAAAATGACATTTTTAGTTAAAAAGTTAAATTTTTTCTCTTCACACAATTATTATATATGTGCATCCCAAAATCTTTTAATACTTATAACAGGAGAAAATATGGAGAGTCTTGTAGTTATAGGATGAAAATTGAGACGTCCGGAGCATTTTGAAATTTTAGTTCGAAGCAATTTTTTGATTTGAAAAAAAACAACTTTTTTCATTTCAAAAGAGTATAAATAATTTTTAGGAATATATTTAGCTCTAGAACTCTAGCATAACACAAATATAGTTCATGCATTCTTTATAATGCAGTTTTTAAGCACATAATTGTAATTCACATAACGCATATGGATGGTAAAAAACTTTACGTAAATTGAAAGTCTTTAACTTAGTAAATAACTACAAGAAACCAAGAACACAAATTAAATTTAATTACACACTAATATAGGATAGAAGATGATAAAATTTTACAGTACTGCTATTGAATTGAAAAACATGTATGTCATAATTGTAGAGTAGTGTTGTAATACAAGATGTGCGTAGGTTGTAATACAAGATGTATGTATGTTATAATACACGATAAAAAATGTATAAAAAGTAAAACAAAAGTAATTCTCAAAATAATTAATATAATTTGATTGATGTAACCAAAATTAAAATGCTCCAGCACAATATGCTGCATCCGGTTTCACCGATTTTTTTTTTTTTTTTTTTTTACCACAGCATTTTTCTGCGTTTTACGCCTGTGGTCCAGTCTTTTGGCAATAATCAGAGAAAAACTTGAATCTAAAGAGGGATTATCCTCCGATTCAAGAGCTTTCACATATCCCAAGTTATGTTTTTGAATAGCATCAGTTACTGCTAACTCCAGCCTTCTTCGTGAAACGAACACTTCCTTGGGACATTTCCTCCAAATGCAGCTATGAATGTTTTCGTTGATGTTCTGCGTCTTACCAGCAACACATCTGTCTAAAATAGCATCAGATGCTAGTCGCTGATAAACTGGCATAATCTTTTCCACAACCTGTGGCGTCAGGTGGGTCTTCATTGCAGCGTGAGATTCTGGCATTTCCCCTTTGGCAATCGCCCTTCGGTAGAAACACCATGATGTTTCCCCATCAGGACACTTGGTATGCTGTGGCTTTCTGTCATTAGATGAGCAATGCAACAAACTAGCATATATAGCAGACTTCATTTTTTGTGTGTCAGGCACATTGTCTCTTATTGCTTTGCGATAAAAGTTTTGCAGCTTAACTATATTTTTTTCAGTCAAGCTGCCTTTCTTTTTACCACCGAGCGTCACTTTTTTCATGCGCCATTCTTTGACTTTATTTCTTAAGGATGTGCCCAACCTTTTTGCTACATGGTTCAGGCACTCTTCCTTTTGAATTTCAAGATCCGGCCCATAGACTTGATTCTGATTCAAGAACTGAAAAGTCTTCGAGTCCCCATCACTCAATACCGACACGTATCGCATACTGCAATCGCTCACAGACTTCCTCCACATATTTAGGGCAGCATGCATTTCCATAGCTCCGCTTGAACAATCGAAGTTCTTTTCGCATTCTTCAACATGCCCTTCTTTCCAAATGCAAAATTCAGGAGTACCCATTCCCAGTTCCTTGGCAGTCATCACACAATTGTGACAGTACTTGGATAGTACTTCAAAGTCGAGGACAAGGCCACTTATTATGTCAATGACAATACCTAATCCAAGCTTTGAAGTATGCCCTCGCTTCTGCCACGTACCGTCGTAAGAAACACTGACATCTATTACGACACTAGTACTAAGTGCGCCATCCATTTTGATATGAGCTGCTCTAGCAGCTTCACGGGACACTTGCAGCATTCGTCGTTTGACGTCTTGATTTTTAATAGACAAGTTCAGCATACATTTAGAAAAGGTTTTTTTGTCCATAACAGGCATATTTAATATAGAAGAAAAAGTTTCTAAGGCAGCATGGCCTCTTCCTATGGACAAGAAGGCACTCACCAACTTGCCATTGATGTCATGAGAGCTTTTTGGTTCTTCTTGAGGACTTGAAAACACAGTACCATAGCTCTCATCGCATGTACCACACAAGAGTTCCAGCTTGACCGAATATCCCAAAGAATGGTGTTGATGCACAACAAGTGAACATTGTTTACAGCTTTTGCAGGGAACTTTCTCCAACAATTCATCAAACACAGTTTTGTGAGTGATTATGTAGTTGGCTTCAGGCTGGGGAGCTGGTTCCTGCCTTTCAACAATGTTAGCAGAACATTCTGATTTTGCATAGCGTTTCTGGCTATTTTCTGCATTTGCTTTCCTTCTCTTGCTGGGTCGGCCTTTTGGCTTCCTCCATCTCTTTGAAACAAGATCCATAGCAACAAAATGATAACAACAGCTTTTGAAAATGATTGCTACTGCTTATATGCACATGGGAAAAAAAACGCTTTGTAAGTTTGTATACAAATAATGATATGCGGTTTCAGTCACAGATACAGTTAAAATTTACTGTTGCCATTTCAAATTTGATAAATTATAAACTGTTCTGAATAATTGTGAGGCTTTGAGAAGAGAAAAGAAAATAATCCATATTTTCGCTGACTTGACAGCTGTGTTTATGTGGCTGCAAAACGTAAACAAAGGGGCGTAGCCATGGCGGAGGAAAACGAAACTACCCCATAACTCAGCAAAAAAAGCATAAAATCGGAATTTTTTTTTTGTGTTTGATGGAAGAGTATATAAAATAACAAAATAAACTATAAAAAAAAATTCTGCAATTTCGTAAATTTTTGACATTTTAAGTGTCCACTGTAGCCTTAACATGACAGCAGTCCAGCACGGTGACGAAGCCAAGAGTCACTCTCTCCTCTGTCTCTGACGTCAACATGCTCTGCACGCAGTCCACAAAGGAAGCCAACGGTAAAAGACTAAAACCAATCATATCATCTGGACGAACATCTCTTGTAGAGGACGTTTCATTTCACTTGTTCTTTCGTCCCGCGCTTTACAACGACTCGAGAGATAATAGCAGCTGGCGGCAAACTCAAACCAATCGGAATATATTCGGCATTCTGATGATACAATGGAGTTGGGCACCTCCCCTGCAAATGACCCGTCCTAAAGGACAAGCACAACGAAATTTCTCACAATGTCACACATTCATTAGTTGCTACAGAAATGTCCAACTTGGATAATACAGTAGACTCGTGTTATAACGCGATGCGTGCCCTGGTACACGTTAAACCTGTCGTGGCCTCGAATATCCTCCCGTTGGCGCTTTGTGGAAGTTTGGAAAGTGGGTTGCCAGCTCAAGTGTTCAAAATTACGTGGCGTTTCCTCTAATCTTCGCATTGAGGATTGATCCAGACCCGTCGCCAATACCCCGTTCTGTTGCTCCAGTGCGACATTAGTAAACTGCTAACTGACCTATCTCGGAGTGGTTTCCTCTTCTCTCGTTTCCGAAAGATGTGGTTCTTTCAAATCTGGAATGGATCCCGAACCGTCGCCAATGGCCTGTTGTGTTTCTCCAGTGCGATATTAATTAACTACCTACCGAGAGATGTGTGAGCTCTCAGTATCAACACAGTGTGATAACAATACTCAATATTTCTCTTCAAATTTATCATCATGCAAAATGTTATGTCATTCCCCAGATTGTCTATAATGCATTCTTTGTGAAATAGAAAAGAGTCAACTCCTCGAGTCTCCCCAAACAATTAATCGTTGATCCCCAGTCCCCTCCAAATGTGGGAAATACAGTAAACTTCATTAAGACGCTTAGTACAAATTACTGATAATACGAACTAAATTTCTCTCGTCAAAGTGTATGTTCAAAAAATGTTAACTCATTCATTTAAGGTGAATGTATACACTAGAAATCACGAAAATCGAACAGAGAATATCAACACAATTATATTAATTTAAAGTATTTTCCAATTTGGTATTGTAGCCACGAACCAGACACGTTTCCCAAACTTTAAACTCAATTTCTGTATAACCGTTTTTGCAATGTTTGCTTTGTTTTCAACGTGATAACTCCACAATGAATTCACCTATTATAATTATTTTTGCATCATTGTGTTTTACATAATATAGCGGATTATTTGAACCTTAATCGGTGTTTAGTCTAGAAATGGATTTTTATTTGATTTAAATGTTGAAATTCCAAAAAAAATTTTAATTTTTTTTTTTTTAATTTTTTTTTAATCTTTCTTCTAGAAACTTGATGGAGGTTCAAAACATGAAAAATAATATTAGAAACAATTTCCAATAGAAATCGTCTTTCTGAATAAATTAGAATTTGGGATGTTTTTATAAAAAAACGTGCTTATTATATTTTAATTAGAATGCACAATCTAATTTTTTCTCTCTGAAATTATTTTAAGAATACACCAACTGTGGTAAAAACTGGATTTGTAAGGCTAAAATTTTTAAATCTAGGGTATACGTACTTTTTAAGAAGAATTCAGGTTTTACTAATCGCCGGTTAAGACTAATCAATCAGACTAAGTGATCATAAATATTAAGTTACTCCGAAAGCATAGATTTATTTGTGAAAGAATAAAAAAAGATTCAGTAGTGTGGGAGGGGAAGACGAAGGAATAAGTATGCTGTTAAAAGTAGCTACTTTTCGCTTAGAATTGTTCACCTTTTTTGTTAGCCATTGAAAATTCATCTGCTCAGTTAAACAGCGTTGACCTCGTCAAAGATTTTCTTAAGGAATACCACGGAAAAACTACACAAATCGATAACGGAACTAAAGGTAAAAATTGCGTAAGCAAGAATTATCTGCAATCAAGAATCCTATGTTTAATTGTGATGAAGAATACCATTGATCTGTGAACCAAGAATTGTAACGAAAGTTTTGTAAATGCTTTGGTATTGCATTTTTAAATTTTCTGAATTCAGATAACACGAACTGTGGTTTGAATTTTTGTTCAGTCCCGTGAAATTAATCTTAACGAGGTTGTACTGAAAATTAGTCGGATAGAAATACGCATTTCCGACAATCTTCCCTCCTTTCCCAAGTTCTTGATTTGGAGTCGACAATTAACTCTGTTTCCATGGTCATTTTGTTGAACAAAATTGTTTCGTTCCGTACGTGTCACTTTCAATGAGACTGCTTTTTACAATGCAACGCTTTGCGTTAACATAACAAGTTATTATAAATTAACATGAATGCTGTCTACGCGGAACGTTCATGGCGCCATCTACGGGTCCAATAAACAGTTAAATGGTTAATTTTGACTTTCAGTGTGTCATACTGAATTAGTAATTGCACTATCTTATTTTCAAAAAAAGCATACTTGTATTCGTTTTATTTCAAAATTTTTAGAATCTAAAAATGATAAGAGTTGGTAAATTTAACAAATCGAATGCAAGCATTTTATTTTCATACCCTACAGACAAAACAACACGATCTATTACATAAAAAATTTGATATTTTCGAAATTCGCAATGGTCATGTTTTATAGTTTTATGCTGTTGTGAACTTTACACATTTCAATCCAATCGATCTTCGAACAATTAGAAACTTAAGCAATTCTTCACGTATGCTAAATTAAGCGTTTTTCGTTTCAGATCAGTAGTGTGTCAAGCTAATATGATAAACATTAGTGATCGATTGACTGCGATTAAAATTATGACTTGCAATTTACTCATAAAATAATGTCTAAACTGGAATCCTCATAATTCTCTCTGCCCACAAGAATTTTAAAAATATGACTTTAAAAATACTTTAAGCTTTTACTAAATTTTGAACGCAATAGTTTTCAGACCGTAAATTTATTATTTGAGACTTGGTTATGATAGAAGAGACATAGTTTATGGTAGTGTAACGAATAATACACAACTATACATGATATACTTGTCGAAAGCGGCATCCCGAATTTGTAAGTTAATTCTAAGCGTGACTGTCGTCGCTCTTTTTGGCTAAACTTGTAAGTTGGTGCTTTTAGTGCACTACTCATGCTTCAACCCATGCCGCACGAAATCGGCTCAGATGTGTCAGTTCTATTAGTATTAAACTTATTTTTAATTTAAAGGCAGACTCATCGATCATATGGATTCTATTTGATTTATTTTCGATTTACTAGAAAAATAGATGGGCAAGCTCAGCCCGGATTTCGGACTTTGGAACGAATTCGGAGAAGGGTAAATGAAACCTTACCTGCTTTTCATCGAAAGTTTGTGGATTCAGTTTTGAAAATTCAACAATACTAGTACATACATACATAACTACATGGTATACTAGTAAAAATAAAGTGTAACAAAAGTAAATAAGTATACAGGCCAAAATTGGCATAGGCAAGGGGCTCCGAGGCTCAAGTTCCTTCTCCTTACACCAAAAGTATGAGTTTCTCTAATATTTATCATTTTACTAATAAAATACCTAAATGGCATAGAATACTTAAGCGACTACCAAAAAAAAACTAATCGTTTAGAAAGAAATATGAAAGTGTTAAGGCTACTTTATCTTCAGCATTGTATCTTATTCATACTTCAGTTTATCGTGTCAAGGACGTAATGTTCCTTTTTGTCAGCTACATTAGAGATTGTTTTCATTAATATATAGCCGACCAACCGGTAATAGTGGTTAAGGTGTTAGCCTCTAGATCGGAAGGTTCCTGGTTCGAATCCCGGTACGGGCATGGATGTTTGTATGCGTATGGTGTAGAGGCGGCTGATGCACCTTAAATCGGTCGTTGATTTAGTGTTGACGCCACATCACGCGCTAGCGCGAGATTGGCATCTAAAGTGTGAGAACTGCAATTTTTTGACTTAAAGACTGTTGTATTGCTTGCCATGTCCTCCAACTTTGCTTATTATTTCAGCCCCAGCGGCCTTGGAGGCTGAAATCTGCCCAGAAGAGCTTCATCTTATGGCACGTATTAGCTATAGCATATTATCTGAGCAGTTCCTTCTGTCAATGCATGCAAAATGAAGATGGCTTCACTCTGGTGGACCTTTCACATACCTTTAACAACAGAACCATATATTGGGTTACGGAGCCAAGACTTACACTGAATGTTACTCACAATGGGACGCAGCCGGGGAGAGATTACTGGTAAGTTCATATCATAATTTAATCCTCTTTTATATGAAAGTTTATTTTTTCTGAAGATATATTGCTGGATGCATATCGAAGGTGTATACAGCATTACGCACATATTTTCGATAGATTTTACCTCAAGACGTCTATAAAAAGCTTAGCATTTATCTGAAAATACATTTCTTACTTACTTTTATTAAACGCGGACGCGATCAGTCAGCCATCTTGCAAAATAAGAATCAGAAGCTGAAATGTTTTGCTTTCGAAAAAGACGATTATACGCATGCGCAAATAAATTGCATGTCGCTAGCAGTGTGAAGTCTTTTTTAACAGCAACATAGACTAGAGTGCCTATATAATAAAAGTGGCGCCATACGGAAAACACTTTCTGATTGGCTTAGAGGCATTTTCTACCGCCCGAGGCGGTCTTTTCCTAGTTCCCGTAGACTTAACATGGGAACTTTTTGTGTGTTCCGAGAAAAACGTGTGTATATTAAATAAAAAAGAAAATATAGCTTATTCATGTTCCATTTCGTGTTCTAGAATATTTATTATTATTATAGTGTTTTGTCGGAATAAATGTGAAGATATTTTTAAGTAAATAGCTTTTTTGAACAACGTGGTGTTTCTCGCAATTTAAGTTAGCGCGTTGTGTAAGCAGTCTCATCAATTACGCATGTAATTGAGCGTTTATATGATTCATTTATACCGAATGCATCCATATTGTAACAATCATATGCTTTTTGTTCTCTTTGAAATGATATATTAATTTGCCCAGCAACCTTCTTTGAGACGATTCTGGTAGAAAAATGGCTGCCGCACATGCGCATTGAGCCAAATTTGGACCCTTGTCGCCACTCTTATTTTATAGGCACTCTAACATAGACAGGTGACAAAATGTCGCCGTTGATGTGGAGCCACCATTAGGATCTCGTTTAACGTTTACTTTTAAACCCAACTAGTTGTTGTCCCTACGAAGTATCTCGTCATTAACCTTTTGACTACGGCATTGATGTAACAAGCGTGATTATTTCTTGTCACGATTATTATAACTTTTAAGGTACAACTGATGTACTGACCGTTGTATGTATTCTTTCTGACGCTATCATGATGCAACTGCAGTACCGGCCATAATCTAAAGGTTTAAAAACTTACCAGATTTTGATGGGTGTGATATCTCATTATTAAAAAACTAACCAGACAATATCATCAGAAAGTGGATAATATATTGACACTATATTTCGTCATTAGCAAAATTAATCACATTTTAATGGACAAGATATCGTCGAAACACCATATAAACATAAACTTTATATACCAATTTATTTGTAATGCAATTGAAAGAATAAATTTCATAAGCTATCCAATTTAAACTCGTGTAACATATGAACAAAAAAGCATTAACTCTTAAATAAAACTATTTCAGGTACCAAAAGGACGAAATCTCTGCAGCCACACATGGTGGCACGCATATAGATGCCCCCTGTCATTTCGCCAAGGGAATGTGGTGCGTTTCAGACATACCGCTGGAACGCCTTGTCGTCCCTGCAGTCGTAATCGACATCAGCAAAGAAGTCAACGGAAATCCCAATGTGCACTTGACAACAGACCACTTGATGGACTGGGAAAAGAAATACGGACAAATCCCCAAAGGCAGTCTGCTGTTGGTTCATACAGGCTGGTCCCAATACTGGCCAGACCCATTAAAATATTCCGGAACGAGTAACAGAAAGGTGGATGAGCTCAAGTTCCCATCCATCGATGGCAAAGCTGCAGAATGGATCACCTTAAACAGGGACATCGTTGGTGTAGGCTTAGACAGCATGTCTGTTGACATTCCAAACAGTGGATTCCCTACCACCCATGTAACTTTGATGAAGCAGAACATATATGGCCTGGAAAACGTCAACAATCTTCACCTATTGCCTCCCACTGGTGCCAGGGCTTATGTGATGCCCATGAAACTCGAAGATGCGAGTGGTGCACCTTGTCGAATTGTTGCACAGTTCGCCAAAGAAATGACTAGTACGGCGACAGTATGCAATGCTTTTTGCTCAAACCTCAGTTATATAATAGCTGTAGTTCTTTGTATTGTGTTTTCGTGTAAGATATAGCTCAAACTGAGTTACTGATATTCGACCTGTGATGTTTTTATCACATGATGTGTGCCAATACAATTTTGTACTTAATGAATTTATGTTCAACTGTCAAGTGTGTAACGACAGCATCATTCATCGTATTGTTTTGAAGTTCATTGTACCATTTGTGAGCGTCATATATTGCATTGTTAAGATATTAAAAAATCCATTCGTAAATGAGTAATTCTATTCATTTAGTAATCTCGCGTCCAGACACCTAATTTATTTTGTTTATCTTATTTAAA
This sequence comes from Metellina segmentata, assembly GCA_947359465.1. Lineage (NCBI taxonomy): Eukaryota > Metazoa > Arthropoda > Arachnida > Araneae > Tetragnathidae > Metellina > Metellina segmentata. The sequence continues at coordinate 65,519,444 of OX375883.1, forward strand.
TCAATACACTGCATATCTCACAACCTTATTTTCCCATGAAATCGCGACTTTTAATAAATTTTTACACCGCTTATTTTATTGTGTGAATATGTTAAAATATTGCACAACAATTATTTTTTGCACAGATGTTAGTTACGAATGGTATATGAAAATGATTCCATGTTGCATTCTTGTACGAAACCGTGCTGAGACACTACCTCCTAGATAATAAAGCAGTTTGTCTAGTTTATGACGTCGCCAGCAGAAGGGCAAAAGTCTTCCGATCGCAAATTCAGAAAACCCTTGAAAACGAGATTGTCTGCTAAAAAAACAGTGTGTATCGGGGTATACAATTGAAGGATTCTAAACAAAAACAGCACTTGTTAAAGGTTATTAAAACTAATAAAAATACTCCAAGAAATATCCATTTCCATGGAAAATTCCTTTTATTAATGTACAAACTCTGTATTTGGGTACATAGAAAAAGCACAAATTTACATACACAAAATGTACATACAAAGCATACAACAAACTTTTTATGCTTTACATTCGAGGCAATTCTATAATTAGACTCTTGAAGACTAGTAATTGTTGAAAAGATAGAAAAGCAAATTATTGGTTAATAAAATACAAAAACGTATATAAATGTGTACACAATAGGAAGAAAAATTAAGATGCATTTATTTTTTTAATGATGCCCAAGTTTAAATATGAATGCTATTGTATATAGACAAGGCATATAACAAAATTCTAACTTCTATTACACATTTTTATGGTACATTATATAAGGGAAATGACTATGTTGGATGGGTTCTTTCTGTTGCATCCAAAATCATAGTCAAACCAGTAGTTTTTAGTCCCAAGATAATTTATTACATGAAAAGGGACACGATACAAAACATTTAAAAAACGTAACCAGAAATCATTTCTGATATATTACGACGGTAGCGCAGATTAACTTAATCCGGAAGAAATTCCAATCGGTCTCTTCCCGCTCGTCTTTCTCAAGACTCTCCTTTGATCTTCGCAATCCTACGCTGGGTTGTCACGCTTGTCGCTCGCCAACCGCTCCAGTTGGCACTCGTCAATCTCTCCAATTGGCGATAGCTTCCTGACACGCCCCAACCAAGAGTGAAATTACGCCGTTTGTGGCTGATTTCACAATTATAAAAAGAATATTATACAACAATACGATAAACATAAAACAGATGAATGTTCAGCTGCAAAGGAAACAACTAAAATGTCCACACTAAAAAGTTCCTTAGAATGTGTTCTAAGTGTAGAAGTGAGCAAATGGTATCTGTTTCTAAATATATACAACCCGCAGGGATTCTAGGGTTTTACATGGCGAAAAATAAATCAACCATACACTAACTTATATATACACTGCTGTTTGTAAAAAAAAATGCAGCACCATGAAGGAATTATCCGAATTAAATGAAATGTGCAGCAAATGTCAACTATAGGATGTTATGCAAAGTAGTAAAGTTTCAAAGCAACCGCGCATGCGTGGTGTATATTGACTGTTGCTAAAAGCGTGCTCTGAACTGTTGCTAAAAGCGTATGAATAGAGGGCTGTTGAAAATAGTGCATGGTTATTTTTTAGTGGCTAACGTTTAGTGAGACCTAAGTATTCCTCCACGACGAAATAGGGTGAAATTTCAACAACTTACGTTGGAGAATCATCGAGCTTCGTGAAGGAGTATTTTCCTATCGCGCAATAGCAGCTCGTGTGCAGCGGAACAGTTCCACAGTGATGCTAGTTTGGAAGCAGTGGACCGACGAGCACCAAACAACTCGAAAATATGGGAGAGGACGACGGAAGGTGACGTCAGCGCGCGATGATAGACACCTGGTCCACATGGCGGTGAATGACCGTACAGCTTCCTCCAGGCAGTTGGCAGCACTTTGGTCTACTGCTACAGGTGTACTAATGTCGGCTTCGTCAATTCGCCGACGTCTGCTGCACCGTGGACTGCGTACAAGGATTCCTTTATACAGGATCCCCCTCACGCCATACCATGGACGGCTGCGTCTGTAATGGGCTCATGAGCACAGAGCCTGGCGAGCTGACTGGCAACAAGTTGTCTTTTCGGACGAATCCCGCTTTAATTTGTGGAACCATAATGGCCGCATTCGTGTTAGACGTTATGCCGGTGAACGCTGCCTTCCAGAGTGAGTTATCGAACATCATAGTGGCCGGACACCCGGAGTTGTGGTCTGGGGTGCGATTTTGTATCATGTACGCTCAGCTGCTACGAATTGAGGGTAGTCTGAATAACAACAGGTACGTCGGTGAAGTGATAAAGCCCGAAGTCGTTCCCTTCCTTCAAGGCATCCCTGGAGCTGTCTTTCAACAGGATAATTCACGCCCACATGTTGCAAGGAATGTTCGAGACTTCTTTTCAGCCCAACACATGCAACTTCTTCCTTGGCCTGCTTATTCGCCAGATATGTCGCCTATTTAGAATGTGTGGGATTTGGTTTGTCGACGTCTCGCTCGTGATCCGCGTCCTACAGCTTCAAAAGACGAACTTTGGGTGAGCATACAAACAATATGGAATTCTCTTCCACAAGCAGACACTCAACATCTGTTTCACTCCATGCCACGGCGTATAGCATCACTTACTCCAGCGCGTGGTGGGTACGCCAAATACTGATTTCAAACACTTAATATTGTTTTTTTTTGCTTTGAAAATTTATTCATTTGTTTGTACTAATACAAGCCGTTTGTGTATTAAATTTCATTTAATTCTGATGACTCCTTCATGGTGTTGCATTTTTTACAAACAGCAGTATATGTAAAATGAATTAAATACAATTATACAAATTAATTAACAAAACAACAAGATATAAACCATCAAATTCACACAATAAAGAAACAGTTATTTTTAGAACATAGTCAGATTTCATTCTGACTCCTGCTCAAGATGAGACAGAGCATCTGCTCTGCACTCCGATGTTGGAACCCTGGTCTATGAGTTATAAAATGGTTCCACCTTTGCAGTGTTAAGGCCTATCTTGTCAACTTAGAGGACTCTTGGGGCTGGTTTCGTTTAGGTACTTTAAAGCAGTGGTCCCCAACCCCCGGGTCGCGGACCAGTATCGGTCCGTGGATCAAATGGTACCGGGTCGCCCAAGGAACATTAAATTATTTCCATTTTATTTACTTTGGTGTATTTATTTCGTGTTTGTGCGGTTCTTATCTATGAAATGTCCACTCAAATTAGGAGGCGCTAAATCAGAACTTGAAATTTGTTCTGTTACTAGAGCTTCAATTATGATTTCTGAATTCTGTATCTCTCTATTTTCCAATTTTGACAAATGTGACAACTGTTTTCAAGTTGACAGACAAAGTAGCTGCATTTAAAGCCAAACTGAAGTTGTGGGGACGGCGCGTGAACAGAGGCATTTTGGACATGTTTCAGACATTAACGGGGATTTTAGGCGAGACTGAGCCTAAAGATTCATTCTCCTAGTTGGTACACGATCACCTGTCTTTGCTTTTAAAAGAGCGCTTCGTGGGTATTTTGTGGTTGGGAAACCACAAAATACCCCACGAACTAGTAAGGAATGGATCCGCAACCCATTTGTCAACAAATCAGGCGAATCTAGCATGTCTGTGCAAGAAGATCAACTGCTGGAGATTGCAAATGAAGGCAGCCTTAAAACTACGTTCGAGACAACAACTCTGCCGGTGTTCTGGATTAAAGTCATGGCGGAATACCCTGAGATTGCCACCACAGCACATAAATCCCTATTGCCATTTCCGAAAACCTATCTGTGTTAAGCGGGGTTTTCTACAGTGACAGCAACCAAAACAAAACAACGGAATAAACTGGACATAATCAACACACTTCGAGTGTCAATGTCTCCTATTAACCCCAGATGAAACCCTCTAGTTGCAAAGAAACAAGCTCAGTGTTTTCATTGATTTAGCGTTCTATAGTGAGTTAAAATGTTAAATCACATTATATTCATATTTTGGTGTAACTGTGTTTTATTTTGAAGGCATTAAAATTATTAAATAAAAACAACCTAAGATAGAAACAAGCAACGTCTCTCCCCCCCCCCAGCGGGCCGCGTTTAAATTATCAAACGTTGATCCGGTCCGCGGCAGTAAAAAGCGTGTGCAGTGATCGGTGATTATCTCCACATTAGCCCCATAAATCCATTTGTCGAACTTATTCAAACCAAAAAGTACTGCCCAAGCCTCCTTTTCAATATTTGACCAGTTTCTCTGCGTTTGAGAAGAAAACTTTTGACTGGCAAATGCAATAGGTCAGTATTTGCCTTCAGAGTCTGCTTGAGTTAGGCAACTACCAACAGCGAAATTGGAAGCGTCACAATAGACCTGGAATGGTACATTACTATCATGAGTACCTAAAGAAGTTACTTCACATATAATTTCTTTTAGTTTATCGAACGCTTGTTGTTGGACCTCCCCCCCCCCCAAGGGACAATATTAGGACCCTTTTTCTTGATTAATTCAGTGAGTGAAATTAACGCTTCTACATAATTAGGAATATAAGTGCGGTAAAATCCCATCAAACCCAACACTGACCGAACCTCCTTCTTATTGGTGGGTCTCGCTAATTTTTTAATGACTGAAATTTTGTCTTTGTCGGGCGCATGTTCGCCCCCTCCTATCGTGTGACCCAAATATTTGATTTTTTTTAACAGCAAATGTACATTTGTCAATGCGGAGGGGAAAATGTAACTTTTCTAAATCAATTAATACTAACTCTATATATTGCAAATGTTCTTTAAAAGTCTCTGAGAAAATCACGACATCGTCCATGTACGCTTGTGCATACTCATTATGTGATTCAAGTCCACGGTTCATTCAAATACAAATACAAATACAAACATTGACGACCAGCTACAGGCTCAAGCCCAACAAGGCTGGTCCTTTGTTTATGAATTCCCCAATTCCCATTGGCTATCCAATTGTATCTTAAATTCGTACACTCCCTTTGAACTAACTAATTTTCTGGCAACGCGTTCCAACTGTCTATTACCCTTTTAAAGTAGTAGTTTTTCCTTAAATCCCGATTAAAATGTGTCTTATTCAATTTATACCCATGGCCAGTTGTTCTGTTATCCCTATTGAAATTTAAGCCCTCTGTGTCCCCTTGTTTTACCAACTTGAAAAGCTGAATCAAATCCCCCTCCTTCTTCTTCTTTCCAGTGTATACATGTTTAGCTTACTTAAACGTTCATTGTAGTCGAGATTTGCTATCCCCTTTATTATTTTTGTTGCTCTGTGCTGAACCCTTTCAATTAATTATATATCCTTTCTCATATATGGAGCCCAGAATTGTACAGCATATTCGAGATGTGGTCTTGCTAAGCCCTTATATAAAGGCAAGATTATATTCTTATCACTTGAAGTTACGGTCTTGTTAATATACCCCAATGACCTATTAGCCTTTTTACCCACAGCTGAACATTGGTGATCCATTTTAAAATCCCTGTGAATTATCACCCAAAGATCCTTGACTGTTTCTACCTCCTTTACCTTTACTCCCTGTAGACAGTACTCGGCTCTACTGTTCCTGTAACCCATATGCAGAACTTGACATTTCCCTACATTAATGGCATACCACATTTTACAGCCCTGACAAATCAAGAGGCATAGTTTTCCACTGATAAACCTCATTGTGAGTGGTGAATGCAGTCAAAGGTTTGCTTGGCTTATCCATTTTGATTTGCCAATAGCCCTTCAAAAGATCTAGACTAGACAGCCAATGTGCTGCCCCAGCCACAAAAATTAACTCTTGCATATCCTTCATCGGAAATGGTTATCTGCTTGAAAGAGTTGCAATAGCAACCGGAGTGTAGCGAGTTCGAATCAAGCCATAGATGTATACAAAGGGGACTCGTGCTGTCGGGGCTTCAAATGTCCTTTTGGCGTGGTATGAAAGTTTGGAGAAAGGGATGCCAGCTCAGGTGTGACCTCGTCATCTGCTCATGGTCCAAAATTGCGTTGTGTTCTCGATTCTTTCCCTTCATGTTCGATCCCGGACAGCCGCTAATAACCCATTGTGTTGCTTTAGTGAGACGGTAATTAAAATACCTACTTACCTGTCCCATCGGGTGCCTCGTCCTTGGATCTTTCTCAGATATTGATACTTTACTCACCAAGACCGTGGTTCAAAATTGTCTGTTGTTCTCGAATCTTTCCCTTATTGGATTGATCCTTGAACATCGTCAATAGCCAGTGGTGTTGCTCCAGTACGATTTTTTTAATACCTTCCTGAACCAACAATAACTTACTTCGACGCTCAATTTAGACGGTAATTATCAACCTGCCAGAATTACACTTTTATATCACAAAAGAGCAGAGACTGGTTTAGCTACACAGTTGTTGTGTTTTCTTATGCCTACACTGGCAGACCGGAGGAGTGCCAGTCCCGTCTAGAGTGCCTATATAATAAGAGTGGCGACATACGGGAAACACTTTCTGATTGGCTTAGAGGTTTTTTCTACCGCTCGAGGCGGTCTTTTCCTAGCTCCCGTAGACTTAACATGGGAACTTTTTGTGTGTTAGAGAAAAACGTGTGTATATTACATTAAAAAGAAAACATAGCTTATTCATGTTTCATTTCGTGTTCTAGAATGTTTATTTATTATTATTTTAGTGTTTTGTCAGTATAAATTTGAAGATTTTTTAAGTAAATAGCTTTTTTTGAACTACGTGGTGTTTCCCGCAATCTAAGTTAGCACGTTGTGTATTCCATCTGAACAATTACGCCCTGTTACAAGATGTCCCTGAATACCTACGACAGCTGGCTCTCGAGGTTATTAATTGTATTCCTAGTGAAGACACTTTGATATATACCGATGGCAGTAAAGACGAGTCAAATCACACCGGGAGCGGTATCTATATTGAGAATCTCTTTATTCGACTCTCCAGACGAAACCCAGATAGCAGCTCGGTCTTTAGGAGCGAATTGATTGCCATCGGGGAGGGATTAAAGACCATCCTCCACTCCACAGACTCTAGCGATATATGGATTCTTACAGATAGCCGCAGCTCGATCCAACATCTACAGGACTGGAGACGGGTTAATGACCTCTTAGGCATTCAGATCCTCAATAGCCTTAAAATTATTACAAAGCGTAGGGAGGTTCACTTTCAGTGGATCCCCTCCCACGTCGACGTCCCTGGCAACGAAGTTGCGGATATCTTGGCAAAAAATGGCTGTTCTGCAACGGCAACTACAGACTATGATCTTACTTTTCAAGAGATTTTCTCCGTGGCGAAAAATAGTGACCGGCAGGTTTGGCTCACCCCCCCCTGCCCATCCCTGGTACGGTAGGAAAAGACCAGGAGGCGTATTGGATTTCGGCGAGGACAGACAGGATCAAACGGCTGTCTCGAGACTTATTAGTGGGCACCTAAAATGCATGATATTCGATTCTGGCCGCAGGGTCTTCCCAACGTGTACCAAGTGCCAACTGTTACCGGCTTCCCCCGAACATATCCTCGATTGCTTGGGGCTCACTTTGGCGGATGTCCTTGATTGCCCACTTCTGGTGCTTGACTTTGCTAGAGTTCATGGTCTCATGGATTTGATCTAGCTGCTGCTAGATCCTGAAGGATTAGACACAACAACAACAATTACGCATGTAATTGAGCGTTTATATGATTCATTTATACCGAATGTATCCATATTATAACAATCATATGCTTTTTGTTCTCCTTGAAATGATATATTAATTCGCCCAGCAACCTTCTTTGAGACGATTCTGGTAGAAAAATGGCTGCCGCGCATGCGCATTGGGCCAAATTTGGTCCCTTGTCGCCACTCTTATTATATAGGCACTCTAGTCCCGTCGAAGACGGCAAGAGGCGAGGGGAGTGCGCCTTCCATGTTATTGAGCCCCATTGGGAGGAAGTCCGTCTTTGCTCGACATACATGACACATCCGTTTTACAGGATGGTCCCTTTCATACATTCATTCACTTACACATATCGTAATTTAGATCCCAATCAGAGGCCGATAACCCCCTGATCAGGTACCCCCAGAGGTATTGATAGAAGCGGCTCAATCCCATGATAGTACTTTACGCAAGTCCAACTTGATTGGCTAGTTTCACGGGCTTGGCTTCACTTGGATATCTCGCCAATCTGATTGTTGCAGTAACCATTTGATTTTGAATATGCGCGTTGTTTCGTAGAATTACAAGTACAATACATACACTAGCACCTCAGCGTACAGCGTAAGTGTCCGACAAGTTGACTCCATAGAGGAGATATAATAGTAAAGTGAGCTATGGCAACCTTTTTATGTCCGCATGATCATATGACCAAAATCAGCAGTCACGTGACTCCTTCTCTCTTCGCGCATATTGTTTGCGCATTCCTTCTTCCTTAGCAAGTAGCAAATGCATTGAATACTCAAGTTAAAATGGATCTACAGTTATGCATATATGAATGTAACTCCAAATTATTAAAGGTGGAAACATTACATTTCACAGGTGAGCGAAAAACATTTATTTCACATTTGTATTTTTCAATACTTTCTACAGGTTGACCTTAAACTTCCCGTGCTTCAACTTAAAAAAAAAAAAATTATTGCCCGTGGTTTTTTTTAATTATTGAATTTTATCGTCTGCTTATGTTTTTATCGGCGCTTTAATTTTTATCATTTGATTTTCTTCGCACTCAAGTTGTGCGATGATAAAGTTCCACGTCATTTTGTTTTTAATTGCAAAATGAATTTATCACGCATTCAGAGAATTTCGCTGTTTGAGGCTTATTCATCAACGCCATCTTAAATTTGGCGATTTTGTTTGAAAAGTCGCCAAGAGGGATCGTACAGTCAACGATAACCAAATGTAAGTTCATATTTTTTCCCTACGTTATGTTAAAAGTGCTTTTCACCATTAGCATAAAAATAATTGTTTTAAAGTCTTTTGATTTTGTATAATAAATTCACGAATCGTCAGCACAGGAACTTTTAGGACACCCTGTAGTATGATAAAATGGATATTTTCTAACTTAGAAATTAATAAATACAACCTGCGGACATTTCCCGTTCTATGAAAAGATTTCATACATTTGCAATCAGTATGTATCTAAAATAATGTTTGAAACAAAATAACGGGTGGAGTGTGTTTCTAATTGTAAATTGAAATTTATGCTGTCTTAAAATATTAAAAATAGTTAACCGAAATGTAAAAACTTGTGCGAAATCGTTCTCTTTCTTGGCGATTATGTTTTGGCAACTAAGAGTAATATATTCTTTCGTGTCTCACGATAAAAATGTTATGAATTTGGTAACATCAATTTAAGTACATCACATAAATTATTTTTCTTGCTGAGAAAGATTGTTTTGTATCCACCCATCTGTGCAAACTGTAATTACGTAAGAATAATATTTAAAATAAAATATAACGTTTGAAACTTCTAATTATATATTAAATAAATTCAATTTGTTAGAAATAGGATTAAAGCATTTTCTAAGCCGTATTATAATTGTGAATTTGTATTTATGATTGTTTTAGAACTATAAGTAAAACAATTTATATTTACTTGTAATAAGAACTTGTAAAGATGTGCACCTGCTGTGAAAATTCATTTATTCAGTTCTTATGTATTTAAAATTTTTATTTTGTTCCATTTATTAGTTTTCCCAAGATAACGAAAGAAGAAAATCGTTTAAATTAATTAATCGAAGAATTTTGTTTCTGTCTTTTAATTCATTTAAAATGTGATGAATGTGTCAATAAATTTCAATCGTTTACTTTTTCTTATTTATCTTTTGTAATTATAAAATATTGATTTCACACACAATAAGTAATAAAAATTCTATATAAAAATCTTTACCAAACTTTTGTACATGCTTAAAAGCATAAAAATTGTCTTGCAACTTAATTAGTTTTTGAACCAGAAATCTAAAATTGCAAAATAGCTAACATCAAGGGTATGGTTTAAAATAGTTTCATTCAATCTTAAAGACTATATGTATAACTTTTTTCGTTAATATTTTTATGCGAAACCCATTGAATAAATTTGTGCTTATGGAAACGTAAGCAATTAAGAATCCATAATATCAATGAAAGCTTTAATGGTTACCCAAACGTCATATGAACAGGAAATCTTTTAATCTGTTTTCAGTATTTTTATTTTATGCATCAGTAAAATATTTATTCATGCTTATACCAAATTTTAATCTGAACTCCTGACCTGAGAGCAATCTAATGACTGCAATTTATTTATCTCAAGCGTACTGTTTTGTTCGTAAATGTGTTGGTTAACCTTAATCCCAATGAAAAATTCAGTTAATTATAAAAACGCTCAAATAACTAAAAACATTAAAAATTAATATGAATTCAAAACATATTCAGCAGTGTAATAGTAAATATTAATTTGCATTGCCCAACAATAGTAAAATGTAACTCAAATTCAAGGAGCATTCAGTATTATGCATATTCAATATCATGCACATTAATGTAAGTTATTTCAAAATATGGGTATTTATTTTTCAATTAATTCCAACTCATGCTGACCTCAATAATTTTTTCCAAAAGTTTGAAATATTTTCTGAAATTAAATTAGATAATTTCTCCACACCTAATACAGTTGAAAAACTATATATAAAACATGAAATTAATCTATTGACGGAAATTTATTTATCTTAAGTATACTGGCTAACCTTAATCCCAATTAGAACTTAATTCTATAATAAAACTAAAAGCATTAAAAAGTGATACGAATTCAAATATATTCAGAAGTGAAAAAGTAAATATTCATTTGCATTGCCCAAAAATTTTAAAATGTAACTCAAATTCCAGAAATACTCAGTATTATACTCATCGAATCGCTAACTTTTAAAAGAAAATGTCGCCAAGAGAGGCGATAAGAGGCCAAATCAAGCATCCAAGCTGAATTTTCGTGGAGCAGTCACGTGACTACTGACAACATGTTGCGGACGCTTTGCGAAGCTCTTCTCAATAGCGATGCTCAGTCTACTTATATTAGAAGTCTATGGTTGACTCTGATTGGTTCCTCATATATATGTTGTATGGTTGTTGTTAGTAGTATTTCTCGCCAACTTTTACTAAGGGTACTTATACTTTTAAAGTGCTTTTTTTTCCGTGAAGCGACGATGGCCTAATGGCTAAAGTCACCTACCTTCAGTTTGGCGTCGGCTGCGGAGTATGACTTCCCAAGTTCGAACCCAGCTGGCGAAAAAATTTTTAGATCCTCCAAATTATTTTTAAAAAATTCCAATTTAATTCTAAATTACTCTTTCTAATTTAAAAAAAAACATTTTTATATTTTTCCAAGCTTCCGTTGATTTTACATAAATAATCTAAGAACCACTCCTGAACTCACTACCAGCTGATATTTTCCCGCCCCTCTGCCGTCCCCTTTGCATTAGGATGATGGTGTCGTATCCACCCCTGGTTTAGGACCATTCTGATATAACAAAAAGCATACATAAAACACTAAGTTATATAATTATTAACTTATATAATAAAAGGATACAATTTTCGGCTCCCACCTCTACCCACCCATAGCCATGGATCTGAAAAGAAAAGATAGCAGAAAGGAAGTGATAAATTGCACAGCCCTTTCAGGGCAGCTCAATCCATCGAGCCAACCTCTTCTCATTGGCTGAAAAAGGTCACGAGATTTTCCCTCTATTTTTGGGTTCGAGAGTGTATAAGTAAATAAGTAAAGTTAAAGATGTAAACAAGTTTGTTTACCTTTTCCGCTGTGTTTAACTAACGTTACATCAACAGTTTCCAAAATGCATTCGTTTCCGAACACACTTATTGCAATTAGTAACCATTTCATAACTTTAAAAAAGAAAGATATATTTTTCTTCTAGCAAACCTTATAAAATATCCGATATTTCTATATTTATGTAAATATCTCGATATTTTCCAACCTTGGTTTGGTAAAAAAAAACTTTCATTTGAAAGGAATTACTGGTGTATGTTGTCAAAAATACCAGAAACTCATCTAATTAATTCATCGTTTGCATTAAAACTTCCAGAAAATTGGTTTTAAAATAAGTATCTGATTTTAAAAAGAACTAGTAAACAATTTGATTCATGAAATTATTATCATAGTAGGCTGTTGAAATAGTTTCAAATTTCAGTTTTAATTAAAATTAACATAACTTTGCGGATAAACTGATTTAATTGTAAAAGAATGAGTTCTGTTAATATTTAGTTCTTTTTCTACTAGAATTATTTCTCAAAGGTTATTTTATTTTAATTCATGGTTATAAAAACAAATGTTTTATACTGATCAGTTATATTAAATATTTTACGTTAAAATGAATCTTTGTGGTAATTTTATTGCATTATATAAAAAGTTAAAAACCATTATTTATATCAAAATATGCAAAAATAATAAGGCAGCTGAATGAAGGAGCATAACCCAAGGTGTAGGGCTAAAATGGGGGAAATTAGTTTTTTTACTATTAACCATTACAAATCCAACCCTCAGAGTTGATACTTTTTAAATGTTAACGTTGCACGTCAGGAGAAGCTTAGCATATTTTTGTTTCTTTCAATCAAATATTTCCCAAACGAGAATGTTGGAGCCTTTGCTTGATTTGAGCCACATAATTTTAAGTGGTCAGATCTACTATGGGAAATAGCACCTGTATGTGCTCATCCCAGCATTTTTATAAATACCAACATGCTTTGTGATGTTATCTTCTACCATTTAGGTTTTAATATTGATGTTTTTTTAACTAATAAATATCTGAACCAGCAACCAGACAAGAAACAAAATTCCAGTAATTGTAATAAAACATAAAAAGTTTCTTGAAGTTAAATGTTTTTATAGAGTAAGTTATGGATTTTTTGCTTATGTTGATGTTAGTATGTAACATAAAGCTCAATGTTTAGATATACAAAAAGAAATTTTTTTTAAATCTGATATAAGGGCGGATTTTAAGAATTGAAATGAAAAGCTTGACACTTGGAATGATTATTGCACATGACATTTTGGTAGAGAAGAAAATAAAATACTAGTAAACTTAAGTAATATTACAGTATACTCTCAATATCTTGAAGTCAGAGGGACGTAAAATATTGAGATAACAAGGTCAAAAAAATTAAGTCATCACAATAGAATCAGTCTAAATCATATGCGTAAAAAGGGGGGGGGTTCTAATAATCCCCCTGTCCGTTGAGAATTTTTTCACAAATCACTCCTATATTAATACCTATACTTAAATTGTTCATAATACAATTAATAACTGTGTTACTTGCATAATTAATTAATATCAATGAAACAATGGTACACATTAGCTTTTTAAACATATTGTAAACAATTATTTACTTGCAGACACCTACACATCCCTATGGGGTTTTTTATGCAAAATGACTCTTTTGAGAGGGTTGTTTTAAAACTTTAGTAGTAAACGTTAAGCACCGTCACCACTTCCCGACATACGTGTAACCAGGAGGCTTGGGAGTTCAACACCCCATCAGCTAAAAAAAACTTTGCAAGTGTTTTTTTTTTTTTTTAAATCAATTTCTTATTAAAAATAACTCAAATTATTCACAGTAAAATTCATCAATTTTACTTGTGTAAATATTTTTTTAAAATTACGTTGAGGAATGGGTCGTATTGACCATTTTCCTTCATGCAGCCCAATATAAACCAGACTTGTGTAAATAGTAAAGGATTTCAATGAAACAGTGGTACATTAGCTGTATGAAAACATTGGCATAACCAAAGGAGTGGTGGTTCAAACCCCCCATTCAGTTAAGAATTTTGTTTCACATATAAGAATTTTTTCACAAATAACTAATTTATTAATACTTAAATTGTTCATAGCATAATTCGTCATTGTTTTACTTATGTAATTGATAACTGATACCAAGGAATGGTTCATTAGATGTAGCTTTTTATATTTACAATGTATGATTGTTATAAGAAAATAAGCAATGCTGGAACGCTCCACTACACTCAATTATAGTGGTAGTTTGAACTCCTATTTCTTCATAACTGAAAACTGCTCATAGAAATAATCTTTATTAACACAGAATTTTATATGTTGTAGATAGAGAAAAATTTTCAAATGACAATCACACGTAATTGAAGTTAACAAAAAAGTCAAGTTCTACCTTCTATCTAACCTCTTCAGAACCAACCATATACAAATTGTTTTTTTTTTCTTTCTCTTTCTTCTGATAAAAATTATGAATTACTTCAACCTCGGGTCTCAACTATGCTGAAAGCCTAATAATTTTTAAATGATAAGATATTGCTGAAGAACTCATGTTTTTGTATAATGCTCTATTATTATCACTTTATAAACCCAATTAAAATAGGTTAGAAACACAAAGTACATTTTTTTCATGTGATATTGTATCTTGGGAAGCGCCTTTTCATATACATAGGTACATTTATTGCTACAAAACATAAATTTTGTACATAATATATCATTAGCACTAAAATAACACAGTATGTGTAGCAAATAAGACACAATACAATTTTTATGAACCCTATTTCATGATGCAAAGGATTTATGGATCACTTTTTTGAACAGAATACAGATTAATATTATGTGCAATTTAGTGTTATATGTATCTGGCATCTCCTTTTTTTTGTATTCTAGTAAAATTTATGTGAACAGTAAGACGTGCTGTTCTTATTATCTTACTTTCTAGTTATTAAATCCCGAATTCAACTAGCTATCACTTTATTTCATTAATATTGCAACAGGTTATGGGTTTTAGCGACATTCAACTGCGCAGATAAAGTAACGATGGCTCTGACGACATATTTGAGTTCACCATTTCTTCTGGACTGTGTGTAGATGACTGTGTACCAATACCTTTTCTTTTTGTCGCACACTTTGGTACATTCAGTAGTATTTTTATTCATGCCCGTCGAAGAAGTGAAATTGCATAACAATCAACAGTTGCCTGTTTGCTTTATTTGGCAATGGGACTAGGCCAGATATTGCTTACACAGTGAGTTTGGTACTTCATAAGTTGGACAACCCCACAGAGACTGATTGGGAAATCGTGCAGACATTAAGATACCTTTGCAAGATCATTGGATATGGGCATTGTGTACAATAATGAAGATGACAGAAGCCCGATGTTGTTTAGTGATGCAGATAACAGCTGTGCAGAAACACTCAGGTCTCGCAGAGGTGTAGTTTCTTTCTACGGTGGACGTGTGAAGCAAACTACAGGAGACCATATCCAATTCAACGACAGAGGCAGAGTTCATGGCATGCTGGCAGGTTTTGAAATGTAAACAGTTCTTGGAAAGCATGGATAAATTGACCCTGAACATGTGATGCAGCAGATATACAAAGAGCTCTTGAAATGCATGATGGAAGGAAAGCAGAGATAAACTGTTACCTCGAACATATGATTCAGGCAGCTTTTGAAATGTAAACAGTTCTTGAAAAGCATGATGGAGGGAAAGCAGGGATAAACTGTGACCACGAACATATGATGCAGACAGGTTTTGATATGTAAACAGTTCTTGAGTAAACTTAGAGAGAATTTGTGGCTTGTTCCATTTCATTCTTTAAAGGTTGTGTCAGACTGCAAATTGGGCATGTCAGACTATTTTAACCAGCTTTGGTGACTGCAGATGATGCAACGTGAAATTGCCCTTGATGCTGAAACATTCCAGAACTTGTCTTGAAAGACTTGCAGCGAATCGAACAGATGTGATCGGAATCCATCACTAAACGTTGATTGGAAAAATCACCAAATACAATCGTACTCGAAACAAACTATACTAAATGTGATAAAGCTAAAAAAAAATAAAGAGCTAATATATTAGGCCAATCGTATCGCACTCGGGAAAACTTTTAAACTGATATAATAAATAACAGTTGGACTCAACCAAAAAAGCCTGTATTTTCGGTTAACCGTGTCTCCATCAGCTTGTCTTGTTTATTTACATCCGTAGTTACTTATTTTACTTATATACTCTCGAACCCAAAAACAGAGGGAAAATCACGTGCCCCTTTTCAACCAATGAGATGAGGTTGGCTCGATGGATCAAGCTGCCCTGAACGTCTTTTATAAATTGCCAACAGAAAAATTCTTATGACATACGTATCTAGGTCATGTGATCCGATTAGCCAATCAAGTTGGACTTGCGTAAAGTACTATCATGGGATTGAGGCGCCTGTGTTATTGATTTGGCATGGGAACATGGCCACACAATATTATTGTTAGAGTAAGTTATTATACTTTAAGAGATTGGCAACACCAGAAACCATAAATAAACAAAATCGGAGTGTCTATTGCGCCGTACAAAATACGGCTATATAACTTTTCATTCTATGTAGCCGTACAGCGCAGTTCCTTACTGCGCAGCTCGTAGAATGCGCATGGGCAAACTTTGTTTGGTGATTTCGCCAATCTAAGGTAGAATTCTAGCAGTCCTGATGAGCCATAAGTAAAAGCATTTGCCATTTTGAAGGACGTGGGATTATGTTTAATGAGTAGACGTCTTTTGTGTGCCGACCTAGTGTTTTTCCATTTAGAAGCTAAATTTATGTAAGCAATAATATTTTTATTTGAAATTTAATATTTTCATTGCTTTATATTTGCTTTGCAAATTGTTTTGTTCCGTTAAGTTAGCTTGTATTTAAATGCTATTCTACGAATTACACTTTTTGATGGGCAGATGAAGGCTCTTAATTTGCTTATTTTTCCTTCATTTTATAACACGTTTTGAAATGTATTGTTCACTTGCTGTGCTAAATGGTTAATAACGTTGAGTTAGCTTGTTTTTAAGTGCTACCCAACGGAATTGACTTTATGGCAGGCAGATGAAAATTCTCGGTCAGGTGCATATTTTACCTATTTTATTCCTGCATACCCCTTTGTGTGTTGTATTGTTCATTTGCTACGTTAAATGGGAAACAACGTTGAGTTAGCTTGTTTTTAAGTGCTACCCAACGGAATTTCCTTTTTGGCGAGCAGATGAAAATTCTCGATTCGTTGCTTATTTTACCTATTTTATTCTTTATTTTCCTGTTGTGCCCAGTATTGTTCCTTTGCTATGTTAAATGGTGAATTCCGTTGAATTTAGCTTGTTTTTAAATGCAACCGAATGAAGTTTTTTTTGTTGGTTGGCAGAAGAAAATTCTTGTTCAATTGCTTTCTTCCCTACATTTTAAATGGCCCTTTGCACCTTAAAACCCTAACCAAGTTATACATTTTAAAAATGAGTTGTCCTTTTCCATAGTGTATTGTTATAATATGGTAACTGGTTAGGTAGTCCCTCACTCTTTCCAGGGTGATGGCACAATGATTATGCCCACTGTACTAGAAACCTGTGAGCTGTAGGAAGTGAAGGTGTGATTCCTCCATTGTATTTATCTTCTGTGTCAGAAAAATTTTCTTTATGTGCATGTCTATTACTTGATGTTTGCAGCAAATGCATTGTTCACTTTATTCATTATTTGCAAGTTCCGTTGAGTTAGCTTGTTTTTAATGTTACCTAGCAAAATTAATTGAGAATATTTTGCGTTTAAATAATATTCCTTTTTCTTATAGATGTGATGTATGCGTTTCTTTCATCAAAATTTTTGCAACCACCAAAGTGAAAATTCTCTTGCTGTGTTAAATTGTTCTGCTAGTTTGTTAAATATGTTGAAAATATCTTTTAATTCCTTTATTGTGAGTTCTTTTAGGTGGAAACAAGAATGTTTTGACAGTAAATATGAGCCCAAATGCCTTGACACATTTTACAAATTATCTCAATTTTAATTGTTATTGTAAGATAGAAAATAATTCAAGAATTTATTTTGCTTGAAAAAACCTGTATGTCCCATTTCAGCCTCTACTCCCAACCAGCTGTCACTGAATTGATGTAGGATCACATGAGGGATTTTGATGAGCACGTTAAAAAGAACAAGGTGATGCACTCTTAGATGTTGAAATTCGTTCTCTTCGTGTGCTTCATGGATGAAATAAAAATAGGATATGAATGATTTCTTGCGTGCCAATTATTATCTGTTCAAGGACTTTCCTTCAAGAAAAGCAGATTATCATCATTCATCCATAAAAACTTTCAAGGGGATCAGACTCCTGTGGCATGCTTGGTGTAGATGCTCTTATAACAATTTGTCTAATTTCTCATTGGAATTATTTGCCTCACGTTTGTGTGGATACAAAGAGTTCAGGACCCTAGGAGTTGGCATCTATAGTAGAATGACAATTGATTGTAACAAATATTTCTTTCTACTCACTAAAAACCGGCAGAAGTTGAATTTCAAAGTATTTTTTGGCTAATTTTGATTCTTTACAGTTGGAAGGTTATGGAGGTTTGAACTGATGCCTTTCAAGAGGGGGATCAGCACTGTTTAAAATTTGTTTTCAGTATGTTAAAAACTAGTATGGATGCCCTCGCTTCTTAGTTTAAATAGTAAACCCTTCTAGCATAAAGCCCTTCTTCGTAATTTCTAGCATATCTTTTCTTTAGCATAAATAATCGCTCTGTCGTTTTTGAAAAAAAATGTGTTTAAACATTGACAAATAACTGTTCATAGACAAAACGAAACTAATGTAAAACAACTTTCGTTTCATCTAGTAATAATTGACAACTTTCTGTCATTGCGACAAAATAATATTACTTTTTTTATGTAATTAATACAATGTTTATATTCTATCGAGATAATGATGCAGTTTTGTATAAAACCTTTAAAACTTATGTTACATCACATTCGACAGTTGATCCTTACAGCACTTATTTTCAGGTGAGAAATTATCAATTTCTGAACTAAGATTACACATATCTTCAGAGTCATAATGTGGCTTGATCAGATGTTCAATCGGTACATTTATTAATGAAAAACAATTATTAAATTAAAGATAAGTAAAAACCATCAAAATTTAAGCAATATAACCATATCGTAAGAGATACCTACTCCGAAACTTTAAAATCTTTGAACAATCACTTGTATAAAAGGTTTGGATTACATCTTTTTTTTTTATATTTATTTTACTTTTCGAAACTTCAAACACATAGGAGTCTTAAGGAAAGTTAATCAAAATAGTCATCGCCAAGACAATTACATGGTGGACCGAAAAAAAAATTTCGCTGGTTAAATAAATTACTGTAATGCGAAAATCGTGTGTATGGCACACCTTAGGACTGTGAAAATACTTTTCTAAATCAGACAATTTTTCAATTTGCATATCGTTATTCAAGCTACATAAATTTCCAAAATTTGAGGAATTTCGTCTCAAATCTAGCGTACAGATTTGTCCGAGACCCTTCAAATTTTAATGAAACTTGGTGTAGCAAGTGACATTACCATAGCTATGAATGAAAATAATAACTTAAAAAAAGTTTTGTCCTTTATTCAAAAGGTTATTAAGCTTCAGTTATTTAAAGCTTAAATGAAAATGTACTGCATCTTTAAGATAGCTAATTAATTTTTGGGAAGATACAGACTTGGTAATCTCTCATTTTAAAGCTATTTTATTGGGATTTAATTTCTTCAATTTAATATAAATCGTAACGCATTTTAATTGTATTAGGTCTTTTTAATGTATCGAATTTTACAAATAGAATATTTACAAAAGGTGCAGCTTTAAAAATTTGGAAAAATTTAACAAATTACGTGTACATCTTTCCCCCCCCCCCCTAAAAAAAGTTTCAGTGTTGGTTCTCTTAATGGGGAAGGAACAGGTGTCCCTTTTTTCCAATACCCAACCACTCACCTGTTTGTCTTCGGCACTACAAGATAAGAACTGATAGTTATTTGTGAAGAAGTGTTCAGTTTCCTGCTACTCCTAACAGGAACAATCAGTGGCGGATCAAGTCAAGTGGGGACCCCAAGCGGTAAAAATTTCGGGGCCCTCAATCTCAAGTTAGAAAAAAAAGTTTCAAGAAAACTATCCTTAAGTTATTAACAAAAAAGAAAAGTAATCAAAATATTTTCATACCCACAGCCCATTAAATAAACTTATTAAATAAAAAAAAAAAAAAACATTTTTACATGAATTTTTGTCTTACTTTATTTCATGCAAATTCGTCAATTTTTTTGAAGTGTCAATTCGTTTTACGATTCCTTGCTCTATATACAGAATGGTCATATTAATTAATATTTCTTCTACCATAGAACTCCTAAAATTATTTTTTACACGCTTTAAAACAGGAAACAACCTTTCTCCTGTTGCAATAGAAAAGTAAATTGTTAAAAAAAAATTTCAATAATGTTTCAGCGTTCGGAAATGTGCAAGACATTTCTTTATCGGCTCGATAGATGACTCGTGTGGTTTATATGTGTCCTCGTTTTCTTTAAGAAATATTAAAAAACTAGCCACTGCGTGGCTAGAACGACGTTGCCCGTGCCCGTGCAAACCAATAACACGGGCAACACCGTGATGTAGGGTATTAAGCTGGTGTAAAATTTTCCTCAGATTTCAAATCCGTTGAAGATATATTCAATTAAAAAATTATTTATTTAAAGAAAATCGTATTTTTAGGTACCAATCTAAACTGAAATTTTTCGCAGTTTTCCAATCCGTTGAAATTAGTCTTGGAGATAGAAAAAAGAAGTGTGACTACAATTAAAAGATTTATCGTCTGCTGGATAAACATTTCTCCGCGCAAAAGCAAAGCGGAAACGAAAAAAATAATTTTCTCCACGTTCTGCATATGAAAAAACTTGCCATAATTCCAAACCTTAACTGCAAGGTCGCATGAGTAGAAAATGTTATCCGCGTTTGAAAAATCGATTGAGAATTAAAGTATCAAATTCACATTTAAAAATCTTCTAGATTGAATTTTAAAATTCGCCGCTACACAAAAATTGCAAACAATTCGGACTACCTGTGTGCCAAATCTCATTGCTGTAAGTGCCATAGAATTGTCAGGATTTTGCGGCTCCAAACAAACAAACACTTTCTTTTATTATAGTACAGATGATCAAATTCGTCTTCAAAAGTACAAACACCCAAGTCATTTTTGTAAATATTCTTCAACTTTTTTTTATCGTGTTCTTTTTTTTACTGATAAATCCCAATAAAAAATATTCGAAAAGGCTCCACAACAACTCCATACGTTCTTTGAGATAATTCTGCCTTGGTGTTATCACATATGAAAAAAATCGAATTAATTGACTATGAAATTTTCTCTCATTGTAAATGCATGTCCAACTCCTTTGTTTTCATTAAAAAAAATAAACACTTTTTTTTTTAAATTTGTTGTCTGCGAGTTTAACCATCTTTCACATTAAATGACAGCCCTGATAAATCAGTTGCCTCTTTTTCAACTTCTCTTTAAATTTTTGATAAAATTTACTTAATGACTTCAGGATAGATAACCTTTCAATAGTTCGCATTCCACTGGTTGCAGTTATTTACTAATAGCATTTATCCTTTATAACATAGTATTGCAACTAACTGTCATTAGGGAGGTTTCATATTTGTTCATTTTCCTCAGAAGTGAAGTCGCCTCCAATATGGTAACTTTGTTTCTTCGGAATTACAAATTCCAGGTAAAGCCTCATATATATGGGTGAAACCAAGTTTTATAGTTAATACAGCATCTGCTTTTGCTGACCATCGTATGTTAGGAAGTCTTTTCATTGCTCATAAAGACGCACATTGTAAAGACACACACACACACTGTCACAACTTTTCTCGAACCTTAATGAAAAAACATTTCAAGACCTCGGGGCCCTACGCGGCCGCTTACCGCTTAATCCGCCACTGGGAACAATCACAAGCATCCATGCACTTACAAACAGTGATTTGAGCCAGGGATCTACTGGTGGCAGACAAATGCTTTTAAGAGAATATGTTGTCATAGAGCGGGGTTCATGTTTCACATGTACGGAGACAACCCACGTAGGTCGTATAAGTCCCAACTTTAAAGCATAAACACTCATATTACTGTAGCATAAACACTCATATTACACTATTCATTCAAACACGAGATAGCCTGATGTAGCGTTCTTTCAGTCAAAAGTTCAGCACTTCCCTCCACTTTTGGGTTTTAGTCCACATAAGTCAGTCCTCGGTATAAAGACAATCAATGCCAGGGACATACTTTAGTTTTAAAACAAAGTCATTTTTATACATTTTAAACAGATCACAGCTCAAAACTGCACATTGTGGTAGAGTAGTCTGGAAAAAACTAAAACCTTGATTACCAACTATTATACTTGACTACTTAAGCACTCGCTAATAAAACCTCTAATCCAATTAAACATGTATGATTTTACACCAATTGAAAAGAGTTTTAACAATTTCCCTCTATACTGCATCGTAAACTGACATCAAATCAACAACTGCTG
Source organism: Metellina segmentata (assembly GCA_947359465.1). NCBI lineage: Eukaryota > Metazoa > Arthropoda > Arachnida > Araneae > Tetragnathidae > Metellina > Metellina segmentata. The sequence goes on from OX375883.1 coordinate 65,541,700, forward strand.
TCATTACATGCTTGTTTTCCAGTGCATTTTTAATAGCGTTTAGCTGAAATTTCCATACTCTGTTCTTCGGTAAGTGTGAGCAAGTAGTAACAAGAGCTACCAAAAACCAATAAAGGATATTATAGGATTATTTCTATCTTTTAAATTAATGCATACATCAATTATCTCGGGTGGGAGTTATGGATAAAAATCAGTTACCAAAAATTTCAGATACTATAAGTCAATTTAGTGGATGTGGTGATTAAAGCCTAACCCAGGTTTTTCAGTCTTTTCTACACCCCCAAATGTGATTAATGACTTCTGAAAATTTATTTTCAACTTCTGGTGTAACAGTACTGAATTCACTTTGCAAATTACAACAGTAGAAAGAATTCAATAAACAAGGGTAAGTATCTTCAAAATCAAATTTATCTATGAACCAAAGAAAAAAATTCAGATATCCCAGGCCCAATATGAAAATAAAAATAATTTTCAAACTGCTTTAGAACTATGCCTTTTTCATGAAGACCTTTTTGGAATGCAAAAAAAGACTAATTCAGTTGAGCAAGAAAGAAATTCCCACATCCAAGCATATTGACTAATATTGTGTAAATTTTTGAAGTAAGTAATAGTTAAAACTATTTTCTTGTCAACTGAATTCACATTTTCAGTTTCCATGTGTTTAAAAATTATATTTGTATTTAAGTCAGCTAGATTTGTGTTCAAAATAAGATTTTTGTGAATACTACGTACTTTATGTTGGTTGTACCGAGGGGCGCCAACCAGAGAGAACCCTGACACATCATTAATTATTATTACTGTAATTATTGATCAGATATAAAAATAAAAGTATTTAATATAATTTCAAAGTACACATAAAAATTTCTTTTACTAAAACGGTAATTTATCTTCATACATAACTTTCAAAATAGCTAGTCGCATGAATTTTGGCTAAGTTAGAAAATAAAATTTATGTCTATTCAAAAGTAAAAGAGAAATTAAAGGTATAGTAACTTAGAGTTATTATGTAATCGGGGGTGCATTTGAATTATTCTGATGAAAGGTTGTTCACTGTTCCTATTATGCCCAGCTAAATTCTAAATTGAAATACTTAGCTTTGTCAATGGTGAAAAGGGATTTACAAACTCGGTTTTTTTTATGACTAACCAAATGCATTTGTATTGCAGAATCTGAGAACTTAGAACCCGAAATTGGAAAGTTTCATTTTCGGAAGGGTTACGTGTAAGCCAGTGAATGGCTCTGGGAGCTCAAAAATTCACCCCAGAAGTATTGTTTTCTGATATTTAAAATATTTCTTCACATGAAATACTCTAGATGCATGCGTGAAGGCCTTTATTTCATTCATCTTCAAGAAAAGTAATGGTTCATAAATCGATATTATTTATGAACTATTATTTCTTACATGATGTAATAATTCATTGAATTAATTTGATCTGTTGTTGTTGCACATCCCCCTGGTGTAGGAAAGCCTACACCAGGTCCAGAAGGCCCCGTCGTGCCAGATCCCCATATACCTGCAAAAAGTCCTGATCAACCAACAGCTGCTTATACGAAGCGCCAAGACAGAGAAGAAGGTGATCAGGACTGGCAGGTAGGGAACAGGAACAAGGAGGGAAAATTCTCTCCCCGTTCTGAAATTTGATACTTTTAATTTGATCTTGAAGTATAAAAGCAATATTTTTGGGCATTCGTTTTCTTTTCTCTCTCTTAACCAGCTTCTGACATGTACTTAAAGTGTTAATACCCAGCAATAACACAAAGTAAAAGGGAGCTTTCAGAAACAAGGGTATTTTAAATATTTGCTTATCTCTCCAAGCAGCTACGATGAGATATCTCGTCAAACAAGATATGGCTAATTTTTCTGAACAACTAGTCAAGATCTTTTGTTAAGAACGATCCGTTTGAAAAGAAATCTAACAGATTTCACCTCGTGGTTTGTCGTTTTCATTCCCTTTAGGAAGCACAGGTGCATCGCGCGTGTTAATGGTTTTTCTTGTTGTCTAGAGTGAGTTGCCCGATACTTTTGAATGATAGGGGTCATCGTTGTTCGATTGAGTTGACAGAAGATTGATGTTTCGGTTCAATTGGTTTTAAGAACAGTTTTTCTGTGTCCTCATGTTTCGAAGAATTTTCTTTTGCATGTGATTCTCTCTCTAATGTTGTTTCTATCTCTAAATAAGGCACACAAAGAATTCTGCATCTCTGTTATGGGCATCTTCAGTTAACAGTTTTGCTTCATAAAAGGCTTTGTCAAGAAATTACCTGAAGTACTGGGCTTTTAGTGAATGCACAACTCGAACTCTGTGAGACTTGGAGACTGCAGTCACTGTTGGGAGAGCCTTGAGTAGACTTTTAATCCAGAGACTTCAACTATACAACTGAATATGAACAGCGAATTATATATTGCGGAGATTGTCAAAGGCATACCTTGTCTTCTAAGAATGGGATATAGACATAGAGTGCTCAGAATAAATGACTGTTGCACCAGCTGGAGTAATTATCCACAAGAGGGCGAGAGAAGACGTAGTTACTCTAGTAAAATACACAGTCATTTTAAAGAGTCTCATCCTTTTCATTTAATACATTTTAAACTAATTATTATCTCTCTAAATTTCCAATTTCTTCAAACATCTGATATGACCTGAGTGTCAAAAATTCAGAAATGAAAAATTCTGTCATTTAACTTTGGAAGTTAAAAACACACTTAAGTTAAATTAAACACATCCCAAAATTACAAACATTAATGTCATTTTTGTAAATATCCTTAAACTCTCTTTTTAGTCGTGTTCTACTTTTAATCCTGTCTTGGTGTTATCACATGACATAAAATGCATTGACTGTGAAATTTGCTCTTATTGTAAATTCATGTCCGACTTCTTTGTTTTTATCAAAAAACATTTTTATCTTTTGCTGTCTGCGAGTTTGTCCTTCTTCCACATTAAATGATAGGTTATTATGATAACAGTTGCACCACATTAACCTTATAAAACAGTTGCTCTTTTTCAGTTTTTTCAAATTCTTCTCTGAAATTATTGATAAAATTTTCTAATGCCTTTAATAGGATGGATCTATTCAATAGTTTGCATTCTACTGATTGCAGTGATTTACTAGTAGCACTTATTCTTTGTAAAATAGTATTCCTAATAATTGCCATTGGATCAGTTTCATATTTGTCTGTTTAAGAAGTTGTCTCCGATATGGAAAGAAGAAGGAGGAGGGGAGGGGGGGGGTTTGATTCTGCTTTTCAAGTTTGTAAAACAAGGGGACACAGAGGGCTTAAATTTCAATAGGGATAACAGAACAAGGGGTCATGGGTATAAATTGAATAAGACACATTTTAATCGGGATTTAAGGAAAAACTACTATTTTAATAGGGTAATAGACAGTTGGAACGCGTTGCCAGAAAATATAGTTAATTCAAAGGGAGTGTACGAATTTAAGATACAATTGGATAGTCAGTGGGAATTCATAAACAAAGGACCAGCCTTGTTGGGCTCGAGCCTGTAGCTGGTCGTCAATATTTGTATTTCTTTTCTTCTTCTGAATTACAAATTTCAGTTAAAGATTCTTTAAAATGGGTGAAACTAAGTTTTACAGCTAATATAGCATATGTTCTTGTTGACCATCTTGAATTAGAAACTCTTTTCACTGCACTTAAAGATGCACATTGTAAAGACGCTGGCACAACTTTCCTCGGACCCAAATGAAAATACATTTTGTGGGCCCTACGCACCCGTCTCTGCTTGAGGGTCATTGACACGAGGTACAAACCGCAGATTTTTTTCTTCCTCGAAGTCTTCGAATGAGCAACTGAAGAACGAAGTGTTTTCCCTTCAACTGTCCCATAACTCTTACCCTCCCCTCCCCATAAGAGACGCTGTGCGTCCGGTGGGACTGGAAGGGGCGAAGCGAAGAAGTGAGAACAGAAACTAAGCAGATCTGATCATTCCTTTGCTTTTTGATCGGAAATTTTTTTCGTCAATCTGAATTTTAAAGATACAATCGAGGGAATTTGAATAAAAAAAATTAACGTTATATATATAAATGTATGAGTTTGCTTTGAATGTATTTTTTTGTATCATTTTTATACCATCTAAACAGTGCACTGTTACAATTCTGCTCAACTAGGTAACACATTTCAATAATTTGATAATGGTATTCAACTAGTTACCATCGTCCCAGCCTAAGCCATTCGGTGCATCGCCACGTAATTTTGAATCACGGTCAGATGACGGGGCAACATCTGCGCTGGCATCCCACTCTCCAAACATCCACACAAACCCAAACTGAGGACTTTTCGGCCATTACAGATTTACGGTGCAACAGCCGCCTCTACACCATACGCTTACAAATATCCACGCCCTGACCCGGTTTTGAATCAGGAACCTTCCAATAATTTGATAATATTCAACAAGTTACCACCTTCCCAGCCTAAGCCATTCGGTGTATCGCCACGTAATTTTGAACCACGGTCAGATGATGAGGCAACATCTGAGCTGGCACCCCACTCTCCAAACTTCCACACCTACCCAACGTGAGGACTTTCGGCCACGACAGATTTAAGGTACACCAACCGCCTCTACACCCTACGCTTACAAATATCCATGCCCTGACCCGATTTCGAATCAGGAACTTTCCAATAATTTGATAATATAATAACTTTATTTTAAAACGCAGAAGAATAAAAGTGTATGAAAGCTCAGTCAGGGGTTACATGAACAAGAAAAGTTGAAACTCCTGCAAAAGCTTTTTATCAGAAAAAATAATTATTGATTAAATGTTTTTAATTGTTTTATCACCTTTCTTCTACTGAACTTGGTTTTAAATTTATAATATCTAACTTTACTGTAAATATCATTACTGAGGGCAGGAAAGGGGGGGAGGGCAAGTTTCAAGTAGCCCAGGGGTGGCTAACCTTTTACATACCACACGCCAATTTTTTTTCACATACGAATTCATATGCGTCTTACAACTCGAGCACCTTTTTTACTTTCTTAAGTTTTCATGGTCCAGGCATATTCTTAATAACCTTTTTAATAAAGGTATGTTTATGCACATAATTAACATTTTTAAATGAATTAATTATTGTATGTAAAACAATATGTATTACATCACATAAACATTACTTTCCATTAATGATACTTTTGAGACTGGGTTTGGCTAGTCTGAATGTTTGGTGTTAAATTTGGTACTGAGAACAGAAGAGAATTTTTTAAATTGAATCAGTCAATCGTGACTTTCGTTTTGCTTTTCATGAATGTAAATTTCATTAATGAAAATACTAGTTCACATCTGTATGTCGTTCCTAATAATAACAGCAGAATAATTATAGAAAACGTCCACAGGAAAATAGACAGAGAGGTTTTCTTGCCTTTTTGTTAACCTATTTGTTTCTTTGAATACCTTTTTGTCTGCCAGACACGAAAGCATAAATTTAAACTTTTCAATTTGTCGGAACCAAATTGTTCTAGAATCAAAAGGAAATATCTGGAATACAATGTTTTCACAAAGGAAATCAAAACACTTATATGCCTTTGGATTTTCTTAATTGCAGGCTTATTAGAAGAGTACTTTGCTTTTGTGAATATTAAGAGGTTCTTTCTATTGAAGTTTAGCTTTCTATTTAACCTTAGTTTATTTTGTTCCAAAGGGTTTACTATTTAAACTATGAAGTGAGGGCATCGATACTAGTTTTTAACATACTGAAAACAAATTTTAAAGTGTTGATTCCCCTCTTAAACGCATCAGTTCAAACCTCTGTAACCTTCCAACTGTGAAGAATCAGTGCCAAAATTAGCCAAAAAATAATTTGAAATTCAACCTCTGCCTGTTTTTAGTGAGTAGAAAGAAAAATTTGTTATAGTCAATTGGGGGGGGGGGGGTTATTCTACTATAGATGCCAACTCCTAGTGTCATGAACTCCTTGTATATCCACAAACGTGAGATGCAAATATTTCAAATGAGAAATTAGATAAATTGTTAAAAGAGCATCTACACCAAGCGTGCCATAGGAGTTTGATCCCCTTAAAAGTTTTTATGGTAGACCAAGGAACCTCAAACATAAGGGGTAAACATAACGAATAATAGAAATAACCAAATATGCAAAATGATTCGATCTCTCTTAATAGACTACTTTACCAGAAGCCTCAAAATCAGCGCAATTCTCTGAATGCGTGATAAATTTATCTTGCAATGACGAACAAAATGGCGTGGAACTTTATTATCGCACAACTTGAGCGTAAAGGAAATCAAACGATAAAAATTAAAGAGTCGATAAGAATTATAGAAAAACGATAAGAATTATCGATAAAATTCAGTAATTAAAAAAAAACAAGGGCAATAATTTTTTTTAAAGTTGGAGTACGGGAACTTTTAGGACACCCTGTACAAAAGCTTCAAAAGAGAATACGAAATGTCTAAAATAAATATGTTGGTATTTCATGATCAGTAGATGTAGCGTTTTTTGCATTTCAGGTTAAAATGTCCCACACAAATGTTAAACACCAATGTCCAATTAGTCCCCCAGAAGATAATGAAATTAACCTAATTTGGGGCAGCATGACCTATAGCAGTCCTTGCGCCATTAAATAATAAACAAACAGAAACAACATAGTAAAAATAACAGTATAAAAATGAATTAATCGATACATAGGGTAAATATGCAATTATCTCCAATCAACACCCCATTAAAAATTTTGTCCCCCCCCCCAGTTTTGAATCCTGGATAAACTCCTGCTTCCATATCACATTTTATTGTGTTGGATATAAAACCTTTCTGTATGTTTTGCGGTTTGCAAATAATAAAAATTGGTGTTTGATTAATTGTTTTTTACAATTTGAATTTAAAATGTTAAAAATAATTTAGACAACTACCTATCCATACAAACGTTTACGTGTAACCACATTTTTACTCAAAGAAAGCAAATTAATATTTCAATGAAATGGATTAAAATATTTTAGCCTACATGTGATTGTGATTTTAATATGCCAGCCAAGTAAAGGCACTTGCAAAACAATTCAAACTTGAATGTTTCAAGTACTTTATCTATCTTTCGAAATGGTTAAATAATATGGTAGATACTACATGAAAATGCACTTTTACTGAGCTTGATGTGAAGAGATATCCAATTAAATTTTAAATATGGAGGAAAATCTGAAATTGTTAGTAGAAATTGAATCTTGATTTTTACGATAGGGTCTTTAAAATGGAAAAAGAACCTTTTCCAATAACTTATTTTATTGGAGACGTGAGATTAAAACTAGTAATACTCATTGCTCTCAAATGGTAAATCAAGTATAGCAAAGAAGTGCAAAATTTTAATGCGTACATTTTTTTTCTCATCCAAATTGCAAATCATCTCTCTCAAGCATATCTGCAATAAAAAGGATTTTTTTCAACTGTTCACATGAGAATTCGGACCTGGTTTTAAAAAGAAATGAATTATTTGATCAAAACCTGTTTTCGTTAGCAAAATGTAGTCAACTTGGCAAATATTTCACAATTTGATGGATTTTAAATATTTGATCATTTGTTGTATGTTATTAAAAAGGAATTAAAAAAATATATATAATTTTTTTATTTGTTTATTTAAAAACATTTATACGCATTCCTCTTTTGTGAAAAAGAATTCTTAATAATGTGTGCAAAAGTGGCTAAAAATAAACAAAATTACTCCATTATAAAACAAAAATGCAAACTTGTATTTCTTTTTTAAAAATTCATGTCATTAAATCTATGGTTCGGAACACAAACAAAACATGAAAAATATTTAAAAGACAGTTTGTGCAAATTTTCCTGAATTGACCAGGAACACATTTCATTACTTTAATTTCCAATCACTTGTTATTATCCATCCCATTCCGCGCACTTTGCGCCATAAAACCCAACCATTCATTTTTCCCGCGGTCATTTCCACAACCCATCCTCGATTCATATACGGAGAATCTTAAAAAGGCGGGAAACGGTAGGGAAAATGCGTCTTCCTTCCACAAAAAAGGATTGCCTTTTTTGGCAGTTTATGGCAAAGGCAAAATGAATCAAAATACTACATAATCGCCAAAAACATGAATGACTCTCTTTGCCGTCTAACGGCAGAAGTGAAAATACTGCGCAGTAAGGAACTGCGCTGTACGGCTACATAGAATGAAAAGTTATATAGCCGTACTGTACGGTTCAATAGACACTGCCAAACAAAATCAAAACTGAAACAGCGGGTAATTTCATCTTTTTTCCGGTTCTAATTTAACTCCTAAACGCATTTCGCAAAAGGAAATTTTTCAAAGGTTTGGAAATTAATTTTTAGATTTTGACACCTTGTTATAAACAACGATTAGGCCGTTTCATTGTCAAATTGAATTTCAGGCATACATTAAGCGTTTGTGCGAAAATCGGTATCGACATAATTGTGAAAAATGATGTTTTTTGTGTAGTAGAATTCCGGTTGTCTGAACGGCGCGGTGTTCATGGATATTCCGCGTGCTAATAACTAGGGTTTCCAAAAGATAAATATCAGAAAAGAGAAAATTTGGTATAATTATTTAAAAGGAAAAAAAAAAGAAAAGAGGATACGAAAAGTCCTTATTATTAGTGTATAATTGTTAGGTTTCTTTTAAAAGGAATCATCTCTGACGAATCATGGTACATTAACCACAAACTGTAACATAACCACTAACTGTAAAGAAAATCTACTGAACATATTACTTACGTATTTTGAAAAGAATTAGTAAATGCTAGAACGAATTTATAAATGAAAACATTGACTATTTACTCGTATTTAAGTCTTTTCAAACGTTGCAAAAAATAAGAATCCAATTTTTAAACAACAAAATAATAGTAGATACATATATAATTATTAGAAATTAAGCATTTACTTTTCATATTTGTTTGTGCGCAGCAATCATAGTTGAGTTATCGACATCGATTTTGCTAACAAAAAAGGTGTTAAGGTTAGCAACGCGATTTTTATCCAAACTAAAAAAGGCTGCGAATTGTCCATCTTGCTATTGTTTCTGATATTTGAACAATATTTCATATTTTTATTCTAACAAGAATCTAAATGCTCATTGGTTATCTATTTGAGCTCCTAATGAGATGTTTTAACATGGAGCTCAATATCTAGAAGTTGAACTTCCTATTATACGTTGATGCGTTTTAATAATACGGACGATTTTCATACAATGTACTAGATTTAGTACATATTTGGTTTACATAACGATATAGTAGGCTATGTGAATATCAAGAAGCTTGCACGTACTGTTAGAAATGTGAAACATATTTTTTAACGCAATCCAAGATGATGAACAAAGAGAACAAAAAGTGAACAGCTGAAAAAAAAGGACAAAAAAGCGAGTAAAAATAAGATCATAGAGGAAAAAGAACACGTTCTGTTCAAAATAGATGTTCTGGCAACCTTATCAAAAATCGAATACTGCAACACAAAGCTCTGATATGGTTTAGTGCATGAAAACAATGGGAATCAGTCAAACTTTTAAAAGAATATCCACTCGTTTTAGTAGAATTGAAAGTATGGATGCGTTAAATGAAAAATATGTTTGCTCATAAACATAGAAAATGATTTTTTACTCTGTGTGCATATACTTCCCATGTCCTATTATCAACCCGTTACATGTTTAGGTACGTATGCGCTGTATGTTTAGATTTATTTTTTTCTTATAGGGTTTACTGCCTCTAGTAATCATGGGGGTTTTGAGCCCATGATACCCAATCAATCATACTCTACTTTCTCCTCAACTTGCTTTCTTTACACAAATATGGCTATTGCACCATATAACCAACGAACTGAATATGCAAACAGATCAGTATGTGAATGTGTATCCAAATTACGAGGGCTGTCCAATAAGAATGATCATATATTAATAAAAAATAAGTTCCTTTACTAATCCCCCAAATTTTTATGGTCTTTCTCAAAATACTCTCCATTACATGCAATGCACTTATCCTACCTCTTTTCCAGTCTTCAAACACAAGCTGGAAGCCATTTTTTGACAGGTGCTTCAAAATCACCTATGCATCTTTTTCCACTGCATGTGATGATGAAAACCGCTTTTTCTGTAGGCGTTTCTTCAAATTTGGGAAAAGAAAAAAATCGCATGGTGTACTTTAGGACTATATGGACCATATTTCTTGGTTCTCCAGCTGTTTTGATCAAATTGTCAATTTTGTCCAGGTTGTATTAAAAACTGGTGCATGTTAATCTGTTGCAGCCTCAAATGTCCTCAGGTTGGCATGGTGTGGAATAGAATGGGGTGCCAAGTCATGTGTTAACCTCATCTGAGCATCGTTGAAAATTACAAGGTGTTGTCCTTGGATCTTCCCTGCAAAACCGATCCTGTACCGTCACAAATAGTCCTTTGCATTTCCTCAGTGCAACATTAATTCATCTACCTCTTTTATAATAATTTTTAATAGATTTTTATGTTAGTCAATCATAAATTATTGCATTGCCTCAGTGCAACATTAATTCATCGACCTCTTTTATAATAATTTTTAATAGATTTTTATGTTAGTCAATCATAAATTATTCATAACATAATTTTGTACATCAATACCCCATGTATACCAGTAGTTTGTACAATCATTAGAGTTGCTTTATAAAAGAAACTTTCTTGTATCTAATAGATGGATATAATATTCTTTAATTGAGTGATAAACATCTAGACTTTTTCATGACATGTAATGTACGGTTTATTTTGTTTCCAGGACTACATCAACAGCTGAGAGAATATTTTCCGTTATGAATGTTAACTTTGAAAAGTTAAAATAGGCTAAAAATTTTGACACATTTGATATCATAGAACACTATAACCAAAGAGACACATTCATTGTTTCATTTTCAAGAGTGCTTTTGCATGGCTCTGATGAGAAGTCAGTTATCTTTAGGCGAGTCCATTTCTTCAATGATGACTGATTTAAAGATTTCTGACAAAGACTGCTAAGTGAAAGGTCTTTTATATGCAAAATCATACATGGCAATCCATTGGAAATTGCCGCCAGCACCAATGATAAACTCTTTGCAAATGCTTGGCCAGTTTCAACTTGTTAGAAGAGCTTTAGCTATCATGGCACTACAAGGTTAGAAAACCACTTGGCTTTCATTTGGTGCACCACAAGAGGTGCATTTACATTGCACTTCACATACATTCAAGGCACAACTTGTTTATAGAGGCCACATATTCACCTCAGACAGACAACTATCCACACCTTATTCTAGAAACCATCTTAGAGTCAGCACTCTGACTACCTACCCAATTGTTCGACCTGATGATAAACTCAGAGCCAGAATTTGCAGTTAAGACAGCAATCCAAGGCACCTATTGTGTACGTGACTTGCCACTAAATTTAAGGAATAGACTTGTTCAGATTGCATGACAAACTCCTACTCGGAACCTAAATTTAAATTGCAAAACATTGTTATTTAAACACAATCATAGGCTTCAATATATTACCGCCATTAGAATGAATTTGTTTTTTTTTATAAAGGAATTGGTGCTAATTTTAACACCAGTTTAATTAATTCGTTGGAAACAAGCCAAGTGTCCTCACAGTTCGTAGCATTTTTAATAGGTATTTCTTGAAATCAAATAAACTGATCTGGAATATTCATCTGATATGCGTGCAGTGAAATTTCAAGCAAAAGTATTCTTGTGTAGGAAACCAGAAAATCTCTCAGATCACTCATTAGCCTTGTTTTCTAAAACTCTGTTACACCCTCATTCTGCACGTTTCCTTTCCTTCCAATGTAGATTTTCTGAAATATTCACAAAAACAACAATTATGCTTAACTTTTGGACATGAATGTATATATGTAATTCAGTTCTACTTTGAAACTGAACTGAAACTTGCCATGTCCGTCATCTGAAAAATTTTAATTTTTTGTGCAACAACTTAATTTAAATCATAAAAATCAGATTTAAATAAAATAAGTACAATTTTTTTTAAATCATGTTTTTTTTTTCATATCTTGCTTCAAGATTTCACGGTTTAGCTTAAAAATAGATCTAATCTGCTTTTTAAATGTTGCATTAAAATTATTTAAATTTTAAAAAGAAATTACTAAGAGGGCAGTTAAATACTTCAACTTTTCATTTAACATGTATTGACTGCTTTTTTATTCCAATGTTCTAGTCAAAATTCTATTAGATAAAGTGAATATTGTATTGATTACAAGCAATAATTCTTTTTCAGATAATGTTCATAAAATATCTCAAGCTGAAACTTTCCGCTTTGAGTATAAATTATTGAAAAATACCAATGCTGAGTATAATTGATGAGTTTTGGCACCCGATATCAATTAGGCGAGTAAAGGAATTTTAAGTGTATAAAGTGAAATATTTAAAAGTTAATATTTTGTCCTCGCAAAGAAATTAAAGTTTCGTTTTCCTAATTTGGCTGTGTATATTGACGATTACTAGTGGATTTAAATAAGGTATAGTGTGTAAGGACACTGACATTAATATGAGTAGATATCAGAAATTTAAGTACAAATACCATGCACTGCCTGCTAGTTTTAAATAGTAAAATAGTTTTAATACATTAATATTCGCTAAAAAGTACAAGAACCTCAATTACATTTTTGCAGCGCTCTCGTCTCCTCATATTCATGGACCTATGTATTGCATCAATACCCCAACAGTGATACAAAAGTGAATTTATAGAAACAAGGTTTGGATATTTTTGAATGCTATTTTACGTAATTTAATATGCTATTTTGACAATTTACACAACTCTTGAACTTGAGGCCCCTTGCAGTCTACAACAATGAAATTGTTCTAGTGAGGAAGTAACTTTAAATTAACAAAATGATGAACATCCTTCTGAGATGAGCAGACAAAAGGTGCTTGCCCCAGTCCTGATAGAAATCAGTCTGGATGGTCAGAAGGTCCAATGTGAAATAAATGAGCCTGTAGATAGCCATGCGTAGTTAGAACCCTAAAACATGCAAACCCTACAAGTAAATCACTGAATACTTCTGTTGGAAAGACTGGCTCAAACTTTTCAGTGTCGTGTTTGTATATGGATGTCCTCATTTCTGATGCCTTTTTGAGAAATTGCTATATATTTTGTAAATGAGTTATGAATGAGAAAGACTTTAAAAAAGGAACCTTTGCTAGTTTATGAGCTTGCACATTCCAATAAATATCACTGACTGGGGATTTATTAAAAAGTATAGAGTGTCGTGATAGAAATCAGTCTGGATGGTCAGAAGGTCCAATGTGAAATAAATGAGCCTGTAGATAGCCATGCATAGTTAGAACCCTAAAACATGCAAACTCTACAAGTAAATCACTGAATACTGCTGTTGGAAAGGCTGGGTAAAACAGATGCATTTTTGAGGAATTGCTATATATTTTGTAAATGAGTTATGAATGAGGAAGACTTAATTCCGGTCTTCCTCTTATTGTCCTGGCAATTAATTTTACTGCTCATATATCACCATCAAAATAAAAATATCTTTGCAGAAAGTGATAATGGAATTATATCTGGTTTCTATTTTAATTTTTCCAGCTCTGATGTCTCAAATTCTTGTGTAAAAATTATAAAAGAAGCAAAATAATACAAAACAATCTCAACAAACATCATGCTTTAGTTATTTATTTGTTCAGAAGTTACATGTATTTACAATGAAAAACGTTAACAGCAACATCAAAAGAGAATGACTATTACATAAAATGAAAAAAGTTATTTCATAATAAATGAATACAAAAAATAATTTTTAAAACTTGAAGTTTCGACACATATAGAAATAATCAGATTACACAAAGATTTTAATCAAGTTATAAAATGTAATAGCATAAAATAAAAAATTAATTCAAATTTATATAAATTAAAAATGTAAGTTTCCATTTATTTAGTTACATATATAACTCTGTTTCATATAAAATCTTTGGCAAACTTCCGTTTGTTACTTTACATATATATTCAACAGTTCATTTACAATTAACATAACTAGAAGTGATCTACTAAAACTGAAACATAATCATTTTCGACTCTGCTTGATGTCATGCCATCCCTGCTTTCTAAATTCTGCCATTCAGCAGGCTCACCTGAAAGAGAAAAATGCAGTTTAACATTTTCAGCTAGAGTGAATTTTAAATGATTTCAACCACAAACTTGTCCTAAAAACCCAAAATGAATCTGGTAACATCCTTATGCAAATTCAAACACGTATAAGCTCTTCTGTTTTCTGACAGTTCTTTGCGAAACTATATAAAGTCACATGTGTGCATGCTCTTCCTCTTCATTTAAATTGTTAGTTCAATATCTTGGTAAGTCCAAGTGCCTGAACAGACATCTGTAAAAATGTTTTTATTGTTGATTGTTATGTTTGAATACATTATCCCTTGTTAATCTGATGTGCTTTAGGGGCAGTTGAGAACATGCATGAAAAACATGCGAGTAATTGATTGCTACTAGCCAGTAGTTGAGTTGGTACTTCTGAAAAGCACAAGGCCATAAATAAATACAACAATCCTACTGTTGCAATAGGATGGCTAAAACTACAAGGAATATATTCTAGCCTCTGGCAAGTTTGAATATGAGCAATATGGATTTGAATGAGGGCAATTTCCACATAAGCAGTTGAATAAAACGTAAGCACCCAAATACTTTCTTGCACTTTCAGCATGGTTTCTAACCCTAATGGTGGCTTCACACCAACAGTGACAAAGACAAAAAATATGTATCTTCGTTAATACACATGCATATTGCAAACAAATTTTGTTTCTCCCGGTTTGTCTTGGAAGAAGTTCAACTTTTGTTTCTTGTCGCCATGCCGACAGCCAATCAGATTCCCGAGCACCTTGCCTAGTCCGATTTCAGTTCATGTTTTTAACCCACTACTCTTTCATCATCAGCCAGGAGCTTTAAAAGCAATCGTCTTCGCTGTTAAAGGAGTTTTATTAAAATCGATCTGTCAGCCATCTTGCACAGAATCAGAAATAAAAGTTTTGCTTTCGAAAAAGAAGATAATGCATATGCGCAATTAAATTGGTGTTGCTAGCAGTGTGAAGGCTTTTTTAACAGCAATAGAGACAGGCGGCGAAATGTCGCTTGTCTCTTGTCGTTGGTGAAATGAATAATCACCCGAAACATTAAGTGAATTTATGGCAGCCCTTTTCCTTATTAAGATTACTGCCTTTCTATAAATGAACTTCCCCATAGTCATATCCTTCTCATCATAGCCCTAATACAATGCTTATTACACATTAAACTACACTCCATCTCACTAAAAGACTGACTGTAGACACTGGTGTGCAAAACTTTTTTCAGATGCTACTTTGCAATGAAGTGATCTGGATATGCAAAAATAGTGCAGATGTGTAATGTGGAAATTTATTCAAATATTTTTGAATCAGGGCAGACTTAGGTAAACAAAATAAATACTGATAAGAGCAGTAACAGAAGAGAAACTTAGTTGACAACAGTAGTTATCAAAGCTTCAAAAATCCACTAATGATATGAAAAATACAAATCGATTGTGCAATTTTCGATCAAAACATGCAATCAGTATTGTAAATTTGCCAAATTACTGGTCTAAGGTTGCATGCTCATTGATCATGGTTTTTGAATGCAGGTGAAATGAAATGTAGTGCATATATAAAAAAATTAAAGTGTTGAAAGTTTTCGGGCCTTTAAAATGAAATGAAAATCCAGGCCTATTTTAAGGCCCGTAGAAGCCCTGTTTAATTTTAATCTCTGGAGAATCGCAATTACTAATTTAATGTTCAGTATTTCGTATAATAAAAAGTAAGCATATATTTAAAAAAGCCATTCATACCATTTGGAGTATCACTTGATTTCAGGGCAAAAGACCAGCTGTCTGGAGATATGGAGGCACAATGAGGGAGTCTTAATTCGATTGGAACATTAAACTTCAGACCATGTGGACCGCACATTACAAGAGGACTTAATAGAGTTTCACCTGTAAGACAAATTATAATTTTTTTCTAGAAAACAGCACTTTTTACCACCAAGGTAACTTCCTATTTCCATGTTATTATTTTACAATGCTCTACAAGGGTCATTTGACAAGTAGGGTAAAAAAGCAAGCATGTTAAGCATCCTTTCTTAGAAAAAATTGATTTTGTTTTTTACTATTCAACTAGTTACCACCGTCCCAGCCTAAGCCATTCGGTGTATTGCCATGTAATTTGAATCACGGTCAGATGACGAGGCAACACCTGAACTGGCATCCCACTCTCCAAACTTCCACACCATGTCAACAGAAGGACATTTGAGACAGTGGCAGATTTAACGTTCACCAACCACCTCTACATAGTGTCTTGAGGGCTACAATTCTAATTTTATTATCCCATCAGAAAAGTACCTAGCTCAAACGCTGCAACATACGGATTGATGACAGCGATGGCATCCTTATTCAACAACAATTTTTTCCCACTGAGAAACTTTTAATTTTGGAATCAGGTTGAAGTCACACTTTAAATAAAAATATTTTATCACTGCACAGAAGTATTTTCCCCATTTTTGTGGCAGCTACTATAGTGCTTACTTCAAACCTAAGACACATGCCAGCCATGGTATCACCAAATTGTGTCGCAAACTCATAGAAACTTATCATCAAACAACCCTCTAACTTCATGTGAAGTACTTCATTAATCCGAACATGCTAAACACGATGCCAAAATCAAATTTGCATTTTTGGCCCCCTTAACTACAATTGTTATTTTTATGAACCAGAATGTATTTAATCTCAGTTAAATCATACTTAAACTCCCTGCAATTGCTTTGCTTTTCAATACATAATTCAATTTCCTAAAGGTGTGAAAGCTTCAAATGTTTTTCTTTCAAGCGATTTTGCTGGTTTTAATGAGGTATTATAAGCAACATGACAATTTAATTACAAAAACATGATTAATGTTAAAACTATTTACAGAGAGAATTTCTTATGAATCTTTTCAGTAGTTTTTTTAAACGTCTTAGTTGAGAAAAGTAATTTTTCAAATTAACATGAATTAATTTATGTATACTTATGGTGAGAGTATGGAAAAATTCAAACGTGTAAAGCATAAGAAAATTCAAAAATTTGCAAAAGCATCCTTTACGTCACAATTATTGTATTACCGATTCACAATTTGTTGTAATTTTCAAGATTTTTCACTCAAGTTAAATTTTTTTTTGGAAGTTTTACTAAATTATTTTCTTGGATTTTCAAATATTATGAATTTTTGTTTAAAGGGCGTGTTTTCCATATTTATGTACTCAAATCCTAATACATCATTCACAAAATATTAATGAATTCAGAGATCAAGGTTTGTACCTTTATCTTTATCAAGTGGTGGTAACATGTTGGCATCTTGGCAAACTTTGAAATATATTTCATGCTGTTCTCCTTCAGATATAGCTCCAGGAGGAATTATGACTTGCACTCCCGTCTCTTTGGAGACAAGAGTGCCACCTTCAAAACCAAACAATCCTTGAGCTGATGCTATGACACTATGTGCATCACTCTTGTCATCAAGAACATATCTTCTGGAATGAAAATAATTTGTCAAAATGTGAACCAATAAAGTTTGTTTTGAAAACACAAGATGCAACTTAGTGAGGGAAAAATCAGTTTAAAATAAAAATCATTAGGTAAAAGAATAAAAAACATAGATTACTCCGTACCCTCTGATTAATTATTTTAATTTTACAACAGAATGTTGTAGTTTTGATTCCTAAATGTATTACTTCGCCTCAGCCCCACCTTGCTTGTGTATGCAGCCTGTCATTGAGTCAATCCTCAAACTTACTCAAGAAAGCAATGAGACAGTTCTTTGACTGTATGTGTTCGACATTGCTTAGTGCAAATAAATGAAATCTTTTAATATATGTATATTTAATGCTTTTCCAATGAACCAATGAATTTGGGGCTAAACTAAATAAATTTAGTTAGGCCCCAAATTTTGGATTATTATTTTATCACAAGACATTAGCACAAAATAAAGGTAGTTGTGTGATGAAATCCATAATCGATTTAATTGAATCTCCATTTTTCTAGATATGCTGACATAAACATGACATTTACAAACCTCAATTTAACGATTTTATCAGTTCTAACAAATATATATAAGTATATCTCCCCCCCCCCCCGAAATTTAACAAAGAAAAATTAGGAATGGTTTATGTTGTATCTAACTTTAAGGTAGGTAATCAGTTTAATATTCATGTTTTTCTTTTTATTTCCATGCCTTTGTTTTTATTAATCATTTCCCCAATTGAAGATTTCTGCAAAACATCGAATAAAATCAAATCCGTTTTTGATTTAAAAATTGTATGTTGAAGTATACTGCATTTGGTTTTCTGAATAAAATTTTTTGTTGGTAGCACACAAACCTTTTTTAAACTATTATTCCATATTCTCAATACGCAAATCCACAATAATTTGCAATTGATTACTGTACATTCTAAGACTATAATTCAAATACAATAGAATATTAATTGTACAAAGAACTGCGTTAGCCAAATTTGAAACAAGTTTTTTAAAGCCTGATAAAAACAAAAGCTTAAAGCACGCGTGTACACACAGTCTAAAGAGGCAAGAAAGTGTTGTAAAACACATTGGTTTTCAGGGTTTAAGATGTACTGGGTATATTTGGCCAAGCTGCGAAAAACACGACCGAAAACACAATGAGGTAGGAAGAAAATACATAAGGATAGGTGAAGGTAAAAATGAAAGGGAGGAAAGATCACTCTGGGATGTAATGCTAGTACACACCTAATAAGATGTGCTCCCGAGGGCACATCTTAAGTACTATAAGATGTACTGGGTATATTTGGCCAAGCTGCGAAAAACACGACCGAAAACACAATGAGGTAGGAAGAAAATACATAAGGATAGGTGAAGGTAAAAATGAAAGGGAGGAAAGATCACTCTGGGATGTAATGCTAGTACACACCTAATAAGATGTGCTCCCGAGGGCACGCTGTGAAACAGAAGACCATAACCACTTTCCAAGTGAGTTTAAAAGGTATACAACTCAGCCATTCAAATTTATTGTACAACATCCCAATAAATACAAACTGATATCAATCTGGGTAGATTATTCTTAATCCTAGCTTTATGAATCTTTCAATAGCAGTTACTATATCTGTATTGACCATCCCTTGGGAACACATCTTTAGATATGTACTGGCTTCACGAACCCTAGCGATCTATTCTTCTGGTAAACATGGGGATCAAGACCCCATAATGCCTAAGCAATATTTGTCTTCGTCCTTTATTTACACAATTACTTGACATTTTGGTCTTGTTGTTGGCACAGCTTTGCCAGATATGGCCTTTTTGCGCTATAAAACCCCAAACCGACCACACCGTGAGTTTCTGGTTATCCAAGGTGGCCTTGGTCAACATTACCAAAGGAAGGCTCTAATGTACATTCAAAGCAATTACCTGTGACCGAGTGGATTAGAATCCGGGTTTAGAGCATCCGACTTCCGATACAACTCGAAAGCACTTCCACGATTTTCCCTCGAAGACAAATCCAGTCCAATCGGGGTCGGCATCTGTGGAGGAGGCGAGATCGATGGAGAACAAACGCCGTTCTTCTGGCAATCTCTAAATGACACATTGCTGTACGCTCTATTATTCGAATAAGAGAAAACATTGTCTTGACTATACGAATGGCCCATTCCAGGCCTTTCTATGGAGTTGGTTGAAATGTCCCTATGGTTTTCTTGGTACTCTTTGTAATAGGCCGGATCCTTTCTTTTGGGTGGAGGAGGAGGTTTGGATGGAGACGTTGGATATGACCTGGAATGGTATGGGATGTTGGATTGGCCATTTTCCTGAGGGAAACCAGATTTTAAAGTAGATTCTGAGGTTCTGCTGCAGTTTTCTGGAGTGTTTTGCCACTGTTTGCTTTTTAGTTGGGTCGGTTTCGGTGGTGGAACTGGTCGTCCATCTGATAGTCTGAAAACGAAATTAACAATTATTTTAAAGCATGAATACAAGAACATAAAACAGTAATTTTCAACCCCTTTCATCTCATAGCACACATAAATTACTGTGACACCCAAATATCATATTTCTTGCCAACCTGCTATTTCGAAGTGATAACGCTAAATAAGGGAATTTTTAACGTGGAAAGAGTATAGGAAATTATTTTGGACCAATGAAAAATGACGTTACATGCAGGAAATCGTTAAATCAGGGTTTCACTGCAATTAACAAAGTAAAGGTACCATTTCAAAGTTGTCAACGAAAATATCTTGTATACATCTGAAATCATACCTTGTTTTAGGAGACTTGACTGGTGGCGGCGGTGGAGGAGGTTTTATATCATGCCTGTAATGATAACAATATAAACATCAAACTACAAAAGAACTGGACACAATTGTTTGCAAAGTCAGATTAATAAAGTAAAACAAACATACCGATTTTTAACATGATTAAACTTAACACGGTCTAATGTCATGGACTGATATGGCATGGATGAATTGGAGATTGCTCTTGGCAGTGACGACTGGTTTCTTTCATGACTTGGGGTAAGAGACGAAGCAGATTTATAATGGGCATTAACAGAAGGCTCCTCTGGAAATGATTCATCTCCAAAAACCTAAGTAATAATTTATAAAATTTATAACTACAAAGTAAAATTTATTAAAACAATTCTCGTTATAAAACAGAAATGTTAATATGATTTAAATTTATTCGTTTCATGTTGTAAATAATACATAAAATCAGATATACATGATTCTGTTCCGATAGTATGTATTTTTAACCAAGAAAGGAGTAAAATAATTTATTAAAAAAAGAGAACAATTTGTTCTAGATCTCTGCATAGATTATCCAATGTTTACAAAAATGTGGTTCAGAAATAAATTTGATTGCTCGTAATAAATAGTTACATTTATATCTGTGTATCAAGTTAAATGCTCTGCAACTAAAAGCAATGTTTGTTCTTGTAGTACAACACTAAAATAATTATAGCTTTATTTTGTATCTTATAGAATGTATTCTTTTTTTTCTTGTCACTTTAAATCAGATATTTTAAATAAGAACTGTAGA
Source organism: Metellina segmentata (assembly GCA_947359465.1). NCBI lineage: Eukaryota > Metazoa > Arthropoda > Arachnida > Araneae > Tetragnathidae > Metellina > Metellina segmentata. The sequence goes on from OX375883.1 coordinate 65,562,729, forward strand.
AATTATTACCATAAAACTTAATAAATATTATTTTTAATAAGCTAGATAGTTTATCCACTTTTTGTATTATATAACCATAGCTTATGTATTAAACAAAGTAAATACTGTTAATAAAACAAAGTTCTGAATACAAATGGAATGCTGTTTACAAAGCACAGCATTAAATTTGGCTGAAACTTGACAAGTGGTAAGCAAATACTAGAGAATGCAAATTGTACCTAAACTGTAGAGTCAAATATCTAAGAAAACCTCTTTCTTTTCAATGAAAATTTGTAAATATTAAGTGAATCCATTGGCATTGCTGCTAACTTGTGGAACAAATACAAGAAAGTATGCTAAAAACATTACACAAAACCCATCATAACTAAACTAATTTTAAACTCAAGATCACAGTACCATCACTAATAATTGAGCCGTTATTTTTGAAAGTGGTTATAAGTCCATTTTTTCATACATTGAGATATTTAACAGGGTTCATACAAATTTTCACAAATCAAAATCAAGGAGTTTTCAAGGAGTGATTTTTAAAATTTCAAGGAGTACGTTTTTACATAACTTTACCGATTACACCAATAAATCATGCTTTGCAACAAATTTAAAAGTAGAGACTAGTTTAAAAAATATTTAAAATACCTTACTTAAAATTTAAGTATAATTAACCTCTAACACACTTTTAATTGTTAGAGGTTAATTATAACATCTTACCATAAAACCTCATTAAGTGCATTGATAAAAAAATAAACTCAATAATTTTCATACATAGTTTAATTAAAAAAAAGGTTACACATTTTTTAGATCTGCTTTTTTTGCAGTTATTTGTACAGCAATTTCATCTAGTGTAATGTTTCTTTCTTTAATGGTTTTTCTGTGGCTGTTTGACTTAACAAAAAAAAGAAATGTCTCTTTTTGCCTCTCCTTTCTGAGCAAGCTCATCTGCTTCTTTTTCATTATCCACAATATCTTTCTGGAGACAACATCTTTTTTGTTCCAAATAATCTATTTCTTCCTCAATCAATTTCCTTTCGACTCCTACACCCCTTTGTTTTGGTTACGTTTTTGTGTTTCCAAAAAATCTTGATATTTGCCCCTTGCTGCGGAAGCAGATAGCCTTAGTTCCTTTGTTATGTTAACATTCTTAGCACTGCCATGGATTTTTAAAAAATCGTGAATTTTTCTTTGAGCAATATGATTCATCCTTTAAATTTTCCACTTCAATAGATTTATTGACTGAAAACCCTCTTTCTACAGATGCCTGGTCATGTGACAGTATCAGGAGCATCTTAAAGAAGTCCAACAGGTCTCCATACTTTTCCTCCTTTAAAAAGGAATAATAGAATTCATCAAGACACATTATTTTGGGATTAAAATTCTTGAATTCCACCGAGAGGTTCTTTTTTATATATTCTAAAAAGTCAAGATATAATAGAAGAATACCCCCCCCCTTTTCATCAGAAATTTGTTTCTTTTGGGAAAAATATGTCAGAACACTTTTTATTTTATTTTGTAACTTCTCTTTTGATTTTATCATATAATTAGGAATAATGCATGATACATTTCTTACAAGTGAGTAGGTAATTGGGCTCTTTTCCATTAAATGTTGTATTAAATTAATGACTAGATTTTTACAATCATTTTTCAACAGAAGAGCATTTCCTTCTGTTATCTTTTTCTTAAAAATTTTTTCCTTTAACATCTTATCAGCAGTGAAACTTAAACTTATTTTATGTTTAGATTCATGAAGAGATGAATCATCAAAATCAAATTCACTCAACTTCTTCACTGATGAAATTTCTTCAATGCTTGAAGGTTTAATTACTTTGAAAAGTTTCAGTAAATTGCAAACAACTTTCAAAATATCCTGGCCCAAAAAGGGAAGCATAGGTTTATCTGTCTGGTAAAGTTCCAGAAAAGGTGCAATTAATTTTGCAACAGAGAGGAATACATTGAATTTGATTTCAATAGATGGATCTTTTACAGCCTCCAAAATCACTGAAAACGATTTGCACGTAGCTTTTGGAAAGACCCCCTTTTCAATTTCAGTGAAATATTTAATTACATCATTCCATATCTCCAAAACTCTTTCAGTAGCTGGGCACTTTTCCAGCCACCTGTGGTTGCAAAACTTTATATGAAATTTTTTTGTATCAGATACTTTCATATAATCATCTCTTCTAGCTGGAGAATCTTTGAAATACCAATACAATGCATTTAAAATTTCTGTTATATTCCACTGATTGGAAGAAACTTCTTTATTTAATGAATTATTAATTATATGCTGCCTACAGTTACACACTGCACATTGAATTCTTTCCCTAAACTTTCTTGTAATTTTTCATAAAATTTCCAATTGACAGCAGGGCCATCCATAGATACATGCAGTAACTTTTTCAGATCTATCTTCGATGTAGCCTCGTAAAAAGCTTTCAGCAAATCCTCAGAAGTAGAATGACCCAAAAATATTGAAGTTAAGTACCGAGTCCTTACCCTGTTATCGTCAGGATTCCAATACCGGATGTGTGCATCCATCTGCTTCTTTTGGTTGGTGATGTTAAGCGTTTCATCAAACAGCAATGTGTAATATCTTTTAGGTATTTATTCATTAGACTTTCACAGTAAGGTGCAATGCCAAAATGACATAAATATCTTGCCTTAGATTCCAGTAAGGCATTCGTTGTTTATTCTATTGATTGACTGGCATACGGCGAGGGCCATAACTTTTCGAAGCGATAATAGATTCGCTACGCTAAGGGGCGGAGTGAAGGTCATGATGAATGGGATGATGTTTTGGTATGACCCACTTAGAAAATATAAAAAAAAAACGGAACCACAAAACGGAAGAAACAAATTTTTTTATTTTGAAAACGAAAACGGCTACGGATGGTAAGCATTTTTATCTGGAGATAAATGTTTTCACAAATGTTCAAAAATGAAAATCAAGGAGTTTTAAGGAGTCCAACCCCAAATTCAAGGAGTTTCCATAGTGCTTGAAAATGAAAATCGTTTTCAAGGAGCGTACGAACCCTGTTTAAGGGTTTACGTGTAAATTAATTTTAAAATATTGGCAAATGTTACTCAATTTTGGATGATGTTTTTAACAATATAAACCTGTTAAATTTTACTATGCAATAATATTTGTTAAAATTGTTAAAGAAAATAAACTAATTTCTTTTAAAAAGTGGACTTGTATCACTTTCAAAAATAACAGCTCCATTCTTGAAAATTTGTAAAGATTAAATTAATCCATTAATGTTGCGGCTAACTTGTGGAAAATATACAAGAATGCTAAAAACATTACACAAAACTATCATAACTAAACCACCTTTAAACTCAAGACCACAGTACCATCACCAATAAACAATAATTTTGGATTATAGTATCATGTTGTAGGCCTATCCAAATACCCTTTTGGTAATGAAAATTTGACCTGCCAGTTTGGTGACGAGCTCATGTTCTTGAGTTTAACCCTAAACCATTCTAAAATACTTTCAATAGCATAAGTACTCACAGTTCGACCTTGGATAGTGTTCATGACTTCGTAACTTTCTGTGGTATTAATATAATCATGAGGAACATTCATGTTTACATCAGGTACATTTTGCGCTGTAAAGAAAGTGAACACATCAAAATTAAGTTAAATATATTTAAAGAAATAAGAACTCACTATATTAAATTATGGAATGCTGTTGAACACTAAAGTTACATACCATAATCATAGTTATAGAGAGGCTTATTTGTTCGATCAATTTGTGGAGGCGGTCTAGGTTTCATACTTCGAGGCTCAATTTCATACATATCTATAAAGTAAAGTTTCATACTTCTCAAAAATAGCTCAAAATAGAACTAAAATCTTAAAATACCAACTCAAAATATTGAAAAATTTAAATAAATTAGAATTGTTATATTCTTATTTGTAGCACAATAATTTTAACGGTCAATAGATGGCGCTAGAGTCATCAGACGTATGCACGGGATTTGTAATGACGATTGTATCAGAGAGAGAGAGCGAGAATGTATGTATGAGTATGGACACACTTAACGTACTCTCTCGTGTGGTCCGCTTTGTATTCGTGATGTCATTTAATTAATAAACTTGTTATTTGTTATCAAGCAACGCCTCCTCCTCTCATGCCTTCCCTGATAGCTTTAAGTAGAAGCCAACAGAATATTGCTATTAGACGTTTGTAAGTTTTTCCATGCATGAAGTTAGAATGTGCATAGAAAGTAGTGACTTCATTTTTTAGAACTTAAATTTATTAAGCCAAACTATATACATGGTTCCCACTCTTTGGTGGGAAAAAAAAATCAAGTACTTTTCCAGGCCCATTTGAAGTTTTTCAAGGACTTTCGTAAAAAGGCAGAAATTTCCTCTGTAACCCCCCTCCCCCCTTTTAGTAGACAACTTTTCTGAAGAACCTCTCCTATTTGTAATGTAACCTCTTCATTACCATTCACATACTTAACAATTCCAAACATATTTCTAGTCAAAATTCAAGCATGTTATGGGAAAGAAAAAATTCTTAAAAAGAAGAAGTAAAGTAGTTAAGTTCTTATACTTATGTTCTATGGATCGGAATAAAACCACGCCTTCTAAGCGTGTTTTGAGGCGCGTGCGTTTCAAGCCGATTCATACTTGAGGAAATTCCAGATTAAAATATTTCAAAATAAATTCAAGGACTGTCAAGTACTTTGCACCAAATTCAAGAACTTTCCGGGGCCATTGAAAAAGAAAAAGAAATTCAAGTACTTTTCAAGGCCCATGGGAACCCTGATAAAAAAAACTCAAAGCACCAAGTTCATTTTATAGGGTGGCAACAAATTCCTCAAAAAAAGTTCCCCGATAGTGTCACAAAAATGTCCCTGATTTTACAATTACCTTAAAAAATGTTGTGAACCGTGACTGATTTCGATATTTTCAGTATTCACACATTTTTAAATATTTAGGGTCAGATGGGGTAAAAGAATAATATTCCACAAATATTTTATAATTTTTCTCTTCAGATATTTAAATTCTTACTGTAAGGGTTGGAACCCTTGATGGAATTCTTACAATAGCAATAGAAAAAACTGGAGAAAAAATACAAGTATTTTGATAATGAACTCATTACATCTGACCCTACATTATCATGCTATACATCGAAATCAAATGCAAATACACTTAAAAATTCTACAAAAATGTAGTTGCAAACAAAAAATATTAATTTAATGCACAAAAAGAACATTAGTTACAGAAAGTTCAAATTGCATACAAGTTGTATCGCTGGTCTCACAACGACAAGATGCGGAAAAACGGCTGTTTTGGCTGTGTTCATAAATTACGACAACAGTGTTCCTTATCCAAATTATAATTTCAGCGAATTTAATTAATTTGACTCTCAAAAGTACTCATAATCGTGCATCTCTAAATAGGACAAACAATAATAGTGGCTCTGTTTAAATTGTCAAAATTTCCCTGATATTTTGTGAAATTTGGAAATTTCCCCTGAGATTTCAATGATCTTTCCAGAGTTAAAAAGTTCTCTGAGAATCCCCCGATTTCCAGGTTCTGTTACCACCCTCTTTTAATAGTAACACTGAGTTTATTTTCACTCTAACCCCCTTATATATTGATATGATACAGATCATAATAGCTACCATTTTAATATTATCATTGAATCAAGTGAGTTATAACAATTCCATTCATTTGCTCTTTGTTTATATTGTTCCTTATACAACCCCTTCTTCAATTCCAAAGAGATCAGTGGCAAAGTCTCTAACAAACAAACACCACCATTCATTTGCCAAAAGCAAGACAATATAAACAGCTCCTCACACATGAAAAATATATAAGAAAAATCATCAATACAACTTTCTTGTAGAGAAATATCAAAAAGAAAGTGCCAGTTTAGTTGCTGAGTGGCTCACGCTTTGGCTATTAAGTTCAATAGGTTCTGGGTATAAATTTTGGTAGTAGTTTAGAATCCACTCAAAGCTGTTGGTCCCAGTCTATTCAGCTCTCACGTATCAAATATGACTATAGAACATGAAATAACCAATTTAAGAGATGCACTGTCTAAGAGAAAGCAATGTTTGCAAACGAGTATTGCTTTGCTTTCTATTCTTTTTTATTTAAAAACCTGAGATTTAAATATAATTTTACAGGGTAAAGTATCAAAAAACTATAAAACTTACACCACAAACTTCATTGATCTATCAAACTTAAAAAATAATTCCCAAGTTTTACTTAACTACATTTTCAAACAGCTAATATTGACACAGTACAGCTAACAAAATATAACAGAGTGGCAACAAAATCCTTGAAAAAAAGTTCCCTGATATTTCCATGATTTCCCTGATAGTCTCACAAAAATTTCCCTGATTTAACAATTCCCTTAAGAAATGTTATGATCCTCGATTGGTATCGATATACAGTATCCACACAACACTATTTTTAAGTATTTAGGGTCAAAGGGTGGAAAAAGATCATTCTCCACAAATATTTTATGTTTTTTTCTAGATATTTTAATTGTTATTGTTTGGAACCCTTAATGGAACTCTTAAAACTGCAATTCAAAAAACTGGAGAAAAAATTAAAAATATTTTGATTAAGGAACTTTTTACACCTGAAACTACATTGTCATACTATTCATCGAAACCAAATGCAGATATATATGAAAATAATTCTACAAAAATGTAATTGCAAACAAAAATAATTAATTTAATACGCTAAAAATATCATTTGTGGCAGAAATTTCAAATTGTATCCCGCAAGCCTCAAGGCAACAAAACACTGCAGCCGCGAAAAAAATGGCGGCAGCGGTTTCCGCAGTGTTCAAAATTTACGACACTATGGTTCTTTTTTCGAATTACAATTTCAGCGAATACGATTTATTCGATTCACAAAAGCACTCAAAATCGCGCATCTCAAAATAGGACAAAAAATAATAGTAACAGTTTAAATTGTCAAAATTTCCCTGATTTTTTGTAAAATTTGGAAATTTTCCCTGAGATTTCCCTGATTTTTCCAGAAATAAAAAGTTCCCTGAGAATTCCCTGATTTCCCGGTTTTCCAGGTTCTGTTACCACCCTGTATAAGAAAGATACCACAGTAGAAAGGATACAGAATCAAATACTAAATTAATGAATAATTCAATGGAAAGGAATCAAAAAGTACTTACTTTTTAATTCTCCACTTATTTGATTAGCTATTCGTTCACTAGGAGTTAAAGTTGCATATGGATCAATTCTTGAACGTTGGTGAGGAGAGAATGTGCTACAAGTGTTGGTCTGCAAGGCGTGAGATGGATACTCTTCTTGTTCAGGTGGTAACACTGGAGGAAAAAAATTTGTATCAGATCAGAATGATACTCTGAAAGGGGTTACAAGTACTGATAGTTTGCTTTAAATGAAAGCAATAATATTTCATATGTTAACCAATTGGGCTAGTGGTCAGTGTGTTGACTTCAAAAGGTTTGTGATTCTAATCCGTGGTAAGGCATGGAAGTTTGCCTGTCAGGAGTGAATATGTGACCCTCTATAAAGGGATTAGGCCTAGAACGTGAGAATGTCCGTCAGATGCAGTGTGAACCTCCACCCATGGTACACCTAATGCTGCGGTTCATAATTCCACCCTTTTAATGCCATGTTGACTAAAGCATTTTTAACATGTTCAAATCTATTGGGCACTGGTAAAAAAGGTAAAATAACTGCTTAAGAAACTAATAGGCTGAAATTTGCAAGAATACCAACATGTTTTCTCTGTAGAAACAGTACAAATGCACTGTCAAATTTCAAATATCCGACCAATGTGTTTTGCCTAACATGCATTAAAAACACATTAACAGAAGGAACAATCAGTTTTGATGGAATTGCAAAATAAAACCATTCACTAAAACAAGAACATTTGAGGTTTGACAATTATTTGCCTCATTCAATGTTTACATCCAGGTAATAAATATAAGGCCTTTCCTATAAGGTTATATACGTTAATGTCACCAAGTGTTTTTATGACTGAGTGTGCTTTTCTGTATGTTCAAGATTAATACATCAAGTGAAGATGTTTTCTGATTCTGTTTATGATTTTATTCAGCATCTATGCTGCAAATATTATCTTTCTTTCATAATTATAAGTAATCAAACACTGTACTCAGAATCACTAATCAAGATGGTAATAAGAAACTTTTGAAGATAGCTTTAAAGGTATAAAAATGTGAATTTATAACTCGTTAATGACAGTTGTAATAAGGAAGCATGCAAATTAAAATATTACTGTAAGTTAAACAATAACTTAACTTCAGAGTTAGAACAAAATTTGTAGTGCAAACTTACCTCTAGCTGGAACTGTCATCATATCATTAGCATTTGTCATGACAGAATGAATAGGTATGGCTGTCTCCTATAAATATTTGCCTAATATTAATAACAGCAATTTTGTTTGAAAAAAAAAAAAAAATTTGTAAAACAGGGAACATTTTTATGAAAACTTTGAATACAATTTGCTTATAGATAATTTTGACACATGTAGCTTTCATTACAGCACATTTACCTACTCCAAATAGGTAAAGTGTTGTAGTAAGACCAGTTTAGATGCGTGAAGTTGCTTATTTAATGTCATGTATCTGCATAAGCTTGCATTAAACATGCTCACATTTGATAAGCCAAGCAGCATTTGCACAAACTAATACTATACTCTGAATACAACTATGGTTAAAATGAAGAAAAAGTATGAAGTGAATACAAATTCAACCAGGAACTTAAATTTAGCATAAGAAAGCATAAGGCAGAAATTTAAGTAAAACATACTTATCCTTTAACAGTAGATAATCTCCATAGAAACATGTTAAGATTTTAATAAACAAATACCAATTTGCAAATACCCAACCGATTTGTGAAGCAGTATGCCCAGAAACTTAGATTACAGCAGTGAAAAAACAATGTTAGGAATTTCTCATGTTTTAAACAGCCATAGTTCGATTCCTTAGTTCCACAATTCTTTTTAGCTTTTCAAAACATGATTCAGATTTGTTAAAGTTAAACCTTAAATTCTCTCAATTTCTTTAATTCATAAGATTACCACCTGTTGAAAAAGTGTCACTAATTTCTCATGGTCCAAACAACATGGCCATGATATGACCTTCTTGGCTCTTAACATTTCTTCTTTTTTAGTTTTAAAAAGTTAGTTAAGACTTGCTATACGTCAAATTATTTTTCATCACCTCAATATCTATCTTTATTTACATCATATGCATAATATAGTTATGCTTCCGTTTTCTAAAAGTATACATTTCTGAGAGTAAAGAAGTTTCTTATGGCTTTGAAAATATAACTAAATGCGTAAGTAATTTTGAGTAAATAAAATCATACAGAAAGACATGCTAAGTTGCTAAGTGTAGAAATTTAACTGAGTAAATATTTAAAAAAAGATAATAAAAAAGCATGCATGAAAATCGGATATTTTTTACTTACCCGACGAAAAATGTAGTAAGGGAAGAGAAGCTAATGGAAAAGATAAATAATAGCCAGTTACTTCCCAAATCATAAAAGAAACCAAAACCATGCAAAGAAAAATAGAGAAAAAGTTTTAACTTATCCTGTTTTTAGCTATCTTTAAATACCTCATACCAATAGTGCTTTATAACTTAGAGCAACTATTTCAGCCTAGGAAGAACTGATGTGCATATGAAGCTTTTGCTAAACATGCAACAATAATTTGAGCTAAGCAGAGTTGTTGATATTTTTTAGTTGTATCATGTATTTAAAGTTTGAAAATAAGCATGCAATTCCAACAAGGAAAACTTAGTTATCCTTACTAGTCACATGGGTCCATTTTAATTTCTAAAATGGTTTTAGGTAAAATATATCTATAGCAAATTATAAGGATAAAAAGCTAGGTTGGTAATTTTTTTCTTGTATCCCTTTTACCTGTATATTATTACTTGCAAGCTTTTTAATTTAATTTGTATTTATAGAATGGAGAAATAAGACACAATTGAGGTAATTTTAAGTACTGTTTAGAATAGATAAAAGTCTACTATTGCTCCAAGACCTAAAATTAAGCTTGTAAAATATTAATACATTCACAGTACTTGATGTTAAATATTATAATTATTCAGTATTATTGCTTTTGTATGTATTGTAAAATACTGAGTATGTAATTCTTGAGATAATTGAAATCTAAAAATACCACTCACTGACTGACTCATCACTGTATCTCAAGAACTACAAGTCCTAGGAAGCTGAAATTTTGCAGGGTGATTCTTCTTATACCGTAGGGGTGCACTAAGAAAGGATTTTGAAAAATTCGAATCCTATGAGGCCTAAAATTGACCTAAGACCTAAGCCAAAAGCAATTTGAAATCGCCGTAGAAATAACATTGAGTATAAAACGATTGCTATACGCGTCTCAGATTGCTTTCCCAGTGTTGATCGAAAAACAATTTTCTTAAAACAAATTAAATTATAATGTTCATGTTTGAACTGAATTTTTACTTCATCCCATGATGAAAATAATATTTATAAATATTTGATTGATGAAGAAAGAATATTTAGAACATTTAATTTTATAATTACTTAAATTTTATAATGGAGCTCGAAAAGCCCAAACGATAAACTCATTGATCATAAAAGCGTAAATTTGCTACTCGGTATCTGGCAACCTCAGAATTATTGTTAAATTTTTTAATTTGAATTATAATTCGTTTTTGGGTACTTGAATTGAAAACGAGATGGCTGTGGTCATATTTGGGGATTCCCAAGTATTATAAATATGTGTTCTTTTTGCTTATAAATCATTGTCTTTATCAATATTGTTCGTTTTTTGTCGAATTGTTTTCCTTCAGAATATATTCAGGAAGTCGAAATTCAACATGCTAGAACAGATTTTTTTTTCTTCAGAATTCTGCCTTTTTTAAGGATTGGAATTTTGTTTCTGTTTGCTTCTGTGTTACGGTATATTACCGATTCCAGAAATATTATTTAGAAGTGGGATTTTATTTATTTATTTCCTGCAAAATATCATTAGACATGGGTACTTTCGTGGTGGTATATGTATATTTCCACCAACTTTCTTTAATCTTTAATTGAATACGTAATAGTGTGTAGATAAAAAATTAAAAAAAATATTTTGATTTGTAAATTTAATAAGTGTAATTTATGATTTTAAAATGACATGAAAAATTTCAAAAATAACTTTAAAATTAGATGGGTTACGAAAAGTTAAAACTGGTAGTCATACTTTGTTGTTCAAAATATATTTTAAAATTTTTATATAGCTTTTCATTGAAGGACGATTAAAATAAATTTAATTTAATTTGTTTTTCGTGTTTCATGGGTGTTATTGAAATCTGTACTCAATAGTCAAGTAACTACATCTATCATTCTAAATAGATACGTGTTTTCCATTTAGAAACCAAATTTCTGATCTTAAAAGTTCAATTTAAAACTGTATGTGGGTTGGAGGAAAGGGAATATTTAACAAGACTTAATTGATCTTGGAATAATATCACACTGAGTAATTTTGAAAAATTTAAATTTTATGTCTTAAGAGAAATAAAGTCAAAGTTGCTTACTCTATTTATTGAAGCTGCTCTTACGCAACTTAGATGTATGTGAACCATTCGTTAAAATGATTTTCTTTTTGTAAAAGCGCTGTAAAATCAACCTTCTGTTTGTTAAAAAATTCTTATCGATTGGGTTTAATTTGTCTACTCTGATGACATGTATTTCTAACAAAAGCTGTCATTCCACATGCCACTGAATTGAATTTTTCTGGAAAAAGTGCGTTTGCTTCAAATTAAATTAGTCACGAATGCCATAAATTTTTATCCCTCTTAGACAAATAGAACACGGGTTAATATGTAGCCTATCATATCCGCAAGGTTCTAAAATATAAGTGTTCCAAATGTGCGGATTGGTCAAAAGGTGGATTAGTGTAGAGAACAGACAAACGTCAACTCTGCTTTATATATGTAACAAAAATTCCGTTATTCTACTTGCCCTGGAGTGGAATTTTCAAGAAAGATTGCGTTTGCTTCAAATTAAATTAGTAACGAATGTTGTAACAATTTAACTTACCATCTTCTATTATTGATGATGAAATTCGAAAATATCACATACTAGATGAAAGAATGGCACAAAGAAAACTTATTCATAGGAAAACTAAGTGCAAGACTATCAACCGAAAATTCGCCAGTTTTACTGAAATTGAATGCACGGAAATATTCGTAGTCACTCGAAAACTTAAAATCAACTTCAGCAGAAGTGTGACGAATATGAAATGGATTATATGGTTGTATACAACATATATGCATATTTGCGTCCGAAGCAAATTGTAGAAGCGACGGAGAAGTTAAATTGGTATTAAATTTTCCCCGCACACTTAAATGATGCTAACATTCTTTTATGAAAAATAATTGATGATGAATTTTCAATCAACGTATTATTAATTCAACCCGAGCAAAGCCGGGTATTTCTGCTAGTATATATATATATTAGATCAATGTGTGTATTTATGGCATAATCCTTTAAAGACTAAGTATCTTTATTAGCCATTCATGTGCAAAGTTTAAGTGCTTCAACTGGATTTAATTACTTTACCATCAAACTTAATTTTAAACAGTAAAAAGATCCCATCTAAGGATAGAAACATTTCTTCTAGCAGGAATTATATAATCCAACTTCAAATGATAAATAGCGATTTCATAGCAACTTCATAGTTATATTATAAAGCAAATATTGAGAGCAGATTTACTATAAGTAAAAAGCATGTTAACCTTTCGATTATGGGCGGTACAGCAGTTGTACCAGAATCGCGCCAAGAAAGAATTTAGACAATGACCAGTACATCAGTTGTATCTTGAAAGTTATAAGAATCACTCCAAGAAAGAATTTAGACTACTGCTGTGTTACAGCAGTTGTACCTTGAAAGTTATAATAAGGGTGCCAAGGAAGAATTGCGCTTGTTATATCTATTGCCTTAGTCAAAAGGTTTATATGAATTCACTCTAAATTAAATATTTACTCCTGAATAAACAGATATAAAGCCTAGTGTCTATAAAACAAAAATATGCATTATTTTTTCTGAAACAGCAAATTAACCAACCTGTGCAGCATTTCTCCCTAAACTGCAAGTAGGGTAGTTACTAAACTTTTTTGCATCGGCCAATTCCTCAACTGCTGTAATGCTTGGGTCGCTTGACGATTTCACTAATCTTCTATCAGTTTGTAAATCAAACTCTCCCCTGAAACTCGAGGATCGGTTATCCATAGAAATGTCAAGGTCACTTTCAGGAGATGAGGCATAGCTCAATCTTGATGTCATGGGGAACAAGAAATCATCAGTAATGGCTTCATCAGGCTGTAAAAAAGATGTTTATAAATCAAGTTTACCAGACGGAATTATGTTTAATGCTTTAAGTTTTCAAAGATTGTTGTTAGTTCAATTATTTTACCTTAGCCTCTGATACCCATAGAGGTTGCTTTTGCTGTCTATCAATGGTTTCTTGCAATTTCTTGTACCATGAGTCACCATTGTTTAAGGATATAGAAGCTACATCAAAAAGGTTTTATATAAGCATCACCAAATACATAAACACCAAAATTCAGTTAAGTAATTGACACAACGACCTTCATGTTACGCATCAAGATGTGTGCTCCTTTTTACTAGTCCCTCAGTGAATTTTAGATTTGGGAACAGTAGAAAAAATTCAATCTTTTTAGATAGAATTGGGAATCTGAAGTTTACTAGTTTCAAGTACCCAGTTTTCTGAAATTCAATAAAAACTTTTTGGATGTCTCGAGTGTGGATGAGAATTTCTGTTTCCAATAATATTCTACTATTATATTTAGTACTAGCAGGCCAGCATGGTGTTGCCCATGACAGTCCTTTTTGGTTTTACATAATTTTAGATAAAAAATATAATTTTTTGTATAATTTGTGTCTATATTTCTAATCACGCCAAAATACATGGTAAGTATTCTTCCACACATCTAAGCTTTAAAAATGGTTTTCAGTTTTATGGATTTGATTATGTTCATACAATTTCTATTAATCATTTCTTAAATTCCGATTTTTTAATTTGGTAATGAGGCAAACATGGTTTTGAGTTTTTAAAAGTATATTTCTGAATGAAATTTAAATTTTTTAATAAAAAATATCCATAAGCATAAAGAAAACTCCCAAAGAAGTGTTCCAAAATGCACCCAAATTTCAAAATATGGTCTAAACAACAATAACAATGGAGAAACATTCCATGCATGTAAAAAAATACGAAAAAGAATGGAAACAGCTTAAATGTCCAGTCATTAATGATAAGTGTACTCTATGAGGTAACATGAACAATACTTTTTAATAGTTTGGTGGTTTTTAGCTTAATGGTGCAAAATCCAAAAGCAGACAAGCTATAACTTTTTTAATGATGTTTTTAAACAGAACCTTTTCCCACTATATATTAATATAACTATTCCTTGCATCAGAAGATGCCTGCAAAACAGAGTTGTCTAATATGCATATTTAACATTCCATGAGCTTTTACATCTATGTGCAGTTTTTAAGGTGTCAAAAATGAATATAAATATCGTATTTCAATGTAAGGAAAAGGCAATGTTCAAACAAACCTGTGAATATATGTGACCATAACTTTTCTAGCTTGGTAGAATGCTCATATAATTTTCTCGAACTTTTATATGTTGATTTGGACCACTTTGTTCTCAACTCTTTAATGATATGCTTATTTTCAGCATGCATGAATACAACAATAGGATAAAACTGTGCATAATTCAAACGATCAACAGCACTTGGAGTAATGTCTAAAATAGCATGCTTTCCCTGTAAGAAATTTAATATTGAGGCATTAGAAAAAATATGAGAAATTGATCAACATCAAATGTTTTAAAGTTGCACAGATATCGCTCCTTTTTAGTAGTCGACTTCGTTATGATTATCAAAATAAAAATAATAATGAAGAAAAGTCACTTTAATGTAGCATCAACGTTGATTAAGGAATCTCTAAGTTCTACATAGTTAGTGAAAAAATAATTAACTTAATGGCTTAGAATTTTAAATTAAATTGAAACAATTATTAACATAAAAAGAGTGATTATGCAAGAAATATGCAAATGTATTCACACATACAGTTAAAATACAACAAAAATTGGCAATATAGTTTTCTTAAATTTTAAAGGAAATTTTAAATTATCTGACATTTTTATCTTGAAGACATAGGAATAGCATGAAAATTCAAATTAAATGCATGTAATCGATAAATTTCAAAAGAGAATGGGTTGATAAAATGTGTTAGTTATAACAATCAGCAGTTGATTTCACTTAAACACATTAAAATAGATTAATTGCACTTTGTTGATATATTTCTAAAAATTAATTTTGTTGTTAATCTAAAAATTTTTGAAAACTTCAAGGCAAAACAAATCATGTCTCAAAGTCTACATCAAATTATATAATTGTTTGGCAAACAAAATATGCTTGTAATGTTGTATAAGAAATGTCACGTGAATAAAATGAATAGAAAATTCAAACCATACCTTGTCAATGACATCTCGAATGGCACTTAAGCGAATAATACCAGATTTCAAATTACACTGTTCATCTTCCAAGTGATTGTCAGATTCTGCAAAAAAAAAAAAAAAAAACACAAACTTCAAAATCAGGCTAATATAAAATACACTAGCAATTTTCAACTGGTGTGAACTTAAAGATGGTGAATGATTTATTACATTTCAACTGTTTAGTTTGAACGGTTGAAAAGTATACTCAAAAATAATTTCTAGTTACACCCATATAAATAATTTTTAATATTACTTTTTACTACAAACTATTATAAATTAATTTTTCAAAAAGGTTTTTTAAAAGCCTCTTTAGAGCAAAACGTAATAAGTAATTAATACTGTTTTGTTAAATCAAGTAAAATTATACCTTTTTTGTCGGACTGGTAAAAAATATAAAATTTTTTTGGTGTACAACAAAATTTTAGTAACTATTGTATGCGCTATGAGGTGAAAAAGGTTAAAAATCACTCAAATGTACTTTATACAGTTTGTTAATCTATATTCTGAGATGGAAATAACCACCAATGTCCAAAATACACAGAAACAATACAATATCAGTATGAAAAAAGGGATTTTATCCATATTGCTAGAGATGAGTTTTGATGGGAACATCTATTCTGTGTCGACACAAAAATAGTCTACATCACTGACGACTGTTGGGTTAACAGAGTTAATGCACCACATGAATAGGAATAAGTGGTAGTGAGCAAAGTGTAAAGTAAGTAAAATGTGTAGAGTGCCTACATCATAAAAGTAAATCGTGATAAAGGTATACATTAGATATTCATAACACATGAAGTGTGCACATCTTGTAACAAATGGGAAAACATGTATATTGGCAACAGGGTAATATGAATATTGGCAACTTTGACTACAGAGAATGGATAATGGTGTCTTCAACTTGTCAAGCACTAATTTATTACTGTAGAAAAACAATGTAAATTTGTATACTCCCACAAATAAAGAACTTGGTCTCCATCTAAGAGCAACAAACTTGCGAAACTTATTTTTGAATTTTTCGTCATTGGTACAAAATAATATAAAAATAGTATTTTTTGTATATATATAAAAAAAAAGGAAAAATAATGTATTAGGTATGGAAAGTATTATTTTATTGTGCATTTAACATCTATACTGAATGTATAGAACATAATGAAAGATTTACTGTATTATGTTGCATAAGTTTGAATTTGTGTTTTGGTGTGATATTGCCATATTAGAAGTTTTCAGAATGTTTTTAGTCTTGCAATAAAATATTTCTTCATTTCCAATCCTTAGAAAAACCAAACATTAAAAATATTCTGTCTATCATTTAGGTTGGTATTATCAAATACAGAGAGCTATATATTATAATATAAATACTAAGTACTCAAAATTAAGTGTAGCAATTATACTTTGGTATCCATATAGATTGATACAAAATGTAACTGTTCTTACGTGGTGAGGCATAACACCCAGGATAATCTTTTAGAAGTCTGTCCTTAACGATATCTGTCAATGGTCCAAATAATACCACTGGTCTGATAAATCCAGCTAAAATAATTTCAATTACAATAAATTACTGAAATCATAAAATTATTGATATTATAAGGCAATAATTGTTATAACTAAAGTCAAAATGTTACTGAAATGTCATGTAAAATTATACCAGTTAATGTTTAATTACTACAAACAATAAGTTTTTTAAAAATAGTACTGATGTTAGTAAAAATAGTATGGATACATTATAAAGTCTTAAGTTTTCAGCTCTTGTATAGATGGCACTAGTTAAAAATTTGTAAGTAATTTTTAAGTAGTTATTACTAATTTGTAATATGTATGAAAAATAGTGATTAACTTACGTTGCTTCAAAATGACTCGCTCATAGGGTGGGAATCTTGTTACAGAATCAGCTAATAAAAATGTGAAGAAACATGAAATAAATGTAAAACAAACAGTTTAATATAAAATAATGTAGAAAGCTACTAAATTTTACACTTACTACAAACTAGATATATGAAAGCAAAAATGAAAGAACTCACCAAGTACAACATCTTCCCAGTGGTCCTTGCATAAAGATTTCGAACGACGAGCTCTTCGACGAAAGAAACTTCCTCTACTTTCTCCTTCTCCCTCTTTCTTTGATGAGGTCTGTTGTGTCTGAGCAAGTTCTTTGGCTCTGATAAGAGGGATAAAATGTATTCAGAAAAGAAACTTCGAAAAGTTTAAATTAGACAAGTAATATTGACTTTAACTAGGGAACTAGGTTTAATGGAGAAAAATCTACACTGAAGAGCCAAAACATTATTACCACCTAATCAATAACACGTTGTGCCTCCTTTGGCCTGCAAAACAGCTGCAACTCACCTGGGCATAGATGCCACAAGTTCTTGGTGCATGATTGGATACAGATTGTACCATATGTCTAAGCAGAGGTTACGCAAAGTCGAGATATTTGGACATGGTGGAGTTTAAGCTCTGAGCTGCCGCTCCATGACACCCCAAATGTGCTCTATCGGATTAAGGTTCAGCGAGTTAGGTGGCCAGGACATTAAGTGGAATTAATCAGTATGCTCCTCGAACAACTCCAACACAATCCGAGCCTTGTGACAAGGGGCGCTGTCCTGCTGGAAGATTCCATTTCCAGTTGGGAAGACAGATGCCATATAAGAGTGCAACTGATCCGCAATAATGTTCAGATAGTTTGCAGCATTCATGGTCTGTTCTACCACGACTACGGGTACCAGATTCGCCCGTGAGAACATTACCCCCCAAAAGCATAATACTGCCACCACCAGCCTGTATATGACCTGCTGTACAAGAGGGGAGCAACTGTTCGCCTGTCAGACGGCGTACCTTGACACGACCATCGACGTGATGAATGAAAAATCGGGATTCATATGACCAGGCAACTCTCTTCCACTCATCCATGGTCCAGTCTCGATGTTCCCGGGCCCACTGTAGACGTAGTTGATGATGACGCTTGGTCAACAGAGGCACGCGAGTGGGACGTATGCTGCAGACCCATATCCAACAGTGTCTGCTGAACTGTGTTCCGAAACACTTGTGCTTGGACCTGCATTGTATTGGGCTGTCAGCTGAGCCACTGTCTCTTGGCGATTTTGCTTTACCAAGCAGGACAGTCTCTGGCGTCCTTTTTCTTTGATGATGCGTGGATGACCTTCTTAAGTGGAGGAGCACTCCCCACCCATGTTGTCCTTTACTTAGGATATATCAGATTGTGCTATGCGGCTTAGGGAGGTCCTCGAGTGACAAAAAGGAGAGGAACAGGACCTTGATGCTCCGCTTGAAAAATCCTCTAACCGGTTTATTAGGCTAAGTCAGGACGTGAACATGGCTGACCCAGTGAGTTGGTGGATCTTGGAAATCAAGGCGAATTTTTATCCTTCAGGACGGTTAATGTTTGCTATACCCCGGTGAGTTTGGCTAGTTTCATCCGTAGGTGAATTGGACATTAATCCGCATCTGCCCCCACAAACGAGCTGCAGTGTGGACATCTTTTACAAGATGTTTTGCCTATCTCGGCAGTGGAGCTTGTATACCAAGAAAATCATGTCCCTTAGGGATCCAAATGGATGGTTAATGTCCACTTCACCCCAGTGTTTGGCTACCGAGGGTGAATTGGACAGCAATGCTGCGTACTTATTAAAAACTAAAATGAAAGTATATAAGGAAAGTGTAAATGAAATTTACTTGGAACTATTCGGAATAATTCCTCTTTGCATCTCTTGACCATGTCGTCCTAGTCTATATACAAGCCAGGATCCTGGTTTACCATTATGCAAAGTATCTATAATATGGAAAACTTCCCCTTTGCGAAAACTGAGCTCACCTTTACCATTACTGTCATGACTAAAATGGGTTCTGTAAGAGCAAAAAGAAAGAAAATTACAATATGCATTTACTATTTCATTTAGTGAATTTAGACAATTCAGAGAAATATTTTTAAAAGACACATCACCCAAAGCTCTAAAAACAAAACATGAAACAAATTGTATGCTTTATAGAAAATTGAATTTATTATCTTATTAAAAGTTCAAAGAGATTTGAAGTGAAAACACATTTGAAGTTTTGTTACTTCAAACAAAAACTTGAGCAAAATAGAATACAACTTATAAAAACTTTTGAGGGAGAAGAATTTTAATTGGGGAACTACCTAACAGTTCAAATTATATTTGAGTTAAACTTTTTATTGTTTAAAAAAATAAATTCTGAAGTAATTCAAATGTATTTTAATTCCAATTTTTTATCTATAAATATTTCAAAGGAAGAATTATTGTTTTTACTTTAAAATTCGCATGCATATTTGCAACTTGTAATTTATTTTAAATGGAAAAATAAAAATTTCTCAATTTAGTCTTCATATTAAAATGACCATTTTATTGTGAAAACATTTTTTCTTACTGTGAACTTTATATCTGCAGTGGAGAGATGATTTATTATACATTAAGTATGATATTCTTATAAAACATGACTAAATGTATAAGATAAAACTTAATGTGATCTAACATAAATAAATTACAACATCCAAATTCTTTTTCATGGTTTATAGTTATGAATTTAATGGATCTAAATTAAATTTAATTGAAACTCTGGTAACAAAATGCCTTTCTATGGTGTTTTGATTTAAAGTAAATTACAGCATGCCAAATTTTGAAGTTATATATTATATATAGAATTATCTGATGAATTTTTTAATGTAAAAAAAAAGAGTGTGCATTTTATATTACCTGATATAAAAGGAATCTCCTTTTTGATTATTAATTACTTCTTCATATTCTGAAAAACACATAAGTTTAATTTGATGTAATTACTTTTCTATACGAAAAATTTTGAACAAAAAATAGAAAGATGCATCTGCTTTCATTGTAAGATTATTTGATATAATGGAAACATAATTTTCTAATAAACTTGACACTTGTTTACATAGAATTTTAGAATTACAGTAAAACCAAGTTGTAGTAGTTAAGCTGCTTTAACATGTTTAACTGAATTTTTGTAACTAGTAAAGAATTAGTCAAGAGCAATTAAATAAATAATTTGAAGGTTACTCAGACCGTACAAAAGGTCAATTAACAAATAAATATGGACAAAAAATGGAATAGATTTGGGTGCATTCAAAATCTTTTACCAACAAATATAGGTATAATGGATACCAATATTCTAGCTAAGTAATTCTTCTAACTCATAATCAGAATGCTTATCAATGGTAGATAATTATCAAAGAAATATTCCATGTGAATTCCCAATGTATATACTTATTTTATATATAAATTGTACTACTATTTATACACATTGAATACATGCTTAGAAACATAAAACAATGAGTAGCAAAAATTAAAATGTTAATAACATAACCAGAAAATATTTTTACATATTTCCCCCTTTACATATTTACTGAGCATAAACAAAATACATAAAAAAATATACGCAAAACATATTCATTCTGTTACCAACTGGAAAAAAATGTTTGATAAAATAAATAATTTATTAAAATCACTTACGTTATTGCAGCTTTAAAAATATAACTAAAGCTACAAAAATGTAACTAAACAAATCGAGAAATCAAATAATTAGAAATTCACTTACCATCCTTTCGATACTGAACAATAAGATTCACCTGTTCTTGTATCCCAACTAAAAGGGCAACAGCTTCTTCTTTAGTAAAACCTCTCATGTCTATATCATTCACCTTTTAATACATTGAATAATATTAAATTGTTGAAAAAAATTTAACTTTTACGAGTAAGGTGTAGAACTAAGCTAAATTTTAGTACATACTTTCAGTATTTTATCACCCGATTGTAAACCTTGTAGGAAAGCAGCAGTCCCATGTTGAACACCAGTGACAAAAATTCCAACTTCATTTCCGCCAGTTAGTCGAATACCAACTGTGCCTTCTTTGTGAAATGAAATAAATCTTGGATCTGGCCTGAAAATGGTTTCAAAATTGTATGCCACATAAAATAAAGTAATAAGCAATTAAGTTTAATTTAAAAGAAATAAGCATGCTCATTTTTAGATCCTTTCAGATAGTCGTGACTCCATCCATCTAAGTTCTTGGAGGACTGGAGTGGATACTTAAACAAACTTAAGGTATACTCCATTTAAATATGTATTTTGATAAAATTGATTTCACCTCACATATAATAAATTTGGAAAAAATTTGTCAAGACTACACCTGAGCAGTTTTGGACATCTTAACTGCAAATCTATTAAGAGGTATTTGCCATAAAGAGCCAAAATAATAAATAAAATTGAAAATGAATTCGATGCTCACAATTGAATTGACACTGAATTCGATATTCATTATTTTGATTTACAGTAAATGACATCAAAGAATTGTTAATGAAGAAGATTACAAATACAGTATTTTTTAGTTTATAGACTATTTGATACCTTTAATAGATAGCATTGGGCCATAGTTTGTTAGATGAAATAATAAAATAGAAACTAAATTAGATTCTCATAATTGAATTGACACTGAATTCGATGTTGAATATTTTGATTTACAGTAAATGACACCAAAGAATTGTTGATGAAGAAGGTTACAGACGCAATATTTATTAGTTTCTAGACTATTTTTAATAGGTAGTACTGTGACATAGATTTTCCAAGGGCTATATTCGCTAAGCAAACACAGCATGATAATAAGCGGGGGGGGGCATTCTTGTTATCAGGTACAGTTACCACATTTGAAGTGTGGTTAAAAAAAAAAGCTTTTCAACAACTTAACCCGGCGGGACGCGTGGGGGTCATTTTATGACCCCAAGCCCTTGCTCAACCCCGATTCCTAGAAAACTAGCCACGTGTTCATTCCTTTCTTATCAGTAGCTGAGTTTGTCACCCTCATCTGCCTTTTGTGAGTAGTTAATGGGTTTTTCAGGAATATTTCGTCCCCCAACCCAAGTTTGGTGAGTTACTGGGGTCATGGAATGACCCCGCACGTCTTTATGTTTGCTCTACAGATCAGTTACTTCGCGTGGCTGATGCGGACAGTTCGTCAACATTTGCAGCATTACAATGGCTAATAAACGTTTTTTGTTTCTTCTCCGTTGCATAAGATTTGACAACATAAATGACAGGACGCAGAGGCAGTTATTTGATAAATTTGCTGCTATAAGGGACTTTAGTTAGTTTTTTGTAATGAACTGTCTTAAACATTATACACTGGGTGAATATGTTACTATTGACGAAAAATTAGAACCTTTTCGTGGTCGTTGTGGTTTTTGCCAACATATGCCATAGAAACACACAAAATACAACATCAAAATATTTGCTACGGACATTTACGCAAGTAATATGGAAGTGTACGTTGGATGTCAAATCAGAGGGACCCTATAAAGTCTCGAACTCAGCAGGCGATATAGTAAAAAGGTTTATGAAACCTTTGTACAAATCTGGTCGAAACCTCACCGTTGACAAATGGTACACCAATTATGACCTTGCAAAAGATCTACTTTCAGAAAAATTTACACTTGTCGGAACAATGCGGGAAGATAAGAGGCAAATCCCTGCTGAATGTAAAATATGTAAAGGAAGAGAAACTCATTCATCTCTCTTTGGATTCCAGCAAGACGCAACATTAGTTTCAAATCATTAGTCTCAAAGGGAAGAATTAAGGATATAAAAAGTACTGGAACTTGCAATTTGTGTAGAAATTTTTTTTTTTCAAGGAACACATAATTTCCATATGCAATATATATTCCATATGTAATATAACTGAAAATTGGCATGTATATACATCTATTATTTTAAATTAAATAGCATTAAAATTCGTGTTTGCATGGACGTGATATAGAGTGTACCAAATGCGTAAGAAGAAAATGTTATAAAATTTTATCTATTATTTCTCATTGTAAAAAGTAATGGAGAAAATGTGTTTGTTTTTTAAGCAAAACATTCTTTATGTCTTAAAGTCAAAAGCATTATGGTTCCGGCAAAAAAAAATGTTTTTAACAGCGTAGGGATGCATTTCTCTTTTGGGTCATTTTATGACCCTCGTGCGTCCTAACGTTCCCTCATGTGGCGCACGTCCTGCCGGGTTAATAAGGTAGAAAATAAACCCTGTGTAATGAAATAAAGCTTCTGAAAAAACCATCTGTTCCTACAATTTTTGAAACAAATTATTATTTTGTATAATTTGACATAATATACTCACGGAGTAGTGGACCTTCGAAAACCATGGTCATAGCTGTCAACTCTACCATCTGTAAAAATATAAAGCAGATTTCACATACATCACAATTTAAAATTGTTGGTGTAAATCTTTTTCAATATAGGTTAAGAAAAATTGGAAAAAGTAGTTTTCACAGATAAAATACTGATTTCTAGATTTAAAACAGTCAAGAAAATTATTATTATATCATTCAATTGTTTCATAATAAAAAAAACACAAGAAAATGGGCTAAAAAGAGGGTTTTATACCTTGAGGCAAAGGAGGTCGCGGAGGTATATACAAATCATCTGTTCTTCCAGAGCTGGAATTCATTTGAATGTGATTAAGATTGTCAGCAGGATTGTGATTCTCAGTCATGTTGTAATTCCAATTACTTTGGGATCTGATGAGACAGACACCAAGTGTTAATAAAAGTATATCAGAAAATGTCTTAATAAATAACAGATAATGATTAAGTAAATCCTAAACTATTTTTCAATACTTTTTTTCGTAATAATGGTGTCAAAAAGATAGAAGTATATTGTAGAATACGGAACGTTTTATTTCCAGAAACAGAACACTTTTTTGATATAATAAAACAATGAGATGTCCTCAATCAATTAATCATGCATAGTCCATTTCAATATTTTTAGAGCAAAAATTATAAACCAGGGCCATCAAACAAACTGATAAATGATTTTGAATGACACACATTGATACTTTTCATCATGTGTATTTGATTAGTGTGTACAAGGGTTTTTTTAATTTCAATATATTTTAAAACAATAGTGGAATATTTATAACTGGCTTACCTAGTCAAATTGTTTTTATCCACCAATTTTGCAGTTGATGATTTGAAGTCTAAAACATAAGAATATCAGTCATTTATAATTTTTTTACCTGCATAACAAATTTAGTATGCATATTACAAATTTGAATACACATAATATGAAATTAAAGTTCATTAATGCAACTTATGAAAAATAAAGTTTTATGCAACCAAAGTATAAAACACATTATTTAAATTTTAGTAACACTTAAATAGTTCTCAGAAAGTATGCAATATGTTTAAATAAAGGAATAAAATGTTCAACTCTGTTGAGATTCCAGTTAAAAGGAATTATGAAAAGAATGAAGGGAAAATGAAAAGCTAAATAGAATAAACAGAAAAGAAAACCACCCAAATCTACAAAAGGAATTCTTCTAAGTGGCAATCTGTATCCCAACACCAAAGTCAAATTAGATATGGCATTAAAAAATATTTTTAACACTGAAGGAAAATTTGTATCAATAAGAGCTATTTATTGGAGATACAATAAGTTTGCTAGAGTGAAATCTAAATTCGTTCTTTACCTCTAGTGGGCGATTGAACATATACATTCTGGTTGCTCCAGGGAGGTCTAGATGCAGAAATGTCAATGAAACTTGGTGAAGAAGGCATATCTAAATAAAGTTAATATTAAATTTATTTTGATGAATAACATGGGTCTTCATTGCTAATCTACAATTTTTAAGACTTGACTTGAACTACTTTATGATTATTCAGTCCTGTTTTCAAGTTATATAGTAAATATTTACACGAATTAAAAGAATTGTTAGTAAAATTAGTCAAAATTCAACTAATACACTGAAATCTGCAGTATTTTTTAAAGTATACTAGTACTAGTTTCTGATGTATAAGACATTTATCTCCATACTGTTTCTAAGAGAATAAATTTGATTTTGGGAAAGTGGCATTAACGAGCATGTATGCAAATCCTTTTTGTTCAACATGTAGCTTATTTTTCTGCATATTATTTTATTTTGGGAAAAGTGGCATGTATGCAAAGCTTTTTTTTACAAGTGGCCCGTTTATCTGCATATTAATTAAAACATAAGTTGCATTTTTGTGTGTGTGGGGGGGGTGTCTAGAAGCAAAATTTTCAGTTCTTAATTGATTCAAGTTTACAGAGATGAAGTTTTCAGAATTCGGTAACCAAACAAAGCAACTTACTACCTTTTGGTTCCTTGATGCTCTATTTGAAGAGTGCTTGGCTAGATTTGTAATCAAGTGAACTCATAAATAGATAATATGTACCTCGAGAATATTTCTACTTATACTCATTTTCGTTTAAAAGTGAAAAAAACCTCATTTCAAACAAGTATTCAAAATTTTATTAAATAGACTTAAAAAAACATGTTAAATGATAAAATTTCATGTAATTTAAAAATTGTAACAGATTGGCAACAAATAGAGATAGCAGTAAAGGATATAAATATGTATTTCTTAGCTTACCTTTGTTAGGAGTAACATTTGCTTCTGGCGCAATTCTATTCGACCAATGTTCTTGACTTTCAGATGTCTTGTTGCCATCTCTACGAACGATGAGGTGCAATTTTTCTTTAGAATTATCTATTAGCTTCTTGGCCTCCTTTAAAGATATACCATCCACACTGTTGCTATTTATCTGAAAACAAATTTAATTTCATAAAATTGTTAACATAAGTAAATGTTTATACACAAAATTTATGACAAGATTTAATACTCGAATCAAATCTGTTGTACATTTTTTAACAAACATCAAATTCCACCCAGATGGAAATGTTACAGGTACAGTAAAAACTAACAAGTTTCAGTTTAGAATATAAAATACAGCAATCGTGATAACCCCCACACAGACAGGATAAAAAAAAACATGGAAAATATTTTAAACATATTATGAAAATAGTAAAATACACTACATAAGAAAAAATTTACCACTATTGTATTTAGCAATTAAATTTAAAATTTACATGCAGTTTGTATTTGAAAGAATAGAAGTTATTACAAAGTTAAAAATTCAATAAGTATAACTGTTGTTCTTAAAATTTACATGGCACTGTAAACTTTAATTGACATTGTTTCTTATACTGTAATAGTACACTTAAATATAACACTTTAAATTAAATTAATGCAATGTATTCTTGTGCCAAATGTAAGATGTGTATTCTGTGGGAATCAAAATTATTTTAGTTTTCAAAGTGAAGGTATAATTATACATAAAAAAAGATAACTGTTTTAAAGAAACATACTTATAGCAGAAAAATAGTAATACAGCTTTTTAGATATGATTAATAATGCATTCATAGTTGGCAAAGAGCAGAAACTCATTATCCAACAAAACAATTTTTAGTATACAGATGCTAAAAAATAAGATTTTAGGTCACAAATAAGAAAAAAAGCAAGCATTTAAATAGCATTATATATCTTTTTAATAGATTAAGATTGTATTTCAATTAATAAGTTTTCTTTCTAAGCCAACGATATATGAAGTATGTTTTAGTTACCTAATTGTTTGTACATATATAGAATGCAAAACTGAAAAATAATGTGCACTTTTTCCAACTGAGTGGTTTTTAATTTACTTTCATCTTTTAACACAAAATAAATAACAAAAGTTTTTTAACAAAATAAGAATCAACCTTTGTTATAATATCTCCTTCATGAACTGATTCTTCTTTTGCAAGCAATGATTTGTTAGTAATTTCTTTTATGTATATCCAGCAACCAAGGACAATTCCAAAATCTGGAATCAAAAGTGTAAGTAACAGAAAAAGAACACAAATACAAATTGGTCAGATTTTTTATTGCTACATTACTTAGTCAACTATTAGGTTATTTATACAATAAGTTTAGACAATATAGTGATTGATGTAGTTCAAAAGTGTACACTATGGACCAAATATAAGTTTTTAGCATAAACAAAATTTACTGTACCACATCTCAGTACAAACTCATCTGGCAGTGAAAGTCATCAATCTCTACTTTTATAAAAAGAAGTGTTTGCGTATACTGCCTATCGTGCCCAAATTTTAAAATTCAATTGAGAACATTTTAAAATTAATTTAATGGCATTCATTAGAACGATATAAAAAAATGATTTTCTTTAAATAAATATTTTTGAAATTGTAACTTTTATACTTTTTTCCCACACGAATTTGACCTTGATCGTGTCCGAGAAATCACAGATTCTATGTCCTGTGCTCAAAAAAATCCAGCCAAGGTAAACAAAAAAAAAAAAAAAAAAAAAAAAAAAAAAACCACATTTTGATTGGCATTGTTTAGTTTTTTGTTGTTGTTGTAAAATTGGGATCGTTAAAGAGATTGAAAATTTCAACGGGTTTGAAATCTGCGGGAAATTTTACACCAGATAGATACCTTATACATTTAATTTTCTTCTAATAAATAATTTAAAAAAAATATATTTATATTTTCGTAAGTGACTGTGACGTCACGCCAATTGGATCTCTTAGCAATTCGAATTTGGCCACATTTGACAACGAGCGTTGCCCATGGTGTTGGTATGCGTCTTTCCGTCTATTCAAATAACCGTCCCGACCCTGAGGGCTAATCGAAGTTTCACTGTAGTAATGAAACCATAATAAAGGAATATGAAACTATCTATAACATTTACATGTATGAAAATATGCAAATATTTCAGAATGGAATTTCAAAATTGGTTTCATGCACCATTATAACGGGATTTATTTGAGTAAATAAATAAGAACATTTAGCTGTATTTAAATAAGAATATATCAATATTTTAGTTGACTGAAGCTATGAAACTCTTTAGTATTGAAATCATACCATCCTTTTTCTTGCTCTTTGATAAAGTAACTTTGAGTGTTTGAGGACCATTGTTGTTGGGAGGAAGCACAACTCTTCTTTTAATAACCTGAAATGAAAGTGAAAAAAACATTGAAATTATGGTAGCTACGAATAAACCGTTCAAATAGTACGGTTAAACACAAGCTAATGGCTTTACCTCAACCTTGGGAACGAACAAAGAATTATAAGGTGTTATTAAGCATAGAGAAAATCACTATCACAGAACCCAGAAAAATTATCCCTCCCTCATTGACAAAGAAGAGTAAAATATGCAGCTCCAGTCAGGAAAATCAGAATTTATTTAAAAGAATTTGAATAAAACCCTCTGGATATTATCTCCCTCCTTTATTACAACTTAAAACAACTGATTTCTGATTGAAAGTGGCAATCAAAATCAATTTTTAAATATTATCACTTTTTCTAAAATCCTTGTAATCACAAATTTAGTTGGAAAAACTAATTATATTTGAGGTTTAACACGCCAAATGATTGGTAACTGCGCCAAAGGATTGCCAAAAGTTGCTACTGCTGTTATAAGCTAAGCTGCCGATTTAGTGATACTTTACCCCTAATTTGCACCAATTATATGCAAGATAATTTTTTTGGTGGAGTGGTCGTTCACGGTAAGAAGGCGATTTGTAGCCAAATATGGTAACCTTCACCTTTTGCGGATTTTCTTCACATCTGCCGTTTTTGTTATGGCAACCCTATCTGCTGTTAAGGAATTCGGCCGCCATCTTGATTTGGCGACAAAAATTAGTTGGCGACAAACGTCTTACCGTGAACGACCACTCCACCATTTTTTTAATCGACTTATCATGATTTGATGCGTGCAAATTAATTTGTGCGAATTTTGGAACAGTTTTCACTTAAAATAGATCTTGAGTGATGAAAAAAATCAAGTTCCACAAACGCAGTTGATTTTATCTCCAACAGAAAATAAAAATAGGAACGAGAAACAGACAGTTATGAAGACAAGAAAATAACTTTAGCAAAACAGAAAAGTCCAGAACATGTAGTTGATTGTCGGAATTTTGCATAGGTTTGTGCGATATGACCGAATTCGAAAGCCGTTTCAACCTGTGTCAAGTAGGTAGTACTTCGGTATGTCCAAAAAAAGTATTTCACTTCGAATTTGACGTCTTATTTACTCACAACATAAAAAAAACATATTTGCATCAGATGTTGCTTATAAAAGAGCAAATATCTTTTCTCATGTCAGTTACAAGTATAAGGTGGAGATATGAAATCCAATAAATGGGGCGATTTCGCGTGAAACGTGATATTCTGTCTTGGTGGAGTGGTCGTTCACGGTAAGACGTTTGTCGCCAACTAATTTTTGTCGCCAAATCAAGATGGCGGCCGAATTCCGTAACAGCAGATAGGGTTGCCATAACAAAAACGGCAGATGTGTAGAAAATCCGCAATAGGTGAAGGTTACCATATTTGGCGACAAATCGCCTTCTTACCGTGAACGACCACTCCACCTCTGTCTTTAAAAGCAGATACTAGTTTCAATTGATAACTTTAAAATGTACCGGATTCAGCGTCTTTACCAGAATACGTAGGCCTCTAAGAAATGCGATTCATTCAGATATTTTTCGAATACCTGTAATGTATTAATAAATAACACAACAAACACTATCTCAAATCTTACAACATCCTCATCTTAACAGCATACCTAAAAAAGAACCACTTCAAATATTCAAACATGAAAAATTGCTAAAATCAAGACCCTATGAACTCGAGATTTCTGAGTAATCTTATTGGTTACAATTTACATCACATTTGATGATTGAAAAGTCACATCTACTTGCTGAAAGAATCGTCTAGATAGTTTTCTATTGGCAAAGAAAGTTGAAACTGGTTAGAAGTTAATTAAATTGTAGGTTGAAGAACATATAAGAGCGAGATAACTCTAATATATTTTAAATATAAAGGAAAGATCGTCTGTCCAATCAAACTAACTTAACATGTTTTATTTTAAGCACAATACAAATCTAACTGACAGAAGATATCTTAACTTTATGAAGCGTTATTCATGGATTCAATTAATTAAATGGCATTGTAATTTATTGCTAGTTTACCTTAACACGCGTAAAGATTACCTAACCACATCTATGAGTTGAAATAATCATTGGATACATTCAAGAAAGTCAAAACTGGTTAGTCACGCAAAGGATACTGCAAGTTGTAGAACGGATATATTGCGTGTTTGCACCCTCACAGAGTTGAACTTTTTTTGTTACTTTTCGCACATATAGCCTATGCTTATATAACTGCAACCGATACACAATCTACAACTTTCAACGTTAATTTTTTCGTTTAGTAGGAAAATGTAAGTATCCTAGGCTCGTAAAAATTTTAAATAAAGGGCTTTCATGAAAAATTACTAACGTGCCGATGGTTCTCAACTGCGATTAATAGCTATCCATAACAAAATTCCGAGACAAAAATCTTCCAACTCTAGCCTAAATATGCCACAGCAGATAGCATAAAATGCCTTTTACTACTTTTACAATGTTATTGTACGGCTGACAGCTCCAAGCAAGCTTTACTTAGACGTTCAAGTCGTGTGAGTAATTTTTATAGCCACCGCTGTGGGCGCTAAAAATAAAGCCTTTTATAAAGGTTATATCTTTGAAAAATTGATGGTTGGAAGTATGCATTCTTTGCAATTCACCGACAATAAACTAGAATAGCGTTTTATGTCGTCTGCCTTAGGGGAAAAGATTAGGGAGTTTCAATAAATTCTTCCCCATAAGTCCCCCACAATTCCTTGAAGAACCGTTTGAATGGAGATATTATTTTAAAATTCGAGGATAAATGTATATATTGAAATACAATGTGGAAGATCAGCCTGCTGAAAGAATAACAAAATGGCTGAATTCGAAGTTTTTCATCGAAGACTCCAGTGCAATGTTATTTATGGTAGACGGCAGGGAGCCTGTCAGTTCAGAAATTTCGTTGGTTAGGAACAACGCTGTAGTAGCATTTTATGTCATTTCTATTAAAATTAAAAACAGATTAACAGCGGAAAAGTATAATCGAAGTCTAAAGCTATTAAGTTGTGTAAAAAGGTACACAAAATTAAGCCGTACACTTAAGGTTTATTTACATTTGCGCGTCAGTCCGAATTCACTTCATATCCGGATCCGTCGAACCAATTAGCAACGAAAGCGACAATGACCGACAGATTCAACTTTTCCCATTCTCGTTGTTCGTTGGTACGACGAATCTAAATACAGAGAGCGGATTCGTATTGACATACAAGTGTAAACGAGTACCTATTTGGAACTATCCTATGGCTATTGCATTATATTTTAACCGAATTCAAGCCCAGCCTTTTATCAATTTTTGATCTCGGTTTTTTATATTTAGAATGGAAAGACCGATGGTATGTGCAGGCTAAACATGTGTCCCTTAACAGAATTACAGATGCACTAAGATTAAGATCCACAAGTCAAAATGTTCCGAGTTTTATTCACAATAAGCCAACAGTATTGGTTATTAAAACCACCAATAATTAAAAACGCGAAAAGCAATATTGAGAATGGTTGGTAGGGTTTTATAGTGCGAAGGTCATATTTAGCCAAGCTGGGCCGAATACAAGACAATGTTAAGTAATGGACGTACGCACCAACTATTAGTAATTAATGGAATTAAATTTATCAACACGTGATCTTACATATCAATAACGAGGTGTAATATTCTCAAAATAGTGAGTTAAAGAAACATTAAAAGTTGAATAAAATAAGACACTGTTTTATATTTTTAAACACATTTCTTCCACAAATATATATGATTATGTGGACAGATCTAAAATTAGACCAAATACAACATACGTAGATTCACGATTTGTAGTGATAGGTATATAAAATGTCTGTACCCGTAATTCGGTTTCGTAAAATGTATCCCGTAAAATGTATACTATTGTGTATCATAAAGCAAAATGGAAAATTGTGTTCAATGCCACTTCGATATTAAAATTTTGCAGATATCGAACTACATTTCTGACCAGGATCAAAACCTTTCAGAACCCAAGGACTTTTACCCTAAAGCGCAGTATATTGAAGAAACTGATGAAATCCTTCGGTGGAAAATGGGCAAAGTTGTAAAGAATCTGCTACATATCGCATTGCACATCAGCTTCTTGCTTGCTCAGATACTTTTGTTAAAGTCACACGAGAAGACAAATTTTCTTGTTGGTGCTGCTTTTATATTGCGTTAGTATTGAATATCATTCAACAAGAATTCTGCTTAAAAGTTGGGAGACTTCGTGACTCCAGGAACACAGAATGGTAAATTTTGAATACACGAGTGTAGCCGTTTTTAGAAATAATATGCATCATCATAAGTCTTCCACTTCCAAAATTTCAATACATTACGATTGCATAAGAGAAATATAGATAAGACGCGATCAGAACTTCCAACTTCTGGTTCACAACAAATTATCATACCATGTGGAATAGTATTTCAAGAGTATTTCATTTTTGGAACAGCCGACTTCCCCATAATGGATAAATTAGATTATATTGGAAAGTATAATCCGATATTTCTGTCCATTAGAAACATATTTCTAGTACAAAGTATACAATTCTAATAATTGGATTTTTATTTTGGAAATGATTTCATGAATAGTTCAACCTCGCTATTTGAGACTGTGGCGAAATGTTTTTGTTTGTATTTATTTCTGTTAGTTCACAACATATTAACAAACGATATGCTAAACTGATATTGCGGTGCTTTATAAAATTAAATAATTCAATTATTATATATCAGTGGCAAATTATCTACTTTCAAGTAGTTGATGGCAGAATTTTGTTCACTTTTATCTTGAGATACAACCTTATTCTCGATAATGACTACGAAAAACATTTATTTCTGAGTTTGACTCAATTAAAAAAAAATGGAAATTAACGATTCTAACTCAAAGTAAAAACTTGTACATATACAATATCGGTTATATGGTCAGCTCAGCGGTCCAGAAAAACCAAACAATATAAGCGGAGTGACCATATATGCGGAACAATACTACACTATTTAATTATGGCAGGATTATATTCACCTATCAGAATATAGTGCTCATAAGCAAATAATTAAACTTTTAAGAACATTTAAAAAATTAATTCGCGAAGTAAAAACTACAGTAAGAAATATGCAATATTTTACCTTACCACTCTAAATACAGTACGCATACGTACGTGCATCCATATTCAATGCACTTATCTCTACTATTAAAAAGGAAGTGTTTGTTATTCTGTTTTTCGTTATCACAGTCCTGACGAATCTACGGCACTTAATGGAATATGGCACAAAGGTAGTCCGAATTTTTTGCAATTTTTGGGTCGAGGCGAATATAAAAATTCAATCTGGAACATTTTAAAATGAATTTAAAGGAATTTAATTATTATTGTCTTCTTTAGAATGGCAACAGCATAAAAGATCTCAGATTCTAAATTTATTCTTTTTCGTTTCCGTTATTATTATCATGCGCAGAGTAACAATTTGTCAGAAGACTAAGCACAACAAAAAATATCTATTGGACAGCGGAAAACTCATCGTTTTTGAAAAGAAATTGGCACTGCTTGCAAATTGTATGTTGTTCAAACGCCAGATCACGAACCAAACTATGAAGACTTAGAAAACTTATTGAAATGTAATAAGACGGCACAGAGCTTAATTTTGGGGCATACAAACCGTATTTCTAAGTTAAAAATTAACCCTCCTGGCAGTTGTGTCGTTATTAGAAGAAATTGAACAGATCTTAATGGACGAGGTCATTAGAAAAACCGATTAGATCTTATTCTCGTCTTATTAAAAAAGAATCGGCAGTATATCTTATCTTGATGACGAAATACCTAATCATCAGCAAAATTGATCCAATCTTAGTGGACAAGATATCTCGTCGAAACCAGTCCTCCGACACAACTGGGATAAACCAATCACTAATCCGAGACTGCGTGACCAACGGATTCATAGTCGTATTTTGCAGATGGCGAGCTATAGCGCATAGTAATTGACAATCACCAAGGTTACACCCATAAACATTCATAAGCGACCAATCAATTACACGTGACGCTCAAAGTGAGTGATTAAAGCGCGGTAACATTAGATACTGTCACACCCTACCAACACACTGCATACTTCCATTAATAATTACCAAATTGACAGTGTTTCCGCATTCTCTGAGGACCTGAACGGCTGTCGCATAGTCGACGTTTTCGAACGATACTCCGTTGGCAGAGATCACTCGGTCGTTTAACCTGAAAACAAAAAGACAAATTAGTGATATTCAACTGTAGACTATGTAGATAATCAACTGTAATTGATAGTCAACTATTGAATACGGCCGGTACATATATCTCGTAGTTGTACCTTGATCGCGTAAAGAAATAATTTAGACTACGGCCAGTCCAGCAGTTGTACCTTGATTGCGTAAAGAATTTAGGGTACAGCAGTTGTACCTTAATTGCGTAAAGAAAGAATTTAGACTACGGCCAGTACAGCCGCTGTAACTTGAACGTTAGAACAATCGCGCCAATAAAGAATTTAGACTACAGCAGTTATACCTTGATCGCGTAAAGAAAGAATTTAGACTACGGCCAGTCCAGCAGCTGTACCTTGAACGTTAGAAGAATCGCGCCAATAAGGAGTTTAGACTAGCAGTTGTACCTTGATTGCGTAAAGAATTTAGACTACGGCCAGTACAGCATACGTTGTAAGAATCGCGCCAATAAAGAATTTAGACAACGGCCGGTACAGCAGTTATTCTTTGATAGCGTAAAGAAAGAATTTAGACTACGGTCGGTACAGAGCTTGTACCTCGAACGTCGATTATAAAATAAGAACATCGATTATAATATAAGAACATCGATTATAATATAAGAACATCGATTATAATATAAGAACATCGATTATAATATAAGAACATCGATTATAATATAAGAATCGCGCCAGTAAAGAATTTAGACTACGGCCGGAACAGCAGGTATTATTTGATCGTGTAAAGAAATAATTTAGACTACAGTCGGTACAGAGCTTGTACCTCGAACGTCGATTATAATATAAGAACATCGATTATAATATAGGAATCGCGCCAGTAAAGAATTTAGACTACGGCCGGTACAGCAGTTGTACCTTGATCGCGTAAAGAGAGAATTTAGACTACGGCCAGTCCAGCAGCTCTACCTTGAACGTAAGAAGAATCGCGCCAATAAGGAGTTTAGACCAGCAGTTGTACCTTGATTGGGTAAAGAATTTAGACTACAGCCGGTACAGCAGTTGTACCTTGATTGCATAAAGAATTTAGACTACGGTCAGTACAGCATACGTTGTAAGAATCGCGCCAATAAAGAATTTAGACTACGGTCGGTACAGAGCTTGTACCTCGAACGTCGATTATAAAATAAGAACATCGATTATAATATAAGAACATCGATTATAATATAAGAACATCGATTATAATATAAGAATCGCGCCAGTAAAGAATTTAGACTACGGCCGGAACAGGTATTCTTTGATCGCGTAAAGAAATAATTTAGACTACAGTCGGTACAGAGCTTGTACCTCGAACGTCGATTATAATATAAGAACATCGATTATAATATAAGAATCGCGCCAGTAAAGAATTTAGACTACGGCCGGTACAGCAGTTGTACCTTGAAAGTTATACGAATCGCACCAGTTATATCTATAGCCGTGTCAAAATGTTAATATGGTCAAATTACGATTAACAATCAACACTAATTAGGTGGTAATGGTTGATCTGTGTATATGACGGTCTTTGGCTGGACCAAGTTTCGAACTCGAAACCCTTTGTTGCAAATCCTCTACTCTTCCAACTGGGCTACCGCGGTCATTTTTCCCGTTTGGAAGATAAAAAAACTGATTGTTTGGAAAATTTCCGTAAGTTGGCAGATATGGGACAAGCCCCTGACTAATTAATTAATTTACCAACATAACCGACTTATTTACGAATAAAAAAGGAGCAATAAATATAAAAGCACCTGAGTTTTCCCTCAGCTGGACCGGCTTTGAGGACATCAGATATCGCAATGGAAGGATCACCATTCGTGAAGTGTGGGTTGTCTCGGCCTCCACTCACTGCTATACCAAACCCATACCCGGAAACCTAGAATATGTAAAACAGAAAATTTAATACACAAAACAAAATATCTAATGCAAATTTAAAGTCTTAGTCTAGAGAAACTAAATATAATTACTATCTATAGAATTAAATGTCTCTTGTATTGGACCTAATTTTTTTATGAAACAACTAAACACTTGAGTTACGTCAGATCCCTCCCATAGGGGCACAGATTGTGGTACCGGGACTCGAGAAATGTGGAAGCCATAAAGATTATGTTAAGCTCAACCCTCTTGGTGGTTGTCACTACCAAGCATCTCATTCTTTGAAAAAACTGACCAGATCTTTATAGGACGAGATATCTCGTCATTAGGAGAAAACTGACCATATCTTTATTGGACGAGATGTCTCGTCATTAGGAGAAAACTGACCAGATCTTTATTGGACGAGATGTCTCGTCATTAGGTGAAAACTGACTATATCTTTATTGGACGAGATATCTCGTGATTAGGTGAAAACTGACCAGATCTTTATTGGACGAAATATCTCGTCATAAAGAGAAAACTGACCAGATCTTTATTGGACGAGATATCTCGTCATTAGGTGAAAACTGACCAGATCTTTATTGGACGAGATATCTCGTCATTAAGAGAAAACTGACCAGATCTTTATTGGACGAGATGTCTCGTCATTAGGTGAAAACTGACTATATCTTTATTGGACGAGATATCTCGTGATTAGGTGAAAACTGACCAGATCTTTATTGGACGAAATATCTCGTCATTAAGAGAAAACAGATCAGATCTTTATTGGACGAGACGTCTCTTCATTAGGAGATAACTGACCATATCTTTATGGACGGGATATCTCGTCATTATGAAAAAACTGACCAAATCTTGATAAAAAATATAGTAACATCTCGCTATTAGCAAAATTGGTTCGATCTTAAAGGACGAGATATCTTGTCGAAGCCTTGGAAGAACTTGGATGGTAAAAAACGGACGGGGTGTGTCGGGACACGGCCGTTAGGTTCAAAGCATAGATTACGTCAGTGAGGCCATATGGTAAATTTGAGTGAAAGAAATTAGAACTAGACTGTTTAAATTTCACGCATCAAATTTTCATCGTTCCGCAGATGTTTCACGATTTGCGCACTAGGTGTTGATATTGAAGGTTGTGGCTTCTTATCGACCTTTATGGGTTGAACTCAATTCGATTATAAAACGTTTATGTCATCATATATGCTATTTTCGTTGAACTGAGCGGTGAAGGTACTTGGTACACTTGTACTATGCATTTGTTCACCTTGAAGGTGCGACGCCTGTACTTTCAAGAACTTTCTCCGAGCCCGTTGACACTCAGCATCGGATGTCCAGATCTTACATTCCCCATCTGTCGATCTTTTTTCCTGTTGACGTTTTGTGAAGTTCTGGTGTTTATTATGCATATATTTGGACAGTTTTAATTTTAGAGATTTTCCATTCCTCGAAGTCCATCTGTATCTAAACAAGTATAAATATTAAGTTTATTTTTTTTATAATTATTACTTATAAAGCTCAAATAGACGAAACAAATGACACCTCAAACGAAGTGCTCACAAAAGAAGGCAGGAGCTAGACCAAATTAATGTGAGCGGTAGTGCGTATTTTCGTGACTAACTTGCGCTGCGATTGCATCAGCCGATGACATCAGCGCAAAATCGATGATTATTTACAACAATTTTTTATGCTCTTTTGAACGCGATATGTGATATAATTAATTTCAGTATCATACATATTTTTAAAGTTAATAATTTTTCGCACTTACGCTTTTTTGTGACACTCAAAAATTAAGTGGTACCCCGGTTTCGAAAGGTAAGATGTATTCTACGTCAAAAAGTAAACCCCCATTGCATTTACTGTAATTAAGCGGTGCAAAGGAATAGATAAATGATATTCGTTTGCGTAAAAATGAAAGAGTGGGGCCCTTGAGAGGCTTACGTCAACCTGGTAATACAACCGATTAACTGGAGTGCAGATGTGGGGACTTGTTAGACAGATCAGAAATTGAGATAGCTTAGTCAAGAAAAATGTATAGATGCATAGAGAACGGAAACACTTAAGTCTTGTAGAAAGAGAATTTTGAAAATTGTAATAGAAGATGTCGTTGTCTAGTATAGGCCTCCCACATTTGCACTTTGGGCCCCAACGCGAAGTTAGCAGACGGGCCCAGTATAATATTAGATAACAGGCCCTATACTAGGTTATAACGGGACCAGTACTAAGTTAGACGGGCCCTAATACGAGGGTAAAAGACGGGTCCCAGTACAAGATTAGAAGACATGTCCCAGCACGAGGGTAAAAGACGGGCCCCAGTACGAAGTTGGAAGACGGGCCCCAGTACGAGGTTGGAAGACGGGCCCAGTACGAGGTTAGAAGACGGGCCCAGTACGAGGTTAGAAGACGGGCCCAGTACGAGGTTAGAAGACGGCACCAGTACGAGGTTAGAAGACGGCACCAGTACGAGGTTAGAAGACGGCACCAGTACGAGGTTAGACGGCACCAGTACGAGGTTAGACGGCACCAGTACGAGGTTAGACGGCACCAGTACGAGGTTAGAAGACGGTCTCAGTACGAGGTTAGAAGATGGGCTCCAGTACGAGGTTAGAATACTGTCCCAGTACGAGGTTAGAATACGGTCCCAGTACGAGGTTAGAAGACGTGTCCCAGTACGAGGTTAGAAAACGGGCTCTAGTACGAGGTTAGAAGACGGCACCAGTACGAGGTTAGAAGACGGCACCAGCACGAGGTTAGAAGACAAGCCCTAGTACGAGGTTAGAAGATGGCCCCAGTACGAGGTTAGAAGACGGCACCAGTACGAGGTTAGAAGACGGCACCAGTACGAGGTAAGAAGACAGGCACCAGTACGAGATGAGAAGACGGGCCCCAGTACGAGATGAGAAGACGGGCCCCAGTACGAGGTTAGAAGACGGCACCAGTACAAGGTTAGAAGACGGGCCCCCTAGAACGAGGTTAGAAGACGGCACCAGTACGAGGTTAGAAGACGGGTCCCAGTACGAGATTAAAACTCGAGCCTCGCTACAAGGTTAGATTAGCTCCAGTCAGGTCAGTTGAGTCACCAGAAATTGATATGGGATAGTTTATTGGTCAGCGGTAATTAGATTATACGCCAACGTCATAAAAATGCGATAAACTATTTTCTAATGTAACACCAATATGTATCATGTGAGAGAATTCGGTAAAAGCTTCGCTACAGGTCTGGTTTGTTTACATTGAAAATCTCTCTCACAAAGAGAAAAACATCAAATATATTTACAATGGATATTACGCTCCCCACTAGATCTTTCTAGAGCAATCAAACAGGATTGAGGAAGATCAACACAGATGCTAATTCCCGAAACAAACTGCAGTCTGCTTATTTAGGGGACAACCCCGACGCATTAGTTTCGCTCAGTGCCACCGTTATATCTCATTTCCGACAGTCAAACGGCAACGCAGACGATACTCGAAAATACATTCCAAACCATATCACAAGCAAGTATAAATCCTCCTAAACTTAATTCCATCGTGCTCAAATATTTTGTTGCTTTAATATGCCCATTCGTTACGAATAAAGTTGTTCGCTTGGCATTATTTCTGTGCTTGGATTAAATAAATGATGCGTGAAAAATGGCTGCTTTCCCCCTCAACTCCGCTCGTACAGTCACAAACGATTTCGTTTCGTATATAATCGATTTTTGCTTTGTTTTTAGACTTTGTTGATAAACTAGATTCGGCGGGAAATGAGTTTGCTTACGCACTTGGAGATGAGTTGTATTCCATGAGGGCTATGTCATTTAGATAGGTCGTCTGCAAAATGAGAGATTAGAGATGTTCGAATATTTGTCGTTGAAGCAGAGAAAAGAAATTTGGAGCACGATGGGGGGTTTACGTGTTATGAGTAATTAATATTTCTTGAAAGAATATAAAAAAGGAACTCAATCAAGAATAACGCGAACGCAAAAGCAGTGAAAGATAAATGAATTGTTCACTGACAGAACAGAGTTGGAACCGCCATTTTGGAACAGAATGATCGCGTGGCTGATACTTTCATGAAAACGAGAAGTTACGAAAAACAGCAAATGAAGTGAGTCTACGAGGTATTTTAAATGTAAACAACGGTCTACAGAAACTTTAACTTCTGCTGCACATAATGTTATCGTATGATACATATCGGCGTTACCTTAAACTTGAAAAGACCATTTTAGTGATATTTGGTATTAAGTGTACTTGGCTCTGCCTAATCACCTCTCTCAACAATCAAAATCAATTCAGATTTCATTATTTTGGTTTTTATTAGCTACGCGTTGACATTAGATTCGAAAAATAAGCCAACTGACGTCACGTTCAGGATATCAGCGATTTTTTAATGGAATATGGGGGAATGAATATGGAATATGGGAATACTGTGACGGACAATGCCATGCTGGACTGCTAGTTAGACAGAAAGCAACTGAGAAAGTTTAGAGCACATGCCATGTGTTTTTTTTTTAGTCAGTTAATATATATCTTTAAAAGCTAAATACTTCTTCATTTGGACGTGGAGCCTTGAATTGTACTGTTCTCAATAACACCGGAACGGAATCTTCCGAATTGTTCGGATTCTGTCTCGTATGTCTCGGAACCAATTAAACTTGTTATTCGAGTCATTAATCAAAACCTTTACCTTTGAAAGTTTTTTTTACAAAATTCCAGTCATTCTGAAAGAGAAAATTGTTTCTAAAAGAACATTCCCTTTTGAGCTGAAAGTTAATCTTCTTTCCAAAAACAAATAAAGCAAAACTGATTCCAACAGATTGCCTATAATACGAAAAATCAATGCTCTTCTTGCCATTAATACCCCGATTTAAAGGTAAAACTACCCAATCCACCAAGGCATTCCGGACAATTTAGAAGAAAATTCAACTTAGCTACGAAAACAAACTAATCAAACTTCTTCCACAGAAAAAAACAACTCAATTAATCAAATCCACGAGCGAAACACAAAAAAACAAATTTGTTTATTTAACGTTAAGTAATGGTATTTTAAAACCGAGTCTTGATTAAACGACGGTAGATGGAGAAAAAAACACAACTTCATTTTCTTAAACAATCTCCCCAAAAAGAAATATCCACGCAGGGTTTCGTATCAGAAATTTCGCCGTTCAATCAAATCAGGGATAATCTCATTATTGAAGGGAAATGCCTTCGCGTTTCATTTCATTTCAGTTCACCTCTGCGAAATTTAAGCAGAATTCTTTCCATTATCTTGAAGAAAGCAATTAATTTCGGATAGCAAAAAGAGCAAACGATCAAAGGAGATGACGCTGATAAAAATTTCATTGCTGGGTTTATGAGTCGTTTGGGTTGGATAAGGAGGAAATGTTTCTAGTTTCGAACGAAAAAAAAAAGTTTGTGTTGTTTTTGAGTGTTTAGCTGAAGGAAAGTGCATGCTGGAATCAATTACCCAGCTCGATCTGAATAGAATTTGCATACTTTAGCACATGCTTGTGTTAAAAGGTGGTAAAAAGAATTCTGTGCAGATCGCTAACATGTTTTATTTGCCATTATGTTGATTATTCACGTTCCAAGTACTTTTAAATGCTCATTAATTGTGATGCAAAAGGTTTTCGAAAATGGCAGCAGCAGCAGATAATGGAATTTATTAATAAGTAAAGAGATTCAGGGTAAAAAAATAGAAATGCCATTTTTTATTAGAATTTACTTCATAGTATAGATAATGGTACCATTCAATATGGAATGTTTTTTAGATACGTATGCTTAAAATTTGCTTAAGAGCAAGCATGCTGGAATCAATTACCCAACTGGATCAGAATGGAATTGGCCTATTTTAGCACATACTGGCCTATTTTAGCACATCTGGATAGAAATCTGGAAAATTCTATCCAGATTTCTATCATGTTTTAGTAGCCCTTATACTGAATATTCGAGTGACAAATACTTTTAAAGGTTTTAAATTCTGATGCAAGAGGTTTTAGAAAAGGGTAGTGGTAGTAGGTAATGATATTCAACTACGAATCAAAGTGCAGCTGTAGGGAAAGTTTGCGTTGTTTTAGAGTGTTTCGCTCACGGAAAATAGATGTTGGAATCAATAACAGATAGAACTACATATTATAGCTCGTGCTTGTGTTAAAGGTAGTAAAAAATTTGGTAAAGCTCCAATATGTTTTCGTTGACATTTTGTTTTATTTACGTTGCAAATACTTTTAAAATCCAGTAGGGTCTTATAAACGCAAAGGCCATATTTGACGTTGCCAAACACTAGACAAGCAACGCCAAATAACAAGGGAGGAGAAAAGGGCAAAACATAGAAGTGCAGGAAAGATTTCCATAAAACCTGAGTTCGGCCTTACGAAGTGCCGGGCCCAATTCGATCAATCTATGAAGGATCCCACAAAATATCAAAAAGAAAAATCATGATATATCAAAATGAAGTGAATTGAGTAGCTGACAGCAGAAAGCATTTTGAAAGCAACATAATCGTTTAAGTGTTTCGCCAATTTAGGGAAAAATTATTTTTTAACCAATGAATATTTTCCCAGTTTCATTCATGAAGGGGCCCTATTTAGGAGAATCCTTGCTGCTATCTATGGGAACTCTGCTTCCAGTTTTGAATGACAGACGTAGTTTATACTGTAAGTCTCGGAAGAGTATCAATATATAATATCACAACAGCTGAATTTCTCCATTGAAATTTGCATTAACTTGCGCGTTAGGTGTCCGATTAACGTTTCCAATATAATGTCAATGTATTCAAGTTACAATACAACGCCGCAAATGCGAAACTAATGCTAGAGTTTAGAATAGACAGTGGCTTATTACGTACTTTGCAAATTGATCATAACTGTTTCAAAATATCACAGCTTTATAAAACTAACTGATATGAAACTGATATCACTAGTCAACAGAGATTTATGGCAATTAATTTACAAGAGAGTGGATTAATTGCGAGAGGAACACAACCATCGGAGTAGGGATCCGGTAATCCGACGAATCCGGCATCATTATTTGGCTACCTACCGGATCCAATAAACAGGAATTTAAAAAAATATTAAATATAGGATAATTCAAACCCAACTTTAAAGACGCAAAATCGTTTCATTCGATTTTATATTTTTCAATCATTAGTTTGAAGAATTCTAGCGAAAATAATAAATTAAATTACCAATAAATTTCTTTAATAAAGAGGAATTCGAAAAGAAAATTCTGCTATAAAATGAAGACTATTGCAAAAAGACAAAACGTTAGAAAAGTAACAGATTTTGAGAAAATACTGAAGAAAGAAATGACTTCATATATGAAATGGAGTCGAAGGAAAATATTTGTCTCTTATGTCCGACTACTTAATGACAGTTAAACCAACTAGTGTCGAAGCTGAGAGGGCGTTCTCGGCTGCTGGTTATATTTGCAGTTCATTGAGAAGTAGGTTAGGGATGACACAATTAATACGATTTGTTTCCTTAGATCGTT
The DNA here is from genome assembly GCA_947359465.1 of Metellina segmentata. Taxonomy (NCBI): domain Eukaryota; kingdom Metazoa; phylum Arthropoda; class Arachnida; order Araneae; family Tetragnathidae; genus Metellina; species Metellina segmentata. The sequence goes on from OX375883.1 coordinate 65,606,648, forward strand.
CTTTCAAATTCAAAAGTGATTTTCATTTCTATACAACTTCGATTTTAGCAATTAAGAAGAATTAAGAGTTCCCTTTGTTGTTATGTTGACCAAAACCTGTCAAATATTAGATTTTTATGTTAGTATGAGACAAGGTTAGATACAAATTACATGTCATTTGCTCAACGATATTAGAGATAGAGACTACTTAATTTCAGATAAATAGAAAAGTTCTACGTATAAAACAAACTGATGTTTTTTGGTGAGGAAACAAGTAAGACTGATCATCATCAATCGTTTAATACTACTAGCAGTTCTAGTAGTTACTAATAATTAATTGTTGGTGATTGATTTCCTACATATGGATAATTATTAATAAAATTGATTTTTTAATGCTAAAATAAACGTTTTGTTCGTCAATTTGGAACAATATGCTTTTCCTACTTTCACTCAGCCGATTTTGGAAAAATACATACTGGTTCAATAGACTTATTAACAAAGTAGTACACATCCGGCTGGATTAGTGTCAATCCCTAGATGTGAGGCGGATTAAGCTAAAAACCCGTTCAAAGACGCAACTAAACTGCTAAGGATAAAGACGCGATTAAACTGCTAAGGATAAAAACGCGATTAAACTGCTAAGGATAAAAACGCGACTTGGCTTGCTTGAAGCAGCAAAAACTCTGGGATTAAGTAAAGCTACATAAACACAAATTGAAAAATTACGTTCCCCCAATTTGTATTTTACATTAGAAAAACTAGGTATATTTCAATATTCCAAAATGATAAAACAATTTTGCAACAAATAGTTATTTTCTAAGATTATTTGCACACATTTTTCAGGTTTGACTAAAAACTAAGTTAACCCATTCAGATTTCCTGAAAAATGTTCTTCTTTTGATAAAAAAAGCTGCGTAAAGCACATTACTCAATGACATTAGTTTCAATTTTCCTACACTGAATTGGGACGAAAAGGAATTTTTAAGAGTCGTAATTTAAGCTCCTCCTTATTTTATGAATTGCAATTTAAGTTCCGTCTTCTTGAGTGCTTTGATAGTTGTGTTTTCATTCAAACATAACATTAAAATTGAAATAGATACGTAAACATTTAGTTACTTCACAGAGAAAGTTATTCTTTCGTCGAATGAAAAGAAAAAAAACAGGAACGCTTCAAACGCATATGATAATAAACGCCACGCATAGAAAATATCATTACGAAACAGCGAACACGATACATTCCAGAATGAAACGAATCAGCTTAATTAAAAATTAAATTTAAACTAGCAAGCAAGCAACTCAATGGTATTGGAACGAGTTAAATTTTTCCTCAAAGCAGTTTGCTAATTAGTCCGAGCCTCATATTTTATAAGTTAACTAAGCATAATTATGTATAAAAATTTAATTAGGAGGCAATGCTACAAAAGAGGGAAAAAAGATTAGGAGGATTTAAAAGTTTAACGAAAACTGCTTCGGGCAAGCAGATTTTACGTCGTGTGTTTTTTTTTTTTGGAAAGGGAAACGAATCGCTATTGTTTGAGCGATAAAATAAAAGCTCTGCAAATTTTTCGCTTAACGCTCCCAGAACAATCGATTATTAACTGTTGCTTTTAAACTTTTCGGCAGTAATAGATAAATGAAGTTTCCTTTCGAGAGCTAATTAAAAATCTGTTAAACAATGTGAACCTGATTTTCGAAGTGTCAGCAAACGGTTTTTTAAACGGTTTAATTTTAGAGTGGATAAAAATTTTCGCTGAAGTGTATGATATGCACGGAAAAGCGTGTTGAATTCTTAAAAAATACTAATTAATTTTGACAGCTTTTTTTTTATAGTTACACTCTTAACTAGCAAAGTGCTGTTAAGATACAGTATTCAAGTTTTTGAATTTGGAATTCTCTTTTCATTGTCCGTTGCAAATGTTTAAAACATTAAGTGGCAACTTTTCATGGGTAAAAAAAAAAAATCAAGGATATTCATATTCTTTAACTCCATTAATGAAGATTTTATTCCCCATTTTTTATTGACTCAGGCATTTGTCTTGATAGCGTGATTTAGATTTTACTCATCTTGTTAGAACCATTGCTAGTATAAAGCTTGGAAAAACATTGGTTTCATTATTTAGAAAATTAAATATTTATGTCATTATTTTTTTTAGTCAACTCATTGGTTACACCAAATTTTGTTTTATTTATATAAAAAATTGCCATGCAATTCTGGTAATTTATTTTATAAAAATAAATATTTATTATAAAATTATTCATGCCATTATTTTTTTTTATTTAACTGATTGGTTACACCAAATTTTGTTTTATTTAAAAACTAGCCACTGCGTGGCTATAGCCCGTGCCCGTGGTTCGCAAACCAACATCACGGGTAACGCTGTGATGTAAATTATTAATTTGGTAGAAAATTTTCCGCATTTTTCGAATCCGTAGAAATTTTTAATCGATCTTCAGCGATTCCGATTTTACGAAAAAGAATTAACAATCCCAGTCAAAATGTTTTTATTTTTTGCTCTCATTCCCTAAAACAAAATATGACGAAATGTGATACGTTTTTTTTTTTTTCTTTTTTTAAAGCGAAGGCAGAAGATGTAATCTGTTATACGTGACGTCACAATCTTGCGAAAATAAAAAAATATCTATTCAATTAAAAAATTATTCATTTAAAGAAAATCATATTTTTAAGTAGCGATCTAAAGGGAAATTTTCCGCAGATTTCATATCCGTTGAAATTTTTACTCTATCTTTAACGATCTTGGAGATAGAAAAAATAACTAAGCGAGTCCAGTTCAGATTTATCGTCTGGCTGGAAAATCATTCCACCGCGCAAAGTCAAAGAGGAAACGAAAAAAAAAAATTTTCTCCGAGTTCCTCGCGATGAAAAAATCTTTTGGCATGCTTCCAAAGGCTGACGGCAAAGTCCCGTGGGTAGAAAAAGTCCAGATTCAGGCGTTTCAAATTTCTCTGGAAGAAACGCGTTGAAAAACCGAAGGAAAATAAAACTATTAAATTCATTTAACAATCTTCTAGATTGAATTTTAAAATTCGCCGCGACCAAAAAATTGCAAAAAATTCGGACTACCTGTGTGCCAAATCTCATTGCTGTAAATGCCATAGAATCGTCAGGATTTTGCGGCCGCGAAAAAAACAAATAAACTGACAAACACTTTCTTTTATAATATTAAGAGATAAAATGCCACGGCAATTTGTTTTAACTCATTGTTTAACGGTGTTCGTTATGCGCAATGTTTGTTATGATACAATATGCACCTTCAGTAGATTCTTTTAATCCTTCCCATCCTTCTTATTGACTAGCACTTCGTCCAGATTATATGCGCTGTTGGTCCTTGCGCATGTTTTTCCATATTATGTTTATCACGAAGTAATAGGTATTTTAAGCAGATTCTTCTACTCTTCCCTATCCTTCCTATTCCGGTTAGCACCTATACTCCAGATAATATGCGCATGATTTCCCATGTTATGTTTATTACGAAGTAATAGGTACCTTCAACAGATTCTTCTACTCTTCTCTGTCCTTCCTATTCCCGTTAGCACCTATAGTCCAGATAATATGCGCTGTTGGTCCTTGCGCATGATTTCCCATGTTATGTTTATTACGAAGTAATAGGTATTTTAAGCAGATTCTTCTACTCTTCCCTATCCTTCCTATTTCGGTAAGCACCTATAGTCCAGATAATATGCGCAATTGGTACGTCCGCATGGTCTTACAGTTTGAGACAACACTTGGATCATCCACACAGTTGCCAAAATTGGGTACAATTTCGACTTATGGGCACCTTTTTAGCTGCAGGTTAAAAATTCTTTACATTCTATTGTCTTTCAGCGAATCTAGTTGACATGAAGTTGTCGTAAAGATTTTTTATTTTCGATTCAACTAACATCCCTAGTTGTCAATGTTATGTCAATAATCCTTAACCCTCTTAATGATTTGTCCTGTTCCAAAATGTCACTAGATACAGGCAAACGATAATTTTTCTTTCCTACTTGGATCTTCACTAACCCAAGGAGTAATGGGTTAGTTTTTTTACAATGAGGCAGGGGTGCAGAATATGTCTGAACCCGCGAACGAGTTTCGGGGGAAATTCAGGCAGCTGAGGGGAAATTTTTGCCAAGCTTATAAAACAAAACTCTACAAATTCAATTGTTATCAGTGACGGAACAAATATTTTGGCTAGCGACAGGAAGGCCGCCATTTCTTGGTAACAACTAAAATATTCCATCAATGTAAAATTTTTTTTTATTGGAATAAATATATATATATTTCAAAATTTGTAAGTAATAGTCTTAAGGAGAGTTCTTAATCAAAAACATTGTACTCTAAGGCCCGGTGCACACATCCGGTTTTTCAACGTGCAGCGCCGCTGCGGCACCGAAGCCCAACTAAGCACACATAACCGTGAAATGACGCAAGTACTAATTTCGCGCCATTTGCGATAAATATTCTATAGAAGAAAACGTGTTTATTTCGTTTACTTGGTGTAAAAATGTATATTTTGAAACAAAATAGACGTTACTGGATACAACCATTTATTAATTATTATTTATATTCCATTTATTTATGAAATCAAGGTACTTCAGACCGGAGACGCATGTGCGGCGCCGTGGGGAACTGCGGTACAAATTGCACGCAAGTTAGATGTGTTTCGCAGCAGCGGCACCGGAGGCATGTGTGCACGACTCCATTGAATCTAATGTATCTTAGGCAGCACTTACGTTGTCGCAGCGGCGTCGCACGTTGAAAAACCGGATGTGTACATCGGGCCTAAGACATCGAAACAACAGAGTTTGACTGAAAAGTGCAAACAAAGAAACATTTTAATAAGAGTCAGATCACAACAAATTCCGAGCGCCAGATCGCCTAAAAAATTTGGCCTGGCCACTAGACTTTCTGTTTCTGTTAATTTTTCATGGAAAAAAAATTGATTTTTTGTTATGCCAAAAAATAGTTAAAAATGGAGCAACTGTCTAATGTAAAGCAAAGAGCCCTTAATTATACTGGTCTAAACAGTCTTCAACTACACTGGTATTCAAATTCAGGCCCAGTCCTTATCTAAAGGACGTAATCCAGTACCTAATCGAAGGACTAAGCACTGAATTTGATCACTATTGGCAGTTTGGGAGTCTTGTCTCTTTTTGTTTATGGCCAGTACATTGCAATTACAGTAGATTGCAGTATTTACAAATAGTTTGGAGTACAGATTGTTAGAAGGAACAGCAAACGGTTGATTGATTGAAATTCACCTCTTGCAAGTGAAAGTGTTCAGAACATAGGGCTCATCGCACCAACAGAATCCAAATCAATTTGAATTTAGTAGAAACCAACTAATCTAGTTTCGGATGCATTGAAGCGGAAAGCTCCAGATTCAGGGAATGTTAAAGGTTTTAAGACGAACAAGACATTTCATATGGAAACGGCCTCCCTGAATCTTCGTTAGTAAGATTCTACTGGATTGGCCCGGATTCTGTTGACCTAGCGGTTTTTAATCACCGAAAATGACGACTGGGTCATAAAAAAAATTGGTCGTCAAAGCAAAAGGGGCGAGAGGCGACTGCTAATTGCAATACCTAGTTTCATATGACAACGGCAAATTTTTTGTAGCAGATTACGTATTGGTTTGAGTAACGAAGAACGACCGTAGTGTTCCAAACCAAGGCTTAACCTCCATGTGGTTTCGACGATATATCGTCCATCAAGATCTGGTTAATTATACAAATGAAGTATACAACGTTGAGACAAGAGTGGGGAATGAGGATCGAGGTAATAAAAGACAAACCTGCCACTTGTATCGATTGATTGAATTGTAATGGAATAAGGGCCAGATTCGGCCAAGCTGCGCCAAACTATCGGTAATTAAATAAATTTCAAGTGACCATCACATCCTACCTTGTACTGGCCAAGGAAAAGTCTTTAGTGCCCGCCATTGGAAGTAGTCTACCATCACTTCAGGCCTTGTAGTGGCCAAGGAAATAATTCAATGTCCGCTAAAAAATTGGAAAAACAAAAATACCCAATTTGGGTAAATACCTGAGAATATACCTAGGATATTGACCCGCAAAAATAAATATACCCAGGTATTTTACATCACTGATCACACCTCTGATCAATTTTAAACCTTTTTTTAATTTGCTCTTATCCACTTAAACACGTGTAAAGTTTTGATATTTGAAAAAAGGCATTTCAGAAAACATTTCGGGAAGAAATTATGTTATTTGGTTGCGTTTTTTAAATTTTGTTAAGCATTAAAAATAAGAAGTATTATCGACATATATATTTTTTTAATTCCAAAAAGACATGAATGCTTCGCAGACATAAAAGACGAAGTGTTGTTTCGGGGTGAGGGTGTTTTTAACTATTCCATGTGCCGCAAAGTGGTTCAGATAGTTTCGTTACCCCTTGATCAGTTCTTCAGCCAGAAACCTCAGAACTTCTATGAGCGCGGGATTATGCAGCTACCGGAAAGATGGAGAAAGATCATGTACAAAACGGCAGCTACTACATTGATCCAATTAAATTTTTGGTAAACAAAATAATTCTTCAAATTTTTTTTTGTCAAGAAAACGGGACGTATTTTTGCGTCAACCCAACAGTACAAAAAACGAATTTCAAAACCGATGTCTCATATAGTAACTTGGCCAGAACTGATGATAATTTCGAACAGGTTTCTGCATCAGAGGCTGACCATTACATGGCATTTTTCTACACAAATATAAAACACCAGAAGAGCTAAGAACATGTTCCTAAACGCCATCGAGATTTTGCACCTATTTCACCCCCACGAACGTTTTAAATTCCTAGATCGACCCACACCGTGGCATAAAATGTGTGTTGTTCACATAACCCATCTCAAACTTTTATGTTCTACAATTTAAAATTCCCGCTATACTGCAACGATTTGTATAACGAAATTCCTCCGCAAAACGGCTCTGCGAAGACATTTGCGTGGGAAACGGCCACTATAAAGACACTTTACACCGACGGGAGAAAAACCCCGCAGAAACTTTATAAATAAAAAATTTATACCCGGATGAAAATATGTGGAATTTCTGAGCGAGGAGGAGCTCATAAATGCAGCTGTCACAGTGACTTCCGACTCATACTTCTTAACAAAGACAGACGCCATTTTCCAAAGAGGATTTTCTGGTGAAATAGCATTTTATCCTTTCTTCTGCAATATTACCTTCTTCAAAAGAGGAAGAGTATTGAGAATGAACCCGGCAACTGTGTTTTACGTTGGGGATCTATCTAGTTTTATGGCTTTATCGAGGATGGCTGTATTATCTTGACGACACGGGTTATCGTTGAAATTCTATCAGTCTTTGTTATGTATCGGTTTTAATAGCCTGTAGGAAATATGATTTTATACCGCGTCTGCAGGTTTTAAATTTCTCGGACGTAATGAAAAATGGTGATGTGAATAAAACGCTTGTTCTTTTCGATGTAATCAAAAATGGAAAATCTCATGGCTCTTTATCGTGTTTTTTCAGATTTAGAATAAAAAAAGACGATATAAAAAGATTGGTCTGAAACAATAAAGAATTAATGGAAGATTTGTGTGGTACAAGCATTTTTTTGGAAATATACTCGATACTAGAAAGTAAAACTTATAAATATTTTTATTAAAACTTTAGTTATTAAATTTATTCGAATTGCACAAATCTAATGTTTTGACTGAGTACAAAATAATATTTTATGGCATGTTTTATCTTCCGGAATAAACAAACAAACTGCAGTTTGCGAAAGATTAGTTCTGAAATACATTGAGTTGGGTCTAGTTAGCATATTTTTATCGTTTGCGCGTGAACTTAGATGACGTTATTTCAAATTCGAAATATCTTCGACTTGAAGATTGTTCCAGAGGTAGTTTATGTAAAAATGTGAGATGAATGTTCATTTTCACTGCAAGAAAAATTCATCAAAATCATTTCTAATATCGTCTTATACTTTTACTTTAAAATTTGGAAAAATTAATTTTTAATTACACTTACACATTAATTTTGAAGACAGATTGAGAGAAAATTGTTGCAATTTTAACTTTTTGTGCTTAAGACTGTTTCATAAAATAAAGAAAACATTCCCAGGACTTTTAATACAAAATCTACTCAGATCAATACCTTAATTGCGTACCCTTTAAGTTTAATTGTTTCACTTTGAAGCGCTCTACCTTTCATTTAAGTGTTGTGTGATTTATTCTTACGTTTACTAAACAATTAACCTGTAAAAAAACCGACGAAAGAATGCCTTCTTTGAATACGCTTACGACATACAAAGAAAAAAAATAACATAAAAGACCTGCATTTAACAGAGAAAATAAACTGCTACATATTCATCCAAAAAAAGTACTGCTATCGTTAACAGAGTTAGGAAAGGAGCCTAACCTATTTCCCTTAGTAACCCAAACTCGGGTGTAATTTCCAAAAGTATTTTGTTTTCGTGAATGTGTATAAACATATAGAGTAATAAGGGTTTGTTATGACTTGCATTTTGGTGTCTTTTTCATTTTTAAGAGCAATATTAGTTGAGGCTGGTTTGGGGTTTTATGGCGCAAGGGCCAGACCATATTGCGCCAAGTAATTGTGAAAAGAAAGGATGGAGAGAAAGTAGAAAAAATAGGTAGGGCACACTGGGGGCACGACTCCCATGTTTACCAGATTCAGTAAATCCTATGGGAAAATAATAGATCACTGGAGTACCACGGGATAATGAAGCCCGTATTTTGTTTGGAAATTTTTTTTCTGGGGGTGGGGGGAGGGTCTGAAATTGAGATGACTAGAATGCATTTAGATTTTAGGATCTTTTTTCTTTTCAAGAACTTTTTTTGTTTCGAGTCAAGTTTTACATTTACGGAAGAGATTGTCATATAATTTACAGATAGATTAGAGAATTTTGTTGGAAGGAAGTATAAGCGAATGACTGGTCAGAATTTGTGTCATACAAACGAAATTGTGCGTGTGTATTTAAAGTACACATTTGTTATATAATTTACAGATAGATTAGAGTAGATTCAAAGGAGGAATAAGCGGATGACACAGGTCGGAATTTGCGTTACACCAGCCAAAACACACATTTACAGTAGCGAAAATGTGTGTGTATTTAAAGTAAACTGTTGTATTATTTACAGATAGATTAGAGTAGATTCAAAGGAGGAATAAGCGGATGACACTGGTCGGAATTTGCGTCACACCAGCCAAAACACACATTTACAGTAGACGGTTGTACAGTTTAAGGACAGATTGCAATAGATTCTAAGATGGAAGATTAAGCGATTGACTGTCGTACAAGCGAAAATATGCATTTACAGCAGTGTTATAGAATTTGAAGATCGATTAGAGTAGATTATTGGAAAGATAATCGGTTGTATGGTCGGAATTTCGATCACACACACACGCAACTTAAAATACATATTTACAGTACAGACTGCAACGTAATTTAAAGATGGATAAGAATCCAAGAAGAAGCGATAGGCTGGTCAGAATTTGTGCCATACAAGCAAAAATATCCTGACAACTTAGACGTCAGAATTGACGACTGGGTCAAAAAAGTAGGTAAGCAATGGTATTTTTTGATAATTTAAATTAATGTCACACTGGAGCAACACAACGGGCTATTACTAGATCGCAAAATCAAAACTTATAGGTGTAAAATACGACAAACGACGGATTATTTCGAACCCTGACACTGTTAAAGTAAAATAAAGAATTCGCTTGGTTCAATGTTGAATCGATTCCTAGATCGATTTTGAGAATTAAATTAGAGACGCGATTACTCTTACCGAACTTTCATTCAAGATCAGATCAAAGGCTGGCAAGCATCGGCCTCTAATCACATCACCATCTGGTGAGATATTTTCTTTCTAAGATTAAGCCATACTATTAATTTTATGGTTACCCGGCTAACGAGAGAAAAAGAACTTCGATCACAAAATGGCTTTTAACGCTTGAATTAAATCTCACAGATGATTCATCACAACGGGCAGTTTGAAAGCCAGGAGAAACTATGGATAAATTGGTTAAGCTCTTTAAAACTAGGACATTAAGAAACAGTATATTTCACGACTAAGAAAACTTTAGAAGGCTAGACACAATTATGTGCAATTAAAAAGCGGGAAAAAAAATTCAAATTCAAAAAATCAAATTATTTATCGCAAAAGGGCAGGTCGGAAGTCAGATGAAAGTATGAATTAGTGGTTAAAATTAATGGTTAAAGACTGGGAGATTAAACAAATCAAAATAACCCAGTGAGGTTTTAGAAGTCTTGTCATATTTTGTGTAATTAAAATTTGAAAAAAAAAATGTCATTTTCAAAAGTGCCAAAGAGAAGATCAATAATAACTTTTACGTTATTTGTGATAATATGTCCTTGTTATTGTAGTTTCTCTGAATATCCAACGTGGCTTCAGTTTATATTACCTCAGATAATAAATGTTACGTTGTAGTTGAATACTTTGAGTGTGTATTTGTATTTCATGAAGAACAAATCATCTAAACTAGGATAGTGCGGCTCGAACGAGAAGGCAGTCGGAACTTGGATCAGTGGATTTTCAATAGGGGTGAAAGGTGGCTAGAAGGGCTGCAATAAGCAATTTCATGAATGATCCCCACCTTGGGTGATTCTCACAGCCAACTCACTATAATTGCTATTGCTTACGGAACCTAACGATAAACTCGAACCTATACATAACGATAAAGTAGAACCAAAACCTAACGATAAACTAGAACCTAAACTTAACACGATAAACTATTACCTAAACCTCTAACACGATAAACTAGAACCTAAAACCTAACGCGATAAACTAGAACCTAACCTAACGATAAACTAGAACCTAAATCTAACGCGATAAACTAGAACCTAAACCTAACGCGATAAACTAGAACCTAAACCTAACGCGATAAACTAGAACCTAACGATAAACTAGAACCTAAATCTAACGCGATAAAGTATAACCTAATCCTAACGATAAAGTAGAACCTAATCCTAACGATAAAGTAGAACCTAAACCTAACGCGATAAACTAGAACCTAAACCTAACGATAAACTAGAACCTAAACCTAACGATAAACTAGAACCTAAACCTAACGATAAACTAGAACCTAAACCTAACGATAAACTAGAACCTAAACCTAACGATAAACTAGAACCTAAACCTAACGATAAACTAGAACCAGAATCCGCATTAAAGAAGGACCGCGGTGGCCCTGTTGGGAGAGTAACTGATTAGGAACCGGAGAGTTCGGAGCTCGAAACTAGATCGAACTAAAGATGTCGTGTACGTGAAGTGTTGAGTGGCAGTTCAGGTTTTGACCTCGTCATGACCGTGGTTCAAAATTACGAGGTGCTGTCTCCCAAGATCGTTTACCCCGGGATTGATGCCAGACAATCGCCAATGGCCCATTGTGTTGCCTCAGTGCGACGTTTGGGGTCGACCCTCAATCTTCCACACACGCTTTCAGCTTTAACGTCTGTCTAAAATGGAGGCGAGTACCTTAAGAATGAAAATTGGGGTACCATTCTCATACACAAAAAGGGAGACCAGTTGTCACTAGATAACTGTAGGCCCCCTATCGCTTTAATAAATACTATTTCTAAACTCTTCTCTGGCCGTCAGGCAAGGGGTATGTCTGATTGGCTCTCAGCATATCGCACCCCGGTAAGAAAAGTGACACAACTCACAATTTCAGAATTTGAAAAACGTCAACTTAAAGGACATTATAAAACTTATATTGTAATAGCATAAGCTTCTTTTAAATTTTCGGTACGTATATATGGTGGTAACTTCAATTATATTCGATAGAATAGTAATGTAACACATTGGGGCACCTCAGACGTATTTTTCAATGGCATAATATAAAAATTTTTATTTTTTGACTTGTGTCACTTTTCTTGCCGAGGTGCGATACGACATCCTCAGTCTTTGCCAGAACGGATTAACGCAGGCGGACGGGGTATTTGAGCCCATCCTATCCCTTATTTATCGAATAGACTCGTCCAAACCCACGTGACTCGACTGCCATCTCGGGGGAGCCGGACTATAACTGCGACATGGAGTGCAGATTTGGCGTATGTATCTTTCCCATACGTTCCTGCTTTCTCCAAATGACAAGCCATTCAACGTGAAAGCAAATCCAAGACGCGTATCTTCTGGGAATTTCTTTAAGATTTTATCTGAGCCTCCAACACAACACTACCCCCAAGCCATCTCCCTCGTGTCCTTCAACTTACCATTGCGAATTAAGTCAGAACTCTCCTTTATATAAGTATAACTACTAAACAAAGCCATTCGATTTTCCTACCATCCCCATATCGACCTCTTAATAGAAGCAACATCCTCCCCACTGGCGTTGGGGGAACTTGGCGACTATCTGATAAAAGTCCCAGAGGTATTTTACTGCTTAAAGTACCGCATTTAAGTGTGCATTTACCGGAACGAGAACTCTTTGAGATAGCGCCACTTGGCCGAAGTGTATTTACTCAATGCACAATTGTTTTCGCTAGATGGGGCTCTTTTGAGTTGGATACTTCAATTTGAATCCTCTCGAGTAGCTGTTTGGGAAGTGGATTCGGGCTGGAGTATAATTTTTCTCTTCCCCATCGGTCTTGAAGGTATCCTGGTTTAGAACCCACGGCCATTACTCTTTTGACATCAATGAACCATTTTTTTGTTTACCATTTTGGTTCAAAGGAATTAATTGTTCACTGGGTTTCGGGAAACCTCTTTACTTGTGGCGATGGTATGTTTTAAGTCGCTTAATCGGTACTGAAGGAATATAAGTCACTTAAATCGCAGATCTTTTACGATTGAACTTTGATTCCAAAAAATTGTTTTCGCTTGCACTTGGAAGTGATTATAGCGAGCCGCGGTAGATCAGTCAGTAGAGCGTCGGGCTCTCATTTGAAGGGTTGTGGGTTCTGTCCTCAGCGGAACCTGCAATTCTGATGATTGCGAGATCGGCGCTTCGACCTGGCTAAAGACCGTCGTGTTCACTAATGGCGACTGGGGTACGTTAAATAGGTCGTGGTCACAAAGTCCCCCATGTTCCCATACCAAATCAATACCTCTGGGGGTACCTGATCAGGGGGTTATCGGCCTCTGATTGGGATCGAAATTACGACATGTGTGAGTGTATGGATGTATGAAAGGGACCTTCCTGTAAAACGGATGTGTCATGTATGTCGAGCAAAAGTCGGACTTCCTCCCAATGGGGCTCAATAACATGGAAGGCGCACCCCTTCGCCTCTTCCCGTCTTCGACGGGCCTGGCACTCCTCTAGTCTGCCAGTGTAGGCATGAGAAACAACAAGCAGTGCTTATAGCAGAAAGCTTTGAATGCTGAATCAATTTTCTGATCCATAACATTAAATTACATTCATAATACCAGGAAAGTTTTTATTGTTGGTATGATAATTTTTAAAGTCTGAGATATTCATTGACAAAGATACAGGCTGCAAAAATATTGCCTCGATATACCGAAGATACCGACTGGGGTAGGTAGTTAATTAACGTTGCACTGGGCAACACAACGGGTTATTGCCAATGGTCACCCCCACTCTCCAAGCTTCCACACCATGGCAACGTGAGGACATTTTGAGGACACGGCAGATTAAACGCATATGTGTCCTGTATAAATGACGGTCTTTGTCTGGATCTAGTTTTCCGTTTGCTAATCCGTTTCTCTTCCAACTGGGAAAACCCCGGCCCAAATGATTGTGATAGAACGAAATACATCGGTTGTTCCTAAACCTACACTGAGTCTTCAGAGCTTTTATTTATTGTACCACAAAGATTGTATCAATTTGATCGTCTAGAGTAGCTATATACAATACCCCCGATTTAAGACAGAACATAAAAACTAATATACTAATAGAAGGCAGCTGTGACAATTCTGCAATTCTTCGATTGGACATTACTCGATTCCAAAAGATTTCTTTTTCTCTTAGTGACCCTTGTCCACTCCAGTATAATCTGCTCCCCTATTGATCATTACTTCGCTACCTTTAAGAAATTTGTTTCCAAACTTTTCTGTAAGAATTATTTCACAGTGGAAAAAAACAAGTTTCAGAGCAATTTCTGCAAATTTTGATAAAAGTTTGTCCCATCCCTATTTATTTTCATTCCTCTGAGATGGCGAGTCATTCAATCTTGTAAGTACTTATGATTGCTCTTTTGGATTTACCTTGGACTTTATGATTCTTTTTGATGAATATATCTGTAACTAACGCAACTAACATAACAGAAAGACAAATTAGACACGAATAATTTCGCAGAGGTGAAATATAGTTTGGATAAGAAGCAAGCCAACCTGGTTGAGTCAATCATCTTCCAATCTTACACATCTTCCGACGTAATCAACAAAACTAGCCCATTACTTTAAATAAAAACATATTCTTCAATGACAACTTTAACTATTTAAGCGCAAAATATATTGCTACACTTTTCTTTCTCAGAGCGACTTGAAGACTTCCAATTCTCCTCATGGTAACCTTTGCCGAGCGAAACATGAAGCCGGAATTGACTACACCGAAGGAAGAGTAAAATTTCATTACTTTCCCAAAGACACACACCGCGGAAAACATTAACCGACGGAGAGCAAAGAGTTTCATTAACAAAACGTCGACCCAAAGGCACATTCATTAATCTGGAATCCGGAAATTTACGAGGGGCTGGGAAAGGCATTCATTTTGAGGGAGCTGCGTCCCCAGAGCAACGAGAGCTCTGAAATATTAACACGTATTTCCTACCCCGGCTCAGTCGAAGTGCGCATCCAGAAAGCGATGCAAAAGTACCGGGAACTGTGCTGCCTAAAGGTTTCCCTGAATATTTGATGACCCACTATGCATTCCCTTCCCCCACTCGCAACGAAACACTAAGAGGCTTAAAAGTCACACATCGTAGAGAGGCATGGAAGAAGTCCCGATAATATCTCCAGCGAAAAGATTGAGGAAAATCCTTGCCCGCAGACCTACCTTTCGGAATCGAAAATGGGAATGCTGAGTTCTTCCTTAGAATTTAAGGGGTGGAACGGGATTATGTGCTAGAGAATGTTTTGTCGTCCAATAAGTAATTCAGCAACGTCTTTTTGAAAGAAAGGGAAATAATGCTTGGGGCTTCTGATCGTCGGTTCGAGTTACTTCTTTTTCACTTGTTTTAGGGAGGGCAGGGAGGTAATTCCCGTCCTAGAGTCGATGATTTGATAAGATCTGTCTTTCCAATTTGAAAAAGGGAGGAACATTTGCAAAAATGGATTCGTCATTTCGGTGGAGGTCTGTTCGAAATCCCCAGGGACGCGAATATAATGTTCCATATTCTTTTCATGAAACTAATTTTGCATGCATTGCCACGTCGATTGCAGACTTACGCAGTGGGAAAAGTAAGCCCAATCATTCTATATCCTTCTTTCTAAAATTTATGTGTAGCACGTAAGGCTACCACTTTTATCGACCAGTAGCTGAATAACCCGGAGTTGCTCGTGTTTCAAATATGATCGAGACATTTCCTTGTTTTAACTCAAATACACAAACTCTGTAGTACGTGTTTCCTACCGCGATAGCTAAAATATGACCGCGCCATTTCCACGTGTTAACTCAGACACAAACCCTGTAGAACGTGTTTCCTTATACACGACCTTTTATTGTAGAAAAACAAACTTTAGATTTTAAAATTGGGCCTTCGAGCGGCACTTTTAGAACTACATGTGTGCCAATTTTCATTGGCCTGAAGACAGGAAAGAAAAGGCCTATGTTTTCCGCAGTGTTCTAAAGTACAAGTGTACCAAATGCGGTGTGGATTGGTCAAACGGTGTAGATTTGTACAGAGAATATACACCCACATAATTGCGCCAAGAAAGAATTCAGACAACGGTGAGTACATTAGTTGCACATTGAAAGTTATAAGAATCACGCCAAGAAAGAATCTCGCGCTTGTTATATCTATAGCCGTAGTCAAAAGGTTAAATATGAAACAAGCGCTGAAGATTTCGCCAACTATATAAATTTTGAAATTTAAAAATAAATATTTTCTTCATAAGACGTTCATGAAAAACAATGGAAAAAGCTTTAATAGAACTTAGCATCTTTCAAAAAATTATCTGAAGGAAAATCTGAAGAAAAATTTTTCTGTCCATTATTGTTCAAAAAAGGGACTGAATTTTCGCTGACCTTTGGTGAAATTTCAATACAAATTATTAAATTAGTCCAAATTATTAAATTAGTACTTGTTTAAGAGGATTTTTCTTATAAAGATACCACTAGTTTCAAAGGTTGAAAAATTAGCAGTAAAATGTCGCCTGTGTGCATACACATACTTCACCTACTTCAATAAGTCAGTGATCACCTTATGCATGGTCCAAATCCGAAGCTTTTACATCAAGTTTCGCATATATCTATAAAGGATTACTAACCCTATTCTAAACATACAGCGGAAGAGAATAAAGTAATACTACGCTAATCTTTTCAGAATGCAATTATTAGGTAATAAATCAAAGAATTTTCTTCCCCTATCTCCGAAGACGTCCCTTTGGGAATCGAACATATTAATGTAGGATTTTCTAGGAGTTATCCGATGGAACGGGACTATATGCTAGGGAATGTTTCGTCGTCCAATAAGTAAGTCAGCAACGTCTTTTTGAAAGGAAGGGAAATAATATTTGGGGCGACGTTAATTAAAAATTATCAATTACCAAGAATCGTTAAAATTCTATTTTACTCTTGTGATATTTATTTAATTATCTTTTTGGCAATTGTTAGACTATATCAATGAAGATTAAAAACAAAATATTAAAAAAAGTTTAATTATCTAAGAGAATATTGTTTGTAAATTTTTATGGGATCCGATAATTTGGTAATTTATAAATAACGTCGCACTAGAGCAACACAACAGGCTACTGACGACGGACCGGAATCAATCCCTTAAGGGAAAGATCCTAGGACAACACCTCGTAATTTTGAACCACGGTCAGATGACGAAGCAACACCTGAGCTGGCACCCCACTCTCCAAGCTTCCACACCAACCCAACGTGAGGACTTAAAGTGCGACAGATTTAAAGTGCACCAGCCGCCTCTACACCATACGTTTACAAACATCCATACCCGGATTCATACCAGGAACCTTCCGATCTAGAGGCTAACACCTTAACCACTATACCGGTTGGTCGGCTTATGGGATCCGAAGGCTTTTTTTTTACAGGAAATTGGGAACAGGACTTGTAGAACGCGTTAGTTGGTTGGATTCACGTCACGCTGGCACAACACAACGAGCTATTGGCGACAGTCCGGGAACAATTCCGAAGGGAAATATCCGAAAACAACGCTTCGTAATTCTTGAACCACGATCAATTAGCGAGCACCTGAGTGGGCACCCTTTCACCAAGCTTCCACGTCACGTCAAAGTGAAGACATTTGAGGCAACAACAGATTTAGACACATACACGACAGTCTTTGGTTGGATTCGAATTCGGAACTCTCTGCTTGCTAATCCGGGACGCGATTTTCCAAACCCTCACAGATACTACAACTGGGGGCGGGGCTAACCGTAACGGCCAATGATCGCAAGCGCTGGGTAGATAAAAACATTTTTGGAAAAATATAAAAAGAGTATTAAAAATTAGGAAAAGTAATTTAGACTCAAAAGGAATTAAATTGGAATATTTAAAAAATAATTTGGAGGATCTAAAAATTTTTCCGCCAGCTGGGTTCGAACTCGGAAAGTCATCCTCCGCTGCCGACGCCAAACTGAAGATAGGTGACTTTAGCCATTAGGCCATCGTTGCTTCACAAAAAGAAGCTCTTTAAAAGAAGACATCATTTTATATTTGGTTGATTTCAATCTCATTGGCCGTTACGGTTAGCTCCGCCCCCTGTTGTAGTATCTGTGAGGGTTTGGAAAATAGCATCCGGGACTGTACCAACTGGGATACCGTTGGTCAACCTGTAAAATCCAAGATCCTAGGTAAGACCCCAGGTTCCTAGTTCGCCACTATCCCTCTTTGTGCTTGTCTGTACGAGGTATCGGTCCAAACTAACCAGATCATGATGGGCGAGATATCTCGCCATCAGAAAAATAGGCTACATCTTGATATAGTCCAGGGCTCGAAATACCCGGGTGCACATGAAAATAAAATTGTGCACCTAATTTCTTCCCGAATGGCGCACCTGTGCACCTAATTTAAAAACTTAGGTGCACCTTGTGCACCTGTATTAAAAAATATATTTCGAGGCCTGATATAGTCACTATCCAAAAATCGGCAATATCTTGATAACGATGTATCTCGTCATTCACAAAACTTATTAGATCATGATGGACGAGATATCTCTTCATCAGAAGAAATAGGCTACATCTTGATATAGTCACTATCCAAAAATCGGCAATATCTTGATGACGACGTATCTCGTCATTGGCAAAACTTATTAGATCATGATGGACGAGATATCTTGTCATCGGAAGAAATAGGCTACATCTTAATATAGTCACTATCCAAAAATCGGCAATATCTTGATGACGACGTATATCGTCATTGACAAAACTTATTATATCATGATGGATGAGATATCTCGACAAAATCATTAGCGTTAACACGGACACATTATGCATTTTTAACCTAGAAATATCGAAAAAGACACTATCATTATCTTTAACCAATGAAGGTTAACGTCGCCGGGATTGAAATTAAAGGAACTATCGAAACCAAAGAAAGGATTATTGATGAGCACATTATGTAGCCGGAAGATAATGCCGTCTAAAGCTACGAAACTCTCTATGAAAGCAAGTGGAAATAAGCGATAAGCCCAAACCACAGATGAGATTCTTGGTTTCTCCTCCTCCTCGAATGATTCAGATAAATGAGAAGTATACTCACGAAAAATAAGTTGTCCTATATCATATTTCAGATAAGAGATCAAATGTCCCCCAAGCGGTAGCCTGATTATAATTAGATAGTTCTCTCGGCGCATTGATAACCAATCTTCCATGTTGTAAAGGGATAGGGTCCCTCAAACAGAACTGTGCGTTGAATATTATTGCGGTCTAAAGCATTTTTTGAATTCATTTCCATTTAGAGAAGCCCTCAGAGGTATTTCCTCTTTAGGTGTATGGATCCGAGGTAACGAGTCATTTTCTTTCCCCAGAGGGTTTACTGTCTAGTAAACACGGGGATGCGCTACTGGAATACAACCAGCGATTTTTCCCCCGCTTCAATCCCACTACTGTCCCCAATCCCTCTTTTACGTTCTTTTTACAGTTGTCTTGTATTTGGCGCTGCTTTACAATATATGGTCCTTGCGTCATAAAATGCCAAGCTAACCAACAATTCAGGGAAAGTGAGTAGTTTATTACCTTTCTACTCATTGCTCACTCTCTTGGTCGAAAACAAACCTTCACTTTTTTAGAGTTGTTGGATTTTTTCTGCGTCGCAATTCAGTACCGTAATGGATGATAAAAAGAAATTGGGCCCAAATGCAGCAATGGAATTCAAGTTGCATGCATTTATATGTTACAAGAAAATAAGAGTCATGTTTGGAAGACTACGAATCATAATAGAAATTATTCGATTAACTGCCACGAAACTAGTCTTAATCAACAACGAATTCTTCAATTTCAATACTTCACAGAAGAAAAAAATACCAAAATTTTTCTTCAGAGTACTGAATACTACCGCAACACTGATTCATGTTGTTGTTGTCGTGCGGGCCATATATGGCCCAATTGGGGGTGCCATTGCCCCGGAGGGTTGGACTTCTTCGTGCATGACACATCCGTTTTACAGGAAGGTCCATTTCACATATCCATTCATTCACACATATCGTAATTTAGATCCCAATCAGACGCCGATAACCCCCTGATCAGGTACCCCCAGAGGTATTGATTTGGTATGGGAACATGGGGGACTTTGTGACCACGACCTATTAAACGTGCCCCAACCACCATTAGCGAACACGACGGTCTTTAGCCAGGTCCAAGCGCCGATCTCGCAACCATCAGAATTGCAGGTTCCGCTGAGGACAGAACCCACAACCCTTCAAATGAGAGCCCGACGCTCTACTGACTGAGCTACAGCGGCTCAACACTGATTCATAAAAGATGAATCTCATTCGTCTAGATAACCGATTCTCATATATTCTTAGTTCAATATTATATTTCGATCGAGACCCGCCTATAACAAATAAATTACCTCCATTTAAAACACTTTTAATATTCCAGTACCAAATCCTGGATTGATGAACATCAACCTGAAAACTATTGTATTTCCAATAGAAACCATCCATAAGCAACAACAAGATCTGAAGCAGTCACGGAATTTAGAATAACGTAACCAGAACGCAGTGACAGAAGGTAATGGGTTAATATCCAAGAACTGAATTTGGTTAAACTACGACGCCATTTGTGGGACTTAAGTATCCTCATGACTTCCCTGTTTCCGATTAGAATAGAAACTTAATTAAAAGGAAGTAATCGAAAGATTAACCAGATTAAGGAAACCAACTCATTAAGAAGAGCAAACTGAAACAACTAGCTTGATTATGGAAAACCACTGGAGTGTTCAATCAATCTGCTTTTCAGAACCGTCAGTTCTTAAGCGATTTTGAAAGTAGGTTTGTCTTGATACACTAGGTTGAGTCACTGTGGAAACACAGAAACGACACGTGAAGGAATAATTTATTCTCGGGGATCATAAATTTTAAATAAAGCTGGGAAAATGGCAATCTGTTGAAATTCGAAGGCTCGTTTGAGTCGATGATGTAATTCGAACAGCTGCCGCATTTAGAAGCTGGCTTAGATGGGGACGGATTCGCGCATTACTAAGATTAACGCAACATGGACTGTCGGGTTGCTTAGTCGTAACGATGTTGCAAGACGTGACAGAAATTGTCAATTTGCAAGAGCGGAAGCACAAGTTATCGATTCTGGTCTTTAACTGATCCTTTCACATGAATGAACCTGCTCGTCTTTAGTCTTAGACTGCTGTCTTTTCAAATTAAGATTCATCTACTGTTTGTCTACCAAGAGAGGAGCTCCTAACACAGTCTGCGTCTGTCTGTTGAGTTGGAAACTGACTTGAAAACTATCTAACACTAGCTGAAAAATCCGACGTTGCTCGGGTTTCAAATATGACCGCGACATTTCACTGTGTTAACTCAAATACACAAACCCTGTAGAACGTGTTTTCTTGACCATGTCCATTTGTTGCAGGAAAACAAACTTAAGATTTTAAAATTGGGGCTCCGAGGGGGACTTTAAGGACTACCTGTGTGCTAATTGTCATGGCTACAGATTGGTCTTGAAGACAGGAAAGAAATAGCCTGTTTTCCGTAGTGTTCCAAAGTATAAGTGTACCAAATTTGGCGTGGATTGGTCAAACGGTGTAGATTTGTATAGAGAATATACAGGGTTCCCACTCTTTTTTTCTAATCAAAAATAAGGACATTGTAAGCACTTCCTAGGACAAAATAAGGACTTTATAAGGACTTACGTAAAACATTATAGAAACCGTATTATACAATGTAATACCTGACTTTCGACCAAATGGGGATGCTCTTACAGATTACTTAATCTTATAAGAATAGTAGTATGTAAAAAACTTAATATTTCAAGTCTATTTTCTAAAAATTATACACAAATAATGCCACACAAAAATGAAAATTTTCAAAATATAAGAAGTCTGATTTTTACAAAATTTAGCAGTTAATATGTGGGCATTTACGTGTACATGTATCTCTACTATTATAAAAGGAAATTTTTGTCTGTCTGTTTGTTTTTTGCCCGCGAAGTCCTGACGAATCTATGGCACTTACAGTAAAGAGATTTGGCACACAGGTAGTCCAAATTTTTTACAATTTTAGGGTTGAGGCGAAATTTAAAATTCAATCTAGAACATTTTAAAATGAATTTAATAGTTTTTTCACCATTCTTCATTCTACTGCGGGGAATCAGAGGAATAAAGAAACATCAAAAATTAGACTTTTCGCTCTCACGTGTCCCCTTTACGTCAGTCTTTGGAACCATGCCACTTTTTTTTTCCGAGGAGAGAACAAATTCGAATGACCTTAGTTTCTTTCGAGATTCATTCATTTGGATTTACTGTGTGCGAAATGGATTCCAGTAAAGCAAAAGATTGCTAAAGTTATCACTGGCGTTCTTCAGTGCTTTTTTTCTACATCAGCAATTGTAAAAGGTTGAATAAAATTTTTAACGGATTTGAAATTTGCAGAAAATTTAACACCAGATAACAACCAAACATCAAGGCGTTGCAATTTATTGTAAAATTTTTTTTAATATATACATTTTTAAATAATTAAAAATAATACTCATTTAGAAAAATCAAAACGTATTTATATTAAAATAGAGTAGCTTTTTGTTTAATTAACAAATGTAATGCAAGAGCCATTAGAAATTAAAAATCTATGAAACGCATAGAATTTCCACGTGCATTTTATCTCTCCTTGCCAAAAAGGGCGAATTTCCTCGCTTATATTGACTTCTTCTGACATTGTAACCCTAGTTTCTACGACAATGGCTGCGATGCGGTCAACGTAGCCTTTACTCTACTGCCAAGTTAGGGTGAAATAGACTATAGTTTCCTCTATCAGGGCAACTATTTTTTGCATTGCGAGATCCACTCACAAGTCGAAAACAGACAGGTTTTTATGGGTTTTCAAGTTTTTGAAGTGCATTATGAGCTCATCAAGAAATGATCAATGATTTGTATATCGCGTATCAAGGGTTGCCATTCAAGCAAACCAGTTCCCAAATCATCACCAAAACCGTACTTGTAAGCAGTTTTATCACCGATCAGCGGCTAAAATGAGGTCGGTAATATTGTAAAAAAATATTGTCATTTGAAAATTGAATTTTGTTTTCAAAGGAAAATAAGCACTTTCTAAGGACTATTGATGCAAAATAAGCACTTCTAAGAGCCCTTAGAAAGGGAAGGTCAAAATAAGCACTTAGAAGCACTCGTGGGAACCCTGATATACACACACATCCTTTTTTTTTTATACATACTGACCTATCACATTTCCCAAAGATGATGCTTAGAGAAATGAATTATGTTACATTTAAAAAAAAATGTGTTATTGGGTTGTGTTTTTTAAATTTTGTCAAGCATTAAAAAGTGCAGAAAATACGGAGCATTTTCGACATATGCTTTTTTTATTACCGAAAAAGCAAGAATGCTTTCCAGACGCAAAAGAAGATTGTGTTATGTTGGGTGAGGGTACCGGTTGACAGTTCCACGTGTCGTAAGTAGTTAAAAAGTTTCGTCACCTGGATCAGTTCCTTAGACAGAAACCTCAGAACTTCTACGAGCGCGAGATTGTGAAGCTACCGGAGAGATGGAGAAAGGTCATCCAACCGAACGGAATATATTTATATTGATAAAATGTAATTTTTAGCAAATAAAATAATTTTTTATCTACTTTTGCGGAAAATAAAAACCGTGACGAATTTGTGTGTCAACACGATATATCGCTCGCCCCGTCTGCAATACAACCGTAACTCAAATAAAATTAATTTCTAGTTTTCAGTAGAAAACACTGTTACAGGTTTGCAGAATGCAGAAGCATTCAACAAACCTGTCGCAACTGTAAATTTCAGTATAGGCCAATTGAGGCCCTAGTAGTAGGTTTGTAGCAAGCAGAAAAAAGTCACATATTCAAGTACACATAAAACTAAAAATTCCGTTTGTGTGTTAGGGAGCCATTATAGCGGGTGTGCGATATCATGGTTCCCACACCTTTGTTCGCAAAACAATTCAAGGACTTTTAAAAACCAAAATTTTTTTTTTCAAGGACCTGAAAGTTTTTATTACGATCTGAACAAGGAACATGCAAAAATTGTAAATTAAAAAGAAAAATGTAAAAAAATTAAAAAAAAAAAAAAAAAAAAAAAAAAACACGAAATTTTTTATTTATATATTTTTTCTTTCACTCATGCCTTTAACTGTGGTTAGTCTGGTATATATCTCGTGGTGTCAAAGCGCGTAACAACGCCTTTATTCCGAATGATGCTCAAATGACGCACATGCTGTGAAGGAAAATAGTTCGGACAAGTTCTAACGCAAGACGAAATTACACAATTTTGTATTAGTAAAAAATATCAAGTACTTTCAAGGACTTTTAACCAAGTTCTGTGTTTTTAAAGGGGCCCCTAGTTCGGAAAAATAAATTCAAGGACTTTTCTAGGACCGTGGGAACTCTGGATATGTTGTATAGATCTGCTATTCTAGCAAACTTTCTTTTTTTCGCCATCAGAATTCACCCTGAACAAAATTAAACTAAAGCACTATTCATAAGTACTTAAAATGAACGATCCCTGTTCTTTATATACGAAATGTGCTATGAAAAAACTATAAAGTCCCAACTGTCAAAAAGACTCCTTGAGTCAGTTTTCACTTTCCCGACAACGCTTTTAAAAACTGGGATGTTAGACACCAAAAAAGGGACAGACATAACTACTTCATGGAATATAATGAAAATTCTCACTACTCAGAAGATTTCAATTACTGCGCGATCTTCACATAGCCACAGCCAATTTGAAAAGAATGTGGCACAAAAAAAAACCGACACCAAGAAAAGTGATTATGTTCAAAAAAAGAAAACCCGAAAGACAAATGAGGCGAATTCTACCCTCCTAATTAAGAGAATTTCAACGTATTTTGAAGCAAGGGACATCCTGAAAAAACCCGTCCACTTGGCCCCAAATTAGTTGTTAATGACAACACTGACAGCTTTAGTCAAAGGGGTATTCGACAGTCGCTTGTGCCCATGGACCTTTTTAAAAACTCCAACTGTGTTCATCGCACGCGAGTCTAATTACTTTGCGTCATTATTACCAATGTGGTTGCAGGAAGATAACGAATGGCCAAAGGGAGGACCTCGTTAATTTCTATTTAGGAGGACGCTGTACTTTTTTTGTTTTCAAACCCGTAATCTGTTAGCGGGTGACATATTTTGATAGAAGATCGTGATTTAGGGTTAATCTGCATTCTGTTGGATGATTAAGTGTCGTTCCACCGGAAAATGATAAGGAAGACATAAAAGACGTAGAGGTTAAGCATCTCCAGGCCAGTTGTTTTGCATGTTGACAAACTTTTTTTTACTCAAAGTATCTCTTGGAGGCTTATTTCTAGAGTGCATCGGATAAAAAGTTTAAATAAAGTTTATATATTTTTACGAAAAAGGAGATAAGATGAACAGAAGTAATAAAAACAGTGACACAACTTCAGTATAGTCCGGGTATGTTGGCACTTGAATTATATGGTTTGATACATAATTCGTTTTTGGTATGAAATTAGACATTCACATTAAAATAGGTATAAAATTGCATATTCGCTAAAATACGTATAAAAGTTCGGTTCCGTTTTTTTGGTATAAAATAAATATATTCGATAGATATATTTAAGAAGAAGATGAGATAAACAGAAGGAATAAAAACAGCGACACAACATTAGTATAGTCCGGGTATGTTGGCACTTGAAATATGGTTTGATACATAATTCGTTTTTGGGTATGAAATTAGACATTCACATTAAGATAGGTATAAAATTGCATATTCGCTAAATAACGTATAAAAGTGCGGTTCCGTTGTATTAGGTATGAAATAGATATATTCGATAGTTATATTCGATAGATATATAGATATATTTAAGAAGGAGATGAGATAAACAGAGGGAAATAAAAACATTGGCCCAATTTCAGTACAGTCCGGGTTTGTTGGCACTTGAAATATGGTTTGATACATAGTTCGTTTTTGGGTATGAAATTAGACATTCACATTAAAATAGGTATAAAATTGCATATTCGCTAAATAACGTATAAAAGTGCGGTTCCGTTGTATTAGGTATGAAATAGATATATTCGATAGATATATAGATATATTTAAGAAGGAGATGAGATAAACAGAGGGAAATAAAAACATTGGCCCAATTTCAGTACAGTCCGGGTTTGTTGGCACTTGAAATATGATTTGATACATAGTTCGTTTTTGGGTATGAAATTAGACATTCACATTAAAATAGGTATAAAATTTCATATTCGCTAAATAACGTATAAAAGTTCGGTTTCGTTGTATTAGGTATGAAATAGATATGTAGATGTATTTAAGAAGGAGATGAGATAAACAGAGGGAATAAAAACAGTGGCACAATTTCAGTACAGTCCGGATATGTTGGCACTTGAATTATACGGTTTGATACATAATTTGTTTTAGGGTATGAAATTAGACATTCACATTAAAATAGGTATAAAATTGCACATTCGCTAAATTACGCATAAAAGTTCGGTTCCGTTGTATTAGGTATGAAATAGATATATTTGTTAAAATAGGAAAAAACTGTTCGAGGAGGACTTTTTTCGGGACTGAAGAGGTTAAAAATTAGATGGTCGGTAGGTATTTGGGTTTCAAGGTACGTCTAAAAGTAGACAAGCCGGGGCAAACGCAAGACAGATAAAAATTAGAAGTAAAGATAGAGAATGAGCTTTTTTTTAAGTCGACTGAGTAAACCTTTCTCGACAGTTTAAAATTGCACCCAATTCGTTCAATAGGGAATGGAAATTAGATTGATTACCAGATTAGGTGTGATATTACCCCTCTCCGTACCAGATTCTGCATCTTTACTTAATTTCAATAATCATATTTAATGAATACATTCATTAAATATGAATAAAGAATAAATAAAACTTTTTTTTTTAATTGAGATAACTTTATAGAAGACAGTTTTGAGCTCTGTGCAAGTTCGATGTATATATTTGAGATTGATTTTTAGTTGGCTCGGTAATTTTAATGAGATTGACCCATTCCTAATACCTAACAAGACTAACGTTGTAAGCATTTGATATTGAAATATGATTGTTGATTTAGATTAGCCACAAGAGGACGCCACGTGATGAACATTCTTATTATGCATTTATTTACTATGATAATATGAGTGAGTGCGAACTCTCCGTGGATTTAATTTTATAACGCGCTCAACTAGTACTAGTGTTTGCAAACATTGTTGCATTTTGATATATTTGTTATGCAGCGCACGTGACGATACTGTGAATGTATTTTTTAATCATGAAAACTGTAACCATTTTATATCATTTAAAAATTAGAATTCCGTCTACGCACAAACAGGTCGCCTGCGCATTTTTGTCTTATACTTTATACTTTAAACAAAGAATCGCATCACATCGAAACTAGTGTTCTGTCTTTATTTCGTCCACTGATGATAGATCTTGGGGAACTAGGTGAGTCAACCTTTAATCTTTGTAGTCACCTAATTCGTATAAATTCAATGCTCTAAATCTCATATCCGTAACTCTGTATACTTAAACTTTCATGTTTTAACATTGGCAACAGTGAATATTAATGAGCAATACGAATCAGAATTGTCTCCAATGTAACATGTTAATATTTTAATAAGAAATGATTTCCAATGCAATGTCAAATCAATAATTTAATTCCTTCAAATACATATTTAAATAAACGTAATAACAGTTAGGAAACCACTGGAAAATCAATCGGCGTAAAAGCTGTGTTTGAATTATTAGCACAAAATTCAAATTACATATCGTCTTAACAAAATAAAGCAATGCTGAATGAGTGCAAAATTATCGATATGCAAATCAAACATATTCGATCTTAATTAAACGAGCTTTCGAATAACAAGAAACTACAAACACGCGTTACCACAGAAAAGAATCGAGCAGAAAATTCGAATCGATTTCCACTAATGATTTAATCCATAACATGAACCAATAATTTCATAACAAGAATATGCTTCCTGGAAAGTTTAAAAAGGATTCATAAAATAGAATCGAATAATTAGAGGAGGATTCATCGATGCAACTGAATGTTTGGCACCGTTCGAAAAAGGAGAAACTGCTTTCGAGCCGAAATGCTTTTGAGAAGGAAGCTATTTAGTTAGTTTTAGTTTTAACTATTTTCAAGCCTTAAGGGTCGTAGAATTCGAGCATTATAATAATTGGAAGTTTATTTTATGAGAATAAAACTAAACGATAATGATGTTCCAAAACTTTTATTATAATCGACATTGTTTCGATCTTTTCTCCTCTTTGTCTTCTAAATTTAAATGAAGCTAAGTACCCTAAACACAATGCATATTCAAGAACAGAAAATATTAATAAATGTATAAGCACAAGCCTTCTGCCCAATCTTAAGAATTTTATTTTCAGCAATATTGATGTGGAAGCAATTATCATTTAAATTTGCGATGTGTACATAAGCTTCATTGCTGTGCAAGAGCTGATAGTACTAACAGGAAAAATTGAAAGTCGATAAAACAACGAAGCAGAAATGATGGGCATGTTTTTATTCAGGTTCATAACAATGTTAGCAGTCATTAGTTATCTACTGGATTAACAAGATAGTTTAAAGAATGAGTCAACTTGACTTTTAGAATTTATTAAAAACTAGTTCTTCCACTTCTTTATCCTCGAAATTTAAATAAAGCTAAGTTACAGTATTCAAGATTGATAAAAAGATGAGTACGCATTTATCCCACTCTTAGGAACTTCGTTATCATCTAGATTGACACGTAAAAAATTATTTAAATTTACGATATGGATAAAAAAGCTTAAATTATAAATTCGTTGAAGCACGAAAGCTGATAGAACTGAACCTGCAAAATTGAAAGTCGATAAAATAATGAAGCATTAATGATTGACAGGCTTTCATTGATATTCATCAAAATCAGTTATCGGAAGTCATTAGTTGTCCTTTGTTAGTTTTAGGCTTAAGACAAGTTAATTTTGGGAATTCACCAAAAGCCAGTTCTTCCCTTGTTGGTAATGGTAATTAATTAATGTTAGACACTTGAGCAACACAACGGGGCTTTGGCGACGTTCCTGGTTCGATTCCGAAGGAAAAGAACCGAAAACAGAACCACGTAATTTTGAGCTCGCACACCCTCTCCAAACTTCCACATCAAGCCAAAGTGAAGACATTTGAGATCACAATAGATTTAACGTGCACTAGCCCCCTTTGTACACCATGATCTTCGATAGGATTCGAACTCGGAACCCTCCGGTTGCTAATCCGTAACTCTTCCAACCGGGCTAACCCAGCTTCCATAACACTCATAGAAAACGTGCTTCTTACTGCTATGTGGTCAGTTATTAAACAAGGGATTTCTTATGTAAGTCGTGCCAATCTACTGTTTTATTTTTCGTGGATCAGAAAATTTTAAACTAGATTAACACAAAAATTTAATTACCAAACCCGATCTCGAAAGGGCTCATATTTTAACTAGCGTAATGAATAGCCTGAGCTATTCAATTTATCTCTGTGGTAATAATATTCAGCCCCAAAAAGACAAAACCTTTTTAGATCGTATTCAATCTTTCTAAAACTTAACGTCAGAGTAAAAAAAGTCCTTCGCAAAAAACACATAAAAAAGCCCCAGCCACTAAAGAGCGACATTATTAAAAAAGTATTGCGAGCGGGGTAAAAAAACAAAAAACGCTTCGGTGAAAATTTTATTCTTTACCAGCAACCTTTATTTACTGACATCGCGAAAAATATGAGGTAAAAATGTTACTTCAGGAAATAAATTACCCAGTTGATAGGAACCGAGAAAGCAAAAAGGGGATCAAGATACAAAAAGAGAAAGAAAATATGAAATACTAAAAGATGCGAACGAAGACTGCTTCCAGCTTCTAGAGCAAAAGTTTTTAGTTCCCTTTATTCCATTTCCCAGCATTCTTCAGAAAACTTTTTTTTTGATAAAGTGCTTTAATAATTTAAAAGAACTGGTGCCATACGCTCGTGCACATACGTTAAGCGTAATCATTGTAGTTGGATCTATTTCGCAGAACGACTGTTGGAATGGCACGGAACTTAGAATGGCTTTTGTAATAATACAGTGAAACCTCGATTTAACGTAACCCGCATTTAACGATTTCAAACATATAACATCGGTTTTCATTGGTCCCAAACAATTTATTTTACTCTTGTGCCCGCCCGATGCACACATCCGGTTTTTCAACGTGCGGTCTGAGATATATTAGATCCAATGGAGTAGTACACACATGCCTCCGGCGCCTCTGCGGCGACGTACGTCTAACTTGCGTGCAATTTTTACTGCAATTTCTCCACGGCGCCGCAGCTTGCCGCACACGCTGATCCGGTCTCAAGTACCTTGTTTTCATAAATATATATATGGAATAAATAAATATATGGAATAAATGTATAATCTTTATTTATATGGAATATAAATATATAATAATTATTTATATGGAATATAATTAACTAATAAATGGTTGTATCCAGTAACGTCTATTTTGTTTCAAAATATACTTTTTTTACACCAAGTAAGCGAAGTAAACACGTTTCCTTCGATAGAATATGTATCGCAAATGGCGCGAAATTAGTACTTGCGTCATCTCACGGTTATGTGTGCATAGTTGGGTTTCGGTGCCGTACGTTAAAAAATAGGATGTGTGCATCAGGCCTTAATGTTAAAAAATCTCGTATTTGATGTTAGCTTTTCGAAAAATTTCCCGTATTTAAGGTTTTTTTTTAGCAGGGAGAACTCGAAGTGATTTTCTTAAAATTGACCGATACTAGAAGGTCAGTATACGGCGTTGCTTGTGACAGTACTTTTCGTGTGCTTACTGACACTAAAACCTTAAAAAAAAAAAAAAAAAAAAAAAAAAAAAAAATTTAAGACTGAGTCCCATCTCCACCCGACATGACACGAGCATGTCGCGAATTCGCATAAAATTCGGACTTCCTGAGGTATCTATCGATCTGGCGTAAACTTTTTCGCAGATTTCAAATCCGTTGAAAATTTCAGTCGATTTTTAACGATCGCGAAGATAGAAAATCTCAAATAGTTCTTCTTGTGTTCGTGATGGATATCTTCGTCGCATGCGTCAATTGTAAATTAGATATACTAAGAAATTTACAAACTCATATCTTTGGAGAGTGACGATAATGACTCAGCTAGTAAAAGCAAAACGCAAACCAGAATAACGGATTTCTTCAAACAATAAACTATTGTAAAGTTTGAAATACAATGTCTATTTTGCGCGGAGGAATGTTTTCCCAGCCAGATAATAGATATTTTAACAGTAGTCACAGTTCTTTTTTCTATCTTCAATACTGTTATAAATATACAGTAAAAATTTCAACGGATTTGAAATCTGCGGAAAATTTCAGTTTAGATTGATACCTAAAAATATGTGTCAGGAAGCTGTCGCCAAGTGGAGAGATTGGCGAGTGCCAACTGGAACGGTTGGCTAGTGGCAAGCGCGACAACCCAGCGAAGGGTTGACAAGATCAAGGGAGAGTCTTGAGAAAAACAAGCGGGAAGAGACCTATTGGTTTTTCTTCCGGATGAAGTTAATATGCGCTACCGTCGTTATTTATGAGACAATGATTTCTGGTCATGTAATTTATGTGTTATGTATCGTGTCCCTTTTCATGTAATAAATTATCTTGGGACTAAAAACTGCTGGCGTGACTTTTTTATGATTTTGGAAGCAACAGAAAGTACCCATCCAACAATATGAATTTCTTTAAATAAATAATTTTCAAATTGAATATATCTTCAACGGATTTGAAATCTGCGGAAAATTTTACACCAGATTAATACTATACATCACGGCGTTGTCCGTGGTGTTGATTTGCGAAGCAAACGGGCACGGGCATGGGCAACGCCAGGGTAGCCACGCAGTATCTAGTATACCATAAAGCCTCAAATCTACCCATTGTGGGAGGAAGCGTATCTGTTTTCGGAAAAACGTTTATTAGGGGCCCAAGTCCTTTAAATCTATCCGTACGGCCGTATTTGGTGCAGCACCTCGGTTTTCAGATTGTGAAAACTAACCATCCAACATCACTTGCCGACCATGCAGATTGACAAGGCTTTCTCATGATCGCGTGCGAATGGAAGTACGTGCCCTTCAGGTCAACCTTATACTACGTTCACACATGAAAAGTTAAACTAGTTTAAGTGCTAATCTAGCTTAAGTCGAGCATGTGTGAACGAACTGTCTTAGATTTAAACTAGCTTAGCCAAAAGAAACTCTCTTAACTTTAAACCAGTTTCCCAAACTCACTTAAGTGAGTTCTACAGTGACGCCACCTAGAGGTGTCACGCGAACTTCATTCCGCGCGCTTTTGTTGACGATCTTTCATTCTGTTCGCCGTGTAATCGTTTGTGATGGAGCTTAATTATAACTCCTTTATTTAACCATTTATTATAATAAATTTACAAAGTAGGTTACTTTTATCATACCAGAACATAGAAATAAATGGATTTTAGTTTAGAACTTCCAAAAAAAAAAAAAAAAAAAAGAGTTAAAGAAGGAATAGAAACTGGTCCACTCAAGAAGTAAAATGTTTATTATCCATTTGGGTGGACAAGTATGCGGATCTGACAAGAATCAAAAGAAACAAAGAGATTTACGAAAATATGGTGCAACAATTAAAGGAAATGGGATTTTCCAGAACCCATGCCGAAGTTCAGACGAAAATTAAAAATTTGACTTCAGAATACAGGTAATTTTATTCTTATTGGAAATTTGTTAAGGATAAAAGAATTCTTTCTCCACATTATGTTCTATCCATTTAGAATGAGAAAATTTAAATGTCACCAACGGCATAACTTTGTTTAATTATAACTCCTTTATTTAACCATTTATTATAATAAATTTACAAAGTAGGTTACTTTTATCATACCAGAACATAGAAATAAATGGATTTTAGTAGAGGATATTAATATAATATATCATTCAATTATCAAATAATTCATGAGCAATTGATACTGTAGCATGTCTGAAATTTTGTATGAATTCTTTATATCAGATGTATAAAAATACTTCCCAATTTTTCTTGCACAAATTAAAACTTTATCATTTGTTGATAAATGTTATTCTAATCTATCTATTAGGTCTGAGAAAACATTACATGGATGCAAAGCAACTGGCACTAGTCCTTCGGAGTGGCTTCATTTCAGGGAAGTGCATAAAATCATTGGGAACTCCCACCACCATTCAGTCGATGTCATCATCGATAAAATAACATCGATAAACCGATTTAAGCTAGTTTAAAAGCTGCCGTAGTGTCAACGCATAAAAATAAGATAGCTTAAGTTCTCTCTTAAGTTAAACTAGTTTAACTTTTCATGTGTGAACGTAGTATTACATGACACCCTAATTGGCGGTCTTAAGATTGGGTAGGTTGGTATTTTAATTAACGTCACACTGGAGCAACTCAACGGGCTATTCTTTAGATTGGGAAAGGGCTTAAGCTTGCAGGGCTTCAGAGTTCAAATTTCTACACGCAATAGTACTGCCATTCAAAATATGAATGTCTAGTTTCATGGGAAGAAAGAATAAATACTGCTTTTGCATATCTCCCTATACTGGAGTTTTGCAGGCTTGAAGATGAAAGCATTTTTTGCCTTTCTTCACTTACAACACTAGATATATTTTAATGAAAGTCACACTGGCACAATACAACGGGCTATTGGTGACAGTCTGGGATCAATGCCGAGGACAACACAGCGTAATTTTAAACCATAGTCAGATTACGAGTTTAGATGTGTTCAAATTTCTACACGCAATAGTACTGTCACTCTAAAAAATGAATGTCTTGTTTCATGTGAAGAAAGATGCAGCATTTTTCATAACTCCCGATACTGGAGTTTTGCAGGCTTGAAGATGCAAGCATTTTCTGTCTTTCTTCACATAACACTTGATGTATTTAAATTCAAACAGGATCAATACAGCGGGCTATTGGCGACGGTCCGGGATCAATCCCGACTGAAAAGATCCTAGGACAACACCGCGTAATTTTAAACTATAATCAGATAACGAGTTTAGATGTGTCGGAGTTGAATCTGAGGTGTGATATAATGCAAATGAAGGGAAAATACGATTTACCTTAGTTAGATACAGGCGGTTTGCAGGACTAAAATAGCATTATTAAGTAATAAAATTTACAAAAATTTTAATCAATAAATTACGAATATTGAGAAGAAAAACGATATTTAAAAAAGGCAAGACACAAATAAAATAAAATAATAACCCCTTGATTAATTCGAAGTTTATTTATACTTGGTTATCTAGCGTTCTATTTTTTATTACACATTTTTTTGCAGCTCAAAAGATGCGATCAATCATTCTATCGATAAATCTTTTCTTGGAAAATTATTTTTGAGAGTAATTAATTACAGCCATGACAGCCGTATAGAGTGACGCAACTTTATTTCCACATAGATGTATGTACCTATAATGGTGAACAAGTCTAATGGCTACCATTACAATTAAAATGCAGTCATTGCTTGGTGGAATTCTAAAAAATAATTTCATGACTTTGAAAGCTAGACATTTGAAACTGCAATCGAATTTATTAATTTTTTTCGAATAATAATTAAATACAATATTTATTGCATTATAACAAAGAAATTATTTTTTTATTAATTAATATATATATATATATATACACACACACATAATTCGTTTTTTAACGATAGACACGTTCCTGAAGAATACGTGTAAAGACGACAGATGTATCTATGGAAGAAATGAATTGGATCTAAAAAATCAGTAACAAAATAAAATTAAAAAAAAAAAAATCATATGAAAATATTTGTTTAAGCTTATAATTTTATTTCAACAAAATACACATGTGATGTGTAATAAAAATGCATTGAAGTAAAAATTGCATTTGAAATAAAATAAAAATTATTTTTGAACAAAAAAGAATCTGTTTTACATACAAGATTTTACTTATTTTCACTCTTTCACAATAAACCGCGGATACGTTTATGTACTACTGGAATTTCACTCTATCACTAGAAATGTTGTGGAGAGACAAATTGTCTTCTTCCTCAAAAATAAATTTCTTTCTGTGATCTCTTGAACAAAATCAGCACGAGTCTCCCTTGGTGCTGATGTTTCAACGATTTTAAGAACGACTTCAATTATAAATTCCATGTAAGAGGCTGTCATTTTCAATTCACGTTGAAAATTGCCAGCGTTTTCCTCATTAGTGCGTGTAATATAAACGATACTACTACGCCACAAATAAAAAAGATTTTTTTCTCAGAATTTAGGCAAACAAAAATTCTTAGAAATCAGCTTGGCAAGCTAGTGTTAAATCAAAATGATTCGCGTAAAAAGAGAACGAAATATTTATTTCGAATTCGTGTCAAATCGAATTCGTGTAAAAAAAAAAAAGTTCGTGCAAAAACATAATTAGGTGTGTGTACATTTTTTTATTCCATAACAAATATTATGCAAATGAGAGTCAATCTGATCATCCATAAAAGAACTGAACTAAAATCCCGCCTTTCTAATATAAAATATTTCAGTAAATTTTCTTAACTTGTGGTTGTTTCTCCGAAAATGTATATGTAAATCCTACTTTAAAGGTTTCTAAAAATATTTTAATTTAAACCTATTCTAATAGTACAACCCACATTGAGTGCTAAATATTCCCTTCTATGTCTTTTTAGCTAATAATTTAGTGCTGAAAAGTCGACTAAATTTAAGAACTAACTTTTAATATAAGCTGCTGTGGAGGTTACATAAGTTAAAAAGAAAACGCAATTATTTAAAATAGATGCTTTGAACTGACCCGTTTTAAGCCTAATTTAAATGCTAATTCCTTCTTGGTAAATAGCTTTTAAATAGGTGCCTCACAAGATATTTCAAAAGAATCCTCAACCTTCAATTTTAATATTTATTAAACTTCATCTAATGAGTAGCTTGCCTGAGGAATTTACATGATGGAAGCGCGAATATTTATCGAACTGTTTCGTATCTGCCAAAAGCTTCGTATATCGATGCAAGATGAGACAACTGTTAACTTCAACTAAGCAGTGTTTTACAATGCGTTTTTGTGAAAATGCACGTTAACTTGCTATATACTCATGTCCTTGAATTAACGAATTCGTCAATATGCATATTTGCCACTATTATATTCAAACCGAAAGCGAATATCAATGCTACCTTTCACCTGAAAGGGATAATGGAGGTTTCCACGAAATTTGTGGCAAAGAGAATACTCTAAAGGCTGCTACACATTAAGCCAGTAATTTAGTCGAGGAGCGAGTGATGTAGTACCTACACGAGTTGTGACAAAACTATTTAGTCGAGTAGTTTAGTAAAACGATTTAGTGGACTCGATCCAGTCAAATGGATAGTATTCGGTCGAGTAGTTCCCCCACTCCACTCCTCTCGCCATTATAGGAACACTAGACAGGTGTGAACACATCTGCTTAGTACAGTTCATTAGTTATTCGTTTTCATTGGTCGAAGTCTCTATCCTGAGTGTGTTTTTTGTTAAAATATGCATAGTACATATGAGTTTTAAATTTTTGCAACAGTTTGTTGATCGTCTGTCTCGCGGGTCGTTTTCATCGCTGTCATATAAATCCATTATTTTTCTTTAGTCAATAAATCGGTTTTGTTTAAATGCTCAACGTTTTTTTATTCTCTTAAAATAACATTTTTATCGGCACCATGATTCGTGGGAGTGACGATACTACTGTCAAATTTGATATACTGCTTATGTGGAACAGTAGTGCTTATGGAATGTGAAGTCTTCCACGAACAAAAATAAAGCATCCAAGGCAGTTGCAATCGATGAATTAGAAAAAGCGATGGGAATACAGGAGTTTCACGAGAAGGAAATCATACAAAAAAATTAAAAACACTAGGAAAGTGTTTTATATTTATTTTTAAACTAGCAGAATTAATTACCCGGTGTTGCTCGGGTGGAAATAATTAAATGATTGAAAAGTGATATGACTAATTACTTCTCTTTCGTAAAAGAATGCTAGCTTCGCTCTCCGCATCATCTTTAGCAGTCGACACTGGAACACCAACTAAACCGAGTGTGAACAACTACACCCCCACTTGCCGTTATCCCGTTTAGTAGAGCTACTAAATCACTCGCTACTCGACTAAATTACTGACCTAGTGTGTAGCAGCCTTTAATACCGACAAAGGTCAGTTCAGGCTATTTGAAGAGAGTGTGAAGAACTCATTCAAATCCGATACTAAAACTCAGCAATTTCAGTGGACATAAAATTGCCATTTATCTGTGGCTAACAGGGCTTGACTAATAATAGCAAAAAGAGCATGCTGAAAGCGCAATTTCGGACCGAAACCAAACCTTACTAGCTACGAAACAAAAAAGCTCGATGTGACGAATAAAACAGTACTTCTGACTTTGGTGTGGAAGGAAGAACAATAAAGTGGCCCAAAGACGCTTCTTAATATTTGATATCCCTCTTTGTTTTTCTGTTGGGGCTCTTAGGATGTCACATGTAATTTAAGTCTACCAGCAAAGTAAGGGGACAGCACCTGTCGCTACAGAAACAGGAAGCTTCTAAGTAAAGAAAAAAAAAAGATGCAGCACAACTTTCGAAGCAGAAAGGTACTAATGCGACTAAGGAAAAAAAATGCTCAACGCAGAGATATTAGTTTTCTGACAACATACATCAGTTTAAGAAACAGAAGTGATTTGAGGATTTCATATTTGTAAGAAATTAGATTTGAACTGGCATGCTATTTTTCAGGAAATCATCTTTTGTTGCACTGATCGCGAATTCAGATTTGGAAGGTTTATGGGAGGCTAATGTTGTAACTAACATTTGAGAATTCGCTCAGTGAATAATAAAATAACAACCATGATACAAAAAAAGGGCCAATTTCTCTTTTGAAAATATGTATTGACACTACATTCACATAGCTGCGACATCCAAAGCACATGTGAAATAGTAGCATCTATATATATAATTCTCTTACGTGGCACGCAAAAAAGACGTTATTTGTTATCGCGTTTTGGCAACATTGTATGATTGTTTGTTTACCACGAATTGAATTTATAGCAATATCGGATGAAATTTTATTGGGGAAAAAAAAAAGACTTTTAGTCGAGCTGTTGCAGTTTAGAATTAGAAATCAAAGAAAGCGGAGGATCATTTCAGTGCCATTTAAAAAACGGTCCTTTTCAGGGCCAACAATTATAGTTCAACAAGACGCTTGCACTATAACTTTCCACAACAAACTCAATGAAAAAGTATGGGTTACTCGAGAGTGCTGGAAATGTACACAAACAACATATTGGGTATTCAATTTCCAAAGCAGCGCTCACATTTCGACTCAAAATTTGCTCAAAGTTTTCATTTTAATTCTGATTCCAGGGTACTGTTTATATTTTCTGCAATACAGCAAATTTAGAATTGAAAAATATTTTTTTTGGAGTATCAGATTTTGAAAACAATCCTTTCTGCTAGGACACATGTCTTCATTGATGCGAGCGAAACGAGCATAGGTTCGCTCAGCGAACCAATGAGGATTGCAAAGCAATCGTCCGGGGGTTGGCGAGCTTTAGCGAGCAGGGGGCGGGCCCCCTAGTTAGTAGAATAAACTAAAAATATATCGTAGCAAAAAATTCTCCTCTTGGGATCCTTCTTTAGTTGCTCGGATGCAAAATGAAACACAAAATGCTAATTAAATATGGAACAAACTTTGAAAATCCCGCCGAGACATTAAAAAAAAAAAAAAAAAAAAACTAAATATTTTCGAAAGCTTTTTTACAATCTTTCAACCAGATTCCGATGTTTTTCTCTTGATTGACATGACTTAAGGCCAAAACTTCAAAATAGGCTTTCGCGTGTAAAATATTCTCTCAAAAGAAAAATTCGAAAATATTTTCCCCGTGCCCTTTTTTTTTTAAAGGGACTAAATTTTCGGTTGGTGAATTTTCAAAAAGTCGCCAACATTTTTAAAAAGGCTTCCTTGGAAAACATTCTCTCCCAAAAAAAAATATTTTTTCAGTCCGTTATTAGTTTAAAAAAAAGGGACAATATTTTCCATTGGTGAATATTTAAATAGTCTAAGTTTTGAAATAAGTGACTTTTGAGACGATTTTGCTTAAAAAGATACCACTAGCCGCCAAAGTTGAAAAATAGTAGCAAAAAGTCACCTTTGGCAGCTCTTAGTTGTGATAGACATAACAGGGGAACTTCTTAAGAAAACTAGAGACAAAATTAAGGAGTTGGAGAATTTTTTACATTTTAAACGCGTAGGAAAGAAATCGATCGACGAGTTCCAGAAAAAACACCTGCATAAAATTAAGCTATCAACATGTAAGGAATTACTAAAGTATTTCTGGAAAGCATAGTTTTGAACTCTAAGGAAATCTCCATTCAACTAAATTCACGTTTCAGAGCTCACGCCGGAGTTTCCATTTACTTTCTGCGTAAACACTGCGAATAATTCATGGTAGGAATTTTAGCTATATGTGCTGTGAAAAACGAAAAAACCATTGAGCCACCAAAAAACCAAAGTAAACGCGACGCTTTTGTGTACTCAGTATTTACGTTTCTTATGGTCTCCGCTAAGTCAAAAGCTACAATTTAAAATGAAGAGTAGAATTTAAGAGGACTTTTACGGATGTTTGGTTTTAAAAGACGAATTGGAAACTTAAGTAAAAGAAAGTGGAATGCTCAGGTTTTCTACTTCACAAAATTCATTTTTAGAGCAAAGATAGAGAGCTATTCACCTTCCAAGTGTTTCGACGAGAAATATCGTCTAAAACAAAACTGCCTTATAACTCCAAGAAGAATGAAGATTCAAGTAGAAAAAACATATTACAATGAAACTTCGATTAAAGGGGTCCGGGACACAAAAATCGTCAATTTTTTTTTTTTTTGATTCTTTCAAGAAATTATCTGTGTTTTTTTGCTTAAAATGACGTCTAAATCATGTTTCTATCTTAATTAGAACTAGAGATATAATAATTTTTGTGGTGCGTTGTTTTGAAAATCTAACTCTCTTAACAGTTGTTGGCCATAGCAACAACATCTGTCTTTAAAACTTTAAATGCGTTTTTCTCCATGATACTTTTTTTCAAGATTTCCTGTATTCAAATTGCTATAAGTCGAAAACCGATAAAGTTTAAGGATTGAAATTTGGAATATATCTTTTTCAAACATTGTACTTTAATTTTGATTCAGCAAATTTAAAACAAATATTTACTTTTAAAAATATGACTTTTTTTTAAAAAAAGTAACATAAAATTTTCAAAAATTTTCTTTCAAATATATTTTATTTTTTATTAAATTAATATTTTTTAAATTGCTGAATCAAAATTTAAAGTTTATAAATTTGTGAATAATTTACTGCAAGAATTTTGAAAATTGATCAAGAATAATTTGAGTTTTAGCAATTTAAAATGACCCCTCTTTTTTTTCAAAAAATTTTAATTTAAAATTTTTAAAAAACTTTTGGAAAAATTTTGTGTTGTGATCTCGCTTATTAGTTAGATGGGTAATCAGTACAAAAAAATTCAAAATTCTAAATTAGTTAATAAATTTTTTTTTCAATGTGTCCCGGACCCCCTTAACCATCAGGGTCGGTACGGGGACGGTTAATCGAATAGACTGCTAACAGATAAACCTAATACAACATACTCCCATCCGTTGCATATGGACGGATGATAAAAATTCACTTTTACGAACTAGAATACATTGTATATTATATACACGTGATGCCAGCCTCAGTGACTAGAGGGCACCTCCGCGCTGTTGTCATTTCCTACCACTTCACAGCCAGGCCGAGATCCAGAAGCAACTCAGACGTAAGAGGACGACGCTAATAAGACGTGGGCGCGCGAGCTGAAACGCGACGACGGGCAGCCAGGGACGACGAGCACCGATGGTGGACATTTGATAATGCCATGAACTTAGTTAATAGAACTGTAAATAGAACCTTCAGAACATTTCGCGTTATTTATCATTGTTCTGTTCAGCTCATCCTGTAAATACCTTCATGTTAATCGAAGTAATAAAAATTAATTGTTCATCTAAAAGATTCCTCATTAGTAATTGCCCCCACACCCGGCCCCTACATACATGTACTTTATTTTACAGAAACAAACATACAATTTACATTAAGTAAATATTGCTAATTATGAATTTATGTTACATGAACACTTTGGCGTCTCTGCCGCACAGAGTTCATGAAACAGTGTTTACAGCGAGGATGATTTTTCGTGGCAATCTGGATACTGTACATAGAGTACAGCATGCACGTATGTGTGGGCGTATTAATAACTTTTAATATTTAGTTAATAAACTTTTAATAAAGGACTGGCGGTTAAAAGAGCGACGGTTAATCGAAGGTTCGCGGTATTTCTAGCCAAGAAATGGTGCTTTTGCCAAAGAGACTGGCCACTACACAACAGATTAGTCGCTAAGATAAACCACAACCAAGAGGCGTTGATCAAGGGTTAACAACGTTTTGCGAAAAATTACTGAGAGGTCTGAATAACATTTTAATCTAATATGCATGATGGACGAATGCATTTGTGGAGTTATAAGATAAAAAAAATGTCAAAATCTTTCAGAAAGTACTTTTTTCTGCATTTGCATGATACATCTCATCTTACCTCGCATTGGAGCAACAATATCAGCTATTGGCGACAGTCCGTGATCAAACCCTGCAAATCTCGAAAAGTGTCGTCAACTCTTCATGTGTGCTTCGACGAGATATCTCGTCCATCAAAATTTGACCAATTTAGCTGATGAAGATATATTCTGTCATCAAGATATTGCCGATTTTTTTGTGATGACGAGATAAAAAACTGGTCAATGTTTTTTTCAAATGACGAGACTGATCAGATTTTGATGGACGAGATATCTCGCCCATCAAGATCTAATCAGTTTTGCTTATGGCAAAATACCTCTCTGTGACAACCAGCTGAAGAATTAAGTTATACACAACAAACTACACAAATTAGTATCAGCAATCATACAAGACAAATTTGGCCTTAACGTGCGTGATCATTCTTTATACTAGCTCTATCATTGGTTGAAATTATATTTAAATTGTCCCAGCTCTTTCATTGGTTAAAGTCAGGTTTAAATTATTTCACGATAAATTGCTCGCGCATATTAAATTCTAATAGATACAGGGAAACGATGTTATTGCAAGCAATTTTTTAAATGAAACTTGCTGAAAACGCGCAAGCGACTGTATAAATTATTAATTAACATAAAATTTTGCATATTTGGCAACGTCAGGGTAAAATACCAAATTTTTTAGATCAGTTTAGAATTAGCAATTAAGATGTAGCTATGAGCTTAATCGTAATTGCGTTTATTATAACAAAAGTTTATTGAGATAATTAGACACTGAAGTATTTTTTTGAATCGTGAGGTTAATCGTCTTACTCGACTTAATTGAATAAATATTTTGAGTTGTATTGAAGCATATACGTTATACGTGTATAATGAAGCTTATCAATGGTATGTTTCAATGCACTCTCTTGCGATAGTTACGATTACTCCGCAGAAAATTATCAGCACTTACTTGAATAGCTATAAGTGATTTCTAGAGCCCATTGTATTCGTATCTCAAATGGCCGTCCTTAAGACAGCTAACAAAACAGGAATTTGTTTAAGAAAATGAAAAAAACAGGAATTTGTTTATGACAGTGAACAGAACATGTATTCGTTTAAGACGATTAACAAACATGTATTCGTTAAAAAGTAATTACGCTATAGCTATTGTAATATTTTTTACATCGTATTGATAGATAAAAATAATTGTTTCATCTTTTATGATTTTCACGAAAAATAAACGGCACAAAAACTTTCTTTCGTGTAGAAGAACTCACTTTTATGTAAATTCTCCTTTTTAGATGTCTCGCTTGCTCGACACATAAAAGGAGAAACGATAAAGAAATCTAAAACATCCGCTAAGATAAAATGGTAGTGATATAAAAAAAAATTCCCACATAAATTGGATTCCGTATCATAATAACTTAGGGATTTGGGAAGATCTCAAGACAAAGTTCTGCTACTTGCAGCTTTAGTGTAAATGACGAATATGTTCCCATAAAAATAAAGTATGCGAAGAAGCCATTTTTGCTTCTCCAATCATCATCGGGAACAGTGCGGGATATAAACGCGGCGAGGAAAAGTATTTTTAAAGGGTTCGCAAAATGTTAAAAAGAAATAATTTTGATCTTTTCTTAGGTGCGTTGCATGGAATAACGCAATGTTGTCAGAGGCTTTATATGTGAAGCTAAATGTAGGTGGATGTAGTGTTCCTGCAGCGGAACGTATTTCCGGTGCGTATTCCAAACGTGACGTCATTTGCCTTGTTATTCGAATGTGATTTCAGCACTTCGCCAACAAATTTCCAAAGTTGAAAGATTGTTTGGTCAACACAAATTACACTAAACACCGCCAAAACGTCGATAAACTACATTCTAAGGTAATCCCGACACGTTTCAAGAGAACATTTTTAGAAGCGGATATAAATTCGCTTTCCTACTGTGTGCTTATACTTTCAGTATCAATCCCTCTTATATTGGAAAATATGTAGGTAGCTAAACTTTGTCGCACGGAAACAGGACAACGACTGTTGGCGATGATGGAAAGATCCGAGGTTGGTTGGGTTTTTATGGTGCAATCGCCACAATGGCCAAGCTGAGCCAGATACAAAACAAAAAAAGTCTAGAAAAAATAAAGATGAAAGATCCGAGGACGACACCTCGTAATTTTGAGCCACGGTCAGATGATGTCAAGACATCAAATGGCGCTCCACCTCTTAAAACTTCCACACCACGCCAACTTGAGGAGATCAAGTCGTCACTGACAACACTACAGATGTCATCATTCCTTTAATTTAAACATTAAAGTATATTTCCTGAAGTAGGTGAATATTATATATATTAATTTTTACTTTGCCAATCATGGAAACTGATACGTAGAATTTTTCCAGAATGACTATACGATCCAAAATTGCTACTGCTGCAAACAAAATATTTTAAATCCTA
Organism: Metellina segmentata; assembly: GCA_947359465.1. Lineage (NCBI taxonomy): Eukaryota > Metazoa > Arthropoda > Arachnida > Araneae > Tetragnathidae > Metellina > Metellina segmentata. Next base: position 65,650,447 of record OX375883.1, read on the forward strand.
AACTATACCAAAGAAAAGGGAAGTTTGCAAAGAATATACACGCTATACTCTGTTTCACCTTAACTTGTCAGTATTGGGAAAGGCAGAAATGATGTTCATCCGCATGAAAAATAATTCCAACTTGATTTGGAATTTAAAATAAAGAAAATGCATATAAACGTGTAAAAATTGTCCTACAATGAAGGAGTGATTTTTGAACCTTTATAATCGGTTATTTATTTGTAAAAAGCATTTTTTTTTGACCGAAGCGAATGAATATATCCGAAACGGAATTCTAAACCGGTTTCCATGGTAACATTTCTGGCGAGCTAAATACGCTTTCCGGCCAAGTCTGCGCCATTTCGCTCTGCGTCTTTGCTAGCGTGTGTATTTACGTTCATATCTCTCTTGTGCTATTTTATTGGAGTGTGTTTGATACTCTGAACATGGCTGAAAAAGGAACGTCACCATCCAAGCTGTATACGCCATCAAAGCAAGGAAAATCAATTGGTAGTGGAGCTCGCAGGAACATATTGAATGTTTATTCTAGACTTCGAGAAGAAAACCATAGTGATTCCATTAACCAAATCGTCGGAAAGGTGTCTCAACTAACTGGTGTTTCCAAAAGAACTGTTTTTCGTTTGAAAAAAGAAAAGAAGACGACAAGTCCTTTGAGTACTCCAGGAAAAAAACGACCTTATGCCGTTGGAAAAAGAACAAGAATGATGAAATATGACAACTTTACTTTATCGTGCATCCGACGAAAAATTCATGATTGTTTTCGTCGAAATGAAATTCCTACATTGGACAAAGTTCTAAATGAAATTAACAATGATAAGGATATTTTTTCGACAAACATTAGCCGAAGTACACTGTACAGGATACTGAAAGATTTGGGATTTTCCTTTGAAAAGCGAAAAAGGCAGGCTATGCTTTTAGAAAGACACGACATAATTTTATGGCGAAGAAATTATTTACGAAAAATTAGAGAACTGAAGAATGAAAATGCTTCAATCTATTATTTAGATGAAACATGGGTGAATGAAGGACACTCACAAAGTCGAGTATGGCAAGACAAAAACATCAAAAGCACCAATGAAGCTTCCTCTTCAAGTTTGACAACAGGCTTGGCTGCACCAAAAGGAAAAGGAAGAAGACTCATCATTACCCATATCGGAAGTGATGAAGGATTTGTACCTGATGCGGCTGACATTTTTGTAGGAAAAAAATCCGGTGACTACCACGAAGAAATGGATGGTAACCATTTTGAGAAGTGGTTTGAAGATATCATGCCTAAATTGAAACGAAACAGCTTTGTAGTGATGGACAATGCCCCCTATCACTCGGTGAAGAAAGAAAAAATTCCGACGACATCTTGGAAAAAAAGTGCAATTCAAGAATGGCTATCGTTGTAAAACATTACGTGGAACCAGGACATGATCAAGATTGAACTGTTGAAAAAAGTTAGCGAAATCAAACATATGTTTGATAAATACAGAGTTGAAGAAATTGCCGAAAAATTTGGACATAAGGTTTTGAGACTTCCCCCGTATCACTGTGAGCTTAATCCCATTGAAATGATATGGAGTCAAGTAAAAGGACACGTTGCCAGGGAAAACAAGACTTTTAAACTGAACGATGTGAAGGATTTAGTCATCCAAGGGATTGAAAAGAGGTCTCTGTACAAAATTGGAAAAACTGCATAAACCATGTTACTGAAAAAGAGAAATACATGTGGGAAGTAGATGGACTTGTGGATGATATTTGGGAAAGTAAGAACTTGGTAATTTCTTTTAATAGTGAGTCTGATAGCGATTCGGAAATGTTAAGTGATGATGATGTGTAAATTCATGTGATGAATAAGTATATTATAATGTAAATAGATTTGTTATGATGTTTGCTATGTTTTACATATATTGATGATGTATAAATGCATGTGATGAATAAGTAAAACGTAAATATAGTTTTCTCATTGTAACTACTATTCATGAAAGAGATTGGTTTCTTCTGTACACTTTCTTGTAAACTATTTTAAATTATTCATAAAATTAATAATTTACTACTAATCAACCCGACACCGTTCCGCGAGTTTCAGAATATGTTTCACACATATAAGGTTTATTTTTTTTAACTCTAATTTTTAAAATGGTTTCATTTTTTTTATTATTGTATGTGTATTCACTATATTTGTATTTTTTATATTCTATTTATTTATTGTGAATGTATTTTATATCCTCTATGTTATATGTATTTTTATTTGTTATTTACTTTCTTTAATATCAGAATAAATTTGATTTAATTTGGAGACTATATTTTGCTGTTAAGAAAAACACATATTTTAGCAGACGACGCACTCTCCCCTACCTTGTCCAACCAAATGTAAGACCAAAGGAGTAATTAAATTGGATTAATTTCCTTTAATAAAATTATTAAAATTGAAAAAAGAAGTATTAATCAAGGTGTTTAGCTTTCAGGTAAGTAAATTCAAAAAATGAATTTTATGGTTCATCACATCTTTAAATAGACTGTTTTTTTAAACAACATTTATTGTAAAAAAATTTTAAATATATATATTTTTAAATAACTAAAAATAATACTCATTTAGAAAAATCAAAACGCATTTATATTAACATAGAGTAGCTTTTTGTTTAATTAACAAATGTAATGCAAGAGCCATTAGAAATTAAAGATCTGTGAAACGTATAGAATTTCCACGTGCATTTTATCTCTCCTTGCCAAAAAGGGCGAATTTCCTCGCTTATAGCTGACTTCTTCTGACATTGTAACCCTAGTTTCTACGACAACGGCTGTGATGCGGTCAACGTAGCCTTTACTCTACTGACAAGTTAAGGTGAAACAGAGTATAGAATTTCACGATTGATTTGAATATTTACGAAACTTTCTCCAAAAGTTTGTGAAAACGAACACAGGCTCAATTACTAGTCACGCCATATATTTATTTACTTTCCAGAATAAACTAAAAGAGAAACTTTTAACATACCCTGGTTAGAATGATGTTGTGGAACTCCCAGCATTCTCTTTCAGCTCCCTAGAAGAAACGATGATCGAATTAGAACAGAATTATTCGAAATCAGGACATCAAAATATTTTAACATAAAGATACATTTCATTTATACAAAATAGAGTGACACTTTAAAGTTAAATATGATTGTAAACTGAAACACGGCAGTCAAAAGTCTCAAGTTAGAATTTTATGTTGGTACTAGGGATGCAACATCGATAGCAAAACATCGATGTTGATACTACATCGACCCAAAAACATCGATGTTTTTTTAAATTCAGTGCATTTAAACTCCCCCCCCCCATTTCTTAAAGTTGGTTTAGCAACTATTGATGCGACATCGACAGCAAAACATCGATGTCCAAAATTAAAACATCGGCGTTGACAATACATCGCCCCCAAATCATCGATGTTTTTAAAGTTCAGTGAATTTTAAATTGTTTCCCCATTTCTTAAAACTGGTTTAGCAACTAGTGATGCGACATTGGCTCCAATAGATCGATGTTTTTTTTGAAACATCAATGTTTAGAAAACATCGATATCGATGTCGCATCTCTACTCTACCGACCCTTCATCCTTGGTCACTTTGTTCTAAAAGTATGTTCAATTTGCTGATTATAAAAATTATGCTACTTGGTTATTTTTAAAATTTTTATAACGGTACTTTTTTCATTTAAAAATAAAACATCGACAAGTATAAACATCGATGTTACAAAAACATCGACCCCAATACATCGATGTTTTTTAAAAAACATCGACATCGATGTCGCATCCCTAGTTGGTACACACACACAAAACAGATACAACGCTTTTCTGCCTTGTCATATGTACACTTTACGTTTGAATTATACATATCAATCAAAACATACTAAAGAAAATCAGTTTAATTTGTTTTAGTAGTCATTTCAATATGATTCAGTTTTTTACTCGCACCGTTAAATGTAATTACAATTTGTTGGTAAAACTAATTCGTTCAAATGAATACCGTACTTATTTCGTTTATGAATTTATAACAGCTCTAGCAAAAAGGGAATTACATAATATGATACCGACAAAGAGAGCTATTAACCTCTTGGTGTCTGTCTCGGTTGGTAGATATTTAACTAACGTCGCACTGGAGACACAATGTGCCATTGGTGACGGTACAGGATCAAACCCGAAGGGAAAGAAACGTGGACAACACCGCTTAATTTTCAACCACGGTCATATGATGAAGTCACATCTGAGATGATGGTGGTCTCGTTATTAGAAAACTAAACAGATCTTGTTCTTGTATCATTAAACAAAAATCTTCAATATCTTTTTGATGAGATATCTTGTCATTAGCAAAATTGCCCAGATCTTCATGGACGACATACCCCGTCGAAATCAATTGAAGAGATATGAAAGTTAAAATGGGTAGTTAGTTTGGTCATATGGCTCAAGGCCATATTTGGCTAAGCAGCGCCAAACTTTAAGGAAAGGGAACAAGCACACAAAAGGAAAGTTTTAGACAAAGAAAAAGACCCAGGAAGGAATAGAACCTGCGACGTCTAGAACTCGCAGGCTGCTAATGAAGTCGGCAAATCCACTGAGTCACGGCGACACCAGAAGTTTTTGTTATAAACGTACTGAAAACTATTTATTACACACCTTATTGGATATTATTCTTATTCGAATTATGCTGTGCCTTCCGACAGTTAAACACACTCTTTTCTTACAGTATCAAAAACACTAGTAACAGAAGTAATGAAAGTTGAACACGTAAAAAGCAAGAAACAAAAAAAAAACATTTCTTTCAGCAATTACAGATGAAAAGAACCTAGCAGAAATGGATTTTAAAAGGATTATACATATTCCAAACAGCTACTTGCAAATGTGTATTGGTATGTGCATATGCGTACAAAATACATAGTATCAGGGTTGCTAACTAATACAGGCTTAAACTGATTGGGATCTAAATATTTTTAAGGTTTAGCCGCTCTATTTAAATGTAAGAGATTTTTTTCTAAAAAAACTCTAAAAAGGCGAAGAGCGAAAAAGCAAACTAAACAGCGGGGTGTATTCAATGAATATGAATATAAAGCTAAAATACTAATAATACTCGTATATCAACTGAGAAAACAGGTAATGATGTATCGGCAACGGTAATTCTCACCAACCTCACAAACCGGTTTGAACTGTTATTTCAATGCCAGTTTTATCATAAACATAAAACGAATATAAAGGTAATATACTAATAATATATCAAATAACTAAAAAAAACTGGTAATGATGTTTCGGCAACGTAATTCTCACCAAGCGGTTTCCATTGTGATATTTCATTACCAAAAACCCAGCACATAAAATAGTTAGCGCCATATACATGTGCTCTCTAATAATTTCCCTAGCTTGGCACCACTGAATACACCCAACATCGACCCCAGTTATAATCCAATTTCCACGTTCTTAACCCAAGCACTTTTCAAAACAAAAAAAAAACATAAACACACATCCTCCATTCTCGAACAGCGCAACAGAACCACCCGTCCCGGATCCAAAGCGACAAGATGTCATGAATATTTTAACATCCTCCCCCATACATGCTGAGCAAAGCACTCCAGCAGTTGACAACTAGGTTCCTTACCTTGGAGAACGGAATTTTAATTCCAGCCCAGCACGAACTCGTCCTCTCGCTCTCCAGTTCACACGTTTTAAAAATTTCATTAACACTCGTCTTCGAGAATGTCACGTCACTCATGGCCACACAAAGCAGAAGTCGAAAGGGCCTTGCATTTTAATTATTCACGACACTGACAGACGCATCGATTGGAGCTTGTACGATTCTTTGCATGTTTCGTAATCGATATTACAATTAATTTTTAATCCCAACTTCAATTCACGGCAGAAGTGGCTGGCAGGGCCACAGGAGGATGTCCCAACTACTGGAAGTTTTATCGATGAGATCATACGGAGAGGTTAGTTGTGTTTATACTAAAAAACCGATGAGCTTTCATCGCGCAAAGGCATGGGAACATAGAGTGGCTAGATTGTTTATGTTTCTCAGTTTTATCGGGTTTCAATCGCGATTAACGTCGGTCGGAGATGACTATTGCTTTAACCCATCCCACGTAATTTCGAAGTTGTGATAACTTGGGGAAACATTGTGCTTTCATTTTTATATTGAGTGTGAGCTCATTCAGCCTCAAGTTTGGTAGGAATGAAATGAGTTAGTGCAATACATACCTATTTATCAATGTATGTTAAAAAGAATTTTTTTTAAAATTATTTCGTGCATTAGGCACGTTTTCACGAATAAAGTTTAATTGACCGATAAAAGTTGAATATGATTCGAATCAGTTTTTGTGCACACATTTCAATAGAAACTGATTAACAGTTTAATAAGCGAAAATATAAAAGTTACAGTTGATAAAAGTTACAGTTAAAACTGTTGAAAGTTACAGTTGAAACTGTTGAAAATTACAGTTTTTTTGACAGTTTTTTAAAAGATACAGTTTGTTTTTTAATTATTTATTTATTAATAGAAAATCTCATTTAGGGTATTGAACTGGTGTAAAATTTTCCGCAGATTTCAAATCCGTTGAAAATTTCACTCTTTCTTAACGATAGCGAAGTTACAAACTTGGCGTAGAGAATTAAAAAAAAAGCATATTTGTTTTGTTTCTCGAATAAAATAAACCACGACAGATCGTTTGCGTGGAAATAACTCGAAAGTAGATGTCGGATGACTCATCACGAACGATAAAGTTTGAATGGGTCAAACTTTTCTTGATCCACTAAAAAGTCTCTATTGAAACAAAGGTTCTCACAATAGTTTTCCAATCAACTTTTGTTGATGAACTATAATCGGTCAATTAAACTTGATTCGTGAGAGCGCCTTTTGACTATAAATAAGGCTTGATATAGTTATAAGAAAATAAAAAAAATAGATCATACTTCAATGGAAGGAACTTGTCATAACTACACTCGGAATATTATAGAAATAATAAATACAGTATCTAATTGATTTCTTTTTGTTATTCCAACATTTTAATATTTGATGAAACTGAAATGGGATTTCCCTAAATTTTTAAATTGATATAATCTCAATACTGAATATAAAACATTATTTTGGTACTTACATACTTTTGACTTTTTTGGTTTAACATGGCACATGGTCAAGCACCCTGATCTCCGAAAAGATAAACACCTCGTTTATATCTTTACGTTACCTCAAAAGTTCTAATATATTTTTAGCCAATCAACAACTTTGGCGGGATGATTTAATTGGTTGAATGCAATCGAAATATGTTTAAATATATGCGCGGAGACAAGTATTAAAACACCTGCCGGATACACGTGTCAACACATTTTGGCACCAAAAGATTTTATGATGAGTCATTGGCAGGAAATTGAGGGATATGATTATTTGAAAGGAAGTATTGTTTTTTTTAAGCGTAAAATGAATGCGGTGAGTAGCTTCTCCAAATAGTTTTTTAGGGTTGTTTTTGTGTCTCGTGAAGTGACGAACCAACTGAGCGAATTGCTTTAACCATCATGCAATAACCTACCGGACTCGGTTAGGAAGAACAGCTGAATTGTTAAAAGTAAAATATGCAATTTCAAACGATTTACCGCTAAATAAAGCGATGATTTTGGCAACATTAATTCAAAGCAAAACACATCTTTCCGATTGCCATCCATCAGACTTTTCGTTCGTTTGTGTCGAATATCTATATATATAATTCTCTTACGTGGCACGCAAAAAAGACGTTATTTGTAATCGCGTTTTGGCAACACTGTACGATTGTTTGTTTATCGCGAAGTCTCGCGCATCGATTGAATTTATAGCGTTATTGGATGAAATTTTATTGAAAAAAATAAAGGAAATTTTAATGAGCTGTTGCAGTTAGTTTATAATAGAAATCAAAGAATGCGGAGGATCTTTTCACGGCCATTTAAAAAACGGTCCTTTTCAGGGCCAACAATTATAGTTCAACAAGACGCTTGCACTACAACTTTCGGCAACAAACTCAATGAAAAAGTGTGGGTCGTTTGAGTGCTGGGAAAATGTACATGCTGGGTATTCAATTTCCAAAGCAACGCTCACATTTCGAGTCAAAATTTGCACAAAATTTTCATTTGAATTCTGATTTTAGAGATACTGTATATATTTTTTCTGTAATACACAGCAAATTTAGATTTTAAAAACATTTTTTTGGTAACATATTTTGTAAACAATCCCTTTTGCTAGGACACGTCTTCATTGAGGCGAGCGAAGCGAGTATAGGTTCGCGCAGCGAACCAATGAGGATTGCGAAGCAATCCTCTGGGGGTTGGCGAGCGTCAGCGTGCAGGGGGCAGGCCCCCTAGTACTGATTTATTGCGTTAGCAAAACCCATGAGAAAACTTGTCCAAGTTAGGTTGGTTGTCTTTAGGCTCGAGTGCCAAATTTGACCAAGCTGCGCCAGACACAGGACAGAGAAACTTCCGAGTAGAAAAAGGTCATGGAAAGGAAAAGAGGGACAGGAGAATGGAATAATAGGATAAACGAAAAAAATGATCACTTGAGGATCCCAGGAACGTGACACCCATGTGACGTAAGGATATGTGACTTTGAGGGCTGGTTGGGATTTAAATATATTAATAACATTATTTTGGTCAAGCTGTGCCATTGACATCCGTTACATCAAGAGAACCAGTTCAGTACTAAATGTTAAAATGGTCAAATTTAAAGGAACATTTTCTCAGAATCCTTTATACGTATTGATTTTAATTTAAACTCTTAACACAAAATTATTATTTTTTAATTAAAATGTGAGAATTTTTTTTTTCATTTCATATTTTTTTTTTCTTTCAAAAATGGCCATATTTTATCGTTTATAATAATCAAAATGAACTTTTCTGAGCAGATAGAAAAAAATGCCTGTGTTGAATTATGTTGTAGGGTATATTACACTTGTAAATCAATTTTTTTTATATTTGCTTGTATAGACTTTCAAAAATTTTACTTTTGTGGAAAAAATACACATTTTTAGATATTGAAGTTTAAAGCATAAAATTGACCTTATTTACTACATTACTGAGCTATCAAAAAAATATTTGAAATACTTTTATTCAATGATCTTCATAAATAATATATCATTTAAAACATAATTGTATTTATATTTATATGAATTTATGAAAAAAAATCGAAATGTTGAAAGATTTTGTGCACTGGTCCCCTTAAAAGACAAAATCGATTTCAAATTCGAATCAATCTCTAAGAAACTGTCACTTGTTAACCTTCTCTACCATTATGGTAAGGATTCCTCATATGGCTACTGTGACGTTCTTCTTCAATAACCAAACACGAGGTTATAAAAATAACAATTTAATTAGATGATAAAAACACACAAATAAACGAACATCATTTCATCCGGTGCAGTACATCACACCTTAAAAACAAGTACAACCTCTCTCAGCCGAGGCAAGTATCCTAATCCAATTTTCTCTATGGCAACCCTTCCACGCAGGGAGGTTATCGCCAAGAACTCCCCTAAATTGATCTCCAACAGCGGCCAGATATCACAGCTACCATCTTCATCTGGGACAAGATGTCTAGTGTGTCTTTTGAGGCATAATTCAACCACAACCAGCCTTTCTTTCAAGTTAAAGCAGAAAACCCTATGCTGACCCCGCATCAAAAATCTAAATAGATTTGAATTTATTCAAAATGCGTAAATTAGCACCATGCACTATTCACAAATTGTGTGATCGTGTATGGGTCCTCTTTAGACGATGGAAGATATACGCGTACATGGGTTGTGTTTTTAAGCCATCACAGAGCGAAAGGAAGAAAAATGATTGATTCCCATCGATTTCTCATTAAATGTTTCTATGAGGATGAAAGGTAACGTCTAAACATACTAGCTGCGTTAGAATAATCGATTTTTGGAGCTCATCAGTATAAGCTTGGGTTGAGTGTGAAGTTGAATTTTTATAACTGAACCTTATATTTCCTTTACATTTTAATTCGCTATTATTTTTATTGCCGAAAATAATGGCATACATACCGTTTCTTATCTTCCTTTATCGACATTAACGTTTTTTATCCCCTGAATGGTTAAATCTACATTAATTTAATCAATCAAAGAACTGCACAAAAATGACTAATAAAGATAAATGCAAGATAAAAACTTGTCTATAGCCATGTACTATAACGTCCATCATCGCGATAAAAATATATTTCGAGACTTCACTGATTCCAAAAGGCAATGAGAATATAGAAGACTAGGGGGCCAGCCCCCTGCTCGCTGAAGCTCGCCAACCCCTGGAGGATTGCTTCGCAATCCTCATTGGTTCGCTGCGTGAATCTATGCTCGCTTCGCTCGCGTCAATGAAGATATGTGTCCTAGCAGAAAGGATTGTTTTCAAAGTATGATATTCCAAAAAAATATTTTTTCAAATCTAAATTATTTGTTCTTATTATTTGTTAAATTAGTTATTCTGTTTTTCAGAAAAGATATATACAGTACTTCGGGAATCAGAATTCAAATGAAAACTTTGAGCCAATTTTGACTCGAAATGTGAGCGCTGATTTGGAAATTGATTACCCAGCATGTTGTTTGTCTGTATATTTACCCCTGCACTCGAGCCATCCACGCTTTTTCATTGAGTTTGTTGTCGAAAGTTGTAGTGCAAGCGTCTTGCTGAACTATAATTGTTGGCCCTGAAAAGATCCTCCGCTTTCTTTAATTTCTATTATTAACTGCAACAGCTCAGCTAAAATTCATTTTTTTTAAAATAAAATTTCATCCGATAACGCTATAAATTCAACTGAAGCGCGAGGCATCGTGATAAACAAACAATCGTACAATGTTGCCAAAACGCGATAACAAATAACGTCTTATTTGCGTGCCACGTAAGAGAATTATATATATAGACTAGGGGGCCCGCCCCCTGCTCGCTGACGCTCGCCAACCCCCGGAGAATTGCTTCGCAATCCTCATTGGTTCGCAGCGCGAACATATGCTCGCTTCACTCGCATCAATGAAGACATGTGTCCTAGCATAAGAGAATGTTCACAAAATATGATATTCCAAAAAATATTTTTCAAATCTAAATTTTTTTACTGTTTTTCAGAAAATATATATATACAGTACCTATGGAATCAGAATTCAAATGAATACTTTGAGCAAATTTGGCTCGAAATGTGAGCGCTGATTTGGAAATTGAATACCCAGCATGTTGTCGAAAGTTGTAGTGCAAGCGTCTTGTTGAACTATAATTGTTGGCACTGAAAAGGACCTTTTTTTTAAATGACCCTGAAAAGATCCTACGCTTTCTTTGATTTCTATTATTAACTGCAACAGCTCGACTGAAATTATTATTATTTTTTTCAATAAAATTTCATCCGATAACGCTATAAATTCAATGGAAGCGCGAGGCTTCGTGATAAACATACAATCATACAATGTTGCCAAAACGCGATTACAAATAACGTCTTTTTTGCGTGCCACGTAAGAGAATTATATATATAGATTGAAAGTAGCAGTGCAAAAAATAAAAAATATAATCGAAAAAAATTAGATTTAGAAGTATTTAAAAATATACATTAAATGGCTTCTAACATGTCAATGTATTGTAATTAAAGTGGGTGTTCAGAAGCTAATTATGAAGACGCGACCAACGTATGTACATATGCTATGTGTTAGAAATAGAATCAACAACAGTAAGTATCAAATAAGTAAAGTATAAGTAAAAAAGTTCCTCCTATATGAGCCCCAAGTGACTGCAATTTTGAACGAATCGATGTGAAACTTGAGAATTGGAGATTTGAAGGTATCAGTTCGAGAGTTTTGTAAATAGTACCAAATATAAATCGAGCTATTAGGGATAGATTTAAGAAATTTCTAATAGAAACAACAATTTTTTTTATAGCAGTGGGAAGGGCAGTGAAAAAAAATTGAAAATGACGTTGAAGCTTTGCTTTTAGCTCTAGATGCGACTAAGCAAGAGCACTGTCAACCGACAGTTAAGAGGAATTGGAAGTTGAGTTTATTGACCCAATGTCCAAAAGCGGACAAGTTGCGCCGACATAGGAGGAAAGCTACCTGCAAACTCACTGAGCGATGACGGCTCATTGCGCAATCGGCAAACCTATTGAACCACGACGGCTCCTACTACATCGCAAAAAAAACATCCGGCAAACCCACTAGGTCATGATTGCTCATCACATAATCGGCAAACTCACTGAGTCACGACAGCACCTAGTACAATCGGCAAACTCATTCAACCACAACGGTTCATCGCACAATCGGCACTCACTGAGTCACGACGACTTCTAGTACAATCGGCAAACTCACTGAGCTATGACGGCTCATTACACAATCGGTAAACTTACTGAGCCACGATTGCTCCTAGTACATTGCAAAAAAATATCCGGCAAACCCACTAGGTCACGATTGCTCATCGCACAATCGGTAAACTCCCTTAGTCACGACAGAACCTAGTACAATCGGTAAACTCATTGAACCACAACGGCTCATCGCACAATCGGCACTCACTGAGTCACGAAGGCTTCTAGTACAATCGGCAAACTCACTGAGCTACGACGGCACATTACACAATCGGTAAACTCACTGAGCCACGATGGCTCCTAGTAGAATCCAGAAAACATCTGGCAAACCCATTAAGTCACGACGGCACCTAGTAGAATCGGCAAACTCACTGCACCACGACGGCACACTGCACAATCGGCAGACTCATCGAGCCACTACGACACCTAGTACAATCGGCAAACTCACTGCACCACCTACAACTAGAAGGTTGCTAGTGCAGTGGGCATACCCACTGAGCCACGACAGCACCGTCTCGTGTTTGGAGTAGCATAACAAACTACATGGCCCTTGGCTCATAACAGAAAACCAACCAAACAATTGGTGGGTAGTTAGTTAATTAACGTACACTGCAGCAACACAACGGGCTATTGGTGACGGTCCGGGATCAATCCTGAAGCGAAAGATCCAACCCGTAAAATTGAACCACAGTCAGATGTCGAGATCAACACCATCTAAACTTCCTCATTACGCTAACGTGAGGAAATTTAAGGCCATCACAGATTTAACACACTCCAGCCCCCGCGGACAAAGCCTTCGTTTGGACCCAGTTTCGATCTCGTGACCCTCCGGTTCTAATCCGTTGGAAGACCAACTGAGCCTCACCTAACCTTCGGAAAAAGAACTAGTCTAAGAAATCTCGATAGACGTACAAAATATATATTTTCAATGTCCCCTTACCTCCCACTAAGAGAAATACCCCAGCTTCTTCATAAACCTCCCGTTTCCCCTCGTCTTTATTGTAAATTAAATGGGTCACTAAGCGAAGGGAAGCATGCAATGGAGAAAACAAATTGAACGAAAGCGCCCGAAACAATGGAGACCATTTGTGAGGGCAATTCCCAAATACATAATCCATTTCAAAACACGGTAATCGAAATTTCCGCCTCATGTATAAACCATATGTTATCTCCGATGTCTACATTGTGTTGATGCGGGTTTAATAACCAGGCACTTGCACTGCGAGAGCCCACCCCTGAACTCATTTCCTCCTTCCAACCACTTCAAAATCGACGGACACGCACATTTAAAAATGCTTCGTTTCTTTGCACTCACCCCCCAGTCTGTACGACAGTAACAGCTGCTTGAACAAAGTATTCATTTTGTTTCGCCTTAAACGCATGCGATCAGCGCTTTTGGAAGCAGTCCAGGCGTTTTATAGCCCGTTTTCGAGCAAATTTATAGAAGAAAAAACGGTTCCATCTTCTGGAGGAAGCGTCTTCAGTAACCCCAGCAAAGTAGTGAAACGGGATATATCTCGGTATTTTTATTTCAACTTATGCTTGAAATATTCACTCCGCAGTAAAAACGGGGCTCCGTCATACACGCCCCTGCAATCCTTATCCTTTAATATCTCATCCGTGTCTCTGATGAAAACTAACCGCAGAAGTAACGTCCGTGTCCCAGAAAGCGGTCGAGTTTACGACTCTGGGGATCCTTAGGGCGTTGCGTCAGTTTATATGTCGTAAACCCGCAATTTAATGGTGAACAAGAAATAAAAGGGTTATTAATTACTATCATTATCAAACCTGGATAGATCATTGATGCATTAAATATGGAATCTGAGAGCCCGAAAAGAATGAGAAGGGGTTACTGCTCCGGTTAAATGAGCAGTAAGAACTAAGGAAAAGGTGTAATTAAATGATCACCATTGGCGAGCGTTCCATCGAAGGATATGCAGCAGTAGACGACTAACCCACGTATTACAAAATATAGAGAAAATGAGCAGTTAGGACGCACGTACTATGTATGCCAGCTACTATGTATTAGTATGCCAACAGTATTTCAATAGATACGAGGGAGTATTAATAAGTAACGCACATAATGTAAAAAAATAATAATAAAAGCAATTAATGACAATATGAAACAGAAATGATAGTATTACTCATTTATTGCTTTTCCACATAATTTCCATGCATGTTGAGGCATTTTCCCCAATAATGGATCCCAATGATTTCCCAATGATCAGTTTGAAAGTTCGGGTCTCATAGAACTCCGTCGGTTGCGAGAAGACCCACCTTCGTACGGCCCGTTTGAGTGCCGTCGTCAGAGTCAAACTTCTTAACGTCCAGGAACTTTTTTATGGGTCCAAACGGATAGAAATCGGAGGGTGCAAGGTCCAGGCTGTATGAACGGTGCTCCAAAACTTCAAACCGAAACCCTGCACTCTTGCACGAACTAGGCGAGACACATGCGAGCGAGCGATGCCGTGCAGCAGTCGAATGTGTTGATTTATCGCACTGCGCTATGGACCCATAAAGAAGTTCCTTGACGGTAAGAGGTTTGACTCTGATGACGGCACTCAAATGCGAAGGTGGCTCTTCTCATAGCCGACGGAGTTCTATGAGACCGGGATTTTCAAAACTGATCCATGGTTGGGAAAAATGCCTCAACATGCATGGAAATTATGTGGAAAAGTAATAAATGGGTAATACTATCATTTCTGTTTACTATTGTCATTAATTGCTTTTGTTATTATTATTTTTTACATTACGTGCGTTACTTATTGATGATGATGATGTCGTGTCTACGACGAGTCTTGTTCAAATGATGCCATGAGCAGTTATCACAGCTCTAGCAATCTCCACTATATTATCCTCGTACAGGTTCGGTTCCGAGAAAAGGACCCCGACTTTAAATAGATCCGCAATTATTTCTGGACAATCGAAAATGTGAGCTGGTGTTAACTCCATATCTGGGCAGTTATTACACTTTCTGTAAGATCTATTACCCTCGCTGTCAACTACCTCGCATTCGAAACCACTGGGGCTCTAGTATCTGTCCACTGCTCCATCAAACTGCGAGTTGCTCTCCACGCGGACTCAGAGTTTGGTTGCTGTAGCTATCCATTAGAGAATTACTCTCTAAATTTCTCTTTTGTGACACTAAACCTTCCTTTGGGTATATTCATTTGCTTCATGAAAAAAAAAAACACTACTCGATAGAGCCCTTGCTTAATGAAAAAGACCACAGCCAATCTATAATCCACTTTGGAGACTTGACATTGAAGTCATGAGTTTAACCCTCCAAGTGGTTTTGACGAAATACCTCTTCCATCAAGATTTGATGAATTTAGCTTTTGCCAGGATAGCTCATCAACACGATAGATGACGAGTTTAAGATCTGATCAAATGATGCCATGAGCAGTTTCTGTCATTGAAGTCATGAGTTTAACCCTCCAAGTGGTTTTGACGAAATACCTCTTCCATCAAGATTTGATGAATTTAGCTTTTGCCAGGATAGCTCATCAACACGATAGATGACGAGTTTAAGATCTGATCAGTTTTAGATCATCATCCAGAGCCTTGTGTAACTATGTTGAATGATCATATTGACGCACTATATGTTACTTGTGTGTGTTCATTGCATGATGCATGTGTTGTAGATAGACGTATTTCACTCATTGTGGTTATTTGTACATTTACTTAACGATGTTGGAAGCAGCTTGACCAAATATTACCATTGTGTCATAAATACCAACCAATCAATAGATACCTGTGAAACACTAGGTTGCCCCAACCTCTATGACTAATGAGGATGTCTTTTCCACCGAAATGTAACAATTCTAAATAAGAACTTCTGTCCGCCGTTAATTCTATTTATTAATCCAAGTGTCCTACAAATTTCTTATAAGTGGATTGTATTGCGAAATAGTGCATGAAGAAGCTACGCTAGAATGAAAATTACATTTAAAAACAAGACATTTATTACAACTGCATATTTCTGTGCTCAGATGGCAAAATGTAAAAGTCACTTTTCCCAAAAAATTGAGTAAGTCCCATCCCGAAGCCTGGTTTGTTAATGTTTAGAAGCTGTTAAAATGTCGTAAGTCTTTTTCTGTCAGTTTATGAGAAAACAAAGGTGGGAAAATTGTAATAAATTAAAAACCACAGAGCCACATGTTGAATCTTAAAATGGCTGTCACGAAAAAATTAAAAAAAGTGACATTACATTTTGACATCTGAGCACAGATTTATACTACTCCAGTCGATGAAACTGACGAATTCTGTTCTACGTAGTCACTTTTCGAGATCCAATATACCTAGTCAACAAAAATATACCGATTTCAAATACACTTTATGAACCGTAAAAAAGTGAACGTTACATCCACCTCACACCAAAAGCAAAACTCACAGCTCAGGAAAAGTAACGTCACAAGTCCAACGCAAACCAAAGTTTCCGACATCCTCTCACAAAGAGTTAAAATCTGACATGGAATGAGGATAACTCGATAGCTCCACACGAGGCTCTTGGATCCTGAGCATCAGAGGAAGAGGGGAGAAAGCATTGGGGTGCACAAGAAGGGACTGGAGAATTGAGAAGGCGGATTAACTGTCAGACTTCCCCACACATTCTTAGCATCGGAAGGGATGTGTTGCTCTTAAGTTAAGATGGAGAGAATTGTTACTATGGTGCTCACAATTTTCGTAACTTTGGGTCGATGTTGAGGGACTGGGGAAATATTAACTTATTGAGGCTGGCGGTCCAGCAGTGTTTTCTCAAATTGACACGGTACCACATGAACGATGCTTTTCATCACTGCTTTACGATAATTGTTGGGGTTATAGTTACTGTGGTGTTCGTTAAGTTTTAGATCGTGGTGGTCACTGGCGGACAAGCAGTGTCTTCTCAAATTGACAGACTTAAGGATTGTTTTGCTCTACTAAGAGAGCTCCGCCCCTGCTCGCTTAAGCTCGCCAACCGTGGTTCAAAATTAGTGTTGTTGTGCTCGCATCTTTCCCTTGGGGGATTGATCCCAGACCGTCGTCAATAGCCCGTTGTGTTTTTTACAGTATGACGTTAATTAAAATACCTACTTGCCGTCTTGACTATCACGTTAGCACTTTATCATTGACTATCGTGAAACTATTATACTGTATGCTCTATTATAAATATGCACATATACTTATGAAACTTAAATTAACCACACTTATATTTATGAGTAAAAATTTATAGGATTGAGATAATTTTATTTGCAACTCTCAAGATACATTACTTTGAAGTCATTCCTGACTTGGTTCAGTATGTAACGAAAATAAAGAAAAACTGATATTTTAAAGGTATTTCCTCGAAAATCATTTTGAAGTTAATGTCAATTGAATAAAATATTTATAATGTGCGATATCATTTGTAAAACTCTAGAAATCGCTTTGTACTAGCATATTATTTCGATGAGAAAGGTGGCTAAAGCTACAATATCACAGGAGCTCAAAGTCAGATTTTTTTTTCGAATTTCTAAATTAATTTTCTAACCTTTCGCAATGATACTAGACTAATCCGAACGAAATAATAAAAACCAAATGCACTGCGTGGAATTTTAACAATGCATGTATGTAATTTAATTTACGACATTGTTAATTGCGAGCAAAGCGAGAGAATATCTATTCAATGGAATTTGTCAAACAGGTATTGTTGCATCGCATTCATTATTTTACTCAACAATACCTTTTCATGCACTAGACAAAGAAAGCATTTATATGTCAAAGGTATTATACAGGTACAGGATGAAGTTAGTAAGTTATTTTGTGAACTCTGGAGATAGTAATGATTCTCTGAATTTGTTGGAGTGCAGAATTAATTGATACGCTTTTATAATTAATTTTAAATTCATAGTAAATTTTAAAAAGGCCTACTGTATGTTCATGTTATAACTGGATTGTTCATTATTCCAACAATTTGATTTAGTTTTTAACACCACTTAAGATTTTTGATAAAATTTATTCCATCGTGAACTCTATCATATTCCAGTTAAAAGAAAAAAAAGACATCAATGGTGATGGAATGTTTAATGAAAAATAATTAGAGTTGAAAAATTGTCGAGTTCACGAATGTCTAGGTGCGATACATCGCTCACTACTTTCAACGTCATATCTCAAAATTCGGCGATTTTTAGCTATGCCTGTTTTCAGAGTGCCCTGAAAGAGTAGAAGACAGAATGCACTGCAAGATCGTCATCTCACCGCTCAATATTTAACCGCTAGAGAGCAGAAGTAATATTATTTTTAATACATTTTATTCTACTTTTAAACTTTAAAATCACTCTCCTGAAAAATCGCGTTTTTTGAGAAATGACGTTGTTGAAAGGAGTGAACGACATATAACACCTTTTAAGATTGTAATTATGATTAGATGGGGTATAGATAGGCTATGAAAATTTTTATTTACCAATTCATATTAGGTACAGCAACACTCTACATTTATGAGCGGTGAGAACGGCCTTAGCAATTTTTTTGGCGCACTTCTAGTAGCGAGTTACGATAAATCAACACATCTGTCTTAACGGTTGTTGTGGTTTTCATGTCAACCTCGGCAAACGGAAACTTTCAATTTTCATTTTGAATATTCTAAGAAGTTCTTTCAAAATCCGTTAAAGTTTGATTTCATTGGTTCGTTTAAAATGTTTTCTTTGCTCCCATTGGTTTGTCTGATTTTAAAATATCCTTTGATTGCATTAGTCCTTTTAAACTTTTTTCTGTGATAGCGTTGGTTCATTTATTTGCATTTCTACAGTTGTGGAATTTTTATTTTATTATATTTTTCACAAAACAATAAGAGTTTTTTTTTTGACATTTTTGTTTTGATTATTTTTTCCTGAAAGAGTTCTGACGTTATCAGTTTTTATTATTCCTTGCTTTTTTTTTCTTTTAAAAATCTTTCTCTTTTCAAACAGCTTACTGTATCTAGTGTAATTGATAAATTTCAGGGTACATTCTTACCCAACATTCGCAACTTAGTTTTTCTGCTAGTTCACATACGTGTTTTGAAATGTGTTTAAAATTACTACTTTTTGCGAAAGTTTTTTAAAAATATACTTCTCAAAACGTTTTCAAGCTTTTATTTTCCGATGTGAAAAGAAAAAAATTTGTGAAAGAAAAAGAGTTATGAAATAATTCTTACCTTGGCGACTTTAGAAGTGCGCCAAAAATAAATCGCCAAGGCCGTTGCCACCGCTCACAAACGTAGAGTGTTGCTGTACCTCATATTATTATTCTAAGTATTAGAATAAAATATAATTGAAATCTACATTTTTATGACTGGATTTCTGTTTCTGTATGTATTAATTGTAATAAACAGCTAATTATATAAAAATGAATCAGCAAACAAATTCATAGATAAATACGTATTAGAGCCAAAGGCTTCAGAAACCCAATACACATCACAATTCTCAGATACACATCAAAAGGGCTGCGATAGCCTCTTTGGACGGGCAACGGATTAACAACCAGAGGGTTGCGAGTTCGAATCCAACCAAAGACCGTCGTGTATACAAAGGCGACTGATGCGTGTATCAGTCATAGCCTGAAATGCCCTGACATTGGAGTGGTGTGACAGTTTTGGGAGTGGGGTGCCAGTCCGGGTGTTATCTCGTCATCTGCAATACATAATGCAACCTAGCTTCATTTAATTATTTACACGCTTACCGAAATAATCAGAATGACGCCGATGGGTATCTATATATGCCATAATATATCCGATAAGAGGCAGCAATTATTTAACCAAATGCATACTACTGTAGCAAAGGGACCACTGAAATATGACGCCATTTTTAAAGAAGAATCAACACTTCTTTGCGATTGCTTAATCGCACATTCTTACCGAAATACGTAAATCAAACACTAACACCAATCTTCGCTTTTGACATGTCCTCGAAGATAGCGCAAGGTGATACTCAAGAAAGACACCAAAGGTATCAAAATGTCACCGATATCGATGACACACACACATTCCGATTCACATGATTGCTCGGTCCACTGAACTTTCCTTCCGCCGAATGATGCATTGAACAATATTTGCGGACCGTCGTCAGGTGAATTGATGGGAGTCATCCAAGCGCAGAACGGTCCGGCACTTGCTAAAGAGGATAGACGTCGAGGAATTTGAAGGGAATTTCTCAGTCCGAATGAATCTTTGCGATGAATCGAGCTGTAAATTTAAATCCCGATGGGAGGAAAGGATTTATGCCGATCACCTCTTGCACATGACGAACGATAGTATCTAGCGGGGTTTATTACATGGGTATATATATGAGTGTGTGTGTGCTTAATGTTACGACTCGGGCACCCAACATTGAATAATTTGCATTATGTGGCCCCAAAATAGTTTCCCGATTCGTATCTACACATTCCAAAGCTTTATCGATGGACTGATTGAAAAGAAATAGCAAGACTGCAGCGAGTATCAAAGAATCACCAATATATCCGATAGGAGGAGAAAATTATTTAACCAAATCCATACAACTATGTCAAAAGATCACTGAAAAATGACGGTATTTTTAAGAACAATTCACACTTCTTTCCTATACAGAGTGGAAACTATCTTCGTATTCGATAGCTTAATAGCACACGCTCACCGAAATATGTAAATCAGAAACTTACATCAATCTTCGTTTTGTAAGCCACCAGTCCTTAAAAATAGCGCAAGTGGACTCAATAACCAAATTCACGCAACTATGTCAAAATATCACTTAAAATTGCCGTTATTTGTAAGAACAATTCACACTTCTTTGCAATACAGAGTGGAAACTATCTTTATATTCGGTAGCTTAGTAACATACCCTCACCAAAATATATAAATAAAACGCTCACAGCTATTTTCGTTTCGTAAGACACCAGTCCGTAAAGACAGCGCAGTTATTTGTCTGGATTAAATTCCAAAACGATGAAGTGGAATAAATTCGGCGTTAACAGGGAAAAAAAAACCAAAATGTCAGCAACATAACCGATACGATACAAAAATTATTTCACTAAATAAATATCCACCAACATAGTACTTTAAATAAACTATCTCCATATTAGATTACTAAATCCCAACGAAGTATGTAAATCAGATGCCCACACCACTCTTCGTTTCTTAACTAATCAATCTTTAAAGATAGCCCAAGTTGACACTAAGGAAAGACACCAACGGGTGACAAAATTCCACCAATATCGATGACACAGACATTCCATGATTCCGCAGTTCACCACATTGGTTAAAGTTGACTAGTAAAAATATTCCAATTAGTGATACGCTGAATTAGGAATGAAGCCGTATTTGACAGTCCTCGAGCGACCATTCCACCTACCTACCATCGAACCAACTCACCCAACCCTTGCCCGCCTCTGGCAGCAACAAACTAACAAACTCGCACGCCTGTTAAAGTGCCCGCACTCGTCAAACGCCCGGGCAATCTTTCTTTCCAATTACGCCCGGTTATTTGTCTAGATTAAATTCCGAAACGATGAAGAGATGTAATGGAATTCGGTGCTAAATCTATCTTCCTCGACAATTTGATGCCTGAAACTCGGGTAATTAAATCCAAGGCAAACGAAAGCAATCAGCAGAGGACACCTTCTCTCACCCAAGGCCCAAGCCCGGGCTCATAATTACATCTTCAAAACTGTGCTGATTCGATCCGTCTTAGCAGGGGAGAAGCGATCTGGGTAGTGGAATCAAGATAGGTGTGCGGAGTAATTATTTGGACAGCAAATCCCAATTTCAATATTTGCACGAGGAAGACGCAAAAAGATCCTGGAGGTGTACCAGGAAGAGTATGCGTACTCCCTGAAGCCAAATCCTGGAAGTGATTCTCGGTACCAAGAAACGATGGTAAGTTGCACAGAATACAATCCTACGTTGACAAGATACTACTTTCTTGGACAGAAATAAATCTTGCTACCGCTGACAAGTAAAGTTTTCAGTCGACACATCGTGGATTAATTAAAATTAAATGCGCTCGGAAGAGATTCTATACATACATATTCTATGTCCAGCTAAGTCTCATTCCCAAACGGATTATACGGCCGCTTTGTACTAACAAAGAGAAGCAGTTAAGAAATATCTAAGACTAGCTGAATATCCGGTGTGGCTCGGATTTAAAATATGACAGCGACCCAATGTGTTAACTCAAATACACATACCCTGTAGAACGTGTTTCCCATTGCGACAGCTAAAATATGACCGCGACATTTCTCTGCGTTAACTCAAACACACGAACCCTGGAGAACGTGTTTCCTTTGTCCATGTCCATTTATTGCAGAAAACTTTAGATTTCAAAATTGGGGCTTCGCGTAGCACTTTTAGGACTAAAAGTGTGGCAATTTTCATGGCTACAGATTGGTCCGAAGATAGGAAAGATACTGTCTATGTTTGCCGCAGTGTTCTAAAGTATAACGGTGTAGATTTGTATAGAGAATGCACACACGCACATCCTTTTTAATAATATATATAGATAGATATAGATATACAAGGTGGTCCCGAATTCATGGTACAAACTTTAATGGTAGGTACAGGACATTGTAACAATGATTTATTGTATAGGAATGTATAGTCGCAAGTGACGCGGTGAGGCGTAAACAGGGGAAATAAAAGGAAAGAGAAATGGAGTGATCGGTTGGTATCATTGCCGGTAGAGGGCAGTAGATGTCTAGCCGCTGTTGAACATGATGCATCGCAGTAGGGAAAAGCGCCATTCACAATTGTGCTGCCGTAGACGATGGGTGACTTTACGTATGCAGAAAAAGCAGACATGCATTACATGTACGGCCGTGCAAATGGTAACGGCAGAGCTGCGTTACGAATGTATCGCGCGGAGTATCCTGATCGACGAATGCCGGATCATAGAATTTTTCAACGGTTACATCGTCAACTTTGTGAAACAGGTGCGTTCGACGTCAACAGACATGGCGCTGGTCGAGTAAGAGCTGTACGCACTCCAAGGCTGGAAGAAAGCATCTTGAACATTGTGGCTGATAGACCCGAGTCAAGCACAAGAACTGTTGCGCGTGACGTAGGTGTGAGTCATCAGACTGTATGCAGAGTGTTAAACGAAAATCGCTTACACCCCTTCCATTTTCAGAAAGTACAAGCATTGAATCCGGCAGATTATCCTCGCCGCGTGAACTTCTGCCTGTGGGTGATGCAGCAATGTGCGTTGCAGCCGGATTTCGTAGATTATGTGCTATTTACAGATGAAGCGACATTTTCACGCGAGGGTGTTTTTAATGCGCACAATTCCCATGTGTGGGCAACCGATAATCCACATGCAACGCGTCGACATGCGTTTCAACAACGTTTCAGTATTAATGTGTGGGCTGGTATTGTGAACGACTTTTTGATTGGCCCATACTTACTACCCACGCGGCTCACTGGCGGAAGCTATCTTATTTTTCTGAAAGAAGTGTTACCACAACTTCTGCATGATGTTCCGATCGCCATTCGTAACCGCATGTGGTTTCAGCACGATGGGGCGCCAGCACACTTCAGCATTGATGTACGGAATTACCTGAATGCCACGTTTGGTACTCGATGGATTGGGCATGGTGGACCAGTCCCTTGGCCACCCCGATCTCCCGATTTATCGAGCCTCGATTATTTTTTATGGGGATATCTAAAGCATCTTGTTTATGAGACTCCAGTTGACTCAGATGAGGATCTCGTCGCTCGCTTATCTGTAGCTGCTGCAGGTGTGCGTGAAATACCAGGCATCTTTGAACGTGTACGCCAATCGCTCCACCGACGCTGTCAAGCATGTATCGATACTGGTGGACGCAATTTTGAACAATTACTGTAAACAAAACAACAACGCTTTCAATAAAATCTTTGTTTTTCCTTTCGGCCGTTATTTCCCCTGTTTTCGCCTCACCGCGTCACTTGCGACTATACATTCCTGTACAATAAATCATTGTTACAATGTCCTGTACCTACCATTAAAGTTTGTACCATGAATTCGGGACCACCCTGTATATCAGGACGTTGTGAAGACTTACGGAATTATTGAATGAAATTAACATCTGATTAACATACTCTTATGCATTTAGTATGTCATGTTGTAGAAAAGTGGCAGGTAAGAAATATATCCAAAGTGAAGCAATTAATAAATATGTAAGATATCAGGACGTTGTGAAGACCTACGGAATTATTGAATACAAATCTTATTGTATTCAGTACGCATATTGTAGCAAATAATCAGATTTTGAAACACTATTATTTGGACAGCAAATCCCAATTTCAATAATTGCACGAAGAAGTCCACAAAAGATCTGGAAGGTGACTCAGAAAGGGTGTATGCGTTCTCTCTGAAACCTATTCTGCAAATTGATCTTCGAACAGAACATATAATTCTGTATCTATAAGATATTACCCTTTCTTCTACAGAAATTAATGTGCTTAGAATTTGCATGCGAACTGATGAATGAAATTTACTATTGAAAAATCGGGACTTAGATTCTATACAGATGTGTTGCGCTTCTGATAGGTCTCATGCCCAAACATATTTCAAGACCATAATGCATTAGGTTTGTCGGTTAGGTTTCATGGTGCAATGGCCATTATATGGTCAAGTCAGACAACATTAAAAACACAGACACTGTGAAAGTGGTACTGATACAGAAGATAGAAATACACCTAACGTGAAACAGAAGTTGCAGTAATCGAAACTAGGCTGTACTGAAGATAACAGCCATATTTTAGACAAGTGGTACATACTTTCAAAGGACCCCGTACAGTTAACACTCCCCCCAATCATTTTAGAGGTTTTCCTCGACCCGTTATTTAAACGTTGGGATGGGGGGGGGTTATGATCGGTGTCAAAACTAGAATATGGTATTGAAGACACGTTATTGTTGACATTTTTCAGAAGAAACTCTTTGAAACTTTTAACTCCTAGTAATGAAAGCGGTTAAACACTGAATGATAAAATTATTTAAATTTTTAAGCTCCCTACCTTTTTTTAATCCACAAGTGGTATCGACAAGATATCTCGTCCATCGAGGTCCAAAAATTTTTTCTAACAAGCTACTTCAAGATTTTGCCAATTTTCTATTAATGACGAGATAATTTGTTCACCAAGATCTGGTCAGTTTTGCTGATAACTAGACACCTCATTGAGACAATCACTAGGCGGGTTAAAGTTTATGGAACCTATTTTTTTTCCAGGAAGTTTCGAAGCCTATTTTTCCTGGAATTTCTAGTACTTACAATATTTTCGGTAAAGACACGGCAATGAGAAAAATCAAAAACATCCTTAAAACAAAAGTGTGACCTTGTGTCTTAAATCCGTGTAAAATGGTCGCCATTCAGTTACAGTGGACAATCACAAGAACTATGTCTTTCTATGTATGTTTTTCATTTACAGCGTTTGCTTTACTAAATAAACATTTTTTCAAACCCCGGTGACAAAAAATTCACTCCACAAACAGGTGGAGGCAGACACGAATAAAAAAGGTGGGAGTTAATGTGAGGTAGGAAGTAAAAGGGGAATTTCACGCAGAAAGTTAAATATTTGAACAAGTGAACTGTCAGACCCAAGAGGGGAAACTGCAGAAATAAAATAGTCTACGTTGAATTTTGAATCCTGAATTACAGGTCAACATTTGCCATTAGAGGTACGTTTGCCACATCTGTATTTGCAGTATCAGGTACCATAACTACTCATAAATAAATTTGAGGATCAAATTTCCATACCACGACATTTGAGGTACATTTGCGATACTTGTATATGCAGTATCAGGTACCATAACTACTTATAAATATATATTTGAGGATCAAACTTCCACACCACGACATTTGCCATACTTGTATTTGCTGTATCAGGTAACATAACTACTCATAAATAAATTTGAGCATCAAACTTCCACACCACGATATTTGAGGTACATTTGCCACACCTGTATTTTCAGTATCAGGTAACATAGCTAATATTTAATTTGAGAAAGATCAGAGATCAAACCCGAAGGAAGGATCCTAGGACAACACCACGCAATTTTGAACCACGCTCAGATGACGAGGTCACACCTGAGGCAGCACCCCACTTTCCGAACCTCCACACCACGCCTGCATAAAAACATTTAACGTGTATGAGCCATTTTGTGCACGGTGGTCTTTGGTTGGAGAATGCGATATAATCTACAGGGTTAAAAGCCCATTTCTAATAATAACTTTTTATTCAGATTGGTTGATTTTGGTACAGATAAATATATTAGACTTTTAAAAGAAAGTATAGAAATATCGCAAACTGCATGGTAACAGAAGAGATTACTTGTGTAGCTCGGGTTTGTGAAGACAAACAAGAAAGTGTGCCCGAGGGGCCATATTCAAGGCAATTGGTGGTTGGAAACGTTTTATGGCGAAAGGTCCGAAAACGAAAGCTCCTCCAATCGCAAGATGAAACATCAAAAAAACTATGCAAGGCTGTTACAGGCCAAAGAAAGGGATTAATAAAAAAACGAGTGGAGTCAACACTGTTCAAAGGGGTAATACACTTGAATTCGCGTTTTCCCCTATTCGATTTTGGTCCTAGTTATAGCCAGGGCTGATAACTGCTAATTTGCAATAACAGTTAGCAACAAATAACTAAATTTGACTGTTGTTTTAGTTGAAAAATTGACTTTAAACGGTTGATTTAGCAGTCTTAATTGACAATTTTAATATTTCATTTTTATAAAATATTTTGATAAATACAAAAAAAATTAATTCAACAAAATTGCTGTACTGACATCTTAAAGGTGCGTAAACATTTGCGAGCCGAACCATTCGCGAGCAGCTCATGAAACGCTCGTGGAAGTTATTTCCACAACGAACTTACAGCTACCCATGGGAAAGGAAGGAATCAACCGCGAACACCAAACAGTTATTTGTAAGCCATTGGTGAGGACGATGAAGTCTGGAGGCTCAGGAGCAGACAGAATAGCAACTAACTACGCACGACGATACCTCAATCTGAACCGAGAACGCCTAATTGTGCTCGTCGAAAAAACCGACAGTAAGCTTATAGCAACGAGTGGTTCACGAGCCGTTCATTGGGCGCACAAAAACCCGTCGCAATCATGAGAACTAGATGCTAGCGAACTGTGCGGCTCGCAAATGTATACGCGCCTTAATATATTTAATAAAAGTTTCAATCTGTTATATTTTCATTGCAAAATAGCAGTGAACTGCTGTTGATAACTGCTCTTGAACATTATTGTTGTTGCAAAATAACAGTTGGAAATTGGAAATAAACATATTGTTGTTACCAAATAACAGTTAAAAATTGCTATTACAAAAAAAAATAGTTTCTAATTGTTATTATAAAATAAGAGTTTCTAATTGTTATTTAAAAAAAAAACAGTTTCTAATTGTTATTACAAAATAACAAAAAATAATTGCCATTACAAAAAAAAATAGTTTCTAACTGTTATTATAAAATAATAGTTTATAATTGTTATTATAAAATAACAGTTTCTAACTGTTATTACAAAATAACAGTAAATAATTGTTGTTACAAAATAACAGAAAATAATTGTTGTTACAAAATAACAGAAAATAATTGTTGTTACAAAATAACAGAAAATAATTGTTGTTACAAAATAACAGAAAATAATTGTTGTTACAAAATAACAGAAAGTAATTGTTGTTACAAAATTACAATTGATAATTGTTGTTACAAAATAACAATTGATAATTGTTGTTACAAAATAACAATTGATAATTCTTGTTACAAAATAACAGTTACTTCTTGTTAATACAAAATAAAAGTTAGTAATTGCCATTGCAAAATAACAGTTAGTAATTGTTATTTTGCAACATTTATTTAGACTACTCTTGAACGAACAGCTCATACCTATGAGTAGATGTCCAATGCTCACAATGCCCAAAATATCGGTCCTGGGTAAGAGTGACATGAATATTCACGCTTTTCCCAAACTGACACTAGACCAAAAAATCAATAAAATCAACCGCGGGAGCGGTGCACTGTATATTAAACGTCACGACGATGGAGACTAATGCCCCCACTGACTAAAATAACATTTATTCTAATACCCCCGAAGTGGTCGGAATCGGAAAGAATTGCGAAACTAAAGTTCCCCCTAAAAAAACTCAAGGGACACCCCCCAAAAAATCCCCTTCCTTGATACCTCTTACGATACATTACGGCGGAAAAGCAGAGAAAAACAGGTCAAGTGGAGCTCTACATTAATTTTCATATAATCAATGCGACTGCCAAGACGCAGATAAACAATGTTTCTCACAGCGAGCTCGTAACTGCAACCGCAATCGATCTACCCCCTCCCCCCCCCCCCTCCCCCCTATAAATCGCTCAGAAAGTCACCTTCCACGTTGTTCCTGTTTCCGAGTTAGCTGGATATGCCCGGGTCATTTTTCTTCATTTCCTCGAAGTTTTTTTTTCCGCCTTTCCCCTTTGCCACTTGGAATGTTTTTTCCTTACCGTTAAGCCGCAAACGAAGTAAAGAGAAGGGAAAAAAATAATAAATTCGAGCCCTTACCCTTTCTTTTTTTGTCACTCAGAGCTGAAGTAAGTTTATGTTTTGCCCTGGTGGTTAAATTTACCCTCAAATGCTGCGTTTCTTGCTCAGTGGTTATTCTATAAGTGTACATTTAATCCAATCTCATAGCAAATGATCATCTATTCCATTCACAAAGCGAGTGAATATTTACTAGATACATTTAGCATACATATTGAGTGAATATTTACTAGATACATTTAGCATACATAGCGAGTGAATATTTACTACATACATCTAGCTGCAATTCTGCAAGAAAATGAAGACTATTGCAAAAAGACAAACTTTAGAAAAGAAACAGATTTTGAGAAAATACTGAAGAAAGAAATGACTTCATATATGAAATGCAGTCGAAGGAAAATATTTGTCTCTTATGTACGACTACTTAATGACGGTTAAACCAACTAGTGTCGAAGCTACGAGGGCCTTCTCGGCCGTTGGTTATATTTGCAGTTCATTGAGAAGTAGGTTGGGAGATGACACAATTAAAACGATTTGTTTCCTTAGATCGTTCTTTCAAACTCAAGAAATTTTCATTACTATATAACTTCGATTTAAGCAATTAAGAAGAATTAAGAGTTCCCTTGTTTGTTATGTTAACCAAAAACTGCCAAAATTAGATTTTTATGTTAGTATGAGACAAGATTAGGTACAAGTTATGTGTCATTTGCTCAAAGACATTTGAGATAGACTACTTAATTTTAGACAAATAGAAAAATAGTACGTATAAAACAAACTGATGTTTTTTGGCGTGGAAACTAGTAAGACTGATCATCATCAATCGTTTAATACTAGTAGTACTAGTAGTTACTATAATTAATTGTTGGTGATTGATTTCCTACCTATGAATAATTATCAATAAAGTTGATTTTCTAATGCTAAAAATAAACGTTTTGTTCGTCAATTAGGAATAATATCATTTTTCCCTACTTTCAATCAGCTGATTTTGGAAAAATACAAGCTGGTTAAATAGACTTACTAACAAAATAAAAATCCGGCCAGATTGAAAACTGTGCCGGATTGCAATCTCTAATAGCGAGGGATACTTACTACAAACATTTAATGAATATCAAGTAAATTCGTAAACAAACAAATATTCAGTCCCTTCATAAAATCAAATAAATATTCGGTTCATTTGCTATCAAATGACTCTTTAGTTCATATAATCGTCAAGTGAATATATAATTTAATGTTCAGCAAGGATAGGTAGGTATTTTAATTAACATCGCACTGGAGCAACACAACGGGGTATCGGTGATAATCCTGGATCAATCTCGAAGGGAGAGATCGAAAGAAAACGCCTCGTAATCTTGAACCACGGTCAAATGACGAGAACGCTTGAGTTGGCACCACTATTCAAATGTTCACACAACGCCAACATGAGGACATTTGAGTCCACGAGAGATTTAACGTGCACCATCCCTCCTTGTACACGTCGGTTTTTGGTTGGTTTCGAACTCGCAACCCTCCGGTTGCAAAATCCATTAAACTCCGAGCTTATGCCCCATCTTCAGCAAGGGAATATTAAGCCCATAGATAGGGAAAGGAATATTCAGTCTGTTCATTTATAAAAGTGACTATTTAGGGCATTCATTAAAAAGGCATGAAAGGTTTGAAAAAAATTTTGAGATTTCCTTCTCAAAAGTAAGTTGTTTCCATTATTCTAAGACACCCTTTGAATTCAAGGTTTTCTACAACCTAAGTAGATTTTTAAGAAGTCGCTTAAATTGGATCATATTGTGAGACCTCCTCGCAGTCCCTCATTCAAACATTTCTAAGACCATTATCGGATGAGCTGTATCTGGAGGGTTTTTTTTCTGTTTGAAACAGACTGTTAGAGCAGAGAATGTATAAAATTTAATCCCTTTTACATTTTCAGAAGCAATCATGTGGAAGACTTTAAGATCAAAAAATTTCCATCACAAATTAAATGTTTCAAAGACGATAGGTAAGCCAGGCCACGTAAAATAAGGGCTACAACAGAAAGTATTTAAGATAAATTGTCTTAACACCCTACTCAACACTACGGATAAAAACGCTTCTACTTAGTCTTGTGTACTTTCTGTTGCCTTTCTAACACAAGGTTAAAGATCGCTTTTGAATACCTTAGATGTTAAGTTTTATAACCTCTTCTAAACCTTACTTCACGCATGCTTGACTTCGTTTCTTTTTTATAAAAACTTTTTTTTAAGGCGGACACTTGATCACTGATCATTTGACAAGGCCAGAATCGATGAGCCAATTATAAAGGGGCACCAGCGAGTAGCCATCACTACCGCTAACTAAGGATATCACATTTACGTCCATGCCTCACCCCGAATTCGAACGAATAACCTTCCGATCCAGAGGCCAACAACTTAACCACTACACCGGTTGGTCGACTTATAAAATCCAATGCAATGAATACGATAACATCTCATATAAGTGCCATTTTCGCTTTCATTAATAATTTTTTTCTTAAGTAAAATATCGATTTAAATGTACTTTAGGCTTCAGCATCTATTGAGTCGCAATTTAATCGAACTTTATAGTTAAGAGCTCCGAATTCGGGCATCTGGTGATTTTTAAAAGAAACGTTTGAACATAAAATTGGTCATCCAAGTCGATTGGGGAGGACACGGATTTAAAAATGGCATCGAATGTGAAATCTCTACATTCGAGGCGAGGACCGCGATAGTCCGGACGGTAATGGTAATTTTTAATTAACGTCGTACTATAGTAATACAACGGGCTATTGACGACGGTCCTGGATCAATCCCCTACGGCTCGTGGACAACACCACGTAATTTTGAACCACGGTCAGATGACGAGGTAATATCTGAGCTGGCACTCCACTCTACAAACTTCCACACGCCAACA
The DNA here is from genome assembly GCA_947359465.1 of Metellina segmentata. NCBI lineage: Eukaryota > Metazoa > Arthropoda > Arachnida > Araneae > Tetragnathidae > Metellina > Metellina segmentata. Next base: position 65,682,126 of record OX375883.1, read on the forward strand.
CAACTTGAGGACTTTCGGCACAAACATCCATGCACTGACCCGAATTCAAACCAGGAACCTTCCAATCTAGAGGCTAACACCTTAACCACCAGACCGGTTGGTCGGCCGCAAGGATGGAAGAGTAAAGGATTAACAACCAAAGACCGGCGAGTGCAAAGTGTGATGGTGCACGTTAAATACACCGTGGCCATAAACGTCCTTACGCTGTTGTGGTGCGGAAAATTAAACAGTGGAGTGGTGCGAGGTGTGACATCATCATATGACTCATATGGTTCAAAATTCGTGGTATTACCCTTGGTTCTTTCCTTTCGGGTTTAATCCCGAGCCATCACCAATTGCCCGTTGTGTATCTCTAGTTGGATGCTAATTAAACTACGTACCAAAATTCCGAGACATTTTAAATATTTTACCATTTGATAATAGCGTCTCCATTAAACTTACGGTTGACGATTATGATTATTAACCTTCAGATTACGGTTGATACAGCAGTTGTACCATAATCGCACTTATAGTGAAGCGTTCTCAGAGCGCAGGAAGACATCTAAAGATCTCTGGAATGTCCCTCAAGTACATGACTGGTACTCGAGAACTCGTCCTGGAGGCGCCCTACTCTTTGAGGGCCATCGAAGTCAGCAGACTTGTATTGCACGTTTTGCCAATGGACACTTGAAGTGTCTCTCCTACGAACAGGGCCAGAAGGTTTCCAGGACTTTTACCAAGTGCGGAGCTGATCAGGCTTAGCCAGCTCATATTTTAAAATGTATTGACTTTACAATGAACAATGATTTTTCGGAACCTCTATTAATCTTGGACTTATTGGGGGTTTATGGACTCGTGGTCAAATTTAAAGAGACCATGTCGGGGATTAGAAACAACAACACCATAGTCGCGCCAAGAAAGAATTTAGACTACGGCCGTAACAGGAGTTGTACCAGTTATAAGAAACACGCTTGTTATACTTAAAGCGGTAGTCAAAAGTTTAATACGAATTTTCGGTACGGTTTACGCCAAATAAAGGTTTGATTTTTCAACAATGGTTTAAATTAGCTACAAAGAATCAAGTACTGACATTGTTTGGAAAACAACGTCATGCCTCTCGCAATAAAACTGGATTTAGGGCTTCAGAAGTCGGTAGGCATTTAATTAACATCACACTGGAGCAACACAACGTATAATTTTCGACGGTCCGTGATCAAATCCGGGGGGTAAATTTCAAAGACAAAACAATGTAATTTTGAGCCACGGTCAGATGACGAGGTCACACCAAGGCTGGCATCCTACTCTTCCAAACTTCCACAGCACACCAACGCGAGGTCGATTGAGGCTCCGACAGTTTAACGTGTACTGGCTCCCTTGTACACGACAGTTTTGTGTTGGATTCGAACTCGAAATTCTCTAATTGCTAGTCTGCTACTCTTCAAAACGGGCTATCACGGTCCTTGGGACTTCAATAATCTTTTTTTTAAATTAATGTTTACTAGAGCAACACAACGGGCTATTGACGACGGTCCGGGGTCAATCCCCTAAGGGAAAGATTCGAGGACAACGCCAAGCAATTTTGAACCACGGACAGATGACGAGGCAACACCTGAGCTGGCACACCACTCTAAATTTCCACACCAACCCAACGTGAGGAATTTCGGCCATGACAGATGTAAGGTGCACCAGCCTCCTCTACACCATACGATTACTTATTTAATTTTCATTCACTGATCACTTCCGATCTAGAAATTAACACCTTAACCACCAGACCAGTTGGTCGGCTCTTCGGACTTCAGAGGTAACCTATTTATCTTTATAAATATATGCGTTTGAGATCAATCACAATGTATACAAAAAATATTATTTGTCTTCGAGGAATATATTGTTAAGAGTATTCTTATTTAGTTCATAACCATCAAGTGAATATTTAGACTATGTTCAGAAAGTGAATATTAAGTTCCCATTCAGCAAAATAATATTTAGTCACGTACAGCAAGTGAATATTTAGTCACGTACAGCAAGTGAATATTTAGTCATGTACAACAAGTAAACATTTAAGTTCAAACAAAGAATGCAATCAAGATTTGTGAAAAAAATTTCAGAAAAACAGGTCAGAACATGTACCTAACAAAAATTTCGACACCTTTATGCAGAATATCTTGGTCGAAATTCTTTAATTAAAAATTCAATGGCAAAGACAGTAGTATTTATTTACGTTTGTATTCATGGTCAAAATATCTAAAATGCGAGTTTTTTTAAGTATCAGATAAGCATTTTTTAAAAAGAATAAGAATTAAATATAAAAAAAAAAACAGTAATTATCGGAAATTGAATAAAGTATTATTAAAAGCACATTAAGTCAAAAACAGAAATTACTGAAATGGAATCAGTTTAACTTTTCAAAAATTATAGTTTTTTTACTTTATCTCCAAGGGTTTAAGTTGAACTTAAATTTTCCTTAAGTATGTTCTTAAAATATTAAGTCAGGAATAAATAACAAAATTTATTTCATTTTTTATATAAAATAATCGGAAAATCTGAGAATGAAGTATTTCAGCTTAAAGGCAAATAAATCTGAGTAATTACTGAAACCGAGAGCTTTCAATTTTAATTCCATTCAATTTAAAAGTGCTCGAATAGTTTATGATCGAAAGCCTTCTACAAAATGCATTTTATGTTACTGAAATTCATGTAACACACACAAAGTATATCTGTTTATTATTACAATTTTCTGGTTCTTATGAAAAATGCGGTACTGATAGTGGCTTTTATGTGTGTGTTTTTTTTCTCGCGAATGTGCATGTTACTATATTTCACATTTTTATCGCAAGGTATTTGAAATCGACAGAAACAGCTGATTTATCCTACCTAGTAGTTTCGACTAGATATCTCGTCATCAGCATTTTACTGATTCAACTTACCAAGTAGTTTCGACCAGATATCTCGTCATCACCATTTTGTTGACTTAACCTATGAAGTAGTTTCGGCTAGATATATTTTCATCAGCATTTTGTCGACTTAACCTATAAAGTAGTTTTGACTAGATATCTCGTCATCCGCATTTTGTTGCTTTGCTAATGACGAGATACGACTAGTTTTTTTCTAAGAACGAGATATCTCGTCCATCAAGATATCTACCGAGTTTTACTAATGACAAGATTCCTCGTTCAAATCACCAGGTAGGCTAGATATCTCGTCATCAGCATTTTGTTGACTTAACATATAAAGTAGTTTCGACTAGATATCTCGTTATCAGCATTTTGTTGCTGTTTAGATGATAACGAGATCCGACTAGTTTTTTTTCTAAGAACGAGATATCTCGTCCATCAAGATATCTACCGACTTTTGCTAACGACAAGATTCCTCGTTGAGATCACCAGGTAGACTAGATATCTCGTCATCATCATTTTGTTGACTTAACCTATAAATTAGTTTCGACTAGATATCTTTTCATCAGCATTTTGTCGACTTAACCTATAAAGTAGTTTTGACTAGATATCTCGTCAACAGCATTTTGTTCCTTTTTAGATGATGACGAGATCTGACTAATTTTTTTCTAAGAACGAGATATCTCGTCCATCAAGATATCTACCGAGTTTTGCTAACGAAAAGATTCCTCGTTGAGATCACCAGGTAGGCTGGTTGTTTTGGGGTTTTACGGTCACATTTTCCAAGAACACAAGATAACGACACAGGAAAAAAAAAAGCAAAATGCAGGTACCACGGGGTCATTAGGTAGGTAGTTAGTTAGTATCGCACTGGAGCAACACAGCGTGTTATTGGCGGCGTCCGAGATAGATACCAAAAGTCCAAGGACAACGCCTCGTAATTTTGAACCACGGTAAGTTGACGAGAACACCTGAGCAGGAACCCCGTTCTCGAAACTTCCACACAACGTCAACGCGAGAACATTTGAGACTATGACATGTTTAACGTGTACCAGCCCCCCCGAACGTCTTCGACTGGGCCGAGTTCCGAACTCGCAACCCTCCGATCGATAATCTGCTGCTGTTCCAACTGAACTACCACCATCACCAAGGAGAGTTAAAAATTTAAATTTCAGAAAAGCAATGCATCCAAATAATTAAAAAAGTATGTATTATGTGCATACTTTATATTTTTTCACTAATTCCTTTTTACATTAAGGAAATTGAAAAGTTTAACTATCTAGGAGATTTTCTACTTAGGAAATAGAAAAGTTCAATTATTCTGGAAATTTTCTATTTAGGAAATAGAAATGTTAAATCGGAAAGTTATTAGTGAATGAAACAGGAACTTAATGCAGCTAAGACCTATCTAGTTTTTCTTTTAAATAATTCATGGAAATCTTTTTTGAAAGGAATCCATTCCGGCACTTTCGATTTGCGAATATGCATGAATGGACACGCCGACGAAACAGCATTACGCAGAAACGAGACTTAAACGCAGATACTCAAAGGCAAAGGTATTTAATTCGAGACCCGAAACAGAATGAAAGAAGAAATCTGTTACCTCAACGCGTAGGAACAGATTGAAGGGGAGGAAAAATCTTTCCTTAACGAGAGGGGTATTCGAAACTTCGAGAAGTAAAAGACAAACATAAAAAAGGAATCGCGAAAAAAGCCCCGGAAAAAGATCGACTTTTATAGCCTACCATTCGGACTGAAAACTGCAGCGAAGCAAGAGTCGGGAAAAAGAGAACTCGAAAACTCAAATGTGAAACAATTCGGAACAAATGATATCTTCCCGGCTGCGAAGTTACTCAGAACTCAGGACTTGGAGAGTGTTGCCAAACGGTACATACAAATATCATCGATCGGTGTGCGAAACAAGATTTTCTCCTTCGTTTTTTACGAGGCGCGCCTCAGAAACAAAAGAGAAATATCAGGTGGCTGGCTTTGCTTTCTGTCCAAGACAATCTTTTCCGACTACCTTCACAAAGGCTTATCGAAGTCTTTTCTAGCTTATACCGTGCCTGGAAAAAATGGCGGAAAACAAAGAGGAAAAAATATAAAGAACGCCACTCTTCAATAATTCATTGAATTATTTGGTCAAACCTTATGCGTTGTGGAAGAGTAGATCGATTAGTTCTGCAGGGGATTAGTTACGATGGAAGTTATATTTGTTCTCTGGACCAAAGAAATTATTCCAAATAAATGATCGATTCCCGAAATATTTATTTCATAGAGCGTTTCTAGTACTATAAATACCGAGGAATTTAAATTCTAAGATCTTTTACGTTCTTACCATAAAAAGTGTCTTTGAAAAAACCCATTTTATCTTGGTCATAAAAGTAAACGCAAGCGAGCTTTTGAATTTAATGCAACTTGTATAATTCAATTGTACACTCAATTCACATGATAGTCAAGGTGTTTTACTGTTCGATAAAAATGTGATAAGAATGAAAATATTTCTTTTCCAGTTAAAACAAACGAATGACAAACATCTTAGATTGGAAGAACATTGACCATCCTGAATCAGAGTGGTCTTTGTCTTCAGAGTCAAGTTTTTCTTATCAGTCTTTGCAAGAACCATTTTATCTTGTCCATACAAGAAAAACAGACGAGCTCAGAAGGACGACATATCATTTCAAGTATACCCTGATTCAACTTGTATAAATTCAATTCACACCTTGACATGATAGTCAAGGCGTTTTTTCTGTTCGATAAAGATGTGGTAAGGAAATATTTCTTTTCCAATTAAAACAAACAATTCAGATTGGCAGAAAATCGACCATCATGGACTGAGTTGATAGTATGTCTTCAGAGTCGGGTTTGTGTTATCAATCTTTGCAAAAGCCATTTAATCTTGGACATAGACAAGAAAAGAAGCTTAGAATATGACACTTCTTTTAGCAAGCCAGGGTGTGTTTTGCCGTTCGATAAACTGCGATAAGTATGAAAAAATATTCCCATTTTCCATATGTTAGATCAACCCATTCCCTTTTAGAATTTATTCTGTGGAAATGGCAACACCGTACAGGCCAGAATCCTCTGAATCCGCTTGTGAACCAATGAGAGGGGGGAGGAAGGAGGCAGAGCTACAGGTGATTTCAAACATGAAGGTTGACATTACATTGACAAACTTTTTCGATGGAGAAATTTTTAGAACCCTTTCGTTTTATTGTTGTGTCTACGTGTTTGTACTGTTGTTCTATTTTTATTTGCTATGTTTAAATCTTCAGCTTTAGAGTCTTTTAGCCTATCTCCTTCCTGATTAAACGAATAAGAGCTGGAGTGTCGAAGCTAAATATGCTCTGGTTTCATTGGACATCGATTCAATGTACGGGGAATACTTTTTTATTATTATTCCAAATAAAACAAACTAATAAGGAACAATTTAGAATGTTAGAATATCGACATACATCGATTATAGTTGGATGCTACAGAATTTTAGGATCAAACCTTATCATATCTGGGAGAATTTTTAAGTAAAAATATAATTGAAAAATTAAAGGGAAAGTTCAGTGAAAAATTTAAGTGAAAGTTAAGTGAAAAATTAAAGTGGAAGTTAAGTGAAAAATTAAAGTGAAAGTTAAGTGAAAAACTAAAGTGAAAGTTAGTGAAAAATTTAAGTGAGAGTTTTATGAAAAATTTAAGTAAAAGTTTAGCGAAATTAAAAAACATGAAAAACTTATTTGTTCAACATACTATTTGTGCAATACAATTTCTATTTTTCTTAAAGTGCAAGCATGAATGAATATATAGTAATAAGCCCATTTCACATATGGTGAAACATTTTACACTTTGGTCAGGTCATCTTTTCAAACAAAAGATTTATTCAAGATATAAATAAAAAACCTCACTTTTACCAACTAAATTTTAAGCAGTTCGAAATTATAATATTACAAAGCTTTATCCATACATAGAGAGCCTAAAATGTTTGAAGCCGGTTAAAAATAAAACCAGACTCGGGGATTAATTAGCTCAGACGTTTCCAAAACAAAGAGAGAAAAGGATTTCGAAAACAGGATTAACTCAAGTTGTCTCTTTTGAATCGCGCCGTCTCAGTTTGACTTAAGTAGTCTCCTTTTGACACGAGTCGTCTCTATTACGTTCCAAACAAAAACTTCAGAGATCTAACATCGAAAAGAGGACGAACAAAATCCGTTAAGTTATGAAATCAACTGATCAAATTGATATGTCGTGAAAGATGCACGACGCATCTAATTCTAACAATAAAACGACATAGAAAGCATCGCTCCATTTATTTCGGAACGGCGCCATTTTTTATCGAAGAAAACGGCAAATCTGGCGTTGAAATGAAAGATAAAGCTGGCTGTCATAAAATCAATTCGCAATCCATTGATAAAGACTAATTACTTATCAGTCACAGTACTAGATAAGGTAATGAGAAAGATACTTTTATTTGGACAGGTGATTAAAAAAAAAGCGAAAAGCCATTTATCAACTCGACTGGTATTCTCGACCAGTAGATTTGAGTGTCTTATACGGAACCGCTTTAATTAATGAGTTGAAGAGCGTTTATTAGTCTTGAAAGCTCAAACGTATGAATAATTACTACACCTGAAGACTTAGGATACGTATTTAACCGATAAAGGCTTTTAAGGATAAAGTACGGAAAAATGCCTTTAGTAACAGCTTTAGATTCCAACGTTTTTTCTGTTTAAGATATCCAATCGTTCGAGATACTTTTTAAATGTGGTATAGGAACATTTTAGTGACATTTTTATGTTTAGTGTTATTAAACAATAGCATTAGGCTATAAATATTTAAAATATATATTAATAATTTTGTAAAAAAGATAATTATGTATGCAATTTGAAAGAAATTTGTCAGAAACTTCAAATGCGCAACATGGAAATCTATTCAACTTTTAAGGAATTTCTGGTTAAAAAATGACATTTTTAACGTGTTTGAATATCTTAAAATGTTTTTTTTTTTTTTTTTGGTTTTATGAGGCAATTGACACATTATGCCAAGCTGGTTCAAACACAAGGGGAAAATGTCGGGTAAAGGTATATGGGAATAGAATAAGGAGATGAAAACAGAAAAAGATCGCTTTTTATCCCGGAAACACGACACCCATGTTTACTAAAGACAGTAAACCCTATGGGAAAAGAAAAGATCTTTAAACTAACGCCGGGACCGTGAAGCCCGTAAATTAACGCACTGAAGGATATGTGCTCATGAGTGCGGTTTAAAATAGATACTAAAATACAAATTATGTTATCGAAAATATTTCAATGGCAACACATTGAAAACTTCTGTTTGGAGCAGTTTCAATTTGTTTATCCACGTCGTTTTATTTGAAATGCTGTTGCATTCGTGACCAGTTTTAAGATTGTATTTCAGTCCCGCAAAATGTTTATTAATGACAAATTCAATGCTATAGCAGACTCTTGCTAATGGTCAATGAAGTGGTGCATAGTATTATGTTACTAGTCTCCTTTGTCAAGGTATAAGCTAGACCGTCGAAAACTATGTAGAACAGTTTGCTCAAGGACCAACTCCTGATCATCTAGAGCAGTGCTCCCCAACCTTTTTATCGCCGCGGACCGGTCAACGATTGATAATTTTACTGCGGCCCGCTGGGGGGAGACGTTGATTTATTTGTATTATTATTTCTATTTTATATTGTTTTGATTTAATAATTTTAATTTTTTCGTCATTTTTACTCAATGGAACGCTATATTAATAAGAACCCTGAGCTTGTTTCTTTGCAACGAGACTGTTCCATCTGGAGGTAATAGGAGACAATGACAACCGAAGTGTGTTGCTTATGTCCAGTTTATTTCGTTGTATTGTTTTGGTTGCTGTCACTGCAGAAAAATCAATTCTTCACCGACAGTGAATGGTTTGTTAGCCTTAGCAATACGGTTAGCCACCAAATATGATGTTCTCGGTGCATTCTCCTTTATTGATGTGGTGGCCCTCATAAATTTCTTCTGTCCTTCGTGTTCCCGTTTTTTTCTTTCAAAATACTCCAGGGGCTTGTCTTTTAATCCAGGGTGTTTGGCGTTTAAATGGCTAAGCAGTTTTGAAGGTTTCATTGCCTCATTAGAGAGCAGGCCGCCGCAAACTAGGAAGAGCGGTTTTGGTGTGTGGGAATCACCTGTCCCGATAAATCCATAATTCAATTAAGACTCATGGTATTGTCTGTTAAAAGTTACATGTTTCTTTGATGTTGAAGGCTCTTCTTCTGTCTCTTCACTGAGCCTTTTCTTTTTCTCCAGGAAACTTTTTGACGACGTCTTTTTCGTACTCAATTCTGCTAATTCGTGTGTTAAAAATTTGAGCAAACACAATATACACGTACAACAAGCACTGTTAAACACGAGAAAGTACCGGTAAACCGAGAAAGTACCGGAAAGAAAGTACCAGACAGAAGAGCGTTACACACCGTCTCTTTACCAAAGCTACAACGCCACTGCCGCTTGCTCCAGACGTCACCTAAAACTGCCCCGATATCACGATATTTTGCACATGCGTGGTTTCGGTGCGGCTATAGGTGACGTCTCGTCCATGAAAAGTCGTACAGACCCAAGATAAATACACCACAATAAGTAAAATGGAAATAATTTAATGTTCCTTGTGCGGCCCGGTACCATTTGATCCACGGACCGGTACCGGTCCGCGGCTCGGGGGTTGGGGACCACTGATCTAGAGTACCATACAACAATCAAGGTGATGTTCCAGGCACCAATACATTCTAACGTGTGAGGAGTCGTTGGGTTATGGAGCACGGTTACGTGACAAAGTTCTAAATTCTAAACCGCTCTCACAAAGTCCTTTTTGTCTTGTTCCCGCTTCAAAGTCAAACCAGGTGTCTGTAGTCTTTTTTTTTTGTGACATTTGACCTGTTTTATCCACATTATTTAAAATGCTTTAGAATTTATGGCCCTTTTTAAGTTTGTATTTCAATACCGTAAAATGTTTCACAATCACGAATTTGTGAAAATCAATGCTTTAGCAGATTGCTCACAACTGCGTTTGCCCTTGTTGCTTTATTGCTTAATGGGCAAATAATGTGATGCATAGTATTATGTTACTAGTCTCCTTAGTCAAGGTATAAGCTAGACCGTCGAAAATACCATGTTGAGCAGTTTGCACAAGGATCAACTAATCGTCTAGAGTACCAGACGCGAATCAAGGTGGTGTACCAGACACCAATACATTCTAACACGTGAGGAGTTGTTGGGTTATGGAGCATTGGTAAGTTGCAAAGTTCTAAATTCTAAACTCCTCTCACAAAGTCCTGTCTTGAGTTCCCGCTTCGAAACACAGAGCTACCTGATGCAGTCTTGTGTTTTTGGTGACAATTGACATTAGCCGAATAAGGTTGACCTTTTTTTGATTGATGGTGAAATAAAACAAGTAGCGGCTCTTATAAAAATTTAGTGGGAGAACACAGGTCGAAGGCACTTAATCACCGGTGAACTTGAAGAAACATCGGGAACAAAACATTTTTTGCAGTAGAGGAGGACTTTATCAATAAGGACTTTTAGTAAATAAAAAGCTGTTAAGGACCCTTAAAATCTGAAAAGAAAAATCCTGCCTTCTTAAAGCCTTTTTAAAACTCGAGGAATAGCAAGAGAGAAAACGATAGTGAAAATAAAAACCATTTATTTATTTTTTAATACTCGACCATTGACCACTTCCGTCTTCGGGAAGAGTCACTTCCGACTTCGGAAAGAGCCATTATAACGGGCGAAGCTTCACAACTAGCTGCTAACTGGTGTCTTTTTGTGAAGGAACAATCGGTAGCTAAGTTGACGTTTCTCTTAACAGGCACAATCGCGCTAAACACTCACACTTACAAACCGGGATTGGAACCCACGACTTGAAAGTTTGCAGGAAGACGCTATGTTTACTACACTAACTAGGCTGCTAAGATTTACATGTATGAAAGTAAATAAAAAAAAGTAGAATCAAAATCCGAAAATATATTAAAAAGTTCCTTAGTTTGGGTATTGCACGAAAATGATTTTAAACATTTCGGTTAACATTTACATAATCTCATTAAACACGTTATCATCCATCACTTATTACCCACACAGCGATTTGTTTGAATATTTTCAAAACCAGCCATGAATACAAATATAAATTTGTCTTCCGAACTGCATGTTAAGTAAATATTAAAACCATTACAAGCTGGTCACGAAAGCACCAGTTGGATAACTAAGTGCAGACTACCTTCGCTATACTGCCAACTGAATTTGGAGAAATACTCACCACGTACAAAAAGAATCAGTAAATATATAGATTATGAATCCATTTATCACTCTCCTGACAGTGATAGATTCCATTTCCAAATCTAAGAGGGTAATGTTGCCCAAGGAACGTGTCTTTTGGAACACTGGGGGTAATCTTCGAAGAGAAATATATCATCATTCTAGAAGCGTGTTATGTTCCGTGTGAATACTGTATTTTCCTCTGCAGATGTTACCAATTTTGGTTAATAGAGATAATCGATTAAACGTAACTATAAATACACATATTTTAAAAATAGCAAAACCTGGTTTGTCAAATCCAAGATGTAATTTCTGTATGAAATTTGAGTTGCCTCCGATTTAATGAAAATTTAACTTTAAAAATAATTTTACTGTGCATTTTCTTTGGGTATGTAGGGTTGGTTTTGAGTTTCAAAGCGCGAGGACCATATTTGGCAAAGCTGCGCCAAACATACCGCTAAATAAAGGACAAACACACAAGGGAAGTTTTACTGTCACCGAAGAGAGCAATACACCAGTAAGTAGCAGGAATCGAATCTGGGCTGCCTTCAACTAATTGCTAGCCCAGTGGCAAACCCATTTGACTTCGAAAGGTCTTCAGGAAGGCAGTCGAATTACCATCGGACTGGAGCAACACAACAGGTTGTCGGGGACGATCCGGAATCCATCCCGAAGCAATACACGCAATGGCGACACCTCGTAATTTTGAAACACGGTCATATGACGATGTCACACCTCGTACTCACACCACTTTTGAAACTTTCGCGCCACGACAGAGTTAACGTGCACCAGCCCCCACGTAGGCAATCGTCTTTGGTTGGATCTAGTTTCGGTTGTGTTTTTTTAAGGCACATGGGCCATATCAGGCCATACTGTACCAGACACAAGGCATAGAATGTCAAATAAATAAAAATATACGCATAATGAAAGATTCACTGACGCAAAGAGAAATACAAGCAAGGAGGAATCGCACCTGACATGGCCATACTGTACCAGACAGAAGGTATAGAATGTCAAGTAATAAATATACACGCGCAATGAAAGATTTACTGACGCAAAAGAAAAAGACACGCAGGAAGGAATCGCACCTACCAAGGCCACTATTATGTCAAGAAAACTAAATAGGGTAGGGGCGTACAATATTTACCCTCTAAAGGTCTTACATCTATTACTCTGTACTAGGCTTATTAATTATTTATTTTAAGTGATAAATCTAGAAGTGCAATAGGTACAAGAATTAATTTAAATTTAATGAGTTGAAAAAAATAGGTTTAATTTTCAAAAAGGAGGAATGTTGAAATTAAAAGGTATAAGTAGAATTCCAAGACGTAGGACTCCTTTTATTTTACCCGATGTAGAGCACATTGAGATTTTATAAATGTCAAATTGATGTTTTTTAAATGTCACATTGATGTTTTATAAATGTCACATTGATGTTTTATAAATGTCACGTTGATGTTTTAAAAGTAATTCCCCTTAAAAATGTAACACTTTTGACAGTTCCGTTCTTTCTCAATACCTTTCCCTTTGTTTAAACTATCTTTTACTATCTAGCCTGCAGTGCTCGTGTTTCACTGCTGATATAGAGAAATCCGATTGAAATCAGTTTGGCAGATATAAAGATCTAAGTAAAAAAAAAACATTTCAATGGCTTAGAAAATAACCCTTCTTTACCAGCTTTGGTCAGAGAATGGCTTTTTTGACAGCCACCAGATCTTATTTGAAACAGGAGTAATCCTTTAAATCCGATAAGAGTGATATAACGTCGCTCAATGTACACTGAAGAATCATCAAAACATTGTGCTGGCTCCCGTTTATTAAAAATTCTTCTGTAAGTTCAGTATTTAAGGATCATCTCAAGGATTTACTCCCCACGGTAAAATGTGCTTGTTCTTTCATAAACAATACGAGAGTTTGTTCTATATATCTATTTTATTTGTGGTAAATAAACTAGGTTCAACTGTAGCTGAGTTAAGTATTTCTGTAAAGTATTGGATGATTTATTTAAAATCACTTATCAAAACGGAGCAAAATATCCCATTGTACTTAGTGCTCCAGCATGGCGCAAATACAACTACCTAACTGCCAAGTGAGCAATATTTTTGGAAGCTTTCTTCAGTAAACTTGTGTAATCTGATTTTTGATAATGAAATATGTAACATTTGATGTTACAAGTTAAAAACAGATAAGGGAGTATAGTTTGTCGGTATCCATTGACAGATATTCCACTGACAGAAAACTAGAGCAAAATAAAATTTAACGGTTTTAACAGAAAACAGCAAAAGAAACGTACACAGACAATTTATTACCCTAGACCCCCTTTTTTATAGGAAGGAATAAAGAGGGCGTTAAAGAAATTCCAACTTTTATGACTTACCTATCTCATAAATTAACACCTAAAACGAAATGCTCAGCTCTCTTGACAAGACTGAATCGAAGCAGTGTAAGTCAAGTTCTTTTATTCATATTTTGGGTTTTTATTCAACATATTTCACTAAATTTGTAAAGTTAGTATCATTTAAAACATATATGGGCACCCCCTGGTCCGCGTGCCGGATGTATCCCGACCCGGATTTTGACTCAGCCAGCAGAACATTTTATAATCACGCTCGAAAAAAAAAGTAAATATTCTCGGTTCTCGCCAACAAGAGAGTGAGGAGGGGGGACAAAAGCCTGAAAACATGGGTCAGTGTTTCTCAACCTTTTTTAGTTGACGGCACACTAAAAATATCCTGAATTATTTGCGGCACACCTGAATATAAAAATGTAAAAGTAGGAATTTCCAATACTACCTTATATAGTTACTGTTACTAATAAAATTAGTCTTCGTAGTGCTTCTGTAACCAATCGCGGACATTGTCCTGCTGAAAGATCCCATCCTTCTGAGGAAAAACAGTCAACATGTATGGCATGAACGGCAACAATGGATACATAACCCAATCCGTTGAGTGTAGCTTTCACAGGTACGAAAGAACACAGATAATGTCATGAAAACATTCCCCACGCCATAACACTTCCACCACCATATTGTGTTCTTTCAGCAATGGTTGCAGGGCGTTTGCTCTCGGTAATTTCTTGTCGGACACGTGAATGTCCATCCTTTCTATAAAGCAGAAAACGCGACTCGTTGGAAAAGGCAACGCTGTGTCAATCAATAGCAGTCCAGTTCTGGTATTGCCGCGCTTATTGAAGCCTTTTCTGCCGATGCAACTTCACCAATCTGCTAAGGAGCCCCATACGTAACAGGGTTCGTTGTACTTTCGCCTTATACACACGTCTGGAAGTCTCTGGTTCGCTTGACATGTTAGTTGCTCAACTGTAGCACGTCGGTTATTCCTCACACACCGTCGTAATGGATATTCATCTCTCACATCAATGGTGCACCGCAGTTTCCAAGCCATTCATTTTCAATGGTGCCGTTACTCGTCACGGTACACTTTGACCATAACCGCACGCGAACAGTTCAAAAACTGTGCAGTTTGCGAAATATTTCCGCCCTTGCCGCGAGAGCCAATGATCATCCCCTTTTGCATATCAGATAAATCGCGCGTTTTCTCCATCACAGCAACGAAAGATATGTTTTAAGATAGCCTACGTTACCAACTTTATATTCACTACGTCGGCTAGCGCCTAATGCAGCGTTTCATTGGCTGTTCGCCGTTGATTACTCATAATTATGTGTCTCGACTGTGTATTTTAGAGAAGGAAAGCACGCATAACCCTTCTCTAGAATAGCAGCTAGGCACTTCGACAATATAGATTCGTGTCTTTGGTGTGGTAGTAACGATATACTGTTAAATTTGCTATCTTCTACTTGAACTTTTTTTTTATGATTTCAATATATTTAGATCTTTTGCCATAGATATCGTGTTAGTTCTGCCATATTGGTCTAGAAACTTTCATACGGGCCAGCTGTGTAGAATGACCCGACTCGTGGGGTTTCACTTCTAAAAGATGCTTCTACCTCTAAAAAATAGATTTTTTACCGAAAACTCGATTTCGACCAAAATTGACTTATGGGGTTTCTCAAACAACCAATTCAAACAGTAGTTAGTTTCGACTTGGTTTTTGGTTGATTGCACCCTGGCTCTGGTTTCTTTGCTTTTTCAAATGTTTTGCATATAGACACGCATCTGGACTGCAGGATTAAGATCATTCTCTTATTTTTTTTTATGAACGGGTAGGGGCTAAACGCATCCCTGACTAGAATAGCTATTTCTCAAATAGCTATAAATACTGCTAATTTATTACAATGACATTTTAATTTGAAGAGAAAAAAAACACCAGACTGGCTAAAGAAATTCAAACTTTTGCGAGTTACCGATCCCACAAATTAACACCTAAAGAGGGAAAAGAACCACTGACAATATTTTAAACCGTCGGCATTTTAAATGAACCCTAATTTTTATTCCTCCACAATATTGGACAAAAGCCACAAAAATTTATTGTCTTCCGTGTAATCCCTAAACAACCAGCAACCCTCACTAATTAAATACTTTTTTCACCCATCTTTTCATTCAGCACTCTTGACAAGACTTCAGAGGCAATGTCAGCTAAGCTCTTTCATCCCCATTTTTTAAAACGATGTAACATCTTAAGTGATTGGAGGTGATGCATATCTTAATGGAATAAGTAACAGATTTGGAAGTTCGGAAGTCCAATGTGTACTTAGTATTTAAGACCTCGGTGCATTCGTGGGCACTTTTTGTTCTACTTAATACGGAATTGCCGTGCTGTCTAATCCTTTAACGAAACGAAAAAATGAGTTTGGGAACCTTTTGAATATACTGAGGTTTTCAGCCTTTCTATTGTGTGTTGTTCCCTTATTTTCAGGGTTAATAGAATCTTGCAAGCATAATTTTCTTTCCATTCTTGCAGGCATAAATTTCTTTCCATTCTTGCAAGCATAAATTTCAGGAACGGCGCTGGTACCAATTATAATAAAATTATGTTTTATTATGCTTGGTACCAGCGTCGTTCCCGGGGCTTCTCAAAAGCATGACAATCCAAAATAAACTGTCAAAGTTGAGCGCAGAGGGAATGGTAATGTGGATTGTTTGAATTGTGTAAGATTTACTTCATTTCACCAGTTTAGTTTTGAAAAAAACTTTAGACAAGTGCTTTCAAAACCCTTTCACACGCAAGTAATGACCAAAAAAATAATTACTTTTTATTACAAGGTATCAAATTGTTTCAAAATTATACTTTAAATCGCCGCTTGAGAGGAAAAATGGTAAGCTATTGCTATTTTTTTTTTGCAAACCAATTAAATTTATACTTATTTTTTTGACATTGGCAAAAAACAAAACATTCTGTGATCTGAAGCAGAATTTTAGCATTAGGTCTAGGGGCGTACACATTTACGAGCTGAAAAGTTCGCGAGCCCTCTTGTTCTCATGATTCGGGCGGGGTTTGAGCGTCAAACGAACTGCTCGTGTCGATACGCTTCCTGTCGCGTTTTCGACAAACACAAAGGCTTTTCTCGGTTTAGATTGGGATGGTGACGTGAGAAGTTCGTTGCTTTTTTTCCTCGTGAACTTCCAGGCGTCATCGTCATCACGGTGGCTGACTAATGACTGCCTGATGGTTCGGTGTGTTCCTTCCTTTCCCATGGATATCTGGAAGTTCGTTGTGAAAATAATTTCAACGAGCGGCTCGCGAACGGTTCGGTTCTCAAATGTATACGCACCTTTATGTGCTGTGTAGGATGTAAAAGATGAGAATCGCTTGTCTAAAAGAACACCCTTCCAGTAAGTATTCAAAAAGTGATATTTATGGCCATTCCGCAAGCGAGCATTGGCCATCGTTAAATAGAAACATGACAACAAGTCAATAAAACTAACTAAAAGTTAAAACTGGCTTTGAATTTTCTAAGGAAGCAACACGTTTTTAAATTAACAGCATAAAGTGGCGAGTTATAATGTGCCACTTGAAATCTCCGAACTCTTTTGTCTTGAAAAGGAATCAAGTTCACTTCCTTCAAATGATCATAGCACATATACCACAGCAATAATCAACAGAAAAAACCAAAGCTTGTCGGAAGAAAATTCCCTACCATCTAACTTCAGCCCCAACCAAATATTCGGGCAATCTCTTTAGGGAGCATCTGCCAATGGACGAACCAAATACCTCACCATTAACTAGAAAGACGAGAGCAAGCCAATAAAACAAACTAAAAGTTCAAAATTTGTCTGGATATTTAGGGGAACTAAACTTTTTTAACTTGACATTATATGATCATGGGTGATTTCCCAAAATTAAAATAATAATCATGGCATCATACAATCGTGCCACCAAAAACATCAGCCTCTTCTGTTCTCAAAGGGAATCAGAGCCACTTTCTTCAAGCGATCGTGATACATACGATCCACAAAAATAGAAAAACCCAAAGCGTGTTGGAACAAAATTCCCTATCGCATGCCTTCAGCCCAAATATTCGGGCAATCTCTTTAGGGAGCATCTGCCAATGGACGAACCGAATCCCTCATCGTTAACTAGAAACATGAGAACAAGCTCCGAAGAGATAGTCCAATGCCTGCGATACCGCATAAAAAGCTGCGATATATATCAGGATTTCTGCGCCCACTATTCTTCATTACTGTAAGTGGGAAAGCACCTTGGTATGTTTCAGGGATCACGTTTTGTGTGCAGTGGTTGTGTGAGGGTTCCTGTTGCAGGATTTACGGGAATAGTCAATGAGTGGACCATAGTTTCACAAGTTAGAATAGGTAAGGTTTTAGAGAATGGTACCGAAGAATGTTTTTTATGTATTCGCTTTTAATTGACATACCTTTTGCTCGTTGTTATTGCGTTACAGTTCGGAATCAATGGCAAATTATCCATATTGATTTCATTTACATGAAGGTCTACAGGTAACAGCAATTAGTCACAGAATGAAAATTAAAAACAAAATAATTTCAGATTTCTTGAATGAGTACGTACTAATTGAAAATTTAAGATACTATATTGTCTTGAATAGTAGATAAAACGTTTTTACTCTGGAACTTTTTAAAATTTGATACGGCTAGCCTGAAAAATGTGAAGGTAAGAGCTATAAAATAGCAACAACCAATGACATCTTTCGAAAACAATTTGAATAACATTTAGATTAAGTAGTAAGTAACAGACCAATTAATTTTATTTTAATCATCGATTACGATAGGAATACAGAATACTCGCCAGTTATCACATTAAATAATGAACTATGAATGCAATAATTCTTTCGAACTACAATTTTATGAATTAGAGATATCATTTGATAAACCAATGGCCTGTATTTCTTACTTATATTACAAATTATAAGAACTCTAGAGCACACGTAGCTTACAATTTAGCAGAAGGAACTGAAGAATTTAGAATATAATCTAAGTTACTAACAACTCTGAGTTAAGGGAAATGTTAAAATATATTGCCCAATACGCATACAATTTATTGCAAGTAACCAGGGGAATCAAATATTTTTAAGACGTGGAACGCATCAGAATTCAATTTCAGATTAAATTTATTCTAGTCAAGTTGAAGTGGGTGGTATATAAATTAGGCAGTCTCCGAACTTTGGTGTTTCATAGCTAAATATTTAGACTAGTTAAAGGCTTATTTGACTATATATAGACTGTAATAATCTAGTTTGACTATCCATTTTGTTTGGAAAAAAAATTTAGATAAGTAAAAAAATTCCCCGACAGGGTTTTAATGGATTCCTTTTGTAGCAAATCCACAGTAGTAATATGCTAGTCATGTTGTGTCTCCATGATAGGTCGGTTTGGGTTGATGATTATTTCATGCTGGCTATTGTCTGGCTCTACGAGTAAGCATTTGAGTCGAGTGGTTTTGAAGATTCGTCCAATTTGAGGATAGGTAAAACGCAAACAATGCTTTCCGACAGTTGAAGTTTTCCGGCAAAGAATTCTGACTGAGTATCAATTAGTGCTGAAGTGATTGCAGCATTTACAATTTGGCAAAGCACGATAGGTTAGGTAGTTAATTAAAGTCGATATGGAGCAATACAATGGGCAACTGGCGACGGTCCAGGATCACGAAAGGAAAGATCAAAGGACAACGCCACGTAATTTTGACTGAGAATCAATTAGTGCTGAAGTGATTGCAGTACTTACGATTTGGCAAAGCACGATAGGTTAGGTAGTTAATTAAAGTCGATATGGAGCAATACAATGGGCAACTGGCGACGGTCCAGGATCACGAAATGAAAGATCAAAGGACAACGCCACGTAATTTTGACTGAGAATCAATTAGTGCTGAAGTGATTGCAGTACTTACGATTTGGCAAAGCACGATAGGTTAGGTAGTTAATTAAAGTCGATATGGAGCAATACAATGGGCAACTAGCGACGGTCCAGGATCACGAAAGGAAAGATCAGAGGACAAGGCCACGTAATTTTTGACTGAGAATCAATTAGTGCTTACGATTTGGCAAAACAAGATAGGTTAGGTAGTTAATTAAAGTCGATATGGAGCAATACAATGGGCAACTAGCGACGGTCCAGGATCACGAAAGGAATGATCAGAGGACAAGGCCACGTAATTTTGACTGAGAATCAATTAGTGCTGAAGTGATTGCAGTACTTACGATTTGGCAAAGCACGATAGGTTAGGTAGTTAATTAAAGTCGATATGGAGCAATACAATGGGCAACTAGCGACTGTCCAGGATCACGAAAGGAATGATCAGAGGACAAGGCCACGTAATTTTTGACTGAGAATCAATTAGTGCTTACGATTTGGCAAAACAAGATAGGTTAGGTAGTTAATTAAAGTCGATATGGAGCAATACAATGGGCAACTAGCGACTGTCCAGGATCACGAAAGGAATGATCAGAGGACAAGGCCACGTAATTTTGACTGAGAATCAATTAGTGCTGAAGTGATTGCAATACTTACGATTTGGCAAAGCACGATAGGTTAGGTAGTTAATTAAAGTCGATATGGAGCAATACAATGGGCAACTAGCGACTGTCCAGGATCACGAAAGGAATGATCAGAGGACAAGGCCACGTAATTTTGACTGAGAATCAATTAGTGCTGAAGTGATTGCAATACTTACGATTTGGCAAAGCATGATAGGTTAGGTAGTTAATTAAAGTCGATATGGAGCAATACAATGGGCAACTAGCGACGGTCCAGGATCACGAAAGGAAAGATCAGAGGACAACGTCACGTAATTTTGACTGAGAATCAATTAGTGCTGAAGTGATTGCAGTACTTACGATTTGGCAAAACAAGATAGGTTAGGTAGTTAATTAAAGTCGATATGGAGCAATACAATGGGCAACTAGCGACTGTCCAGGATCACGAAAGGAATGATCAGAGGACAAGGCCACGTAATTTTGACTGAGAATCAATTAGTGCTGAAGTGATTGCAATACTTACGATTTGGCAAAACAAGATAGGTTAGGTAGTTAATTAAAGTCGATATGGAGCAATACAATGGGCAACTAGCGACGGTCCAGGATCACGAAATGAAAGATCAAAGGACAACGCCACGTAATTTTGACTGAGAATCAATTAGTGCTGAAGTGATTGCAGTACTTACGATTTGGCAAAGCACGATAGGTTAGGTAGTTAATTAAAGTCGATATGGAGCAATACAATGGGCAACTAGCGACTGTCCAGGATCACGAAAGGAATGATCAGAGGACAAGGCCACGTAATTTTGACTGAGAATCAATTAGTGCTGAAGTGATTGCAATACTTACGATTTGGCAAAGCACGATAGGTTAGGTAGTTAATTAAAGTCGATATGGAGCAATACAATGGGCAACTGGCGACGGTCCAGGATCACGAAATGAAAGATCAAAGGACAACGCCACGTAATTTTGACTGAGAATCAATTAGTGCTGAAGTGATTGCAGTACTTACGATTTGGCAAAGCACGATAGGTTAGGTAGTTAATTAAAGTCGATATGGAGCAATACAATGGGCAACTAGCGACGGTCCAGGATCACGAAAGGAAAGATCAGAGGACAAGGCCACGTAATTTTTGACTGAGAATCAATTAGTGCTTACGATTTGGCAAAACAAGATAGGTTAGGTAGTTAATTAAAGTCGATATGGAGCAATACAATGGGCAACTAGCGACGGTCCAGGATCACGAAAGGAATGATCAGAGGACAAGGCCACGTAATTTTGACTGAGAATCAATTAGTGCTGAAGTGATTGCAGTACTTACGATTTGGCAAAGCACGATAGGTTAGGTAGTTAATTAAAGTCGATATGGAGCAATACAATGGGCAACTAGCGACTGTCCAGGATCACGAAAGGAATGATCAGAGGACAAGGCCACGTAATTTTTGACTGAGAATCAATTAGTGCTTACGATTTGGCAAAACAAGATAGGTTAGGTAGTTAATTAAAGTCGATATGGAGCAATACAATGGGCAACTAGCGACTGTCCAGGATCACGAAAGGAATGATCAGAGGACAAGGCCACGTAATTTTGACTGAGAATCAATTAGTGCTGAAGTGATTGCAATACTTACGATTTGGCAAAGCACGATAGGTTAGGTAGTTAATTAAAGTCGATATGGAGCAATACAATGGGCAACTAGCGACTGTCCAGGATCACGAAAGGAATGATCAGAGGACAAGGCCACGTAATTTTGACTGAGAATCAATTAGTGCTGAAGTGATTGCAATACTTACGATTTGGCAAAGCATGATAGGTTAGGTAGTTAATTAAAGTCGATATGGAGCAATACAATGGGCAACTAGCGACGGTCCAGGATCACGAAAGGAAAGATCAGAGGACAACGTCACGTAATTTTGACTGAGAATCAATTAGTGCTGAAGTGATTGCAGTACTTACGATTTGGCAAAACAAGATAGGTTAGGTAGTTAATTAAAGTCGATATGGAGCAATACAATGGGCAACTAGCGACTGTCCAGGATCACGAAAGGAATGATCAGAGGACAAGGCCACGTAATTTTGACTGAGAATCAATTAGTGCTGAAGTGATTGCAATACTTACGATTTGGCAAAACAAGATAGGTTAGGTAGTTAATTAAAGTCGATATGGAGCAATACAATGGGCAACTAGCGACGGTCCAGGATCACGAAATGAAAGATCAAAGGACAACGCCACGTAATTTTGACTGAGAATCAATTAGTGCTGAAGTGATTGCAGTACTTACGATTTGGCAAAGCACGATAGGTTAGGTAGTTAATTAAAGTCGATATGGAGCAATACAATGGGCAACTAGCGACTGTCCAGGATCACGAAAGGAATGATCAGAGGACAAGGCCACGTAATTTTGACTGAGAATCAATTAGTGCTGAAGTGATTGCAATACTTACGATTTGGCAAAGCACGATAGGTTAGGTAGTTAATTAAAGTCGATATGGAGCAATACAATGGGCAACTGGCGACGGTCCAGGATCACGAAATGAAAGATCAAAGGACAACGCCACGTAATTTTGACTGAGAATCAATTAGTGCTGAAGTGATTGCAGTACTTACGATTTGGCAAAGCACGATAGGTTAGGTAGTTAATTAAAGTCGATATGGAGCAATACAATGGGCAACTAGCGACGGTCCAGGATCACGAAAGGAAAGATCAGAGGACAAGGCCACGTAATTTTTGACTGAGAATCAATTAGTGCTTACGATTTGGCAAAACAAGATAGGTTAGGTAGTTAATTAAAGTCGATATGGAGCAATACAATGGGCAACTAGCGACGGTCCAGGATCACGAAAGGAATGATCAGAGGACAAGGCCACGTAATTTTGACTGAGAATCAATTAGTGCTGAAGTGATTGCAGTACTTACGATTTGGCAAAGCACGATAGGTTAGGTAGTTAATTAAAGTCGATATGGAGCAATACAATGGGCAACTAGCGACTGTCCAGGATCACGAAAGGAATGATCAGAGGACAAGGCCACGTAATTTTTGACTGAGAATCAATTAGTGCTTACGATTTGGCAAAACAAGATAGGTTAGGTAGTTAATTAAAGTCGATATGGAGCAATACAATGGGCAACTAGCGACTGTCCAGGATCACGAAAGGAATGATCAGAGGACAAGGCCACGTAATTTTGACTGAGAATCAATTAGTGCTGAAGTGATTGCAATACTTACGATTTGGCAAAGCACGATAGGTTAGGTAGTTAATTAAAGTCGATATGGAGCAATACAATGGGCAACTAGCGACTGTCCAGGATCACGAAAGGAATGATCAGAGGACAAGGCCACGTAATTTTGACTGAGAATCAATTAGTGCTGAAGTGATTGCAATACTTACGATTTGGCAAAGCATGATAGGTTAGGTAGTTAATTAAAGTCGATATGGAGCAATACAATGGGCAACTAGCGACGGTCCAGGATCACGAAAGGAAAGATCAGAGGACAACGTCACGTAATTTTGACTGAGAATCAATTAGTGCTGAAGTGATTGCAGTACTTACGATTTGGCAAAACAAGATAGGTTAGGTAGTTAATTAAAGTCGATATGGAGCAATACAATGGGCAACTAGCGACTGTCCAGGATCACGAAAGGAATGATCAGAGGACAAGGCCACGTAATTTTGACTGAGAATCAATTAGTGCTGAAGTGATTGCAATACTTACGATTTGGCAAAACAAGATAGGTTAGGTAGTTAATTAAAGTCGATATGGAGCAATACAATGGGCAACTAGCGACGGTCCAGGATCACGAAATGAAAGATCAAAGGACAACGCCACGTAATTTTGACTGAGAATCAATTAGTGCTGAAGTGATTGCAGTACTTACGATTTGGCAAAGCACGATAGGTTAGGTAGTTAATTAAAGTCGATATGGAGCAATACAATGGGCAACTAGCGACTGTCCAGGATCACGAAAGGAATGATCAGAGGACAAGGCCACGTAATTTTTGACTGAGAATCAATTAGTGCTTACGATTTGGCAAAACAAGATAGGTTAGGTAGTTAATTAAAGTCGATATGGAGCAATACAATGGGCAACTAGCGACTGTCCAGGATCACGAAAGGAATGATCAGAGGACAAGGCCACGTAATTTTGACTGAGAATCAATTAGTGCTGAAGTGATTGCAATACTTACGATTTGGCAAAGCACGATAGGTTAGGTAGTTAATTAAAGTCGATATGGAGCAATACAATGGGCAACTAGCGACGGTCCAGGATCACGAAAGGAAAGATCAGAGGACAACGTCACGTAATTTTGACTGAGAATCAATTAGTGCTGAAGTGATTGCAGTACTTACTATTTGGCAAAATAAGATAGGTTAGGTAGTTAATTAACGTCGATATGGAACAATAGAATGGGCAACTGGCGACAGTTCAGGATCACGAAAGGAAAGATCAGTGAACAACGCCTTGTTATTTTGAACAGTCAGATAACGAGATGATAATGCCTGAACTGGCATACCACTCTCCAAATTTCTACATCACACCACTTTGTGAACATTTGAGGCTACTGCAGATTTAATATACATCAGCCCCGTACACACTACGGTCTTTGGCTGTACCGAATTTCGGAACCTTCCGGATGCTTGATTTTGGGTTTTATGGGTCAAGGATCATATTTGGCCACGCTGCGCCAAACAATTGTGAAAAGAAAGGATGGAGCCAAAGAGAAATCCTGAGTAGGATAAGGCCCGTAGGAAATCAATCAGATGAATAATCTGAGTGCGGTTATTCTTTCTTTCCGCAAACTGCTTCCTAAAACTATGTATTCCACGATCAAAAAAGGCGAGAAAAACTGGTTATTTATTCCGAGTACATAAAAATCGGCCACTGAAAAAGAATTGGGGTTTCGGTTACCCAAAAGCCAAAGAGACCGCTGCACAAATTTAGTGGACACAGCAAAATCAATGGCGACATGTTAACAACAAGTACAAACCGTTACCAAACATCAAAAGAAACCAAAAACATAATTAATGATTTTCACTTCCACCTAACATACTGAGGTCGTAGTGGGGAAAAAATGTAATCGAAAATCGTTAATTACGGCTCAAGAAAAAGCATAAGTCAAAAAGTTAATGAAGGCAAACCAACTCATACACATGCACTTTAGAATGAATTTTTTGTTATCTTTATTCATTAGTTACAAAGTTAGTTTCATAAAGAATGCTGTCATTTCTCAGGCTGGAAACAGGAAGAAAAAGAATTTGCAGCCTTTTTATTATGGGACTTTGTTCACTTGATGACAGATTCTTAAAAATCCCAGCTATAAATATTGTCGGCGAAAATTATGGGAGTTCTTTAACGCCCTTGGAAAATACCGCAGCGGAAATATGAATTCATTAATTACGTTTGAGAAGATTATTAGCTGGAACGCCCGAAATAAACGGAAGTGCTTTGGTGGTCTAAAGTGAACTAAGGTTAAGCGATTATTAAGCAAAATGGTGGTTAATAATGATACACAAATCTAAAACTTTTTAAATCAGTGGGGGAATAAATTTCAAAACATCACAGCAGCTTTGAGCAACATGTAAAAAATAATAATTCCAATTTCTAGTACTAACAGTCGAGAGAGAGAGAGAGAATGAAATTAAAGTAACAAAAATCATTAATTACAAATCTCACTGGTGGGTGAAATGTGTTCGTTTTTGAGTCAATTGTCACCAAGTGCATTTTGCAAGCATGTTGATTATTTTCTTGCAAAGCTGTTCCTCCGGAAAGAGCACTAACTATTACTGGGCAGGTGAATACACGATTGAGTGGGTTCAACGCCCAGATAATTGTTACAGTGTATATACGATTTGGTTCTATCGTAGATAATTATGATGCCCTTAAAATGTCTGGTTCTCAGTTTGGATATGTGGTAGAGGTTTTTATATCGCTGTTAATTTCACAAATGTGTTAAATTTAAATTTTTTTGTGATGAGTTTAAATTTTACCAAAAGCGTGCTAGTTATTGGGGTTGTTTAGCATTTAAAATGGGTTAAATCTATAAGTGTGTAGTGGTGGTATACAGTTCCTCACTGCTTTTCTTTCATTAGACTACACACAGTGAATAATATTTTTCTTATTTTATTCTGAGATGAGAGTTTCTACAGTAGTATGGTGGACCTCGCTAGTGATTTGCATCAGTTCCCATGTCGATAGTGTCCTGATAAATGTAATATTGACTACCGCGGGGATTCGGAAAACCGGATGGAAAAAAATGTAATTACGATAATTTTCACAGGTACGAAAACAAAGCATTCTGGATAAGTAGAGTAATAATTACTACAAAAACGCGTTTTTCTACAATTGATTAATGCATTTTTTCATTTTCTGATTTCCAAAATGTTCTCTGCGCATCAGGTTTTAAATTATTTCCGTAAGCTTATCTCGATAATCCTTGCAATCTGTTGTATATATGTAAGTGTAAATGAAAAATTCATCATGCCTCCAAATTTTGGTTTAAAATGCTGCTAAACCTATGCCTTTTATGAAGATATTGAGGCGTTTTAGACCAATTCGATTTGTTTTGCAATTAAATCATGCACTTAACAAATGGTATAAACAGTTTGTATACACATCAAATCATCCGAAAAAAAAATTTTACATTTCATGGAAAATTAATAACTTTCTCTTTTTGGTATTTGATCAAAATTTTTGACGTCTTATGAAAAAATGTAACTCGTCCCATTGATGTTTTGTAAATAATTAACCCTAAAAATGGATTGTTGTTTTCATTCCCTTCCTTACTCAACTCATTTCTCTTCACCAAACTATATTTCACTATCTGGCCTGCAGAAACATTAAATAAAGGTACTTTAGTAGAAAACAGTCTGCGCAATTTTCATGAAAATCGGATAGTCCAAAAACTTGTTTTGAAAGTCCACCGTCTCCTTAAAGCATCGGTATTACAAAGCCTCCATAATCCACCCCCACCATCACACTCATACCACTCACGTTTATTATAAACCCTACTCTGTTTACCGCATTTCTTCATCCCCATTCCATGACAAACGAACATTCAAGGGCACCGCAGTCTGACGAACCCACCCAATCCAGCGGGATCGACCAATTATAAAACCGGAGCTGTCAGATTAATTTCTTGTTAAAACCATCCCGGACAGAATCGAAAACTGGATTTAGATAAACAATACCCTACAATAATAGACCGTACGCCAGCGGATTTGCATAAAATCCGACTACTCGTTTGGGGGTGTTTTCCGCGGTATTGCCTGGAACCTTTGCATGTCGTTCCCGGTAAATTCCATGAACATTTTGGACAGTTCAGGTTCTCTGGCAATTTTATGGAATGGACGAATGTTACTTACAGGACGACAATGCTACATGTCATATTGCAGCCTTTGTCAAGCAGTGGTATCAATATATGCATGTTCAAGGTCTTACCTGGCCTGCTTAGAGTTCCGACCTAAACCGCATATAACACTTGTGGGGCAAATTAGAGCGACGCTTACGAACCAGGGAACCACGTCCGAAATCTACAGCTGAGCTGGCGACATTCTTGAAGCAGGAATGGACACAAATACCCTTAGCTATGTATAAAAACCTTGTTGAAAGTATGCCCAGAAGAGTTGCTAATGTAATTGCAGCACGTGGGGGACCATCCCCCTATTAAAGCATATATTATTTCCCTTATACCATCACATATTGCTGTCCGGTCCATTATTGTAGGGAAATGTATTAGGTATTGGAAACATTTTTGTAGAAGACAGTCTGTAAATCGTAAAACGTACGGACAATAACTATGTTTTGAAAGTCCACTGTCCCCTTGAAGCAAAGTTACAAGAAGCCTTCATAATCCACCATCATACTTCCTAACTCACGTACATCAACAACCGAACTCGTAACGGGGTCCACCCCCATTTCTTCAACACCAGTCCATCCCAACCCATGACAAACGAGCATCCAAGTGCACCCCAGTCTCTAACCCACCCAATCCAGCGAGATCGACCAATTTTAAAACCGGAGCTGCCTGATTAATTTCCTGTTAAAACCATCCCGGGCAGAAGCGAAAACGGGAAAACAATTAAGTCACCGCTCATTTGGAGAGGGAAGAGGGGAGTTTTCCTTCGTAATTAAATAGAAAGGGGGTGCAGTGTATGGCGATATTTATCATTCCAGGTAACACCTCGGTCGGAGGGAGGGGGTGTAATTAAATGGGTGATGTAGAAGGGATGGCGGAGGAATTGTTGCAGGTGTTGGATTGGGGACACGTGATGGAGGATCTCCGATTCTCTGTACGTTTCAGTGATGTGGTGGGGAAAAAAATCTAACACACCCCTTTGACGGATTTGAAGGGGTAAATAGGAGTTGGAGGTGTTTGAATTTCAGATTTTATTGGAAAACTGGGAGTAGATGCAAGCAGGTTGAGATTCAAGTGTAATTGTGTAACTGAATGTCGATGATTTTTAATCTTCCGCATTTAAAAGGGATGTTATTGATCCACCACCGGTGGAGTGCTTTACTTTAAAATGGTAACAGAAAATTCATTTAGTGTTCATCTAAATCTGTGGGCAAACGTATCGTGAATCGTCGTTTTAATTTGGTTCAAAACAAGAAATAGATTACAGGGTTTCAAGCGAAAACAAAATCAATTGCTCTAAGATAAACTTTTTTAAAAAGAAAGTGAAAGGAAGGTAGGTGTTTGAATTTACGTACCACTAAAGCAACACATTGGCGAAGATCCGGGAACAAACCCGTAGAGAAATATTCGCGGATTTAATATTCGTCAGTTTAAACCATTCAGATCACGAGGTTAACATCCGAAAATCTGCCGACCAACCGGTCTAGTGGTCAAGGTGTTGGCCTCTGGATCGGAAGGTTCCTGGTTCGAATCCGGGGTTAGGGCATGGATGTAAATTGTGTTGTCCTTTGTTAGGGACAATGATGGTCCACCCACTGGGTGCCCCTTCACAAGTGACCATCACTTCTGGCCTTGTATAAGGCTAAAATGACCTCGGTCAACTCTGTACTTTGTATTGTATTGTATTTGTCTTCACAGTTGTACTGCCTTGCCATTGGAAATAAAAAAATAAAAAAAACATCCGAAAATCTCACTAAATGTTATCTTAAGGTTTTCATAATTATCTGGGCACAATCAGATTCTAAGTTTTTTTTCCCCATTTTTGACACGGTTTAGCTGCAAAACATCGAAGAAAATTTCTCACTATAGGGGAAGAAAAAAAAAAACGAACGAAAAATATATTTTCTTATCTACTATTAGTTTTGAAAAAAAAAAACTAAATTTTCGTTGTCCTTTGGCATATTTTTTGAAGAGTCCCCCGAAATTTGCGAAAAGTCGCTAAAATCATGAAATAGCAGTATTTAAGACAATTTTGATACCTAGTCATCAAGGCTCAAGATTCATGACAATCCGCCTGAAATAGGATCCAAAGGTTTTCTTTCATGGTTGAAATGGCGAAACTTCAAAACTTCTTGGAAAATTTCTGACTAAAGAAACAAAATCGAAAAAAATTTTCCCATTTGTTATTAGTTAAAAAGACAAAATTTTCGTTGATCTTCTCGGCAAGGTTTTTCAAGTTACCAAAATTTGCGAAAAGTCGCCAAAATTATAAAGTAGGATCTATTGAAACAATTTTGAAAACCAGTCTACAAGCTTCAAAAATAATAGCAAAAGTCACATTTTAGTTGCTTGTGACAGTACAGTTATTACGACTGCATGATTTCCAGCCACTAAGGATAAAATAAAACACGCGAGGAAGTGCAACTACATCTCCAAAATGAAACAAAACCACCGCTTCCAAAACAATCCAGCAATACTGGGTACACAAACAACAAACCCCTGAAATGAACTAAATTTTTGTTAAACTTCAGCAAATTTTCAAGAGTCGTCGAAGTTTGTGAAAAATCGCCAAAGTTACGAAATACGAGCTTTTAAAGACAATTTTGAAAGCTAGTCGCGAAAGTTAAAAAATAATAGCAAAAGTCAAATTTTAGCCGTCTGTGACAGTCCAGTTATTGCGATTCTGTATGTACCATTCACTAATGACTAAAAAACAACAAGCGACAAAGTGGCAACTACATTTCCAAAATAAAATAACCTCACTGCTTTCAAAAAAATCCAGCAATATTGGTTACACAAACAGCGAACCCTAAAATGAAACGTTTTGCGAAAGAGGGAAATAACCTACACGTAATCCCTCTTGACATTTTATTTCATCGAACAAACCATAAAACACTTCCGCCCCTTCTCCTCGCCAGAGCGTAAATACCTGACCGTTGCCATTTCTTTTTTACCAACACATACACACAAAAAAAATATTTTTCATTTCAGAAACCACATCTAACACTCTCCGCACGTACACTCACTTTCGCATCGTGGTGTACTTGCAGATATATCCCCGCTTTCGTGGAAATAGAGTACAGAGAAAAGACAGATTACAGTTCAGCGAAACCAACTTCCCCCAACTCCCAATTCGATCCTGAAATATGCTATTTTGGTGCTCCAGTTCCACAACCTTCCCTGCCTGTTTCATGCGTTTCACGAATTCGTCCACGATCCGTAATTGAAATATCAACAGGAGATTATGATGAGGGAAATTTTTTCCTCTTTTATGATCGTGAAAGGTTTTCGGAGCACTTTCACGCCATAGGGAATGGAGCTCGCGACGTTGCATTAACAGGCGTAAAGCCAATCCGTTCCTTTCTACGCTCTTTCGCTGGGAAATTGAAACAAACTTAAAAAGCGTCCGTTTTTACTTTACGGGGTGATTTAGAATGGATAAAGGGATTACCTTATTAATTGCTCTTCGTGGAAACGTATCTTCAAAAAGATTTTGAATATGTTAGAAGCATCGTTTATTTTACGAGAACCCGACAAAGGAATTTTATTCTTATTCGGATCCTACTTAGTCACTTCTAATCATAGAAACGTTTCTACTTTGAAAAAGCCATACTGAAGTGAAATATTCACGAGATTATGAGGTATGTTTGTCAGAATTCGGTCTTTGTTTTACGAGCGCTAATGCAAAGGTGTATGGATTTAAACTTTGTGGTTCACACCACTTTGCCTGCAGCGTTTGCAACTCTTTATGGCGAGTCCCTATGCGTACACACTAGTCTATCTTGCCATGTTCCATGCGCTTTACGAATTTTTCTGGGAATCGTAATTGAAATATCAACTAAAGAATGAGAGGAAAATATTTAAAAATATTTTTTTTTATCGTGAAAGCTTTCGGAGTATTTCATTCCTTAGGGAATAAAGTGTTCAGAATTACTTCAAAGCTAGGGCAATCGCAAATGTAGAATATTTAAATAAAAAGTGACTAAAAGAGCTTTTCCATTGCGTTTCTTTATTTCTGCAAGATATCGAATAGATATTATTGTGCAACTGTTTAATCGCTCGTCTTAGAAATATTTTCAATTTTTTATGACAAGCAGGTAGTTGAATTTTAGTCTCAATGGTGAACACAACGGATTAATAGTCCGGTTTTATTCCAGAAGGGAAACATCCGAGGACACCACGTAATTTTGAACCAGATGACGCGATCAGCACTTGATCTGCAACTTCACTCTCCAAACTTCAACACCATGCAAACGTGAGGACATTTAAGGCCGTGACAGATTTAACGTGCACCAGCACAACGTACAAGCTCTGTGGTTGGACCATGTTCAGAAGTCGATGCTCTTCCAACTGGGCAACCAACTACGGAATACTTGGCGTGCCACCGCGTTTGACCCAGTCTATCTCGGCAATCGTGAACGCAACAAGACTGTGCGTGAGGCATCAAGCTCTGAACTAGGGATGATGCGACATCGATGTCGATGTTTTCAAAACTTCGATGTTTTTGAAAAAACATCGATGTATTTAACATCGATGTATTGGGGTCGATGTTTTGGTAACATCGATGTTTATACGTGTCGATGTTTTTACGTTGTCGATGTTTTATTTTTAAATGAAAAAAGTACCGATTTACAAATTTGAAAAATAACCAAGTAGCATAATTTTCATAATCAGCAAATTGAACATACTTTTAGACCAAAGTGACCAAGGATGAAGGGTCTGAAAAGTAGGGATGCGACATCGATGTCGATGTTTTCTAAACATTGATGTTTTAGAAAAAAAAACATCGATGTATTGGAGCCGATGTCGCATCACTAGTTGCTAAACAAGTTTTAAGAAATGGAGAAACAAGTTTAAATGCACTGAATTTTAAAAACATCGATGGTTTGGGGGGCGATGTATTATCAACATCGATGTTTTGCAGTCGATGTCGCATCACTAGTTGCTAAACCAGTTTTAAGAAATGGGGAAAAAGCTTAAATACACTAAATTTTAAAAACATTGATGGTTTGGGAGCCATGTATTATCAACATCGATGTTTTAATTTTGGACATCGATGTTTTGCTGTCGATGTCGCATCACAAGTTGCTAAACCAGTTTTTAGAAATGGGGAAAAAGTTTAAATACACTGAATTTTAAAAACATCGATGTTTTTGGGTCGATGCATTATCAACATCGATGTTTTAATTTTGAACATCGATGTTTTGCTATCGATGTCGTATCCCTACTCTGAACGAGAAGCATTCAAAAGAAACGAAGAAATTATCACAGCGATTTGAGCTTGACTTTAAAAACAATTGTATCTGTATAAGCCGGTGAACATTTTTATGGCAAATTAAATAAGCGCTTTGAAACTATTATCATCTAGCTCATTTCAGCTCTTCAATCCATAGGTCGTAAACTTACGCTCCAAACTGACGGTTCAATCAGAATTGAGCCCTTTTTTCAACACGAGGGCTAATGCATAGTCAATGGAAAGTCGTAAGTCAACGAGCGTTTCGGGAATTATTTTTAAATTACATAGACGACAACCAAATCATTTTATTTCGCGATCAAAAATTATGATATCTCACTTAAACTCGAAAAATAAACACAAAACACTGAAATTTCAAAGAAATCGATTGCAAAGGGACAGAAGAAAACAATCCAAATCATCAACTAAGTTTCAATTGCAAATACATAAAACGAACGTAAGCAACAAATCGATAGTCACTTACATCCCAAGTAACAGAAAAAGGTATCCGAACAAACCAATCGAATGGTTCTACTTTCTGATAACAAGCTTGCAAATAACTTTCGATTCGCCGGCAATCTTTTTTC
The DNA here is from genome assembly GCA_947359465.1 of Metellina segmentata. NCBI lineage: Eukaryota > Metazoa > Arthropoda > Arachnida > Araneae > Tetragnathidae > Metellina > Metellina segmentata. The sequence goes on from OX375883.1 coordinate 65,715,324, forward strand.
TCCCACGTAAATTGGAGGCTTGGAGCGGCTCGAGAAGTATCTTGCGAACGCTTATTATTACAAAAGAGCTGCGACGATGAATCTCCAGAGAAGACTGATATTAAATTATGAATTGCTACAGAATTCCTAGCTTTTCAGAAACACACATTCGGTTTTTATGTCAGTTTGCCCGAGGGTCTCCCCCTAAAGTTTCAAAAGTTAGCGTTTGAATGGTACAGTCAGATGAGCTGCTTATTCCGATAGCTCTTAAAATAACAATGTTATCACAAATTAACAGTTAACAACTATTATGACTAATTTAGATTTTGACAATTTAGATTTACTGACAAATTAACCTTTTGACTACAGCTATAGATACAACAAGCTCGATTCTTTCTTTGTGCGATTCTTATAGCTTTTAAGGGACATCTGTGACGATGAATCTCCAGAGAAGACTGGTATAAAATTATGAATTGCTACAGAATTCCTAGCTTTTCAGAAACACACATTCGGTTTTTATGCCAGTTTGCCCGAGGGTCTCCCCCTAAAGTTTCAAAAGTTAGCGTTTGAATGGTACAATCAGATGAGCTGCTTATTCCGATAGCTCTTAAAATACCAATGTTATCACAAATTAACAGTTAACAACTATTATGACTAATTTAGATTTTGACAATTTAGATTTACTGACAAATTAACCTTTTGACTACAGCTATAGATACAACAAGCTCGATTCTTTCTTTGTGCGATTCTTATAGCTTTTAAGGGACATCTGTGACGATGAATCTCCAGAGAAGACTGGTATAAAATTATGAATTGCTACAGAATTCCTAGCTTTTCAGAAACACACATTCGGTTTTTATGCCAGTTTGCCCGAGGGTCTCCCCCTAAAGTTTCAAAAGTTAGCGTTTGAATGGTACAATCAGATGAGCTGCTTATTCCGATAGCTCTTAAAATAACAATGTTATCACAAATTAACAGTTAACTATTATGACTAATTTAGATTTTGACAATTTAGATTTACTGACAAATTAACCTTTTGACTACAGCTATAGATACAACAAGCTCGATTCTTTCTTTGTGCGATTCTTATAGCTTTCAAGGGACATCTGTGACGATGAATCTCCAGAGAAGACTGATATAAAATTATGAATTGCTTCAGAATTCCTAGCTTTTCAGAAATACACATTCGTTTTTTTGCTAGTTTGCTCGAGAGTCTCTCCCTAAAGTTTCAAAAGTTAGCGTCTTATATTGAATGGTAACAATCAGATGAACTGCTTGTTCCGATAGCCCTTAAAATAACAATGTTATCACAACTATTCTGACTAATTTAGATTTACTGACAAATTACTACACACAAACAGCTATAGATACAACAAGCTCGATTCTTTCTTATAACTTTCAAGGTACAACTGATGTACTGGCCGTTGTCTAAATTCTTTCTTGGCGCGATCACGGTACAATTGTTGTACCGACCGTAGTCTAAAGGTTAACAGTTAGCAAAATTTAGATTTCGACTCTACATACATTGTGTATTTTGAAGCGAAAAGATTGCTTTATATTTTCCCAAGACAAAAACTATAGAACTTCTATAATATCAACGTAAAAACTATAGCTTTCTTCAAGGTTAACCTATTTTTTTTTGTCACGTAACTGGACAACAAACACAAGAAAATATTTAGTACCAGTGTAACGTCAAGTCAGCCTGAACAGAGCACTTTTTTGAGGAGCTCTCTATCGGTCTGGTTGTGGAGATGACGTCAGAGATTGTCTACAAGAGGCAAACGAGCGAACCTCGCAAGATGACGTCAGAGTCTGATGTAATCGCAGATGTGCACGTTTGCGCTGACTTCCTTTTGTATATAATCCCCCTATTAAGCGCTAAATTCCCTTTGTATATAATGTATCGATGATGGATCTCGTCTGTAAATTTTTATATTGCAGCTTGTAAATATAATGCAAATTTTAGTTACTTATGACAGTATAAGAAGTTCAATACAAAAAGTGGTCTTTTTTATCGTCGGATATGGCACGAGTAATTGAAGCTGCGCCGCCTACAACTTTTATCTAAAAGAGCAAGTGTTGCTTGGAAGTCTTTTTCAAACTGCAGCAACATCACGAGCTATTGTCGACGATTGGTCTGGTTGTGCAAATGACATCAGAGATTGTCTACAAGAGGAATACGAAAAAACCTCGCAAGATAACGTCAGAGTCTTGTGTAATCGCAGATTAGTACTGTTGCGTTAAATTCCCTTTGTACAGTATCTGTGATGGCAGACCAACCGGTCTAGTGGTCAAGGTGTTGGCCTCTAGATCGGAAGGTTCCTGGTTCGAATCCGGGGTTAGGGCATGGATGTAAATTGTGCTGTCCTTTGTTAGGGACAATGATGGTCCACCCACTGGGTGCCCCTTCAAAAGTGACCATCATTTCTGGCCTTGTACAGAGGCTGTTCGCACATTTTTGCCGACCAACCGGTCTAGTGGTCAAGGTGTTGGCCTCTGGATCGGAAGGTTCCTGGCTCGAATCCGGGGTTAGGGCATGGATGTAAATTGTGCTGTCCTTTGTTAGGGACAATGATGGTCCACCCACTGGGTGCCCCTTCACAAGTGACCATCACTTATGACCTTGTATAAGGCTAAAATGACCTCGGTCAACTCTGTACTTTGTATTGTATTGAATTTGTATTTGTCTTCGCAATTGTACTGCCTTACCATTGGGAAAAAAAAGAAAAGTATCTGTGATGGATCTTGTCAGTAAATTTTTTTAAATGTAGCTTGTAAAAATACAATGCACATTTTAGTTACTTATGACAATATAAGAAGTTCAATATAAAAAGTGGTATTTTTTTAGTGTCGATAAGGTACGAGGAATTGAAGCTGAAAGCCTACAACTTTGTTTAAAAGACTTGGAAGTCTTGCTAGACTGGGCAACTTCACGGGTTGTTGGCGATTTTCGAACCACGGTTTCAGATTACGAGTTCGATAACCGAGGTGGCACCCCCACTCTCCAAACTTCCACACCACGCCAACGTTAGGGCATTTGAAGACCAGACAATTAGCGTGCACAACCCACCACGTATACACAACGGTGTATGGTTGGATCGAGCTTCGAACTCAAAACCTTCAAGTTGCTTGCTTGCTGCTCATTCAATCGGCTACCATGGCCTCTTCGGGAGAAACACAATTAGCAAGTGAGGCTTAGGGAGTAGAATTATGTATGTTTCGTTTTCTCGTAACTTTTTTGCCATAGTATGTTTCACTTGCAAGTTGGTAGCCGTTCACTAGGGGAAGAGGTAGCCCAGGTAGTAGAGCGACGAATGAGTATCAAGAGGGTAATGGTAATTTTAGTTAACGTCGTACTAGAGCAACACAACGGGCTATTGACGACGGTCCGGAATCAGTCCCTTAAAAGTATCAAGAGGGATACGAGTTCGAAACTCGATCCAACCGAAGACAATCATATACGTGGGAGCTAGTGCACGTTAATTTAGCCGTGGCCACATATTAGCGCGATGTAGAAGCTTGGAGAGTGGTTAGTTTGGATTTGGCACCATCGTCAACTGACCGTGGGTCAAAATTACGAGGTATTCTCAGGATTCATCCCGACAATTTTAATTTTTAATTAACGTCGTACTAGAGCAACGAGCTATTGACTATAGTCCTGGACCAATCCCCCATTGGAAAGATCCGAGGTCAACACCACGTAATTTTAAACCACGGTCAGATGACGAGGCAACACCTGAGCTGGCACCTCACTCTCCAAACTTCCACACCAACCCAACGTGGACTTTCGGCCACGACAGATTTAAGATGCACCAGCCGCCTCTACGCCATATGCTTACAAACATTTATGCCGGATACGAACCAGGAACCTTCCGATTAAGAGGAAAACACTTTAACCACCAGACCGGTATGTCGGATTATTCCCGGACCGTCGCCAATAGCTCGTTGTGTAGCTCCATTTGGACGTAAATTCAACTACTAACAAAAAAAACCGACAGAGCAGAATGGTGGTACATCAGGTCGCGATATAACGTTAAACCGTTTTATGAGTTGGACTTCAGAGGAATTTATAAACCTTTACTTCTTTTCCAGTTAAAAATACTTTTTATAAACGGCTCACATCACATACGAAATTTAAGGATTAGTGATTGTTAAGAGGCATGAAAGAAGTCCAATAAAACACCGCAAACGAAGAAACTTAAATATCTGAACATCCTGGAAAATCTAAACCCGATTCCAAACATAATCCTGTCACGAAATTTTCCATCGACCGAACCTCGGACTTATACCGTCTTACCTCAGACTTATTTAAGTCTCGATAATTTCCGGAGTCACTACTTCGTTAAACATCAACAAAAGCGGTAAAATGAAAATGAACGAGTTCAGTTTTCAGTTATAAGATGGATTGGGGATAAGACCTCGGACGAAAATACAAAACTTTCCACATTTGCATCCAGAATTAGGGGCTTAGCTCAAGCATTTAAATAAATTTCCGCTTAAAGCACTCTCAAATAGTTTGCTTGCGGGTTTGGGTTTTTTATTTCCAAGGTATACACGATCCGCAACTTGTTTTTAAACTTTCCGCTCAGCGGCCATTACTAAGCTTCAACTTGTACTGGTACTTTCTGAGTTGTGGCATGATTAACTCACAAAGCGAGAACGAATTTTAACGGGGTCCGAGCAAAAGGTATCATTAAAAAATTCTCTTTACAATTTTTCTTTATTAACTTTAAGGAAAGTTTCTTGAACATCTGAAGCCCTCATCATTTTTGCGCTCTTTAGATTTCCTGAATGTAATGCAAGAAAACCACGACTAGTTTCATGTAAAAATAAATTCACATTTGGTAAAATAAATGTAAATTTTCATAGACTTGTTTTCATTTAGGTTATTAACCCTTCTTGTGGTTTTAACAAGATATCTCTTACATAGTATCTCCTCCTATAGGATCTCCTACATAGGATCTCTCCTCCTTATATTTCCGGAATGTAATGCAAGAAAACCACGACTATTTTCAGGTAAAAGTAAATTCACATTTGGTAAAGTAAATGTAAATATTCATAGACTTGTTTTCATTTAGGTTATTAACCCTTCTTGTGGTTTTAACAAGATATCTCTTACATAGTATCTCCTACATAGGATCTCTCCTCCTTATATTTCCGGAATGTAATGCAAGAAAACCACGACTATTTTCAGGTAAAAGTAAATTCACATTTGGTAAAGTAAATGTAAATATTCATAGACTTATTTACAATTAGGTTAACCCTTCTTGTGGTTTCAACAAGATATCTTTTACATCAAGATTTGACTAATTTTAGCCGACCAAACGGTCTGGTGGTTAAGGTGTAAGTCTGCAGATCGGAAGGTTCCTGGTTCAAACCCAGGTCAGTGCATGGATGTTTGTAAGTGTATGGTGTAGAGGCGGCTGGTGCACATTGAATCTGTCGTGGCCAAAAGTCCTCACGTTGAGTTGGTGTGGAAATTTGGGTTCCAGGTCAGGTGTTGCCTCGTCATATGATCGTGGTTCAAAATTACGTGATGCTGTCCTCGGATCTTTCCCTTGTGGAATTGATCCCGGACCGTCGTCAATAACTCGTTGTGTTGCCCTCTAGTACGACGTTAGTAAAAATAACCAATTGCCAATTGACTAATTTTAATTATGCAATATAACATCATCAATACATTGCCGATTTTTCTTATAACGAGATATATATATGGCCAGTTTTCTTCTAATAATGACGTGAATCCAGTCCCAACTACTTCTCTACCAGGAAATCTCATAACGGTCAGAGGGTCTAACGAATTTGGCTGAAATACTTATCCTTTCTCAATAACAGCGCTCTCAATAAGCTATGCAGTTGTAATATTTTCATTAGAACCTGCCTATTAATTAAAAATAGAGGAAATTAGACATAAGCTCAAAAATTAAGGAAATTTTTTAATTTGTATCAAGCAAGATCGCATGGTTTTAATCCAATAGAGCATGCCTGGGATGCGCACTACAGCCTACACAACACCACCAAGAACAAAGACATGTTCACATCAGGTCGTTCAGACATGTTCAAGTCAGCGAATGCAATTTTTCGCCACAATAATTAATGGCCAGCCTTGTATAAAGCATGCCTCATCTTTCTGAGGGCTGTAATGGATTCGGAAGCCAGTTGAGATTGTTTTCAACCGAATACAATTTTATTTCGTAACTGAAGCTTCTAATGCGTTAATTTCAGCGATTTGTTTTTTGTCATTAATTTAGATCTCAGTAGCAACACGAGGCATTTGAAAGTAATAATTTTATTTCAGAAAAACTTATGGAATATACATTTGTCATTTCGAATACTTCGGTGCAATACTTCGCACAGGATTGATAGCAGGTTGCAATACCCATAATTTTCAGTTGGTTGATTTGGCGTTTTATGGTGCAAGGGCCTTATTTGGCTAAGCCGAGCCAAACACAAAATACCAATTTCAAATTATCATGAAAGGGTAAAGATGGGATTGGGAAGTAGAGTAGTGGGATGAAAGCAGGAAATGATCATTTGGGTATACCGGGAGGAAGACCCCGTGTTTGAGACCTAAACACCGTGGGAAAAGAAAAGATCACTGCAGTACCTGGGGTCAATGAACCCCGTACATACCTAACCCCTAATTTTCGAACATGTGCAATCGGGAAACGGGTAATGAAATATAAACCCACGTTAACACTTCCTTTGCATTAAAACACACATAATGCCTATGCAACGATCTCCCAATAGATTATAAGAACAATCGTTCTTGTGTTCAGGTTGCTACTGTTCTAGTAGATCAGGGGTGGCCAACCTTTGGCGCATGCGCCAAATGTGGCGCATTGGATGATTACAAGTGGCGCACAGCACATTCTTGCGCCTACTAATTCTTTTGAAGTAGGTGCCACAACTGAATCCATCTTCATATTTTGAACATCAAAGTGCTCTCAATTCAATTGTTCAGAAATCAGAAATTGTTAAGCCTTGTTTCCAAATATTCGCACGCCATCTTGGTAATAAAGGCATTGAAAGAAAAGCAGACGAAATTGCTATATCAAGGCAGACAGCTACCAGATCAGCAACTGGAAGTCATTGTCCATTACTGTACTTTCTTTTCTCTAGCTTTGGATGACTCAACGGATATGAAATATAACCCAGTTAATAATTTTTATTAGAGGAATTGATTGTAATTTTAATGTCTTAAGAACATGCCAGTCTGGAGTTATTGCATGGTAAAACAAGAGGATCAGACATATTTGAAAACGTAAAAAATCATGCCTAGAAAATCTAAAATTACAAAGGGCCTTACATAAAAACTGAGAATGAATTTTTTACGTAGTGGCAACACCGCGAAACTAAAAAATAAAAATGCTGGCGATTTTTTCAAACTGTTAACTGTACAATTACAAATATTCTAAACGAAGCAGACGATTTTATTTCCCTAGTTTCGTGCTTGTTTAAAGAACTGTTTTTATTTGCCCTACAGAAATGGAGGTGAGTGATTCAAAGTTAAAAAACCAAATGCGTTCTGCCATGAATTTTGCTATCGTTTGGGCAAAACAACTACAGAAACAGTTAAGTTAATGCAAAAAAGCTTACAAAGACAAATGTTTTGGTGAGTCTACGATTTTTAGATGGCATGGTGATTTCGAAAAAGGACGTTTGTCTGCAAAACTAGCTCCTAAGCCTTGCCGACCAGAAAGCGTTGTGAATGATCGAAATGTTAACACTGTGTGGGCAATCTTACAAGACAACCGGCGAATGGCATGTGAGGAGATAGCGGCATCAACTAACATTTCCAAAACGTCGATATTTCGCATTCTACGCAACAATTTACGGCTTCGCCATGTTTGTTCCAGATGGGTCCCTCATCACCTTACTAAAGAACAAATGCAAACTAGAATTCACCAATGTTGTGAGTAGAAGCAGATGCTTCAAAATGATCCGAATTTCCTAAAGACTCTAATAACAGGTGATGAAACTTAGGTGCATCATTTTGATCCCCTTACCAAGTCCGCAACAAGTGTATGGAAACACACTGATTTTCCGTCTCCGAAAAAAATCCGACAAACCAAATCTGTTGGAAAGGTCATGATGATTATTTTCTTTGATCATAAAGGTGTAATCTATCAGCATGCTGTGCCTCCAAAAACTACTGTGAATCGTGAATGTTACATTTCAGTTTTGAAAATTTTGCGACAACACATATCGAGAAAGCGACATGAACTGGTAGGGAATTGGACTTTATATCACGATAATGCTCGCCCTCATGTCGCGACTGCTGTTCAGCAATATCTTAGTAAATGCAATATTAAAATCATGCCACATCCCCCTTACAGTCCAGATCTTGCAACATGTGATTTCTGGCTCTTTCTGACGTTGAAGGAGAAGCTCCGTGGTAGAAAATTTAATACAGACTATGAAGTTATCTAAGCAGTGTAGGGTTCTTTGAAGCAGCTTCCAGAAAAGGCTTCTCTACTTGTTTTGAAAAGTGGGTTAAACGATGGGACCGTTGCATATTATCTGAGGGAAGCTATTTTAAAGAAGAATGACATATTTTTTTTGTAAATATATTTCTAGAATTTTTATGATTTTACTCTCAGTTTTTATGGAACACCCTTAGTAGATTATAGTAAACTCAACCTTTTCTGAGCAGCTTCAGGAACAATGTCATAAAATTTCAGGAGTTTTGATGTTGCTTCAGGATAATGCTTGATGCTGCTTTTGATTTTGAAATTTGATGTTGCTTCATAAAATTCCCTATTACAAATAATTTTTTTCAGCACATATATGTAAAGGATAAAAAAATTACATGTTTTTCAAAAGTTTTATCCTTAAATTATAGAAACAAAAATCTAATGCACAATTTCCCCGAAAGTGAAATTTTTTTCCTTTTCATAAGAAAACTATCGCAATCCGATTGAAGAATCTGGCGAAAATTTCCCCCCAAAGTGGAAAATTATTTCCTTTCCATAGGGAAAATTTCCCTTTTCCCTGCATCGACGCGTATTTCCGGAATGAACTATACAATACGAGGAGTTGCGGATTTTGGATGCTTTAGCGGAGAAACCCCGGAAGTCCCGGAGCACTTGGCAACTCTGCATGGTATGTAAAAGGTTGGCCACCCCTGTAGTAGACGAATATTGATGTATGACAGTGCCTGTGTTCTGATACTATCAAGAACATTAAATCTTGAGTGCTGTTCGGGATGAGAACACAAATAAGGTCAGATTCGTTGTAGACTTGAGAGGAGTAAGACGTGTTTTTGCAGCGGACGGTGCGGCGTGTATGTCTGAAACTTCGTATTACACAGTACCTGTCATATTAATGTGACCACCACCTACTTTCGACGTTAACATGAAATAACCAATCACAAAAGGCAGGTGGCAGCACATTGCAGTGGAGTGTATATAAAGGATGTTCTATGACATCGGAAAGCATTTCAATCGTTGGCGTAATGCAGAAACGTAGCGATTTATCCGACGTCCAAAAGGGCATGATTATTGACTTTCGGGCCAAGGGTGGAAGCCTTTCGGAAACGGCTAATTTTGTGAACTGTTCGTGTGCCGCCGTGGTAAAAGTATACCGTGCATGGCAAAATGGCACTATCCAAAATCAGCGGCGTGGCACTTGTGGTGCACCACGGGCTATAGATGACAGAGGCAAACGAAGGCTACGGAGATGCGTTCGGGCGAATAGACGTGCAACTGTTGAGCAACTGACCGCCCAAATGAACCAAGGGGCTACCAAGAGTGTATCCTCACAACGCTTCTGGGAACGTTGCTGCACATGGGCCTCCGCAGCATACGCCTGTTTAATGCACCTATGCTGACTGCTGTTCATCGGCGACGAAGGCTGGAATTTGCACGCCAGTACTGCAACTGGACGTCCACAGACTGGCGACAGGTGGCTTTTTCCGATTAATCACGTTTTATGCTCCATCGGACAGATGGACGTTGGCATATACGGCGTGAAACGTCTGAAAGCAAACACCCTGCAACAATTGCCGGAAGGATACAGGCTGGAGGAGGGAGGTAATCTAGCGCAGCTGGCCACGGCACTGAAGTCGGCACGGCTCAACATCCCAGTGAACACCTTCAGAAACCTAATTGACTCTCTTCCTGCACGTCTCGCAGCGGTCCGCTCTGCCAAAGGTGGTTATTCTGGCTTTTGACAGGTTGGTCACATTAATGTGACTGGACTGTGTACATTGTAGAAATAAATGTGCGTGTCCAATTTAGGTATGCAGTGTCCCTCTGTTCTTGGCCACTACTACACACACTGTCTATCAAGTTAAGGCATCGCTCGGTCACTCCGATGTAACATCATATTTAGATAGAAAGCATCAGGTTCCATCGCAAAAGAGTCGTAACTGGATTGAAGTCACGCAAAGAAGACTAGATTGCAAAACGATTATATGCGTGTGATCCTTACAGAGGATAAATACATGTCCGGGTTCCTAAAACCCAGCGATACATTCTAAAAATACCGAACTCAATAACGCAAATACAAACGGAATATTTAAAGACGGAAAGGAACAAATAATTCGAGTATCAAAACGAAACTAAAGCAGGCACGGCATGCTAACAAACGAAAAAAGCATCAAATTCATCCCATTCCCCAATAGCTGCAAATAAAATCCAACAAAACAAGCTGCTTTTTGAATGTAACGGAGATAGATACCGTTAAGTATTTTATTGTGTTTCAGTTTTTTCAGTCGTATTGTTGCTATTGTTGACGAAGTAAGACAGGGTTGATTGCGTTTCTAAATTAAACTACGCCTCTGGAGAGACGCGTACGTTTTGAAACTCAAATAAGTAAATATTCATTCGATGTTTCACAATTCAGAGGCTTTGTTTTGCTCCCTTTATCCTTCCAGTACGGAAGAGATTTCATTTTGTCATCTAGGTTTTCACGAACAAATATGGGTCTGATGGATATTTCGTAAACATGGCGCCATTCGTCCTCGATATGATGCGGAGTGGAATAAAACGAGGGTGTATTGCAAAAAATGTCGTCTTTTGGCAAGCAAGATTCCGTTTAAACTTTGCATCGTGGAATTTGAGAGTAGGATTACTGTTTATTATTGCAAAAAAAGTAATACATGTGGCAAGCCAGAAAATAATTACATTTCATCTTTTCTTGCTTGCCACAATTGTTACATTTTATCCTTTCTTGCTTGACATAAGTGTTATATTTTATCTTTTCTTGATTGACACAAGTGCTACATTTTATCCTTTCTTACCTGAAACAAGTGTTCTATTTTGTCAATAATAAACCTTAATTCATTGTATATTTCGGGGTCACCATGGTCAGTGAGTCGGATTACTGTTTATAATTAGCAAAAAAACGTAATACATGTGGCAAGCCAAAAAAATTTACATTAATATTTGTTCCATAAAAGCCAGGAAATATACAATGGTTGGGTGATTTTTTTTTTGGCGTAAGTGCTGGATTAAGCTATGCTGTGCCAAAGGAGAGCCTATAGGAAATGAATCTGCAACGCCTCCAGCTCGTAGTTTGTTAACATTAAGCGCAAACTCACTGACCACGGTGACCTCGAAATATACAATTAATTATGGTTTATAATTGCCAAAATTGAACACTTGTGTCAGGTAAGAAAAGATAAAATGTAGCATTTGTGTCAAGCAAGAAAAGATAAAATATAACACTCGTGTCAAGCAAGAAAGGATAAAATATTATAACACTTGTGTCAAGCAAGAAAAGATAAAATATAACACTTGTGTCAAGCAAGAAAAGATAAAATGTAACAATTGTGGCAAGCAAGAAAATATTTCTTTACATTTTGTACAATCAAATTCGAAAAAAATAAAATGGATTATGGTTTTAAGTGATAGATTCTTATGGTGGATACGTAAACAAACTGTAGCACACAAGAAAAGAACAGATAAGGTTAAAATGTCTGTCATCAATCTGAGATGTCAAGAATCGGAAGCTCTGCAGATTGAAATTCCGAAATACATTTAATAGGAACTGCAGGACCAAAACCAACTGATCACACCATTGTCCAGTTTTCTGTCAAAGCAAGAGCACTGCAGTCAACTTTCATATAAGATCATAATTTAATAACAAAGATTAACGAGTTTCACTAGTACTTTCCCGCAGATTTTATTGTAAAGTTTTCAAAAGAACAGGGTGTCTTCTGTTTTGAAACAATTCCAATGTTTGCCCTCCGATATCCCACTGAATTTAAGATGACTTGCGGAGAAACAAGGAATTTCCAAGACTTTCCCCCGTTCTGGCGTCACTAAATAATAAATCCTCATCCCATCCAAGATCTCCCCCACTCTTAAAAATGCAAAGCCTCGAGTGAGTTCTGACCATTCTTTATCTCGGATTTCCCCTCCTACATACTCCCTTTGTCCATCCCCCGAGCCTTTAATTTTTACTGATCCATGTTTGTCGATATGCTTTTTCAGGACTTGCATGTTTGTATAGCTGAAGTTTGCAGGCGTTCTACTTTTTGATCGAACTGAAGAGGGAAGATGGAAGGATTAGCTGTCGAGTTTGTTTGGCTACCGAGCTTTCGTGGGTCCGTCGTGGAGTTCTCGAGTTACGCATGTTGGGGTGGTTGAGTGAGTAAATATTTTTCTTTCTGTGGTTGCTCGAGGTAAAAGAGCGCGGTTTCCTCTCTCTTTGCATAATTTTAGAATGATTGATTGTGGTCTTGTGTAACGTTTTACTTAAGAGTGTGTAAAGTAACAGAAACGGCTATTCATCCACTCTGTTCTTGAAGCTCCCTTCTTAACAGTGAATAAATCTTAATTTTTTAAAGTTTTAGCTCTTTATGTTCCTATTTTACCATAGTTCGAGGGTTCATTTGGAGAAAGATAGACAGAAGTTCTTAATCCTGACGATGTATCTCGATTCGACGATGTATTTCGGCATTAAGATATTGCCGATTGTTTTATGACAAGATCAAGATCTGGCCATTTTTTTAGATGACAAGATATCTCGTCCATCAAGATCTGGCCATTTTTTTAAATGACATCTCGTCCATCAAGATCTGGCCATTTTTTTAGATGACATTTCGTCCATCAAGATCTGGCCATTTTTTTAGATGACATCTCGTCCATCAAGAAAATTCACCTTATTTCATACCAGTCCAGCACACGTTTTGCAGAATGATATGGAGGTCGATCCTGTTGGAAGAAACAACCATCATCGCCGTAGTATTGCCATAGTGTAGGCAAGGCCGAATTATCCTATACGTCGAGATACATGCCAGCGTTCAATTTATAGTACCAGGTACATAAAGCAATGGGCCGAGTTCAAACTACGAAAAACAACCTCACACTAAGATGGATCCTCCTCCGAATTTCTGTAGTTCAAATACTTTTGTCCATATAGTGTATATTTCTATACTTCCCCGTATATATTTCCCACATATTTCCCCGTATATATTTCCTACATATTTTTATATTTCCCCGTATATATTTCTACATATTTTTATATTTCCCCGTATATATTTCCTACATATTTCTATGCTTCCCCAGATATATTCCTTACATACGTAGTGACTTCAGTTGGTCGAATCGGAGGAGTCGCTCTTCCAACTAAGAAGCATGGCTTGGCCCAATGAGATAATCTCCTGTCGTGTCTGTTCCTCACATGAGATTTATTTACCATCAAGAGCTGGATTTTGAGAGCCTCGAGTTTCATGGGCTATTAAACCTTAACATAATCTATGACAAATGCGATAAAAGCAAGATCGAAATTTTAAGCATATGTGCTCTTATGAATTAATTTCTCTTAATTCCATAGGATGAAAATCCCATACCGCAAAGGTATTTACCTCTAATTCTCACACCAAATACTCTTAGAAAAACCCTCTCTCGGCAATCCTATTTCCAAACCAAAGCGTTTATATGCACCGAACCCGGACCATTCTGCAAACCGTTTGTTTAGCAAAATGCAGTTTACAAAAATAAAGATTGCTTAAACGTTTTTATAAGATCCAATTCTTCCAACCAATCTGCCATTGTGACACGCCACGTAAATCTTCCCTTCTTTCCAGCCGTTCTTTATGCAATATCCAATTATTCAGTGACTTTTTATATCCAGTTGTGCGAGTTCTAAGCCCTCCCATGAGAAACTCCTTTTTACTATCTTCCTGTTTATTCAGACATCGGAAGTTTCTTTTTAAATACAAATTTCGATTGTAGTAAGTGGATTTTTAGTACATTTCGCGAGTTTAAACTAATGGAATTCATGATGCAAACTTGCCAGGCGTTTTGAAATGAAAAAGTAAAGAACGGAATAGTTTTGTTTGTAAAAAAAAAAGTTACGCTGTGTGAAGAATGGAACTCGAAAAAGGAAAGCTTTTGCGGAAAAAAACTCATTTACATTTGAGTATGTTACAGAAGTGCATAGTTTTATTGAAACAGTAGAATACTAAATGTGATTTCAAAGATACCTTGAATCTATTTCGATGGAGGATAATTTTATTTTTCCTAAAAGTATGTCAGGTTTTATAGCGTTAATTGTTGGCGTTGTGTGGGAATTTGGAGAATGGGGTGCTGGCTCACGTATTAACCTCATCACCTGACATTGATTTAAAAATACGAGGTATGTTTCTCGGATCTTTCCCTTCTGGATTCATCTTAGGCCGTTGCCAATAACCTGCTTCAGTGCGAAGTTAATTAAATGCATGCCTTCCTTTAAGCATTAAAGTAATGTGAGAAAATGCTATAAAACTCCACATCAGACATGTACGAGTACAGTTCGGATGGAGGTACGAGGTAGATGGTGGGCCCGAAATATTTCGGGTCTGCTACAACCCGGGCGGGAATTTTTTGGGCTATGATTCACGGCGAATTTATTTTAGCTATGTTTGATTGTGACGCTTGAAAAAGTTAAAAAATCTTATATCTTTTAAACATATATAGGGTGTTTTTTTTTAAAAGGGAACAACTTTATTCTTGAATAACTTTTTTTAACCCTCGTGGTGGTTGTTTCGTCGAGGTATCACTCATCATTAGAAAAGCTGACGAAATCTTGATTAGCAACATATTTCGTCATTAGGGACAAAAATTATCTGATCTTAATGAACGAGATACATCGTCACTTGAAAAAAGTCACCACGTCCCGATGATCGAGATATCTCGTCATTTGAAAGAACAGATTTCGTCATTAGAAAAAAAAAACCTTGAAAAAAACTGCTCTCGTTTTTTGAAAAACTGTTTTCTCGTCATTAGAAAAAATATGATTTCTTCATTAGGGACAAAAATTATCTGATCTTAATGAACGAGATACCTCGTCACTTGAAAAAAGTCACCACACCCTGATGATCGAGATATCTCGTCATTTGAAAGAACAGATTTCGTCATTTAAAAAAAAAACATTTTGAAAAAAACTGCTCTCGTTTTTTGAAAAACTGTTTTCTTGTCATTAGAAAAAATATGATTTCTTCATTAGGGACAAAAATTATCTGATCTTAATGAACGAGATACCTCATCACTTGAAAAAAGTCACCACGCCCTGATGATCGAGATATCTCGTCATTTGAAAAAACAGATTTCGTTATTTGAAAAAAACATTTTGAAAAAAAAACTGCTCTCGTTTTTTGAAAAACTGTTTTCTTGTCATTAGAAAAAAATTGATTTCTTCATTAGGGACAAAAATTATCTGATCTTAACGAACGAGATATCTCGTCACTTGAAAAAAGTCACCACATCCTGATGATCGAGATATCTCGTCATTTGAAAAAACAGATTTCGTCATTAGAAAAAAAAAGCATTTTGAAAAAAACTGCTCTCGTTTTTTGAAAAACTGTTTTCTCGTCATTAGAAAAAATATGATTTCTTCATCAGCAAAAAATGATCGCGTCATTTAGAAAAAAGAACTTATCTCGTCATTTGGAAGGAAAAAAACTGCTCTTATCATTAGTAAAACAAATCTCGTCATTTGAATAATTGATACTCGTAATTAGAAAAAAAAGTGATATCTCTTCATTACAATAAAAAACATACTTACATTAGAAAATTTAAAAAAAAGAACAGTATCTTTATGACGAGATATCTCGTCCTTAGCAAAATATATCCGATCTTGATGGACGAGGTATCGTGTCTTTGAGTTTAAAATAGCCCAATAAAGAAAAATCCTCAGTAATGAAATCCGAGTAAATGAGTTACGGCCAATCGATATCACCATATTTTGACATTATCCACCCCACAAATGCGTCCTGTAGATCCGCTGCCGCACGATTGCACGAGCTGTAGGATATACTGTTTCATCTTGTTGAAACCACATGTGCTGAAATCCTTTTCTTGATCCATTTCAGACAGAATTTTGAAACAGAGCTTAACATCGGTCGCAATCGGCAGTAACCTCATTTGCATTAGGACCCTTGACAAAAAATTTTCAATACTTCCTCTTTTAACCTCAAATTTTCGGATTCCCAATAACGGCTGTCCTGTTTGATTACGAGTTAACTGATGTAGAAATGAAGGCGAATAAATTAAATGAATCCCGTAGTCCAAAGTGCCCGTATTTTCTGCAAAACCCGAGGCGGATTTAACCGTGTCATATTTCGTAAATAAAGTCATTATTTGAGTAAACTGTGTATACAAAATTCCTCATGAATTCACCTCGAAATTTCGGATTCTTAATAACGGTTGTCCTCTTTGATTACGCGTTAACTGATGTAGAAATATAGACGAATAAATTGAAAGAATCCTGTAATCCAAACTGCGTCATATTCCGTAAATAAAGTTATTGATTGAGTGAACTGTGTATACAAAAATTTTAAACTGAAAGGTTTTACTTCAAAGTGAAAAACTTTCAACTTTATGAAATGATTACTCCACAATATTCCAAATCTCCAATGGGGAGTGGGAAATGTAAGCTTTAATAGGGGGAAAAGTGGTACGAACCGGAAAAATAAATTAAGACGAACCGGTTTCATACAAAGCGGGAGGGTTTCATTCACCGTGAAATGCCGTATCGACTTAATAAACACATATCTTGCTTTTGAAAAAAAGAAAAACTCTTTGAACTTCAATGTCATTGGAGAAATATCATTATTTGGTATTCTCAAACTCAAATATGGTTATAAAAGATAAATAAACACAAATTGGGAGTTATTTTGAGAATATGCCCGGCAGAATTATTCCTCTATTTGTTTAGTGGCACTCAGGGATTGAGTTTGTATTTGAAGACACCCGTGTAAGGATGAAATACTTGAATCGAATTTTGAAGTATTTTTCAGTGTTTATACTGAAGACTGCTTTATTCAATTCGAGGATTTGTTTGGATAATCACATTTCCTTAATACATTCAGTGATTTCAACTGCTGGTGATTGTTGTTGATATTGATAAAATTGCCATTTGTATTTAATTTTAACGGTACTTTTATTTATTATTTCTATAAATTGAAAATAAACATTTTTTTCAGGTATGGACTTTATTGGTTCGTATACAAATCGAGTGCAATTACCTCCTTATATTGGGCGAATATTGATATATCGGGTTCGTCTGTCGTTCTACGGTTACTTTTTGCTGAACTAGGGCCAATTAGACCATTGTCTACGAATTCTAAGGTTTTATTTGTCTTTCTGTGGTTCTTTCTTGCCAAATAAAGAGCTAATTAGCGTAGTTTACGAGTTCTAAAGTCTGGTTTGTCATTTTAGGGTTCTTTAATAACACTAGCTATAACTAGACCAGAGCCTACGAATCCTAAGGTTTGAATTTTTCAATGGTCAGTCCCTTTTTGCAGCAATAGACCTAATTAGAATGTGTCTATGAGTTCTAACACACACAAGTCTGACTAAAGACCCACAACATTCTAAATAGATAGATACAAATCTCAAATACTCCATTATATTTAATTCTTATATATATATATATATATATATATATATATATATATATATATATATATATTATCCAGATAATTGAAAAAAAACTTTCATTCGTTCTTTGAAAAGTACTAATATTTCCGAACACTCATTTTTATTTCTATGATGAAAGTACTTAACTTTGAGAAAATAACTGCACTATTTCTACACTTGTTAAGTCTAAGTGTTTCTAAGTTATTTTAATTTTTAATCTCACATATTAAAGAACTAATAATTTGACAATGGCATGAATGTTTATGTAACGAAAAATATTAAATTGTAGAAGAATTTGGCTAACATTTATCCACATTTTACAGGAGCTATCAAAGTTCTATCATGTTATAACTGTCTAAATTTTAGAAAATTATTTCAAAAAACGTTTGGCATACTGCATTATCAATGAGTTAAAAGCCATTATATTACATTCGTTATAACATCATGAAATAGGATTGACAGTTTATTTTTCATCCTTAGAGTAGATTGGGAATTTATTGTTGTTTGAAAACTCATTTCTGCATAAAACGAAACAAAGAAAGAACTTTTTTGTTCCCGTGGAACATATCTGAAAAGTTTCGTATTTTTCAAATAATGAGCAGACTTATCTTTCTGGATTTCTTAGACACACAGACCATAAATTCCAGAGAACCTAACTCAAGTAAGACGTTTCTATAATCCTTCGTTCTGGACTACTAAAGCTCGATCATGTGCTTCTTTCATAAACTACGGAGACTCCATACAACACGAAGTACTTCTTCATACAATTAGGATCACACAAAATAAGACGTCAAAAATGATTTATGCCACCAAACCGAATGTGTGACGAGAAAGTATCCAAAAGCATCAGAATACGAAAAACATCCCATCCAGAATATTAATCACAACGAAAAAACCTCTATTACCAGAGGATAAAACTCCATCACACAAAGAATTATTCCCATTGAGTTAAAGATTCTATAATCGAAAAATGGAGGCACTCGATTTTATCGTCTGTTTACGTCACGTGCGCCCTGAGTAATTTGTTTCGGGGCTAGAAACGCATGCACAAAAGCAAGGAAAGGGCTCTCGCAAACTCTCGCGAGAAACGAGAGTCACGGATACAGTTTTCGGAAGTGATTCATCACTATAAGATGTCACGGGAGAGTTTCAGAGCAATCGATTCAACATCCTACCACAAGCCACCTTCCAGGGAGCATTGCAGAAGGGGGTTTATGCCATAGCATCCTACATACTATTTGTTATAACCCGAGAGAGAAGGGATACCATACATTTGTAAGAGTTTTAAATGACTGGGCCTTTGGTTTTGGCAGTCTTTCTACATAAAACCAATCCTCAGCAAACTATATTCAAGCCTGCCACATAGTAGCAAACATTTTAAAAAATATCCTCTCAAACCCTATTTCAGTTGCAATTTTAGCTGGAGAGATTCTAGAATCGGCTACAACACAAAATGTGCTAATTAAGTATGAAAAGACGTTGAAGATTTCATAAGATTCAAAAAATAAAATTAAAAAAAAAAATTTACGTTGAGAACAAGAATAATTATTCTAGAATAAGAATTATCCTGGGCAATGATATCTTGTCAATCTTAAATCGCCAAAGCAGAGCCCTTTTTAGGAATTTTCATTTGTAAATATCTAAACAAACGGTCTAACATGAAATTAATATACGTTTAAAAATATTATTTAAAACATGCCGACCAGAGTAACACGGTATAACTACTTAACTAGCATCAAACTAGAGCGATACAATGGGATATTTGCGACGGTCCCAACCCTCGAAGGGATAGATCCAAGGACAACACCATTTAATTTTGAACCATGGTCACGAGTTCACACTTGAGCTGGCACCCCACACTTTCACATAACGCCAACTTGAGGGACAAGAGCAACATGATGTACAATATAAGAAGAACGAAAGATAATGAATATTAATCTGTACTAGGGGGCCCGCCCCCAGCTCGCTGACGCTCGCCAACCCCCGGAGGATTGCTTCGCAATCCGAATTGGATTGCTGCGCGAACCAAAGCTCGCTTCGCTCGCATCAATGAAGACATGTGTCCTAGCAGAAGGAATTGTTTACAAAATATGATATTCCAAAAAAATACTTTTCAAATCTAAATTTTTTGCTGTTTTTCAGAAAAGATATATACAGTACCTCTAAAATCAGAATTCAAATGAAAACTTTGTGCAAATTTTGACTCGAAATGTGAGCGCTGATTTGGAAATTGAATACCCAGCATGTTGTTTGTATGTACATTTACCCCTGAACTTGATTCACCCACGCTTTTTCATTGAGTTTGTAGTAGAAAGTTGCAGTGCAAGCGTCTTGTTGAACTATAATTGTTGACCCTGAAAAGGACCTTTTTTTAAATGTCCCAGAAAAGATCCTCCGCTTTATTTGATTTCTATTATTAACTGCACAGCTCGACTAAAATTCATTTTTTTTCCAATAAAATTTCATCCGATAACGCTATAAATTCAATTGAAGCGCGAGGCTTTGTGATAAACAAACAATCGTACAATGTTGCCAAAACGCGATAACTAATAGCGTCTTTTTTGCGTGCCACGTAAGAGAGTTATATATATATAGATTTGGCTGACACAGAATTAAGGTGGCTTAAGCATGAAATTCATCTCACTATGACACTATCTCCGCTAATCTCCATTATAATTTGCAGCAACTTAATGCACACTTCGACACAACATTCCCCACTTACATCGATTTATTCTCAACATCTCATGCACTAACGTTCGACACTTACCTACCGATTTGCATTAAGCCAAGGTTTCCTAAGAAAGTAGAGCCGTTATTTAGCAGCCGTGATATGTCATGATGCCGCGGGCATAACTAGGCTGCCGTCTTAACAGAGACCCGAGGTGTTAACTTAGACGGACAGAATACGGTGGAGAATTTGGGCAACAAAGACGGCTGTCGTGGTTTATTTTGTTCGAGAAACAAAACAAAGTGGCTTTTTTATTCTCCATTCCAAGTTTCTAACTTCGGGATTGTTGAAGAAAGATTGAAAATTTCAACGGATTTCAAATCAGCGGAAAATTCTACGCCAGATCGCTACCAAAAACAGATTTATAATTCAATCAGTTACTATTTGATTATTTATTAAATAATTAATTATTTATTTTAAGAAAAACACATTTAAGGTACCGTTCTGGTGTAAAATTTTCCGCACATTCCAAATCCGTCGAAATTTTTAATCTATCTTTAGCGATCCCGATTTTACAAAAACAAACTAAAAAATGTCTGTCAAAATTTTTTGTTTGTTTTGCTTCCCTTCGCTCGAATCGTTTGGCGCAGGAAATGAAAAGACACCGCTACAGTAGAAAAAAACTTCCCCAACTGTTTGAGACCGCTCTGACGATCGTCATACATAACGCTCCGCTAATATTCGTTACGCTCACAAACAACGCTCTCTAGGAAACCAACGCCATCTATTTGTATAAACAACGTTTCAGTGACGTCTTTACATCTACATTACGGCTGCTAAATAACGGCTCCGCTTTCGTAGGAAACCGTAGCATTACTCACTGAAGTGACAAGTCCCTTTTCCAAGTATCCATCTCCATAGCAGCAAATTGATATTAATAGCAAAGGTCCATTTGCGACTGACACGGTAACAATTTTTGCCAGCGAAGTTCCGTCTAATTAAGTTTTTTTATTTCAATTCCGTGGAATTATTCCCACTTCTCCCGAAATAATAAATACAGATTCCTTCTCGGAACACAATCCGCTGCAATTGCTTTTTAGAGAGGAATAATTACTCACTCAGAGCCGTTATTTCCCGGATTCTTGAGCCATTCGCCGTAAATTCGACAGTCTCGAGGGCTCGACACAGCGTTTCTTCCAGCGAAGCCAGAGTGAAATATGTTTATCTTGGGACCCAGAGGAACGAGTGGTGCGGCGGGAATCTGTTTCTGTTGGCGATTTAATCTGAAAGTAAGCGTCCTTTTTCCTATGGAATGCAACCGTCCGGGTCTTGATGTAGCGCTTGGAATTGAATTAAGGTTAGATTAAGAGATACTTTTGAGAGCGGTGCTATTTCTAAAATCCTATTAGAAGGTCTTTGAAGTATAAATTGGAGAGTTCGCAACAGGAGTTGCTTTCGGACTTGTTGCTGCAGGTATTCTGGGGTTCGAATTGTTGGAGATACATTTACACACAGGTGTTAATTTCGTTTTATAGTATTATTTGTAAATATGAGGGTTAAGTTTTTGATACTCGCAAAACTCTATCATTGTGATTCAGCTTCATAAACATAAGTAACTAGTAATTCATAAGAAACTCTTCTCTATTGGTGTCCTGTGTTATTTAGGCAAAATTAGTTTTACATGGGGGGGGGGCGCTGTATCAAGGCAAGATGCCGAGGCTTCCCGTCAAATAAAGAGGGGATGGACTCGCCGCGAACCTGCTGTCTTCTCATCAGAGGATGGATCAAAGCAAGAGATCGAGACTTCCCGTCAAGTGAAGAGTGGATGGACTCGCCGGGAACCTGCTGTCTTCTCATCAGAGGATGGATCAGGGCAAGAGGTCGAGGCTTCCCGTCAAATAAAGAGTGGATGGACTCGCCGGGAACCTGCTGTCTTCTCATCAGAGGATGGATCAGGGCAAGAGGTCGAGGCTTCCCGTCAAATAAAGAGTGGATGGACTCGCCGGGAACCTGCTGTCTTCTCATCAGAGGATGGATCAGGGCAAGAGGTCGAGGCTTTCCGTCAAATAAAGAGTGGATGGACTCGCCGGGAACCTGCTGTCTTCTCATCAGAGGATGATCAGGGCAAGAGGTCGAGGCTTCCCGTCAAATAAAGAGTGGATGGACTCGCCGGGAACCTGCTGTCCTCTCATCAGAGGATGGATCAGGGCAAGAGGTCGAGGCTTCCCGTCAAATAAAGAGTGGATGGACTCGCCGGGAACCTGCTGTCTTCTCATCAGAGGATGGATCAGGGCAAGAGGTCGAGGCTTTCCGTCAAATAAAGAGTGGATGGACTCGCCGGGAACCTGCTGTCTTCTCATCAGAGGATGGATCAGGGCAAGAGGTCGAGGCTTCCCGTCAAATAAAGAGTGGATGGACTCGCCGGGAACCTGCTGTCCTCTCATCAGAGGATGGATCAGGGCAAGAGGTCGAGGCTTCCCGTCAAATAAAGAGTGGATGGACTCGCCGCGAACCTGCTGTCTTCTCATCAGAGGATGGATCAGGGCAAGAGATCGAGGCTTCCCGTCAAATAAAGAGTGGATGGACTCGCCGGGAACCTGCTGTCTTCTCATCAGAGGATGGATCAGGGCAAGAGGTCGAGGCTTCTCGTCAAATAAAGAGGGGATGGACTCGCCGGGAACCTGCTGTCTTCTCATCAGAGGATGGATCAGGGCAAGAGGTCGAGGCTTCCCGTCAAATAAAGAGTGGATGGACTCACCGGGAACCTGCTGTCTTCTCATCAGAGGATGGATCAGGGCAAGAGGTCGAGGCTTCCCGTCAAATAAAGAGGGGATGGACTCGCCGCGAACCTGCTGTCTTCTCATCAGAGGATGAATCAAAGCAAGAGGTCGAGGCTTCCCGTCAAATAAAGAGTGGATGGACTCGCCGGGAACCTGCTGTCTTCTCATCAGAGGATGGATCAGGGCAAGAGGTCGAGGCTTCTCGTCAAATAAAGAGGGGATGGACTCGCCGCGAACCTGCTGTCTTCTCATCAAAGGATGGATCAAAGCAAGAGGTCGAGGCTTCCCGTCAAATAAAGAGTGGATGGACTCGCCGGGAACCTGCTGTCTTCTCATCAGAGGATGGATCAAAGCAAGAGGTCGAGGCTTCCCGTCAAATAAAGAGGGGATGGACTCGCCGCGAACCTGCTGTCTTCTCATCAGAGGATGGATCAAAGCAAGAGATCGAGACTTCCCGTCAAGTGAAGAGTGGATGGACTCGCCGGGAACCTGCCGTCTTCTCATCAGAGGATGGATCAGGGCAAGAGGTTGAGGCTTCTAGTCAAATAAAGAGGGGATGGACTCGCCGGGAACCTGCTGTCCTCTCATCAGAGGATGGATCAGGGCAAGAGGTCGAGGCTTCCAGTCAAATAGAGAGGGGATGGACTCGCCGGGAACCTGCCGTCTTCTCATCAGAGGATGGATCAGGGCAAGAGGTCGAGGCTTCTAGTCAAATAAAGAGGGGATGGACTCGCCGCGAACCTGGCTGTCTTCTCATCAGGGGATGGATCTGGGCATTCACGGTGGTTAACGTCCGGAGTTGACGTTCGGGTCACCCGTGCTTGTTAGGAACAGTAAAGTTCGATCCTCCCCCGCTCGTTGTCTCTGCTGCTCTCCTCCTTTTAGGAAAGACAGAAAGGTTGCAAAGCACCCCTTCTCGTCTGGACAAGAACCCCTTTTCGCCTCGACTCTCGCCAATCCAGCGGAAATCTCCAAGTTCCACACATACAAAAGATGAAGCGAGGGTCATCGAAGACCGAAACATAACACGTTCAAGAAAAAATTCAGATTTTTAAGACACGAAAACCAATTTGCAATCTAGATGGGTATTTTAGTTAACGTTTCACTGGAGCAACAAAACGGGCTATTGGCAATGGGATCAATCCCTAAAGGAAAGATCCAAGAACACTACGTAATTTTGAACCACAGTCGGATGACGTACCACATCTGAGCTGGCATCCCAATCTCCAAACTTTCACACCACGCTAAAGTGAGGACACTTGAGGCCACGATAGATTTAACGTGCACCAGCCCTCTTTATATACACGGTATTTGGATTCGAATTCACAACACTTTGGTTGCCAATCTCTTGCTTTTTCTATTGGGCTACTGCTAAAAAAACACCAGGACTGTATTAACTTTCTGCAACTTACTATCTTCGCCTATTTGGCTTCCAAGCCCAATTGAATCTTCAATAGGTGGTCAATTAGTCACTACGCGACGTGGTTGAGAACCATACTACACTAATCTGAAATCTCGTGCCACAGAGGGTTAAGAGAGGATTAACATGATATTTATTCAAACTTCTCATAATGGCACTGTTTCTGTCAAAAATCACCACTATAATTACCTGCGATTTGGTGCAAATTCCTCTGGTATAACTCAGTACCCTCTACTAATATGCTTGACTCACTGCTCTCTGTAATATGCTTGGCCTTATTCGAACTCGGCGAGGGCAATTAGGCGACATTGTATTCAAAATGTCGCCAAATATACGCAAAACTGAGCAATAAACTTGTTCTTGGGTGTTGAAGATCTCTAAACATAAGATATCCTAATATCTGTAGGAAAATCTTGAAAATTAACGACCACAAGGAAAGTATTTACGACAATCAAGAAACTGATACCAGAGTTTTTCTTTCGAGTTTACAGAGTTTGAAGCTAAAACTCCGTAATACGCTTCTCACTTGAAAACTCTCGAAGCATAAAAGTCAGGAAAACACTTTTTAACCAAGCGTTTTTCCGGAAGACTCCCGGAAAAGTTGGAAAACTTTTCTTACCTGGATTGTCTTACACGACGTGGTGCCAAATGCCTAACATGGCGTCATTTGGAAAAGTATTCAAGCTGGAATGAAAAATCTGAAAGATATTATTTTCATGCGGAAGACTGGGGGGAAAAAAAGCGGTTTTCCGGAAGACTTCCGAAAAATCCGGAAGAGTTGGCAGTTTTGATTCTTCTTTCTAGTATGAGAAATGTGTGTTTCTTAATAAATATCTAATGAAGAATTTGATTGAAGCCAAATAAAACTAAAACATTGATAAAACACATAATATGCCCCAAAAATCTAGATCCCAAAAAAAGATCAATAAAAATAACAAAAAATGTGTAAAAAGTATACATGTCTAAATTCGGATTTGAATTCCCAATATAAGGCCACCGTGTATGAGATACACTAATCCACAATAGTGGACTAGATGCCATCGGATTTGCATAAAATCCGACTATTTGTTTGGGGTTGTTTTTCGTGGTATGGCCTGGGACCTTTGCATGTTGTTACGCCGCGCTTACATGAACATTTTGGACAATCACGTTCTTACGCTCCGGCAATTTTATGGAATGGAAGAATGTTACTTCAAGGACGACAATGCTTCATGTCATGTTGTAGCCTTGCACTGGTATCAAGATATGTATGTAAAACGTCTTCCGTGGCCTGCTCAGAGTCCCGACCTGAACCCCATAGAACATTTGTGTGACGAGTTAGAGCGACGCTTACGGACCAGGGAACCACGTCCGAAATCTACAGCTGAGCTGGGGACATTCTTGCAGCAGGAATGGACACAAATACCCATAGATGTGTATCCAAACCTTCTTGAAAGTATGTCCGGAAGGGTTGCTAGTGTAATTGCAGCACGCGTGGGGGACCATCCCTTTATTAAAGCATGTATTATTTCCCTTATACCATCACATCTTGCTGTCCGGTCCATCATTATAGGGTAATTTACACAAGCGGATGATATGCAAACACATTCCTGGGTTTGCAAACAATGTGAAACAAATACAAGTCAAAACGTGCAGACCATCTACAAATAGCACGACCACACTGATTGAAGAAATACTTTAAATAAGTACGAATTTTTATTGCAGATTAGATTTGAAGATAAAATCAAATCGAAAAATTTCAACTATTTTCAAGAATTATTTTTATATTTATCCTAAATAGTGAAAGGGGAGCGGGTATTTGGAAAAGATTATTAGATTTCGAAACGGAAATTAGTAAAACTTATTTTTAAAAATAGTTCCTTAATCTCTTACTCCGAACTCACTCATGTCTGAAGTCAGACCGAAATAAAAGCTAGGAAAAATATCCGATTAAGAAAGAAATCAACTTTACTGGCATAAAATGGATATTAAAACAGATTTTATAAAGTGTATCCAACAAGAAACTCCCTCCTTTATCTCCGTAATCCTCAATAATTATGACTTTTTGCGAAAACAGATAAGCTCACGAAAAATGGATTTCAGACAGCAGTTTCGTTGATGGGGTTGGAAAAATAAAACTTATTTAAGAAGTTTTCGAGTAACGAATGAGGAAACATTTTCGGGGATTCTTTCGCTTATAATTAAAGCAGAAATCGTAGTGGGTGATGTGCTTTGTTGTAAACAATGATATAAATTCAATGCACCAAAGATCATATTTATGGCAGAAACGTGGAAATAGAGCAGCACTAAAGAATTGAATTTCAGAATCGAGTGAAGAAAGCGCATTGTCAAGAAGGATGGATAGTATTTTCTCGACTAATCTCATGTTGAAGAAAAGTATATGTTTTTCACTTTAATTTTCTTGATAACTTGTGAATAAGGAACAGTGAAGGTCTTTCATACTCGGTCAAACTGCGTCGGAAATGTAGACAACATCAGAATCAATGTCAGGAGGCATCGTTAGTTGGTTGAGGCTGAGAAATCGTAGAATGGCTTAAAAAGATACTATGTCATAGGAGTACAAGTGAAACAAAGTTAAAATGATATGTTTGTAGAAATTATGGCTCGTTGAAAATTGGCGGAATTGTTGCGCAATGGTTTGTCTTAAGTATTAATCCAAACATCATAGCTGGAATACAGGAGAAATTTTGGCTTAGGACGAAAGTTTTTCAAATGTATTATATGTATAATCTTAAATCAATGATTGAAGAGTCGATGCAAGTTCTAGGTTAACTTATACTGTTGACAGCTGGTGGAATTGCAGTGGTTCAGAAAACTTTTTCAAAGTATGTATACAAATATTCAGGGTTGAGTGCTGGGGAAATTCGTAGAAAGAAAGTTTTCCAGACGTAATCAATACTTACAACTGTGTAATAATTATAAATGAAATTACTATGCACTTTTCAATACAATTAATCTATTATTAACGAAATTCTGGATGAATTATTGAAACATTTGAATAAACATACAGAGCAAAAATATATATTAGGTATATTTTAATTAACATCACACTGGATCAACACAACGGACTATTGAATAAATATTAGGAACACGGAATATCTCATTGGACCATTCAACAGTTCCACCAGTGGTCAATGAACACTACTTCCCGACTTGGACTTTCAACAACTGACTCACTGTATCCACAGAACTAAGCTATCGAAAGACTAAACCCCGCAAATAAATCCCCAGAACCAAACAGTGATCCGCAATACTATCCCACAAGAGGCTTCGAGGTAAGGAAACATATCTGCTGCATGAATAACTAGAGTTGGTTCATGTCAGGAATTATCTTTCGTTGAAAATTGGTGGAATCGTTGCACAATGGCTTGTCCACGTATACATCCAAATATCATAACTGGAATACAGGAGAAACTTCGGAATAGGATCAAAGCTTTTCAAATATAGATGCATAACACCAAACTAATGATGGAACAGTTGGTGAAAGGCCTGGATCAGGTTACATTATTGACATTTGGTGGGATTATGGAATGGTTCCGAAAGCTTTTGTGTGTGTCCAAAAGTATGGATTCAGATATCCAAGGTAGAATGCTGTGTGTGTGTGTGGAAATTCTGGCTCAGAAAAGAAAGCTTTCGGAACGTGATAAACATCTAACAATATGGTAAAGGAAATTGCTGTTATTAATCTTTTTTCAGCGAAATTCTGGATGAATTGTCGAACCATTTAAATAAGTATACGGAATTAAAATATGTATTAGGAATCCGGACTATCTTTATGAACCACTAGGGGACACTGTTTTGCTCACTCGCGAAAGCAATATCGCTTTTTCAACTTTGACACTTAATAAACCCTAAACTATTAACCGCATCGGAAAAAGATCTTTACAATTGTCCAGGGAACATGATGAAGAAAAAAACATGTTAATTTCATATTATTCTGATCCGAACTTTCTAGGGAAACCGTCTAAGAATCGAGCTAAACAACACAGTTTTCAATCCTGTGGCGGCGGAGGTATCTTTTTTTTTTAAATATATAAAGATAAAGATTCTACGACTCTACCAGTTGTCAACGAACAATACTTTCCGACCTGGACCCCAATCCAACAATGCACAAACCGCATCCACAGAACTAAGCCTGTTCAAAGATTAAACCTCGCAAATAAATCCCCAGAACCAAACCGCGATCCCCAACACCATTCCACAAGGGGCCCCAAGACAAGGAAAAATTACCACATGCATAAACATGACACGGAATCCGCAACTTAAGCCAAAGGGTCTGGTAAGAGCCCCACAAGACACATTCCCCTCACGCGCCCCAACCGGAAGTCTAGGGGAGTGAGAAATTGCTCCGGTTCAAAGAACAAAAGCGGGGGCTGCGATGACAAATGCCCCGCAACAGATGTCGCCCCGGCATTGTTATTCATTGTAACGATGGCTCTTAACGACTGGGAAATGAGCGATTGCGGATGTCTCCGGAGCTGTTTCTGGGAAGGCGATTAAGAGCGGGCATTGCGGGCTGCCTGGTCTTTTAATGGGGTTGAGACCAGGCACATTCTGTGGTTTTGGAAGATGGGAAATTGCTTGTCATTCCAATGTCGGACTGTCTCGGGAAGAATCCCTGTCAGGGATTTGCTACTTCTAATAATTCTCATTATACAGAACAAGGATTTAAGTTTTGTTCCCGTGATCATAGCTTCTAAAATTGTACTAATGGTTTTCAATAATTGAATTTAACCCTCCTGGAGGTTGTCTTAATGAAGTACCTCGCCATTAGGTAAACTGACCAGATCTCGTTGGACGAAATATTTCGTCATCAGAGGAAAATTGACCAGGTCTTGATGAACGAGTTAGGTCGTCAAAAGAAAATTCACCGGATCTTGATGGATGAGACGCGTTAAAAAGAAAACTGACCGGTTTTTTATGGACGAGTTATGGCGTCCTTAGAAAAAGTCTGACAAGATCTTGATGGACAATTCATGTCGTTATTAGAAGAAAACTGACCAGATTTTGATGGACGCGTTATGGTGTCATTAGAAAAATTCTGACAAGATCTTGATGGACGATTCATGTTGTTATTAGAAGAAAACTGACCAGATTTTGATGGACGAGTTATGGTGTCATTAGAAAAATTCTGACAAGATCTTGATGGACGATTCATGTCGTTATTAGAAGAAAATTGACCAGATTTTGATGGACGATTCATGTAGTTATTAGAAGAAAACTCACCAGATATTAATCTCGTAATCATCCAAATTTCGGCAATTTAATGATGACAATATATCTCTTTATGAGCATAATTGGTCAGATCTTGATGGACGAAATATTTCGTCAAAACCACTTAGAGGGTTAAGTGCTAACACGGAGAATAAAAAGTATCGATGCCTTTGAATCGGCTCCTTGTGTCACGTATTAAATTCAGAATACTCCTCTTTAACGAAATTTCAAGCTACAGGTTCTGTCAACGCCTCATTCCGAATTGTAAAATATGTGTATATTATTCATGTTCTTTTCAGTAATCACACCCTATATTTCATATTCTTAATCGTATCAGTATTCACGCATTGTCATCTATCGATGTTCATTTACTTGAATAAGTAGCAACTGGAATAAAAGAACAGTTGTTCTTGCAACATATCGCACTCGCAGAATGGGCGTAGTCTGTGTAGCATCTCGCAGATATTCAATAAAGTAGTATTTGTAACTACGCAGCATTTTCTTTTCTCAAAATATTATCGTATTTACCGTATCGCATTCATATAGTTTTTTTTAAAGGTTTTTTATCGCACAAGCATGCTGGAAGTGACAGCAAAAAAGGAAAACTGACACTTTTTGCAAAAATAAAATACAAATTTATAAATAATAATTAGATAATAATAATTAGGTACTTTCGGAACCATTCCATAATCCCACCAAATGTCAAATTATAAATTAATAATTAGATATTTCATAAAAATAATGCAAAACAATTTAGTTCCAACGTCTTCCAAGTCGAAATCATAAAGTCCTCAATTCTTAGAGTCAGTACGGTTTTTAACCTATAAAAGTAAGTCGTCCGCTAAGAGCAGACACATTGCCAAAATTAATTGTCTACTGCATAGTTGTTTTAAGATTAACTGTTAGTATTCAAGTCAAAAAATAAAAATTATAAGCATTATAATAGTGTCAGTTAACCCTACAAGTGGTTTCGACGAGATATCTCGACCACGATTTGATAAGTTTTTCTAATGGCGACATACATCGCTGAGCTAAAACTACTCTATTACTCCAAGAGGGTAAGAATGTTCATGGGAAAGTTTTTCAGTTGCCTAGAACTATAAAAACATGTAGGTATGCATGTTTAATTAACGTCACACTAGAGCAAAATATAGGAATAGGTTTTTACTACTTCAGGGCAGTTTTCGACGAGAACATAAACCTTCAGAAAGGTTAACGTGTTAATAAATAAAACCAATATTGAGATAAAATATACTATGTCCTCTAATTCATTTTCCTAATACACAGAGACATTTACTTGATAAACATCGAATCTTAACTCCCAGAACTAAATCCATTACAAGCTTCCAAAAAGGAGCACCACTTCGCAAAGGATCATCAAGTAATTGACGATCTCATTTCTCCTACCACTCCAACAGAACAAACAGCCGACTTTCAACTTGAAACAAACAACTATAAAAAGGCCAATGACACAGATATAATCAAGCTCATTACACCTCCTTTCGAACTGACCGTCGGGCACAAAACCGAAACTGAAACTAACGAAGACATACGTTCTTGGAACACCAAGTCGCTCCTTCTTAACGTCAACTGCGGCTAATGAAAAGTTGTGATGCCAACTCCCAACAAGAAAATATGGTCAGTCGTTCGAACCCATCGTTAGGGAAACAAAGGAAATCATTTTCTCCAGTCCTTCCACCCCCTCCCGCTATCCCTCTATCCGCAGATCTTTATGTCTGGGGTCCATGATAGCTGGACATTAGGTCGGACGTCTGGTCGAATTTGTCGTTGCTGATGGTCAGTGATCGGGCCATTGTGACGAGGGATAACGGGTCATTTCGCGCCATTTTTTCCCCTTTGTGTCCAGGGGATGCTCTGGGGAAGAGGAATAGAACGGGCAGTTTGTCAAGCAAATGAACTGACGTTTGCATGATTTTGGGTGTTTGTGGCTGATGATCGCATACAATCAGTTGGACAATGGAGGCAATAGCAGAGATGTATGTCCAAGATACGAAAGTTGAAAAATGAAGGTGTGATACGATTGATTTTCAGCACACCATTAGAAGGAAGATGGATGCTTTACCAATAGATACTGTAAACAGTGTGGCTTGTCGTTATCTTCGACTTGATATGGAAATAAAAATATTTCTTCATTAAGTGGTAAAGTATATAAATTTTAGTGTCGCATTATTGCAATTTAAAATGACCATAATTTGACCATATATTGTAGAATCTATGCGATTTGTGGGGGAATAAACCGGATCGTTATGATGATATGAATCACTCAGAAAGTTTGAAAACTAATAAAAAGTTCATTGCATATAAAAATAGAGCGTCAGACCTATACCTTATACTCTAGTTAACACAATGAATCAGTCGACTGTCTGGCATGACGATGGTAATGGTAATTTTAATTAACGGCCCAATAGAGCAACACAACGGGCTATTGACAACGGTCCGGGATCAATTCCCTTCGGGAAAGGTCCGAATCTGGCATGACGAAATTAAGAATAAGTGTTAGTAAACATCTGGTATAGCAACGAAGTATACTTGTAGTTACAGAAGTTGCGCAACATGAGAGAAGATATAATTTGCATTAAACCCAAAGTAATCTGCAATTTAAAATACATTAATAGAAAATGTATTCGCATATCATATTATGAATACATTTGATATTAAAGATTATAATGAGTGGCTCCGGTAAGAAGGCAGATGACCTTGAAGAAGTTCATTTTTACAAAGATGGTAAGGGCGTCTGGGAAAATATTGCCTAACAAAAAAACATATATTTAGACCGCCATAGGATAATTTGACCCGCCAGACCGTCACTATTTAATCGATTCCGGCAACGAACTATGAATGCGTAGCCAGAAATTACGTCAAAAGCGCCAATTGTGGGGTAGCATTAAGTTTAACTTGTCTCTTAATTTAACGGTTTCCTACCTGGGTGTATTTCTAACTCGTGTCAGTAAAATTTTCGTCGTGTGGGCGTGTCCATTACTTGATATTGTTTACCTTGCGTCTGGTGCAGCATGGCAAAATATAAACCTTAGCACCATAAACCTAAACAACCTAATTTACCACACGTAAAAAAAACCAAGTGACTACTCGCCGAGTCGGACCATATTATATTCTAGAAAGTTCTTAAGTAAATAAGAAAATATTTACTCTTTTTCCCATTGGCGATTTTCTTTACAAAATCTGGTTTATTATTCTTTCCCTTTCAGTCGTTCAATTCAGAAAATAAATACAATTATTCTCCGACATACTAGTATTTGTTTTCTGGGAATCAGAACTGGAATTCCAGCCTTATTCAGTCGCGAGACAGAGACAGCGGAACGGACAATAAAAGGGTTTTTCGTTAGATATTGTTCCCTTAGAAGATAATATTTTGTGTTTTACTGTCAATTTATGTCTGACCGCAATTTGGTCGTAGTCAACCTCAATTTACGACAGTACAGTCCATGTCTAGGTTTCCATTAATTCTTTTATATTATGTCCCGCTATTTTTACTCGACATTCTATGCTCCAACACGGACTTCTATGTGTATTGCTCCTCCATACAAAACACGCGAGGTTGGTCTGTGCTGATATTTCTGTAATTGTTTCGGTTATTTTACTGTTGGGTTTTATAGCGCAAGATCCAGAAACGAACAAGCTGCAAACGTAACACAAGATACAAACCAATAAAAGTAGCTTAAAGGGAAAAATAATCTTAAATAGTATATTAACTACAGTTAACCCTTCTTTGCATAGTGGTGGAAATTTCCATCATAACATTGAATGCCCAAAAATTATATAAAAGAACAAGTTCACTTTAAGTTGATCGTGTCTGGATACCCTTTTTAATGTCCATTGCATAAAAAAAAAACATAGCTGTCAAAAATAAGCAAGTGTCACTATCAGTAAAACGAGCTTGAAGTTGTCATTCCGCTGTTTGTTGTAGTTGCAATAAACGTATGATTTCGTTTTTAATTTTGTTTTATTTTATTTGCGTTTCTATTGCTAAAAAAGTGAAAATGAGTGGAAGAAAGGTTTGTAACATGTGTTTCTGTTATTTTTAGAGCAATTTCTGAAAAAGTTTGCGTTTAATTTAAAAAATACCACATGATACCATCATATTGTTTTTTGCTAAATTTATACTATAAATATATACTAAGATTTTTTTTTAACCATTTTTCCTTTAATTTTGAACATGAATTATATCACCTTGATCTATTTCACCAATAAAGAAAAAATCATGCAAAGAAGGGTTAAAAATATGTTTTTTAAGCAGATATGATCAAGACTGCCAGCCATGTCATATCATCATAGTAGAAGTACAATTTCTGAATTAAAAAAATACTTCGCTTAAATCCTATTTTATTAGTAATTTTATTTGCTGAAAACAAACTGAATTGGCTTAACAATTTCGCTGCCGGTCACGTTAGGATACGGTGATAGTTATTGCAAAGCTGTAGAAATGGGTGTTTTTTCCAGAAGCCGACTTACTTTTTATAACAAACATGATTGAAAAGTGCGTCAATAACACGCCAATACCAAAATAGATTGGCGAAAGCTTAGCCAACAAATTTGCAGTTTCATCATCTGTTGGAGGCTTATTAGAAACCACATACATTTACAACTAGCTTCTAACCTTTATATCACGTCAACACCTAACTATATAAAGTAAATTGAAGCGGAGAATAATTTCTGAAGCGCAGCTCTTCCCGTGCGAACGCATGCGGGCTATTGAGACACCACTCCACACTACGCTGTGTCGCGTGATTGGCTCTTTAGCGTTGGGCCACATCACACGCTGGCGCGAGATCGACAGCGAACGTGTTAAGCACAAATTGTGTTAATTAAGTATAAAACACAAACGCTGGAGATGTCACTAAAAAATTTGAATTTTAAAGTTAAATAAAAAAATATATTTTAATAAGATTTACATGACAATCTAGCAGCCAGTTTCCTATATTTATCTTTAATAGCTGGTACAGATTGGCGCAAAGATTTCCAAATTCGTGTCCGTTGGAAAATTTTCTTCCTAAAGAAAATTCAAAACATAAATTCCTTTTTCCTGTCCGTATTAGTATGAGCCGCTAAAAGTATAGAAACGTGCAACTCTTTTGTAACCCCTAAATATTTAGAATTGCAATTTGGATTTATTCAGAACTGATTTTACCATACAGAAAATTGAAACAAAAAATATTTTAGAACTGCAACTTGGATTTATTTAGAACTGACAATAACATGCAGAAAATTGCAATAAAAATCTTTTAGAATTGCGAATTTTACATTACCTACGATAGAGGTACTAAGCGTTTTAATTACGTTCTCATAACAAGACAATCAGTTTCCAAACAACAGTGCTGAAACAAATTAATTCTTCAAGTTCCACTTTAGAAATGTTATTGCACTAACTCTATCTTGAGTGTCACGATATTTCTGAGTAATCCATCCGCATCGCTATTTAATGAATAATCATATTTAATGTGTGTGCGAGGTTGAAGGTATCCAAGGAATGATTCTATCGGTAAATTCGTTTGAAGTCACACACGTGGGGAAGACTGAAGCTTGGCGAGCAGATATATGAGTGTCTGGACTCCTCAGAGGGTTTAATTTTAAACTGAAATATGTATTACGTATGAAGGACATGGAATTTTGAAGTACTATACTGCAGTGAATCAGGGTTGATGAAAAAATGGCGCACAACTCTAAACTTTAAAATAATACTGTATTAATTTTGAGATATTCCGCTAGAGCATTTGAAAACCAGACAAAATACCAGCCAGTTCTAAAACGGAATTAAGGGGTTCAAAATACCCAAGACAACCCAAGCTCACTACGGAAAGAGGACAATTACAAAATTACTTAAGCTCGAAGACTCAAATCTCCAAAGAATTCGGCCCTTCCACCATAATGCACTTTTAAACGTCTCGGTATAATGGACTTTCTATCCCAGTAGAGACAACCGATATATGGGCTTCCTGATTCTGAACCTGATACTTAACGAAGCCGTCCGGCAAATGACGCTGTCTTTTAAATTACATTCCTTCGAAGGGAAACACTTCCAACAGTTGCGACTTGAAGCGTGCGTTAATCGCGTATCAAAGCGTCCAAAGCATCGATTTGGGGACTTAGACGGAAACCGCTTCCAATCAACTTCATCCGTTCGCTTAATAATTATTCTCTGCCGTCATCTGACGGTTTAATTCAATTTAGGATTTTCGCTCTGGGCTCTTTGGTGGTCTTCCGGCATAAATGAAACAGAAGAATACGGCCTGGTGGATTCTTCAGATTCTAATAACCGTGATTCGTTTGTTATCTGAGTGGGAGATTTGGTTCGTGATACGTTCGGTGTTGTGTGTCGAAATATGTAATTGAAGATGTAAGTTGGTTTGGGGCTTATGGAGCAAAATCTAAATTATGGACCTCATGCGCAAAAAGAACAAATATAATGCAATAAAAAATATAATTAATGCGTCATTCATGTATTAATAGAATTCGGAATTCTCGCTTTGAGCTCTCTGGCGGTTTTACGGCAGAGATGAAACGGAAGAAATGGCTTGGTGGAATCTTCAGATTCTAATAATCGTGATTCGTTCGTTATCTGAGTGGGAGATTCGGTTAACTGGTGTTCATGATACGTTCGATGACGAAATATGTAAGTGAAGAAGTAAGTTGGTATGGGGCTTATGGAGCAAGATCTAAACTATGGACCACATGCGCAAAAAGAACAAATATAATGTAATAAAAATATGCAATTAATGCGTCATCTGATGGATTAATGCAATTAAGGATTTACGTTGTGGGCTGTCAAGTGGTCTTTCGGATGAAGGAAGGAGATGAAACGGAATATGATGGATTCTTCAGATCCTAATAACCGTGATTCTTTAGTTACCTGAGAGGGAGATTTGGTTACTTAGTATTTACGACTGTTCGGGTGAAAAAATATGCAATAAGGAAGGATGTAAGTTGAGTGATTTGGAGTTACAGGCACAAGATCCAAATAATGGACCATATGCACTGAAAGACCAAATACAATGCAGTACAAATGGAAAAGTAGATAATTAATTCGTCATTTGATGGATTAATTCAATTTAGTTGAGACAAAAATCAACACTACATTTCTTGTAAATCTCATAAATTTTTACTAACTTGCGTTAGTGCCAGACTGAAATAAGACTACGTTTTACGAAACTAGTCAGCATCTTACTAATTACGACACGCCGATTTCACCCCGAAGCAATTAAAGTGAGGCCAAAAGTACTATTTACCATATAACAGCCCTTGTTATATAGCACCGTTACATACCAAGACCGAACATTCCCCAGAAATAAAATTCCTTTAAACCCAGAGGTGGAATCACAACGCAAAGAACTCGCCTATATCTGAAAAATACCTCGCTGAAAAATTCACCACGCTTATGAACCAGGATTTATGAAAAGTTTTACAAGAAACTGTTTCGTCAAAATTGAAATTCTTGGAATACCTCCGTTCTGGAAGAAACTGCAGGTCGTAATGGAGGGGTGGAAGAGATAACAAATACTTTTAGGAACAGTTTTCCTTCTCTTCAACAAGAGATAGCAACTGCGAGGTCCATTGATGTGCTCTTAGGTTCTTCCTTGCGTGTAACAAGACTCACTGTAACGATGTACCTTTCAGAATTTTCCTGGAATCCTGTGGATGAAATGCTTTGATGGAAATGTGGTTTTCGGGGAAGGGGGAATAAGTTATTCCCTTTTCTTCCCTGCTTGGGGCAAATTAGTCGAAAATTTCCCTATTTTTCTGTGGTTGCTATGGGGATGAAGTTGCGTTATTGAAATGAAAGCTCTCAATTGCGGGGTTTGAACTGGGGAATAAGCATTTCTGGTGTTGGTGGTTACAGTTTTGCGCTTCAGAGCAGATACCCTTGCTGGGCACGCGAAACGTACAATATATTCATGAATATAAAGTATGTTTTCCTTTTTATGAAAAGAAAATCATGGGAATAGTGTGACTCTGCGGGTGTTTACAAAAGGGTTGGTTGGTTGATTCGGATTTTAAGGCACAAGATCTGAAAAAAAAAATAAGCTGCATCAAACCAAAGACTAGTTTCTATAAAAACAGATTAAAAATTCAAACAAATGCAAATTATGTTAAAGCATTGACCTTCCAATGAAATAGACGGATTATCTGGGGAAAAAAGCATGAATGCTAAACTATTCATTGGCTAAAATGGTTATTCATCGTGATCAAACAAAAGAAAATCACGGGACTAGTCACTCAGCGGGTATTTAGAAAAATGTTGGTCGGTTGATTTGGGTTTTAAGACGCAAGATTTGAAAATAAACAAGCTGCATCAAACCAAAGACTAAAGTTTCTACAAAAACAGATTAAAAATTCAAACAAAAGCAAATTAGGTTTTAAGCATCGACTTTCAATTGAAATAGACGGATCATGTGAGAAAAAGCATGTCAATGCTAAATTATTGATTGACTAAAATGGTTATCAATCATGATCAAACATTAGTCTGATAACCACTTCGATAGCCAATAGGCTAAGTCTATTCGATTTACATTTGATAGATCTTACGACAGCGACTTCGCCCACATGCTGAGTCCCGTTTCATTACAAGGTCGATGGTTTAAAGCAGGTAAATAGTTAATTAACGTCGCACTGGAGCAATACAACGGGCTATTGGCGATGGTTCGGGAACAATCCCGAAGGAGAGTATCCTAGGACAACACCTCGTAGTTCTGAAAAACGATTATCTGAGCTGACAAACACTATCCAAACTTCAACATCACGTCAACGTGGGGACATTTTAGATTTAACGTGCTCCAACTACATCTCTTCGAGAAGGCGATTCGTTTCACAGACATTCGTCTCCGTAGCTAAAAACACTTCCTTTTGTTTCATCTTTACTTATATTTAAGTATTAGTATAATAGATGAAACTTCATCCAAACAATTTTCCAAAAGTTGTCAAAGTAAAATTTACTCCACATTATAAAATTTCAACCAAAATCCCCAAATTTATCAATCAACAAACTAGCTCCCACGCCTGCATCTCTTCGAGAAGGCGACTCATTTCCCAGCCATTCACCTTTGTAGCTAAACACTCGGTTTGATTCATATTTATTTACATTTAGGTATTCATATTTATTTACATTTATGTATTCATATTTATTTCCATTTATTTATTCATATTTAATCGCATTTATGTATTCATATTTATGTATTCATATTTAATCGTATTTATATGTATTCATATTTATTTACATTTTTGAATACATATTTATTTCCATTTATGTATTCATATTTATTTCCATTTATGTATTCATATTTATTTCCATTTATGTATTCATATTTATTTCCATTTATGTATTCATATTTATTTCCATCTTGTATTCATATTTATTTACATTTATGTATTCATATTTTTTTACATTTATGTATTCATATTTATTTCCATTTATGTATTCATATTTATTTACATTTATGAATACATATTTATTTACATTTATGTATTCATATTTATTTGCATTTATGTATTCATATTTATTTCCATTTTGTATTCATATTTATTTACATTTATGTATTCATATTTATTTGCATTTATGTATTCATATTTATTTCCATTTTGTATTCATATTTATTTACGATTATGTATTAATATTTATTTACAATATTAATTTAAGTATGTATCCAAACAATTTCTTCCGATATCATTTCTCAGGTTTAGTAGCTTAAACACTCCTATTTGTTTAATCTTTATTTACATTTAAATTTTAGTAAAATAGATTGAACTTAATATTTTTAACAGTTCTCAAATAAGGCATTTTATGTTAACGTATCAAAAGAAATCAATGTCCACAAACGACTCACCAACAAACCAACCCAAAGCTAACCACATCTCCTCAAGGAGACCGACTAATTTCCCAAACTGACATTTACCTTTGCGACAAAACAGCGCGACTCCAAACACGATTTGTCGCCCGAAACAGAGGTCCCTTTTGAATGGGCTGACAGAAACTCGATTACAATGCAAGACTGTCTCGATCTTGGCCATTACCCGGAGGGACAGATTCGAAACGGCTACTTCCCTTGCGATCGATCCATTTAATGTCAGATGCAGACCTTCATTTCCAACGTTTGAAGGCGCATTATTCCTGTGTGGATATTATTCCGAAATACAATGGGGCATGTGCCAATTATCCTTCTTCGGTTGAGGCCAATCTGCGGGTGATAGTCGGAGATGGTTAGCGTAATTTGCCGGCTCCAGGCAAATCGGTGGTAACGCAATCTTTTAATTCCTTTAAAATTGAGTTTAGATTACGGTTTTGGAACTGGTATATGTTCAATTTGCTCATTATGGGATGTTTACGTTCACTATCACTCTTTGGCCCGGTGCACACATCCGGTTTTTCAGCGTGCGGCTACGCTGCCGCAACGCAAGTGTGGTCTGAGATACATTAGATCCAATGGAGTAGTGCACACATGCTTCCGGCGCCGCACGTCCAACTTCCGTGCAATTTGTACCTCAGTTCCCCACGGCACCGCACACGCTTCTCCGGTCTGAAGTAAATTGTTTTCATAAATAAATGGAATATAAATAATAATTAATAAATAGTTGCATCCAGTAACGTCTATTTTGTTTTAAAATAAGGTAAAGCGAGGAGAGATTGCGCACAAAGAGGGTCGGGGGTGGGGAAAGAGTTGAGTGCGCGCGCAGCGACTCCATATAATCGTACAACAGCAGTAGTGGAGTGTGTACTCGAAAGTGCAGGTTGTTTGTTCCGAGAGTTTAGGATAAAACATCGCTATTTTGCATTGTTTTCTCAAGATAAACGCTTGAATTTTCATATTTCTTTCACTAAATTTTATAGAATGGCAATAGTACAAAATAATTAGAGGACAATACCACGTACCTTTGAACCACGGTCAAATGACGAGTTCACATGAGAGCTGACACTCCACTCTTCAAATTTGAGGTGACGCCAACGTGAGGACATTTGAGTTCATTACGAACTTAACGTGCACCAGCTCCTTCCCATGCACACGATGGTCTTTGAATAGAACTCGCAATCCTCCGGTTGCTAAACCGACTCTTCCAACCGGGCTACCATCAGGATGGTAAGCCATTAGCGAAACTTACCAGATATTGATGGACGAGATATCTCGTCATTTGAAGAAAACGTTCCAAATCTTGATTTCGCTATCATAAAAAAATTAGCAATATCTTGACGAGATATCTAGTCAAAACCCCTTGGAGGGTCAATGGAGGCAAATAGGGGCAGTTAAAGATTCAATATCTGAATCAAGCCAGTCACACCACAATATAGATCCTTAGCATTTTGAAAATCGCAAAGCAAGCGATTCAAGTTTCAACTAATTTTCAGTATTTACAATACGAGAATGAAAAGCTCTTAAGCCTACAAGTGTAGGCATGGATTTATATTACGTGTGGAGATACGTTAGTCAAGACAACGGCATTGATTATTTTTTGTTA
This sequence comes from Metellina segmentata, assembly GCA_947359465.1. NCBI lineage: Eukaryota > Metazoa > Arthropoda > Arachnida > Araneae > Tetragnathidae > Metellina > Metellina segmentata. Next base: position 65,756,715 of record OX375883.1, read on the forward strand.
TAGTTAGTTAATTTCTTTGAAGGTTTTAAAAACTATTGATACTATGGAAATTCTTTGATTCCTTTAAGAGGAAAAGTAATAACCGCAAATAATTTTTTGAAAACCTACTCCCTTAAACATGTGTATCACACGTCGAGAATGGAACGCTCTTTTAGAAATGTCACGGAAAGGTGAAATAAATTAAACAAAGTTTTGAGCTTTGTGATAGGCTACAGTTAGATTGTTTCATAGACAATGTAGTCAATTTCGATTGTAATCAATTCGACACCTTTAAGAGCAAAGTGGAAACTAAAAACGAAAGACTCAGTTGTAAGCACTGTGTTACACCTCTAGCATTAGTAAAACTAAACAGATCGTGGTACACCTTCAGTCTATGTTCATAACGGTGGCAACGGTCTTAGCGCACTTTTAGTAGCGAGTAATAAAGGGTTAAGGCAGCCCATCTGTACTACGGTTATTGCGGATTTTATGGCAACCGTGGCAAGCGAAAAGTTTAAATTTTCAAGTTGAATATTCTAGAAAGGTCTTTCGAAATCCGTTAAGCTGTCGTTTGATTTCATTGGTTCATTTAAAATATTTCTTTCCTTGGCGATTGAAGAGCGCAAAAAAAAAGTCGTTGCCGCCGCTATAAACATAGACTGAAGTTGTCCATAAAGATATCATCGTCTCTTGCAAAATCGTGATGACGAGGTACCTCGTCATTTGAAAAATTGTTTAGATCTTGATGAACGAGATACTTAACGACGAGATTTTAACATCCTTACTTTTAAACACGAACATTTACTGGATATATAATACATTTATAAACATTTTTCAAAACATATTAAGTCAAAATCTGAATCTATTGTCATAAACATATACAAAACATATGCAGTCTCTTAAGCTAAAAATAGTCCGGATCATTACTCGGGAAACAACGGAAAGTTAATTGCTTGTTTAACTAAAGAACCAAATGAAACACGAGTTTTAACTTAAAAAAACAAAACAAAGCAAGGCGAATCCCTTTAATTGCTTAGAAGTTAAGGACTACATTTTGTGGAATTGTATTTTAATTCTAAACAGTTCTAAATACTGTTTATGTAACAACAAAAGCCGCATGCAATTAAAACGATTCTTTAACCGAAAGAGATGAAGTGCGTAAAATAATGATTAAATAGCGAATCCAAAGCGATATATGAACAAAAGGAGGATTGCAATTAAAATTATATGCCACGAAAAAAAATTAATTGTTGAAATCATCGGAAAGTTAGAAATAACGACTGTACAAAAGATGACAAGTCCTTGTAATTTCTTAGAAAAGCATTGAAAAACAAGCAATCAAATGCTCCACATGAACGGTAGAAAAGATGATTCCTAAACAATTGAGACTAGAATAAGGTTATAAGTAGTAGTTTAAAGACAAGTGGCATAAGTAATATAATTTAAATAATACCTAGGTAACTAAGTAAATTCCAAAATAATCTTCTAAATCTAGCTACAAACTATTATTTGTACGTATGAAAATTTCAGGAATTGCATTTAAGTGGGTCCGGGACACAAAAATCATCAAATTTTCGAATTTTTTTTATTATTTTAAGAAATTCTCTGTGTTTTTCTGCTTAAAATGACGCCTAAATCATGTTTCTATCTTAATAAGAACTAGACATATAGTAATTTTCGTGCTGCGTTGTTTTGAAAATCTAACACTCTTGACAGTTGTTGTCATGCCAACAACACATGTCTTTAAAACTTTAAATGCGTTTTTCTCCATGATACATTTTTTCAAGATTTCCAGTATTCAAATTGCTATAAGTCGAAAACCGATAAAGTTTAAGGGTTGAAATTTGAAATATATCTTTTTCAAACATTATACTTTAATTTTGATTCAGCAAATTTAAAACAAATATATATATATTTTTAAATATGACTTTTAAAAATAAAAGTACCTTAAAATTAGTATTACAATAAATAAAATAAGTATTATATAATAAAATTAGTATTACAATAAATAAAATAAGTATTAAATAATAAAATTAGTATTAAATAATAAAATTAGTATTAAAAAAAGTATTAAAATACCTTTTTCATTCAAATATTTTTTTTCATTAAATTAATATTTTTTAAATTGCTGAATCAAAATTAAAGTTTATAAATTTGTGAATAATTTACTGCAAGAATTTTGAAAATTGATCAAAAATATTTTGAGTTTTAGCAATTTAAAATGACCCCACTTTTTTCAAAAAATTTTAATTTAAAATTAAAAAAAAAAAATTTGGAAAAATTTTGTGTTGTGATTTTGTTTATTAGTTAGACGGGTAATCAGTACAAAAAAAATTCAAAATTCTAAATAAATTAATAAAAATACTTTTTTAAATGTGTCCCGGACCCCCTTAAATTGAATAAAACAGTAAATGGGGAACATGAATAGAAGAATGTAAGCAAAATTTAAGATGATCATTTCACGTATTCAAAAAGCAGGATTGCCACTACCAAAGTACTTGTGATATTAACAAAAAACTATCAAACTCTCTTTTAGTAGTTGAATAGCCCCTGGATGGCCAGCACGGTTTAGCCCATGACAGTTCTTTCTGTGGGGTGAGGTGTGACCATAGTTTGCTGACGATCGCCAACCCCCGGTGAATGCTACGTATTCCCATTTGGTTTTATTCGCAAACGAACACCACATGCAGGTCTCGAAATGGCTATTATCAACAACGTAAATCAAAACACGCTAGAATCGGAAAACTTGTCATGGTTCCAAAGGCTGACGTCAGCGGTCGAAAATCACAAAATCTGCTTACTTCTTCTCTCCGAGGTACGGGTGACATTCAGGAGCAAAAGACGGAAGGTGAAAAAAAACTAATAAATTAATTTTTAAATGTTCTAGATTAAATTTTAAAATTCGGGAGCGATACAAAAATCGGACAATTTGTGTGCCAAATTTCATTGTTGTAAGTGCCATAGATTCGTCAGGACAGTCCACAGACAAACACTTACTTTTATAAGAGTAAAGATATAAGATGAAACAGCTAAATCACAAAAAAAAGCTAACTATACGTAAGAAACGGAAGTTGAAGACCGCACCAGAATTTCACAATTTTAAAACTAAACATTTCCCATACATAAAAAGGATTTTCATAATAATCTAGCAACCACCGATTACGATGTTATTCTTTCAAAGTTTCTACCACGGCTAGGCGCCAAATTTCCAACATTTTGAAAATACCCCTCCTGCTAAAAATAATAATAATAATAATAATAATAATATTTTTCTTGTCTGCTATTGGTTAAAAGAAAAGGGACTATATTTTCGTTGACCTTCGGTCAACTTTCCTAAATTGTCGCCAAATTTTAGAATTTGAAAGTATAGTTTTAGTTGCCAATGTTGTAAATTAGAAATATCGATCAATCTCATGTGGTAGCATTGAAAGAATTATGAAAAGCAGAACTTAAAACCAAGGACTAAAATCACGGAGTTAAAATGTCCATTCTATCACTCAATGTAGCAAAAAACAGTCTTAGGCTGCGTTCACACGGGACACTTGGTGTACCGGGCACTGAATTTTTATACACCGGCCAACGGAATCTGGCACGGTCGCTCAAGAGACACTCTGTGTCCCTGACGTACAGTTGAGAGACACACAGTTCCCACTCCTCCAGATCTTGATTTTTGGAGTACAAAAGTTCTATTTAAATTGTTGGAGCTTCAGGAGTTAGTCGCTGTAATCTGCATTTTGACTTTTTAAAATAAAAGAAAAAAAATAATGTAAAATGACATTGTGTTTTCACCTAATTTGTGCTAAAAGAGTAGAAACTGAGGCCTTTTATACCTTGTTCATGAAACTTATGGTATATGATAAGAAATATTTCAATTTTTTTCGGATGTCTAGCTCCATTCAAGATATTATATATTTCCTATAAAACAAGATAAATAGTCCTTTTGTATTCGTAATGAATATCTTCATCAAATGTTACCAAATTCGTAATGCACCAATAGAAAAACTTATGGTATATGATAAGAAATATTTCAATTTTTTTTCGGATGTCTAGCTCCATTCAAGATATTATATATTTCCTATAAAACAAGATAAATAGTCCTTTTGTATTCGTAATGAATATCTTCATCAAATGTTACCAAATTCGTAATGCACCAATAGAAAAACTTATGGTATATGATAAGAAATATTTCAATTTTTTTCGGATGTCTAGCTCCATTCAAGATATTATATATTTCCTATAAAACAAGATAAATAGTCCTTTTGTATTCGTAATGAATATCTTCATCAAATGTTACCAAATTCGTAATGCACCAATAGAAAAACTTATGGTATATGATAAGAAATATTTCAATTTTTTTCGGATGTCTAGCTCCATTCAAGATATTATATATTTCCTATAAAACAAGATAAATAGTCCTTTTGTATTCGTAATGAATATCTTCATCAAATGTTACCAAATTCGTAATGCACCAATAGAAAAACTTATGGTATATGATAAGAAATATTTCAATTTTTTTCGGATGTCTAGCTCCATTCAAGATATTATATATTTCCTATAAAACAAGATAAATAGTCCTTTTGTATTCGTAATGAATATCTTCATCAAATGTTACCAAATTCGTACTGCACCAATAGAAAAGTTATTTTTAAATAAATAATATTTCAACTAATCACATTTAAGGTATCGATTTCGTGTAAACTTAACCGCAGACATCAAATCCGTTGAAATTTTACCTCTAACTTTAACGATCACGAAGATAGAATCTTGGACAAGGGAATAAAAAAGAATTGGCTGATACACAAGGCAGTGTACGGGGCGACTGGAGAGGACAGCCACCGATTAGCCACTGAATGCTATGGCACCAGACACTGACAGTCTGTAAACTCTCACTCAGTTCTGTATCTTCCAGTGTCTAGAGTAGTGATTCTCAACCACTATTCCGGCGGCACTTTTGTGTGTGCCTCCAAATTCTTAGAGTGTGCCGGAAAATTTTAGAAATGTATGTAGTAAAAATTATAATGCTTTTTTTTTATTACGAGTAAAGTTTGTTTAAATTAAAGAAAAGTACACTGTAAAAGAAAACTGTTGCTTTTACAGTTAAATACCATATTTTTAACTGTTTTTATCTTCCATTACTGTGACCTTTCATAAAGTGAAATATTCGCCCCAATGTGAAGAAATTTCAAGCGTTCCCACTATCCCCCCACCTCCATCTATAAAAAAATTTGATTGGGTTTGTAATCCATTTGTGATAACGAATACTTCTGTATTTGAATTAACTTTGAATGAAGAGGAAGAACTAATTTCGCTTTGTAATAGTCGAGATTTAATTAAAAAATATTCGGAAGAATCAATTAATTCATTTTGGATTAACATTAGATACGATTATCTCATGATAGCCAAAAAAGCTTTAAAATATTATTACAATTTTCTACATCTTATTTGTGTGAATTCGGATTTTCAGTATTAACCAACATAAAAACGAAAAAAAGATCGAGACTGTTAAATGTAGACGATATGAGAGTAGCATTGTCATTTTAAGACCAAATATAAATGAAATTATCAAAAAACATCAAGCTCAAATTTCTCATTAAAAGTATTCTTATTATTACCTTGTAATTAATCCCTTAATAAACGTAATATTGTTTTTGTAGTACATATTATATTATTTTATTTTACATTCAAAATTATTATCATAAACTATTTTACAGTGAAAGACATGTGATATTTTACAGTATAGAAAAGTAAACTTCTAAACTTATCTTTTTCTTTGTGTGCCGCCAAATTTTGAAATCGTTAAAAGTGTGCCACGACAAAAAAAAAAAGGTTGAGAATCACTGGTCTAGAGATTCAGTGGCCGTACACTCCCCGAGTGTCTGAGTGTCCCGTATGAAAGCACACTAGTGCGTTAGCAAAACTGGTTGGTTTTATGACGCAAGAGCCATAATAGGCTAAACTGCGCCAAGCAGAAAACAGACACCAATGAACGAATTCACGCACAATGAAAGTTTCATTGACACAGAAGAGATAAATACATTCAGAGAAGGAATCGATCCTGAGCCCCTAACAACTCACAGGTTTCTAGCTCAGCGGCCAAACCCACTGAGGCACAACTGTGTTGGTTGGTGGTTTTCTGATGCTAGGGCCAAATTGGTTGGTTTTATGACGCAAGGGCCACAATAGGGAAAATAGAGAAAAATATTTGCAATTCCGTTGTAAACGCGGGTTTAGTTAGATCACTTGCGATATAGTAGTTAGCAGCATAAATTATAAAAAAAAATTAGCAACAAAAATCTCATAAACCTTATCTTTATAAACCAATGTCAGCTGGTCATGTACAAAATAAATCGACTAGAGCAGTGGTCCCCAACCCCCGGTCCGTGGATCAAATGGTACCGGGCCGCCCAAGGAACATTAAATTATTTCCATTTTATTTACTGTGGTGTATTTCTCTCGGGTTTGTGCGGTTCTTATCTATGAAATGTCCACTCAAATTAGGAGGCGGTAAATCATAATTTGAAATTTGTTCGGTTACTAGAGCTTCAATTATGACTTCTGAATGTCACTATTTTCCAATTTTGATAAATGTGATAACTGTTTTCAAGTTGGCAGACAAAGTAGCTGCATTTAAAGCCAAACTGAAGTTGTGTGGACGGCGCGTGAACAGAGGCATTTTGGACATGTTTCAGACATTAGCGGGAATTTTAGGCGAGACAGCCTAAACATTCATTCTCCCAGTTGGTGCACGATCATCTGTCTTTGTTTTTAAAAGAGTTTGATCGCTACTTTCCAACCACAGAAGACCCACGAACTAGTAAGGAATGGATCCGCAACCCATTTGTCAACAAATCAGGCGAATCTAGCATGTCTGTACCAGAAGATCAACTGCAGGAGATTGCAAATGAAGGCGGCATTAAAACTACGTTCGAGACAATAACTCGGCCGATTTTCTGGATTAAAGTCATGGCGGAATACCCTGAGATTGCCACCACAGCACTTAAATCCCTATTGCCATTTCCGACAATCTATCTGTGTGAAGCGTGGTTTTCTGCAGTGACAGCAACCAAAACAAAACAACGGAATAAACTGGACATAAGCAACACACTTCAAGTGTCATTGTCTCCTATTACCCCCTGATGAAACAGTCTCGTTTTAATGAAACAAGCTCAGGGTTCTCATTGATTTAGCGTTCTAGTGAGTTAAAATGTTAAATCACTTTATGTTCATTTTTTGGTGTAACTGTATTTTATTTTGAAGGCACTCAGCGGGCCGCGTTAAAATTATCAAACGATGATCCGGTCCGCGGCGATAAAAAGGTTGGAGAGCACTGGACTAGAGCACAATATGTTATATTTAAGTATGAAACAAACGTTGAAAATCTCACCTAGAAATTTAAATTTGAAAATTAAAAACTACAGATTTTCTTAAGGTTTACCAGTCAATATAGTAGACTCTTTTATGGTTGGCAGAGGACCTTGAAATGGCCGTCTCTTGGATATTTTCCCGTCCGCTGAAAAGGACTACTTTTACGTTGACCTTTGTTAAATTTTCAAAAAAATTGGGAACATGGGAGGTATGACTCGTTTTGTTTTAAAAGTTTCGTCTTTAGTTTCATATTTAGATTAATTTAACGATGCAGAATCTGATTATGGTATCAACATGGTGTTTTCTTCAGAAATGTCGTTGTTTGTGCAAAATTTGATATAGAGGCGACCCCTTATACAATGTTTTTGGATTTTAATTTGTAGAGAATGTTATCTCTAATTAAATAATAAATTTTAATTTGCTCTAGTATGAATAGTTCTCGAAATAACAAAACAACACAACAAGAGTACCTAAAAAGTTTCAAAATATGTTATCAGTTAAATATAAAATACTTAAAACAAGTAACCGACATAATGATAAATCTCACCCATGGACCAGAAATAATTCTCGAATCCTCCAACAAAAAAGGAAAGACAGACAAAAAACTTACCTGAAAAGGAAAAAATTATTAAACTAAACAATTCAATACAAAAAAATAATCAATTAACAAAATAAATGTAACGACAAAAATTGAAATTATCAATACTTAAGATAAAGTGCCACATTCTAGTTGCAATGAGAGAACTTTACTTTTAACACGAAAAACAAAATAAAAATTAAGAGTACAATTTTTTTTTCAAAGAAATGTAAACTTTGAACGTATAACAGGAACAAGAGACAGTTAACCAGAACATACATCTCATGCAAAATTGCGTGATTTTTACACCTAACAAAAACTCCTTTCCCCACGACGGTAATTTTGGCATTGTTCTAAATTAAACACGCACAAAATACAAGTGTTATTTAGATTAGAAGTAAACTGTTGTTTTAAGGATGTTTACTTAGCTGCTCTATGACAAAAAGTATCTCCCAAGAGAGCCAAATTAAATATGATTTAGTACAAAAAGATGAACTAGTATTTATTTAAGAAATATTTTAACAGAGGACCCTATGAGAAATATGTTTTTAAGAACAGGTTTGTTTGAGTTACACTTTGAACAATTATGTTTCTTTTTTTTTCTAGCATATCAATCCCCAGAGTTTTGTTTTGATGGCGCAAATGCCAGATTTCGGCAAAATTGGATTGGCAAAATAATTTTTTTATCAAACAAAAGAAAGCGGCACTTATCAAGCAAAAGAAAAATTAAGGTATTTTAAAGCATTTCGCAAATGGTCATAAATTGATGGTAGATTTGGATTTCATGAAGAGGCATGAAGTTCCAAGAGAGGCCAAACGCAAAACATCCCCCAAAAGAAAAGAAGCGGTTAAACTTGTAGATTAACCAACAACGAAATGAAGATTTAAGAGCATGTAGGTATACTACACGAAATATATCGACAAGATACAGAGCATAAAATTTAAGAACCTAATTGAAATAAAGTGAATATAGGATGCGAGAAGAAAGTTTAAAATATATAAGGGCTAAAAACACTATATGGTATTTCAAATTTAATGTTATACAAGAATTATGCAAACCCTGGTCTCCATTCAGATATATTTATAATTTATTTTCAATATAATTCCAGTCTAGATCAATCAAGCCCCTGCTATCTACCACAACGGTGCTATTTATATGACTCTATTAACCCTACAAATGGTTTCGACGAGATATCTCTTCCATCAAGATCTGATCAGTTTCGCTAATGACGAGATATCTCGTCAAGATATTATCGAATTTTTTATGGAGACGAGACCAAGATCTTGTCAGTTTTCTTCTTGTGATTGTGTTTTCGTTGAATGACGAGGTAACTTGACCAACAATTTCTGGTCAGTTTTGCTTTAGACGAGATGCCTTTTCGAAGCAACAACCAGGAGAGTGAAATTGGTAATCTCACAATCGGTCTCATCGACCACAACAAAGAGATCTAGTCTCGGATTACAATAAAACGTGCCGAATTTGCTAGTTTGATCCATTACCTCTAGGAAAAGTAAAAAAAATTAAATGCTTGAGTGGGTAATGGTAGGTTGTTTGGTTGGGTTTTATTCTGAAAGGACCATCCATGTTTCGTCAAAGAGGTGCCAAAACAAGACAAGGTCAAGTAACGTACTCAAACACCAAACATTTTACTGTCATGGAGATGTATAAGAAACCATCCCAGAAATAGTTAGGTACACGACATGAAATATATCGACAGCATGAAAACAAAGGCACCTAAATTGAAAGAATAATCAAATTAAATATAGGTTGCGATAAGATGTTGACATGCAACAGTGCAAATCTTATGTGGACACTTGATTCATACTTCAAACATACTGATGGTTGTCTTCACGATGTATCACGTCAACAGCAAAAAGGACCAGATCTTAATCTTGCCATCATCAAAATATTAGGAATATCTTCTTGACGATATATCTTGATATTAGCAATGGTCAGATCTTGATGAACAAGACTTCATCGAAACCACTTGGAGGATTAATTTATTACTACTTTTCATTACAATCACTCTCTAGATAATCCAAGCCGCTACTATCACAGCATCGCCTTTTCCTTACAAGGTTCTATTAAATCGGAGAACGTGCAATCGGTATCGACATCAACAAAGGCCAGATCTCGGATTACAAAATCACGTGCCTTATTTGCTACTTTGTCCCATTACCAATTGGGAATGGTGGCGTGATATGAGCCAGTTTGTCTCCGATGATCAGGTCCCTTTATATCGCGGGACATCAAATGGAAGAAAATGCTCGGTTATTTTCTTTTTGTTTCGTGTTTTAGGAGGTATGGAGGAGAAAAGGATGTTATCGAGGTCTGTTTCGTGGGATTTGTAGAATCGGATTCTGCAAATGCAAGAGCTCAGAAGACTGAACGTGCACTCTGCTTTATGACATCATAGAAACAGGCTAATGAAGTCATTCCACAAATAGCAGACCTGAGCACAACTTCTGCACTTTTACCCTAAATGTAGATGTTTAGACAAGGTATGAGGTCACTATAGCAAAAATGACCAGATCTTGATGGATAGTATGTGTCATAAGAAGAAAACAGACCAGATCTTGTAGGACGAGACATATCGTTAGAAAAAAACTGACCAGATCTTGATGAACGATGCATGTCGTCATTTGAAGAAAACTGACCGGAATTTGATGGAAGATACATGTCACTATTAGAAGAAAACTGACCAGATCTTGATGGACGATGAATATCGTCATTTGAAGAAAACTGACCGGAATTTGATGGACGTTACATGTTACTATGAGAAGAAAACTGGCCAGATCTTGATGGACAATGCATGTCGTTATAAGAAGAAAAGTGATCAGATTTTGATGGTCGAGATATGTAGCGATTAGAAGAAAACAGACCAGATCTTGATGGATAAAGTGCGTACTTATAATTAAAACCACTTGCTTTACGCTTGAAGAAACAGTGGATTTCCATATCAAACTTTTGAATTTATTGTTTGATTGTTACAAAATTTTCAGTTTGTTTTAAAGAGGGTAAAGAGTATACAACATTACACAAATATTAAGTTACTTCAAACTTTTGGAGCATTCTAAATTTCTCGCTTGAGCTTAAATATGTAGAACAGATTGCAAGGATTATCCAAAAAATAATTTCAAGGAATTCAAGAAAAAGTGACAAGAAAGTCTAAACTGGAGCATTCATGTGGAAGATTAATTATACTTATATCTACTACATATTTGATAACATGGTATTGTATACATAACACCATCAAAAGTTGTCGAAGTTGAAAATTCTTTAGTATACACGACTTCATCAAAATGTGTCGTAATTGAAAAATAATTTTGTAATCTGCAGTATAGTATGTATCAATTTTTAAAGCTAAAGGAACACTTTTCTCAAAATTTAATATAGAAAGTTTAAGAACATCCTGTATTATGTAATTCGACACACACACACATTCTGCAATTACAGAAAATGCAATATGAATAGCAAATAATAAACTCGGAATTTTTTTTTTATATTTGTGAAAAAGAACTTTAATTTCAACTGTTGCTTGAAAACAGCAAATATCGTTTGCAGTTCTGAGAATTTCTTTTATAAGCTATAAAAACTTGTTTTCGATGCAAGTTTTAGATTGAAAAAAAAAAAAGAACTTTATATTTTAAAAACAATTTCAAAAAGAATCGTACATAATCGAATTTCAACAAAAATATTTGAAAATGTTGACTTTTATTTTTTAAAGAGATGTAAGGATACAATGATAGAAAGAAGATAAAGCGATAGTATACTGTTTAGCAGGATTCAAATATTAGCTGTGTTTGTATATCAAAGAAAATAATTTATTTCGGAATGAAAACATTTATTTCGGAATGAAAACAGTTATTTCGGAAAAAGAAAACTAGCAGACAGGTTTTTTTTGTTACACAATTTCCAATAAATGTATTTGTTCATTACTTTTCATTTTAAAAGAATTTAGTTACACTGAAATTGAAAACCGTCATTGGAATCCAAATACTTTTTTCTGGGCTTAAATCAAGCATTTTAAAAACTCCCTAACTGTGAAAAATGAACCGAACTATCTCATGAATCTCTTTTTTAAAAAGTAAAAGGCATGGTAATAAGTTCGCAAGAGAAAATAAATTTTAAGAAATTTGTCTAAAATACAATACAATGATGATTTAACGAAACCGTCATAATCCATAAGGTGTTTATTTAACAATTTTCCGTTTCTAATTATTCTAAGGTGATAGTTCCTTTTTGAGGTAGATCTTGTTCTAACTAGCCCTTGAGCAACAACAAAAAAATGACTAGAGCTGCAAACCCAACCTGGTGTGTGACAGCTTGAGGACAACTACAAAAGGATTCAAGGTCTTGGAACTTTGGTAAGTATTAATTAAAACAAGTAGTACAAATAAATTGAGAATGGTAGATGAATAGTTGATATTTATGGCGTTGTCCAACACTGGAAAAGCACCTCCAACTTAACTTTTTTATACTACACATGGATAAATAACCCGTTGTACAATTATTTTATGTATTTATTTTGGTCAAAGTATTAAATAAAACTTTTTTCACCACTATCTGTCAACTTGCCTTGCTTTCGCATGGTGTTGTTCGTTGAACAATACTGGTAAATATTATTATTATCTTTCTAGCGTTTTACATAATAAAGACTTCGAAGTTCCTTTTTGAGGTAGATCTTGTACTAAGTAGCCCTTGAGCAACACAGAAAAATGACTTGGGCAGCACACTCAACCTGGTGGTGACAGCTTCAGGACGAATACAGAAGGATCCAAGGTCTTGGAACTTTGTAAGTACTAATTAAAACAAGTAGTACAAATAAACTGAGAATGGTAGATGGATATGTGATATTTATGGCGTTGTCCAACACTGGAAAAGCACCTCCAACTTAACTTTTTTATACTACACATGGATAAATAACCCGTTGTACAATTATTTTATGTATTTATTTTGGTCAAAGTATTAAATAAAACTTTTTTCACCACTATCTGTCAACTTGCCTTGCTTTCGCATGGTGTTGTTCGTTGAACAATACTGGTAAATATTATTATTATCTTTCTAGCGTTTTACATAATAAAGACTTCGAAGTTCCTTTTTGAGGTAGATCTTGTACTAAGTAGCCCTTGAGCAACACAGAAAAATGACTTGGGCAGCACACTCAACCTGGTGGTGACAGCTTCAGGACGAATACAGAAGGATCCAAGGTCTTGGAACTTTGTAAGTACTAATTAAAACAAGTAGTACAAATAAACTGAGAATGGTAGATGGATATGTGATATTTATGGCGTTGTCCAACACTGGAAAAGCACCTCCAACTTAACTTTTTTATACTACACATGGATAAATAACCCGTTGTACAATTATTTTATGTATTTATTTTGGTCAAAGTATTAAATAAAACTTTTTTCACCACTATCTGTCAACTTGCCTTGCTTTCGCATGGTGTTGTTCGTTGAACAATACTGGTAAATATTATTATTATCTTTCTAGCGTTTTACATAATAAAGACTTCGAAGTTCCTTTTTGAGGTAGATCTTGTACTAAGTAGCCCTTGAGCAACACAGAAAAATGACTTGGGCAGCACACTCAACCTGGTGGTGACAGCTTCAGGACGAATACAAAAGGATCCAAGGTCTTGGAACTTTGTAAGTACTAATTAAAACAAGTAGTACAAATAAACTGAGAATGGTAGATGGATATGTGATATTTATGGCGTTGTCCAACACTGGAAAAGCACCTCCAACTTAACTTTTTTATACTACACATGGATAAATAACCCGTTGTACAATTATTTTATGTATTTATTTTGGTCAAAGTATTAAATAAAACTTTTTTCACCACTATCTGTCAACTTGCCTTGCTTTCGCATGGTGTTGTTCGTTGAACAATACTGGTAAATATTATTATTATCTTTCTAGCGTTTTACATAATAAAGACTTCGAAGTTCCTTTTTGAGGTAGATCTTGTACTAAGTAGCCCTTGAGCAACACAGAAAAATGACTTGGGCAGCACACTCAACCTGGTGGTGACAGCTTCAGGACGAATACAGAAGGATCCAAGGTCTTGGAACTTTGTAAGTACTAATTAAAACAAGTAGTACAAATAAACTGAGAATGGTAGATGGATATGTGATATTTATGGCGTTGTCCAACACTGGAAAAGCACCTCCAACTTAACTTTTTTATACTACACATGGATAAATAACCCGTTGTACAATTATTTTATGTATTTATTTTGGTCAAAGTATTAAATAAAACTTTTTTCACCACTATCTGTCAACTTGCCTTGCTTTCGCATGGTGTTGTTCTTTGAACAATACTGGTAAATATTATTATTATCTTTCTAGCGTTTTACATAATAAAGACTTCGAAGTTCCTTTTTGAGGTAGATCTTGTACTAACTAGCCCTTGAGCAACACAGAAAAATGACTTGGGCTGCAAACTCAACCTGGTGGTGACAGCTTCAGGACGAATACAGAAGGATCCAAGGTCTTGGAACTTTGTAAGTACTAATTAAAACAAGTAGTACAAATAAACTGAGAATGGTAGATGGATATGTGATATTTATGGCGTTGTCCAAGACTGTAAAAGCACCTCCAACTTAACTTTTTTATATTACACAAGGATAAATGACCCGTCGTACAGTTATTTTATATATTTATATTGGTCAAAGTATTATAAAAAACTATTTTCACCACTATCTGTCAACTTGTCTTGCTTTCGCATGGTGTTGTTCTTTGAGCAATGCTGGTAAATATTATTATTCTCTGTCTAGCGTTTTATATAATAAAGATTTGGATAAATGTGAACCGTCATATGATGGGTGTGTTAAAAAAATTATATCCTGAAACAGTAAAACGCATTTCGGAAATAATTCAAGGTTAAAAATACTGCACACAATTTAATATGGAATACTTTGTTTAAAACCAAATGCCTTTCTGTTTTTATTTCACTGTTTTATCTTAATAAATTGTTTGAAACTAATTTATTTGGCGCAGTTTGGCCAGATCGGGCCCTTGCGTTATAAAAAAAACACCGAACCAAACCAATCTTAATAAATATCACATAAGAATTCCTTTAACAAATAACGCAATGACCGCAATGCCAGAACCTGTAATTAAAAAGGTTTTGTTTGTGGCTCTATGGTCATCTTTTGTTACATTAGCCTCCAAAGGAATTTTTTATAACCTACCTTTTAAATGATATAGACTGAGAATGTGAGCAGTTGATTGATTGGTTTCATCGCGTAAGGGCGATATTTAGCGAAGCTGCGTCAAACACAAGACAAAACGGCAAATAACGGATATGCGTACCGTTGAAATTTTGAATGATACAGAAGAAAGTTGGTTGGTTGGTTGCATTGAGTTTCATCGTACAAAGACCATATATGGTAAGATTACGCCAAACAGAAGACAGATCTATATATATAATTCTCTTACGTGGCACGCAAAAAAGGCGTTATTTGTTATCGCGTTTTTGGCAACATTGTACGATTGTTTGTTTATCACAAAGCCTCGCGCTTCAATTGAATTTATAGCGTCATCGGATGAAATTTTATTCAAAGAAAATGAATTTTAGTCGAGCTGTTGCAGTTAATAATAGAAATCAAAGAAAGCGGAGGATCTTTTCAGGGCCATTTAAAAAACGGTCCTTTTCAAGGCCAACAATTATAGTTCAACAAGACGCTTGCACTACAACTTTTGACGACAAACTCAATGAAAATGCGTGAGTGGCTCGAGTGCAGGAGTAAATGTATACAAACAACATGTTGTGTATTCAATTTCCATATCAACGCTCACATTTCGAGTCAAAATTTGCTCAAAGTTTTCATTTGAATTCGGATTCTAGAGGTACTGTAAATATCTTTTCTGAAAAACATAAAAAAATTTAGATTTGAAAAATATTTTTTGGAATATCATATTTTGTAAACAATCCCTTCTGCTAGGACACATGTCTTCATTGATGCGAGCGAAGCGAGCATATGTTCGCGCAGCGAACCAATGAGGATTGAGGAGTAATCCTCCGAGGGTTGGCGAGCGTTAGCGAGCAGGGGGCAAGCCCCCTAGTATCAAATAATGGACGAATACACAAATCTGAAATTTTGCAGATGCAAAAGGTAATTGCAAACAGGGAGGAATTGAACTTGGAACCACCTACAACGATACAAAGGAGATAAATACACTCGAGTAAATCTGAGCTGTCGAGCCCGCACCACATACAACTCGTAGGCTGTGAGCTCTATTGGCAAACTCAATGACATACGGCGACTCAGAACAAGTGTCGTAATCTCACGTGGGCTTGGGAATTGATTTGGGTTGATTGGCTATCGAAGTGAATTGGTAACGAGTGATTTCCATATCACTTGTCAATTTGTTAGTCCAATATTGGAATTTACAGAAGTGATTTTCACCTCAACTTCAAACCTATACCAATGAGATACGGCGACTCAGAACACGTGTCGTAATGTCACGTGGGCTTGGGAATTGATTTGGGCTGATTGGCTATCGATGTGAATTGGTAACGAGTGATTTCCATATCACTTGTCAATTTGTAAGTCCAATATTGGAATTTACAGTAGTGATTTTCACCTCAACTTCAAACCTATTCATCAGGCTCGGTTTGCAAGACCCGTCTATTTCCTTACAAAATCTGTTAGCCCTCGAAGTGGTTTCGAAGAGATTTATCGTCCAAGATCTGTCCATTTCTGCCAATGACAATACATGTTGTTCAAGATCTGGCCAAATACTTATAATTAGTCCAGACAAGACTGCGCTACGCTCCAAAAGAGAATAAAGACCAAAATTGTCTCTGGCCCCAAACTGGTGACAATTTCGAACAGTTTGTATCTGAAGCTGGACCACACAAGTCAGTTTTCAATACGAAGACTAACCCCCCAAAATAGTTAACAACCCAACATAGACCTGTATTCAAATCACATCGTACCCAGAGCCTTTAAACCCAAGTGATTTCGACGAGATATATCGTCCACATAAATACTTTAACTGACGAGGTATCACGTCCATACAGATATGATCAATTTTGCTCATGGCGAGATGTCTCATCAAGATAAGCCAATGTTTTGACGATGACGAGATCAAGATCGGGTCAGTTGTTTTCCAATGACACGATACATCGTCTGGTCAGTTTTGCTGATATTAATGACTCGACGAAGTGTCTCGTCTCCAGCAAAACTGACCAGACCTTGATGGACGATGTATCGTGCCATTGGAACAAAGCTGATCCGACCTTGATGGACGATGTATCGCATCATTGGAAAAGAAGCCGACCCGACCTTCATGGACGATGTATCGCGTCATTGGAACAAAGCTGAATCAACCTTGATAGACGATGTATCACGTCATTGGAAAGCTGAACCGACCTTGATAGACGATTTATCACGTCATTGGAAAGCTGAACCGACCGTTATGGACGATGTATCGCGTCATTGCAACAAATTTGACCAGATCTTGATGGACGATGTATCGCGTCACTGGTACAAACTTGACCCGACCATGATGTACAATGTTTCGCGTCATTGGATCAAAACTGACAAGATCTTGACCTCGTCCTCGTCAAAAAAATCGGCATCATCTTGATGACAAGACATTTCGCCATGAGCACAGAAGGGTAGATCAAAGGCTTGAGCGCAAACATATCGCCCATTATGGCAACATACTACACCAAGAATAACGCACGAAAACACCATCCGCCTAAACAAAACCAAAAAAAAATTTCAAACTAAAAAAAAAAAAAAAAAAAAAATGGAGGCGAGCATACAAATAGAAATCCCCATCTCAAGAAGTCAAGAAGCTGGGGCATGTACAAGGCAAGGAAATACATTTTCGGAAGAAAAGGCAGCAGAAAGAAAAATTCGAATCCTTCTTTTTCACCTGGAGAAGCCCCCTGCTGAATAAGAGATGAGCACTGTTTTCCCTTCTACAGGATAGCCTTTAGGTGATGGCCAGAAGACCCTTTCACCCTTCCCTTATATTTTCCCTATTTCCCCCATGCTCCGTTCATTGTTCATTCGAAGCATAGGGGAAAAAATAGAACCAACAAGAAGAATAGCCGATCCAAAGCTCTTGTTAAGCATTCACGGATAGTAGTCGGTTCTTCTGGAGGAAAGAAAGCTGGAAAAAAAAGCTGCTATTGGTCAATAAGTAATTGTTTTATGCTCTCCGCAGTGTTATGATGGCTAGTCAGCTTTGAAACATCGTTTCAATTATGGTTTCTATTTTCCGCTCCATTTTATCCCTACAGAAACAAAGGTTTGTAAGGAAACGATGAAGTTTTGTTATTTATTCGGGTATCATTTTCTCCATTGGGTCGTATCTATTTCTTTTCAGGGCAGACGGATGTACGGAGAGTTCCCACTCCACCAATACAAATTAGACCTTTCCAATGCTATTTTTCATTTTGAAGGCTACTTTTAACAGATTGATATGGATTATAAAAACATATATATATATATATATATATATATATATATAAATATAAAATTTTATTACGTTATTTTTTTTATCGCGTTTTGACAATACGGTACGATTGTTTGGTTACCACCACACCTCTCGACACAATTGAATACTTATCGATTTTATTTTTACAAAATTATTGAATTTATAGTAATCGGGTGAAATTTATACGCCGCAAGTTCAATTCCTCACAGCGTTTGTCTCTCTTTTGAGCCAGTACACCCTTGTATATGTGATTGTTTAGTACTTGAGTTGTCTGTCTTGTGTTTGGCACAATATGACCCTTGCGTCATAAAACCCAATCAACCTCATATTTTAGAATTCATTAGGGGTCTTTGTGGGACAGCTCTTTGCGAATCAAGAGACATTCGGCAATGCGACTTGTTCAACAAGGTCTACATTAAACCTACACCAGGAGACTAGAATAATGCTATTAACCCACCTTACAAGTACTATTAAAAAGTACAATTTCATCCGTATGATACAATTCAAAACAGGTTGGTTAGAAATTTATGGCACAAGACCATATTTGACGAAGATGCGCCAAGTACTAGACAAGCAACAGACTCGCACGAAAGAAAGCTTGGGAAGTCACACAGAAGAAACCCAGGAAGGGATATTCTTCAATGCAAGGTTTCGGAAGGTTTCAATGCGGAAACATTCAGGAAACAAGAAAGAGGATTTACAGATTCCTCATCAATCAACTCACTTCCATCGATGTCTAATTCAGGAAAAGTGGACAGTAAAGCCTATCCTTATCGAAACATCGCGAAGCAAGAATATAGTTCGTTGTTGTGGGGTTTTATGGCGCAATGGTCCATATTTGTAGGCGTGGGTAAAAACAGAAGGGAGGACAGATCACTCAAGTACGTTAGGATTGTGATGACCGTAAAACCTAAATATGTTCCTGAGGTCGGCAAAAAGAGAGAGAGGAATCAAATACAATTTAATCTTTTCAAATACTTAAAATAAACAATGATTAAAAACATAACATATGAACATTAAAACAGACGCATGAACTCAACGCATAAGGGTCATCAACTTATTAACTAATATAATGCGTGGGTAAAAAGTGTGTATCCAATGCGAAGTCAATGAAAGTTAGAAAGGTAACAATGAAATTTTAGTTACTTCTTTCGGATATAATTCTCTCCTGTGGATCACTATTTCTTCTCGAAACGAAAGGATTCTTGTTTGATTCTAGGCATTTTCGATTTGGCAAGCGTACTTTTTCCTCGGTCGCCTCACCTCTAGGAAGTAATCGAACTGTTTAAGATTCAGGAAACAGAAAATAGGATATAAGACTCCTTATCAATCAACGCTCACTTCCATCCAAGTCTAATTCAGAAAAAAGTAGACAATAAAAGCCTGATCTTCTCTAAAACACAGTTGGTGAAAGAATGAAGAGGAATCAAAAATCCAATCAAATCACCTGATGGATGTTAAAAAATTAAAACAATGACTGAAACAGGATGTGGATTTCAATACGATCAGATGAAGGAAGTTAACACTTTCGACATAAAAGTATCCCAACTAATGTAATGCATGACTGAAAAGTGTGTATCCAATGCAAAGCATCAATAAACGTTAAGAAGGAAACAAAGAGACTCTGTTATTTATTTCCTTTGGATATCATTCTCTCATGTGGATCACTATTTCTTCTCAAAACGAACGGATTCTCGTTCGATTCGAGGCATTTTCGATTCAGCAAGCGTACTTTTTCCAAGCTCGCCTCACCTCTAGGAAGTAATCGAGCTGTTTAACATTCAGGAAACAGAAAAGGGGATATACCAGATTCCTTATCAATCAACTCTCACTTCCATCGAAGTCTAATTCAGCAAAAAGTAGACAATAAAGCCTGATCTTTTCCGAAACACAGTGGAGGCGAGAGCAGAGTGGAAAGCAGCTTTGGAGTCAGCTCCTTGCGAGACTAGATTGCAAAGAAACTGGGGGATGAGCGAAGAAACGGTGGGTGGCAGGGAGGGAGATTGAATTTAAAGTTGTGGGGGGGGGGTTTCTTCAATCTTTTCATTCTTATAAGTGATCGCGCGCGCAATCTGCGAGGAGAGATGGGAGAAAAGTCTTAATACATATTTATGTCGGACGCCGATAGGGTTTTGAAAATTTCGTTGTCGGAAACCACAATGGAGCAGATCCTTACTGGAATTTAAAGGTCGTAGCTGGGTAGGCTTAGATCGGCCCGTCATTTCATGAAAAATAAAGCCGTCCCTTACCCGCTTGATGCTCAAAATACCAGTCAGTGGATAATGAAATGAAGTAGTTTGGCGAGATATGGCCCATTTAGAAAATATAAAATTTTTGGCTGGACTCAAGAGTTATACTCCTGTAACGATTGGTAATTGTATATGGAAGTTTATCTTTCAGTTCGATATCATCTCTTCAGAAAGCCATAACCATGACATGGTGGGTTTGTTATTAACGTCGCACTGGAACAACACAACGGGCTATTTGCGACGGTCCGGGATCAAGGTATTTTAACTAACGTCGCCACTAGAGCAACAGAACGGGCTGTTGACGACGGTCCGAGATCGATCTCCAAGAGGAAGATACGATGTCAACACCGAGTCATTTTGAACCACGTTCAGACGACGAGGTCAACGCCACGCCATTTTGAACATAGGTCAGATGACGAAGTTCACATCTGAGCTGGAACCCCACTCCACTAACACCACGCCAACGTGAGGACATTTGGGGCCACGACGGATTTAATGTGAAAAAAACCCACTTTAATCACGACGGTCTTGGGTTGAATTAACTTGGAAGAAGTAAAAATTAGATTAAGTTTACAGAAGTTATGGACGTTTGAATGAGCTTGCTCCCCTTTCAAAGTGTGCCGCGGTAGCTGGGTTGGAAGAGCATCTCGCAACTCTCCGGTTTCAAATCCTCTACTCTTCCAACCGGGCTACAACTTGGATTGGGGAAGAACCCGGTTTCAAATCCTCTACTCTTCCAACCGGACTACTACTTCGATTGGGGAAGAACTCTCCGGTTTCAAATCCTCTACTCTTCCAACCGGGCTAATACTTTGATTGGGGAAGAACTCTCCGGTTTCAAATCCTCTACTCTTCCAACCGGGCTACCACTTCGATTGGGGAAGAGAGAACTCTCCGGTTTCAAATCTTCTACTCTTCCAACCGGGCTACCACTTCGATTGGGGAAGAGAACTCTCCGGTTTCAAATCTTCTACTCTTCCAACCGGGCTACAACTTCGTTTGGGGAACAACTCTCCGGTTTCAAATCCTCTACTCTTCCAACCGGGCTACCAATTTGATTGGGGAACAACTCTCCGGTTTCAAATCCTCTACTCTTCCAACCGGGCTACCACTTCGATTGGAGAACAACTCTCCAGTTTCAAATCCTCTACTCTTTCCACCGGGCTACCACTTCGATTGGGGAACAACTCTCCGGTTTCAAATCCTCTACTCTTCCAACCGGGCTACCACATCGATTGGGGAACAACTCTTCGGTTTCAAATCCTCTACTCTTTCAAACGGGCTACCACTTTGACTGGGAAACAACCTCAACCAAACATTTTCAACTTGTATAGCATTCGTTTCGAGCTCACACTTTGAAGCAGGGCCGATGTAGAGCATTTTCACGGAACGTTGCACCTGAACTACATGATTCCTTTAACTAAATAGAAGGGTGTTCATATGTGGATGATAGAATAGTAAGTTGAAATTTAAAGCAATAGAGTAGCAACAGCTTCTCAAAGAGAGCTCTCACTTCCGAAGTAACCAAAACGAGTCAATAAAAAGAAGCAAAAGGTTGATGGTTAGTTCTTTAACTTTTTCTGATGTAATTTCCACACCTGCAAGAAGGATAGGTTAGGGTAATGCTTATGGAAAGATAGATCACTAGGACGTCTCGGAGTTATGAAGACAAGATTAAAGAAACCACCAAAGGGAAACTCAGAGCGTTTTTGTTGTTGCAAAGACTTAATGTTGTGAAATTGTTTCCAAATGGGTATTGTACCGATCCATGGAATTACCTTATGATGGTAAAGATCAGATGCCATATTTGGCCAAAAGCTGCACTAAACACAAAACTGACAACGTCAAGTAATAAATGAAAGGTTTTTGTAGGTACAGTAGAGAGAAATACACCCAGATAAGTTACAGGAATCTAACCTGCTTCTCCTACATGACAAAGAATATTATGATGTAGATGAATAAAGACAGAGTAAATTAATGAAATATACTTTGATTTTTCGAAGACAGAACCATTCCTTTAATGCAAACCCACGTTAACTGATGAAATGAAGTCTTGTGCAGCAAAAGCACTTCGCAAATCCAGTTTAACAGGTGAGTAATTGAATTTACGTCGTTTGGAGCAACACAACGGGCTATTGGAGACGGTCCTGGGACAATCCCGAAAGATCCAAGAACACTTCTTAATTATAAACGACGGTCAGATGACGAACCCAGTTTAGCAGTTGCAATACAAAATAAAAGAGAAATTCACAACAAACAATCAAAACTGCTAATACAGCGGTAAAATAAAATCATGCAGCCCAATTTCTAACTCCGGCACTGATAAATCGTCAAAGAATTTTCTGCCTCCAGTAATCAGGGGTCTAATACCTGATCTTTCCAAATCCAATTATTCTAACTGAATAAGTTTGCATAAGGCACTATCAAACCTTTCCTCTTCAGTTACCAATGATTCCTGCGATTGGTAAAGATACGCCCACTCAAAATACACGTGAGATATGGAGCGTAAGAGAAATACTTTCTCCGGACGACAATTTAATAAGTTATGGAAATAAGATTCTGAGCAATCTGGAATCTTTAGGAGATTAAAGGCACGACTGGAGGGTGGTCATATATTTTGAAATGCCTATTTCGAAGCGATGCTGGTTGATTCTTCTGTTAAGTCTTTTAATGTAGAGACAAAAAAAAGGAGGTTAAAATAGAACCCAATAAAAGTAAATTAAAAATTCAAATCAACTAGTAAACAATACAATAAAGACCAAAAGTAGCATAAAAAACAAATATCGGATAAAAAGTAAACGGAGTTTAAAATACAATGAAAGCTAAAATGTAACAGTAAAAGTCCGTCAATTTCTGACTCAATTTTCAAAAGTACTGACAATTTCTCGGCTGACATGCTTCAGCCGAGAAATTGTCAGTACCACAGGCAAGGATTTTAATGGCTTAAGATGATGTCAGTAAGTAAGTTAAGTAATTAACGTCAGTCTGGAGCAATCTAATAGATTATTGGCGATGATACGGAATGAATTCCGAAGAGAAAGATTCGAGGACAACGCCTCGTAATTTTGAGCCACGATAGCATGATGAGGGCAACACCTGAGCTGGCATGACTTTCTCCGAACTAACACTGTACGCTAACCTGATGACATTTGAGTGGGTGTGTACCACCGGTGTTAATTACGGTTTTCGGCTGGATCGAGTATCGAACTCCCAACCCCTCAGATACTAATCCGTTGCTATTTCAACTGAGCTAATGTGGCCCCGAAGTCAGAACGTATTAAGTGAAGCATGCCAAGAGATAGATAGAGCCGTGAGAGCAGAGAGAGAGACAGAGCCGAAGAGATAGAGAGACAGAGCCGAAGAGAGAGACAGAGCCGAAGAGAGAGACAGAGCCGAAGAGAGAGAGACAGAGCTAAGAGAGAGTGAAAGAGCCCAGAGAGAGAGAGACAGCCGAGAGAGAGACAGAGCCGAGAGAGAATGACAGAGCCGAGAGAGAGAGACAGAGACGAAAGAAACAGACACGAGAGAGACAGAGATGAGAGCGAATGAGAAAGAGCAGCGCGAGACGAGAGAGCAGCGCGAGACGAGAGAGCAGCTCGAGACGAGAGAGCAGCTCGAGACGAGAGAGCAGCTCGAGACGAGAGAGCAGCTCGAGACGAGAGAGCAGCTCGAGACGAGAGAGCAGCTCGAGACGAGAGAGCAGCTCGAGACGAGAGAGCAGCAAGAGACGAGAGAGCAGCAAGAGACGAGAGAGCAGAGAGAGGGCGAGATAGCAGAGAGAGGGCGAGATAGCTGAGAGAGGGCGAGATAGCTGAGAGAGGGCGAGATAGCTGAGAGAGGGCGAGATAGCTGAGAGAGGGCGAGATAGCTGAGAGAGGGCGAGATAGCTGAGAGAGGGCGAGATAGCTGAGAGAGGGCGAGATAGCTGAGAGAGGGCGAGATAGCTGAGAGAGGGCGAGATAGCTGAGAGAGGGCGAGACAGGGATCGAGAGAGACAGAGAGCGAGAGAGATGGTGAGACAGGGATCGAGAGAGACAGAGAGCGAGAGAGACAGAGAGAGACAAAGAGCGAGAGAGACAGAGAGCGTGAGAGACAGAGAGCGAGAGAGACAGAGAGCGAGAGAGACAGAGAGCGAGAGAGACAGAGAGCGAGAGAGACAGAGAGCGAGAGAGACAGAGAGCGAGAGAGACAGAGAGCGAGAGAGACAGACAGCGAGAGAGACAGACAGCGAGGGAGACAGACAGCGAGAGAGACAGACAGCGAGAGAGACAGACAGCGAGAGAGACAGAGAGCGAGAGAGACAGACAGAGAGTGAGAGAAACAGAAAGTGAGAGAGCAAGGTGCAGCATGAGTCGCAAGAAAATTAAGTTTGAAAACAAATGAGAACTGACAATACGTAACAAAAAAATTCAAAACAGGAAAAAAAAATTGATTTTTTGGTTCAAATATTAATTTAATCGAAGAAAGGAAAACAGAAAATACTTCGTTGGTCTACGTGAAAATTCAAAGTTTCGATAGTCCAAAAGTTCTATCACGAATGTACAAACCAAACATGTTTACTTCAAACAGAAACGTTACTTCCAATTGAAATACGGCGTGACAGAAGGAAAACGTTTCACAAACTCAGCAATACAGTTATGCGACGTCAAACTTTCCACGGCGCAAACAGAATTGCAAGATACCAACTCACGTGAAGAGCAATAACAGCGCTAGAAGGGTCGCAAAAACAAATCTTTTACTTTTGCAGTTCTTCAAAAGTCGATATTGCGATTCTCCAGCAAGAGAAATTACATTTTAGTATGCCTCTTCTTAAACGGCATTGACTATTTGGACGACACTTAAATTCTCCGAGCAATAAAAGAAACAATTTGCCAACAATAAACTGAAACTTCGTCGACAAAGGAAAGCTTTTATGCTCGTCTGCCCCAGATATAAAGATTAGAAATTGGAGTTTGGCAATAAAAGCGATTTAAGAAGCATAATCGTTGCCATCCAGGGATCAATTAAAGTTCGGAATGTTTATTTAGTTTCTCCTTAGAGCGCCGTATTGTTTCTCGTAATAGAATCTTAAAGGCGAATTTATAACTCAGAATGGACGAAGTTAAGGGGTAACGTATTTCATTTTGAGATACGGGTGAACGCGAGTATCATACAAAAGAATGAGTGTCTTGTGGGTAGCTTATATTTTACCCTTAAGTGACAAATATTTTCCAATAACAGCCGGTTGAAAATATTTCCTATTTATGTATGTTTCTTTGGAACTTGGAATAAAACGTAGAGGGTAGAAATACTAGGGAATAAGTTTCGTAGAAAAGGAGTGTAGCAAGGAGACAGAAATATAGCTAGGGAACAACAAATGCGTGAAAATAAGTGACAAGTGTAAAGTAACAAACAGAAAAAAATAGATATGAATAATATAAAATCATTCACTAGAGATTTACCAAAGTTTCAAGTCAGTTTAAATGTGTTTCCTTTCTGCTATCGTTGGTTGGATTGGGTTTTATGGCGTAAGGTCTATCAACAGACAAGCTGTGCAAAGGGCAAAATTAGAGGAACATAAAAAAAAAACAATTAGAAAACCAAACAGACAGCTAAAGCAGGCCTTGAAATAGATTTTTTAATACAGGTGCACAAGGTGCACCTAAGTTTTAAATCAGGTGCACAGGTTAAATTTTATCGGCATATTAAAAAAAAATTAATATAAGAGCATTGATATAATGTAAACTACTTTATTAGTTGGGTATGTTTAGATAGGTTAGTAGTAGATAGTAAATAAAAATATTTAAACATTTTTAAATTCTCTGGAAAATGTTTCGATCATCGGAAAGTTCTGGTGGTAGTGACACAAGTAAACCTTCCTCCTGTATAAACCCGTTACGGCCCAGCGATTTTGTTTTCGCATAGTGTGTATTAAGGAATTTTAAATACGTTCCTTTAGAGCGAGAGAGGTCGATACTAATATTTTGTTCAAGCATCAAAATAAAAAAAAACGTTCCTTCCCTTTTTTTAACGTTAGGTGCACGGCATGCACCTAGAGGGAAAAAATTAGGTGCACAATTTTATTTTCATGTGCACAGTGCACCTGTGCAACCGGGTATGTCGAGCCCTGAGCTAAAGTAATAAAAAGTAGTCTGAAAAAGTATGTACGCAAAAACCATAAAAAATGACAAATTTAAAAAAGTTGGAAAAGGGTTTTGGCGCAAGGGCTATAATTGGTCAAGTTGTAAAAAACAAAGAACAGGCCGTCAAGTAATAGCCATGCACACAAGACATGTTTTGCTGATAGAGGAGAGTATTACACAGAGGGAAGGTTACAGAAATCGAACCTACTTTGCTTACAACTCTCAGGTTGCTGGCGTAGGTAACCAATCCACTACCCTTTAAACACAGCACGAAATTGAGTAACGACATTGCGATCAATGGACAGTGAAAACTTTCCCCAGCGGATTTGTTAGCTAACTTTAATTTATAAAACCTAACCAATTATTTCATGCTGTGATACCAAAGCGGAAAGGCGGAAGAATTTCATGTAATTGATCTAAGTATCTTTGAAAGTTGGGCCGTCTGCCATTACAAAGTGGGATAGAGGCCCTGGCGAGAGTAATGACAGTTTCCGACTGGACCGCCAAGAAATGCCTCAGCCGAGTGTAATATTTCCGTTCGGAGATTTCCGCCTCGACCCTTTCCTGAAGACCTATCAGCGGTGTCAAAGCGAGGGTCAGTGTGGCACTGAGGAAGGAGGGGGGGGGGCCATCTCCACATTCCAATTTGAAAATATCATGCTCAAAACCCACATAAGATTTCGTGTGGAATGATTGATCACGCAATATTCACACACGAGGTGACAACGAGACGATTTAGATTCTGTACCAATTCGAATCAAATCTGAATCAAAGCGAGGGTCAGTGTGGCTAGGGGAAGGAGTGGGAATCTCCACACTAAGATACCGAAATTTCTAGTTCAAAAACGACATAAGATTTAGTGTGGAATAATTTATCACGCAATAATCACACTAGGTGACAACGAAGCGCCTAAGATTCTGTATCAATTCGAATGAAAGCGATGTTCAGTGAGGCTTGGGGAAGAAATGGGCATCTCCACGTTCAAATTCCGAAATTTCTAGTTCGAAAACCACATAAGATTTTGTGTGGAATAATTTATCACGCAATAATCACACGAGGTGACAACGAGACGCTTTCGATTCTGTATCAATTCGAATCAAATCTTAATCAAAGGAAGGGTCAGTGTGCCTTGGGGAAGGAGTGGGCATCTCCACGTTAGATTCCCAAATTTTTTTAGTTCGAAAACCACATAATATTTAGTGTGGAATTGATCATGCAATCCACACGAGATAACTGCTAGCAGCTTCATATTCTGGGTCAAATCTAATCAAATTTGAATCGGGAAGGGACAGGCTATACAAAATCTTATGAGAAGCACAAAAAATTGTATTGATTTTTAGATATGGACAACTGTTGTTTTACAGTAAAAGTTTTCAATTATTGCTAATTTGAGATGACATTAGCTGATAATATTAATAGCTACGTTAACATAATAGTCAATGAAGTTATTTACGATTAGTAAAATAACTAACGCGGTTTGTGTTAGTTATTAACAAACACTGAAGTTAAAATGAATCAATTTAAGTTATTATTAGCACTTGAAATTACTTGTTTATTAAAATTCCACAGATTATAGTTAATAAATTTTTAAACATTTCTCATTTTCTAAAAAAATCTTTGCGTTGTCTCTAAAAATATTTCAATTGCTTCTAAGAAGATTTTTTTATTTATAAAAAATTGTTCTTATTGTTTCTTAAAACGGTTTCCATTGTTTCTAAAAAGATTCGGGTTATGAAAAATGTTTCTATTGCGCGTAATGTGTCTGTAATGTTTCGGAAACGTTTTTCACACTGCTACAAAGATTTCAATATTTCCAAAAAAATGTTTCAATTATACTTCTAAAAAAGGTTTCTGTCTTTTCTGAAAAGGTTTCAATACTTTCCAAAAAATGTTTCAACTACTTCTAAAAAAGGCTTATATCCTTTCTAAAGAAACTTCAAAGCATTTGAATGCCTGTGCACTTCACATTCCATACAAAATATTTAAAAGGAATATAACGGAGAAAATGCACAATAAAACTATTCTGAAATATCAAGTCGCTTAAGAAACACTCTACACAAAGTAAACTTTTGATTACAAAGTTCAATCACATGCATTTCGAAAAGCAGAGTCTGAAAGCATGTACGACATTCGCAGAAACGGAAGCAGATGTTAAACATCCTTCAGCCAAAAATCCTTCCCTCTCACTGAATATCATCTTAAAATCTGATTCTAAACTTTAAACATAACGTCGAACACAAAGAAACGGAAAAATACGAAAATCCTTTCGGGTTTTAATTGAATCCGCGGCTGTCGTGTTTAACGCTTTGATGATTCCTTTTACCGTCTGTCCCCGCTTAATTTTCTTTTAAGAAATTCCAAGTCCTATTATTTGTCAGAAGAGAACATTGATCGAATTTGGAATCTTTCTTCCAGATAGCAGAATGACAATTTTGAAATAAAAATCACGGGTCGAAGAATTTTTCAATTTTGCACATTTAACATCCGGTTTGATGGTAATAACTCCACATGATTCTTTTCCACGTTATTTTTTAGTTTTAATAAAGCGCTTTGTGATTCCTGTTTCGAAGAGCCCGTCGCAAAAAGCGAAAGAAACAATGAAATAAATATAAAGTAATGTTATGAAGAGGAATTGGAAAAGATGCGATGTAATTTCCGGTCTGTAATTGAAAACGAACCAAGATGGCGGGGGAGTTTCGAGAGATATTTCGAACACGACTTCGAATGAAATCGAACTTATATTTTCGAGAACAGTCAGAAACCCAAATTTGAAAAGGGATACGCTTCATTCCTTTATCATAAATTTCTTTTCTTACTTAAAGTTGTAATTTTAGTTTTCTAAAGAATTATCAGTAAGTTAGAACTTTCGTTTTGGCAGTCCATATGGACCTTTGGTTTTACTACAGTGCCTATATAATAACAGTGGCGACAAGGGACCAAATTTGGCCAAATGCGCATGCGCGGCAGCCATTTTTCTACCAGAATCGTCTCAAAGAAGGTTGCTGGGCGAATTAATGTATCATTTCAAGGAGAACAAAAAGCATGATTGTTATAATATGGGTACATTCGGAAAAATGAATCATATAAACGCTCAATTACATGCGTAATTGATGAGATGGATTACACATCGCGCTAACTTAGATTGTGGGAAACACCACGATGTTCAAAAAAAGCTATTTACTTAAAATGTATTCATATTTATACTGACAAAACACTAAAATAATAATAAATAAACATTCTAGAACACGAAATGGAACATGAAAAAGCTATATTTTCTTTTTTATTTAATGTACACGCGTTTTTCTCGAACACACAAAAGTTACCATGTTAAGTCTACGGGAGCTAGAAAAAGACCTCGGGCAGTAGAAAAGGTCTCTAAGACAATCAGAAAGTGTTTCCTGTATGTCGCCACTCTTAATATATAGGCACTCTAGGTTTTACCACCTATTTCAAGAATAATTTAATCGAACGATTAATTTGTGGCAGCTATAAAATATCTGGTAAATTTGTAGCCACTGATAATTTCTGTCTTCTTTGTCAATAAGGCTTCCCATGTGTATGTCGATATCCTTGACGTAGTTTGGCCAAATATGGACTTTTCACTATAAAACCCATTCACCTTGCTTAACGGTATCTGTCTTAATGCTCTTAGTAGTTTAACCGAGATATTTCATCCATCAAAGTCTGAACAATTTTGTAAATGACGAGATAATAATCGGGTAGTTTTTCTACTAATGATCGTGCTCACATTTACTTCCAATGACGATATATCTCGTCCATCAAGATGTGGTCAGTTTCGCGAATGACGCGATACATCGTCAAGATAATCACCAAGTGCTTCAATCATCCGATCCATGTTAATTGTGAGATTCGTAAATAATCCTCATTTAGTTCATTTTATCTACAAAAGCATTTTACGGGAGCAACGGTGAAAATTAAGATGAACTTCCGATTTACCAATCTTCCGAAACATAAATGTTTCAAAATCTTTTACTAGACCATTTGTGAAAGTTTCACCCATTCAAAAACATGGGTGACCTTTTGCGAATTTAATGCATCATTGATATCTTTTCAAATCCAGCTCCACATTGCACATGCAGGAGCTTCAAACTTCATTTATTACCTCTGGTCATAACCCTTTCAAAAGCAGTCCATCCAACAGTGCTCATTGATTCAGGTATGTGCTCATAAGTCCACCGGGATCTCCCAACAACTGGATGACACATTTTGGTCCCCATATAATAAGTATTCAATTTAACTGCATCAGCATATCAATTGGGATTCCGGATTGCCTTTGATGTGGGTGCTATCGGAAGCAACCAATCATTTCACATGGCGGCACAAAGGTGATGGAAGTAAGCTTTAATGAATCGATTTGCCAAACCCGATAAGCTTGCTGAGGGAAGAGGATTCGAACTTGCTAAGCTATAGGACCATTTGCATCAAAGTATTGCAGCCGCCTTAAATCACTGGATTACTGTTAGAAATCGCATAACTTCAAAGTTCCTTTTTAAATCACTGGTTGAAATGTTTGGTACAATAGTCTCAAGATCATGACTAAATACTTGAAAGTATTCAACATGATTCCTTACTGTATTATACACGAACATCTTGCCTGATTAATGGATTTTAAATGTACCTTTAAGCTAATTTGTGATTCCAACGAAATGTATTGTAATTAACAATAATGTGTAAGATTTTAATCCAAGATATTTATGCTTTTAATTTGTCGTTCCGATTAACACCTTTATCCTATTTCCGAATCATGATAGGAAACTAGCCATGAACGTAATTGATTTAGAAATTAAACTCTGATATCTAGTCAGCATAAATTTGTAATTGTTGAGAACCTTTATTGAACAAATCTTCGACGGAATTAAATGCGTGAATTATACAATGCTACGCCAAGAAAGTCGTTGATTGAACTGAGGACATGGATTTATGTATTTCGGGAATTAGAGTTGAACTTTGTGTGTGAATCTCGGGTCTATAGAAAAGTTGATGTATTGCTAGACATCAATTGTTTCTGGTATTACTAACAACCGAAAACTTTTACAAACAATAAAAAAGATAGTATTATAAAGCAGTACATAGATAATCACTAGTGTTTAGAAGATAAAGATAGGGTTAACTTTGAGCTAAGAAAGGCACCGAGGTCTTTTCATAAAAACTGGTGCTTTCATGGAATTTCACGCTCACCGTTTCAAATTTCAATGTACACGTAAACTTTCTAAGCTTCTTACCTGATTTTTTGGTATATCTCGCGCAGTTTTTTCATATAATCTAGTAATTGTATCAGCGAGAACTAAAAGTATTTTTGTGGAATTGGTAAAATCTGGTTTACACTTCTTTGATATTCGACCTACTCTTAGAATTTTCCATTTTGGGAGAATTGGTTTGTTTGTTTGGGTTTATGGCTAGGTACTAGAGGTTCCTTTGCAGAAGCCTTCCGTATCTTAATTGGTCAGATCTAATTTGAAATTCTTCCGCATTAGATATCCTAATGTCTTTTTCATAGACTAAATGGACGTTCACAGACACAGAAGAGAGAAATATTTCAGAATATTTACGGGAATCTAACCTGGCACAGCCAGTTTCTATTGTCGAGATAGATGAATTGGTTGATTAGTTTCGAGCTTTATGGTGCATGGTATTAAAAAGTACAAGTCCATTTTGGATGAGAGCAGGGCACTTGGAAACATTTAACAAAGCAACGTGAATATACCTGCCAAACTTAAGTGGTTCAGTAGGATTGCCCACTGCGCTAGCAAACCGCAAGATGTGCATTTTTCTCCTTGAGTGTGCTTCACTTCTGTGCCAGTAAAACGTCCCTTATGTGTATGTAAATTTACACGACGTTAAGGGCGCTTAGCCACATATATGGGCATAGCGTCATAAAATCCAACCAAATTGACATATTTAATTGAATCGCGAGATGTGGGTTCAAGTTCCACCTTCAGTGTGCTTCACTCTTCTATGCTAGTAAGACTTCCATTATGTGTATGTCAATTTATAGGACGTTA
The DNA here is from genome assembly GCA_947359465.1 of Metellina segmentata. Classification (NCBI taxonomy): domain Eukaryota; kingdom Metazoa; phylum Arthropoda; class Arachnida; order Araneae; family Tetragnathidae; genus Metellina; species Metellina segmentata. The sequence goes on from OX375883.1 coordinate 65,789,493, forward strand.
AGCCTATATAGTTTATCCCCATATAGGCTTAGCCAAATATGGGGATAGCGTCATAAAACCCAACCAAATTGCTATATGTACTTGAAACGCGAGATGTGGGTGGCGCAGGTTCAATTGCCTACTTGAGTGTGCTTCTTCATTTGTGCCAGTACGACTTCCCTTGTGTGTATGTCAATTTACACGATGTTAAGGGAGCTTAGCCACTTATATGGGCATAGTCATAAAACTCAACCAAATTGCCATATTTAATTGAACTAGCCGAAAAGCTGAGAATTCCTTGATTTCAGCTGTTTTCATACCATCTCATATTAATAATTCCAAAGCCCATCACTTATGTTCCATTTCGTTTGCTATCACGAAATTTCTATTGCGAAGCTTTCTAGAACGAACTTCCTAAATGATGATCCTCCCTAAAGTACCGCGGAAAGAGCATCGTTAAAAACTTAAGTTACCCGTAAATGAATTCTCCTTCCGTAAATAAGCTGGAAACGTTTACGAGAATGTTAATTAGAACATAAAAACACTGATATGAAAGCGAAAAAACAAAATGGCGCTTTTCAAGCCTCGCAGTTTTACAAAAGGAGCACGTAATTAATTTAGTTAAAACACTGTTGCTAATTTCAGAACAATTAACTTAAAAATCAACCGTTACTTTCATTTAATGATACCCTAATCAAACATTAATTAGATTTACATATAATTGAAATTCTTTCCTTCATTGACAATGTTTCGAAACTACAACCGCCTGAAACTAAAAGTACTAATGAAAACTTAAAATAACTTGTCTTTTTTAACAACGTAATACCTGAGACGGAGAATTTTCTTAATCCAATTTAAACAGAATATCCTTCCATCTGTTACATTTGGTAAAAAAAGAGCTGTGAATTTTACATTTCATCGATTCTTGTTACATTTCTAAATAACGAAAAATTTAATTTGGATGTCAAGGCTTTTAAAAAAATAATTATCATTGCAAGGTAGAAGTATTGAATAATGGCAAGTTAATGTAAGCCTTATGATTAAAGAATGCCCTGTGTTGGAAGGATGTTAACCCTTTGGAAGTTACGAGGTTACGGAGTAGGCTTTTCTTCCACAAAACATAAAGCTTAAATACCCACTTCGATATGGTGGAAAGAATCCTAGTTAAAATTAAAATGGTCGAGAGAGAGAGAGAGAGAGAGAGAATATCAAAACTGGTTCGTACGTCAAGTAGAGACACCTACGTGTTGCAGAACGGATATAGGATTGTGAACCCTTTAAGGGATTAAACTAGGATTTCTAAGATTAAATAAATTAAGGCAATTTTAAACAGGTGAAAAACAGCAGTTAAAGTTTATTGAGGGACAACTCTTTATTTTATGATTTTCAGGTCACACGATAGAACTTAAGCTTTATCGATTTAAAGTTCAATTCAATTGTAATCTTGATATGACATCCTCCCTTTTCAAATGAGCTAGTTACTGCATTTACACTACACAGACAAAAATATTTGGACACTACATGTTTTTCAGAAAAGGTGCTTTATTAATCTATACAGTCCAGTCACATTAATGTGACCACCACCTACTTTCGACGTCAACGTGAAATAACCAATCACAAAAGGCAGGTGGCAGCACATTGCAGTGGAGTGTATATAAAGGATGTCCTAGGGCATCGGAAAGCATTTCAATCGTTGGCGTAATGCAGAAACGTAGCGATTTATCCGACGTCCAAAAGGGCATGATTATTGGCTTTCGGGCCAAGGGTGGAAGCATTTCGGAAACGGCTAACTTTGTGAACTGTTCGCGTGCCGCCGTGGTAAAAGTATACCGTGCATGGCAAAATGGCACCATCCAAAATCAGCGGCGTGGCACATAGGGTGCACCACGGGCTATAGATGACAGAGGCAAACGAAGGCTACGGAGATGCGTTCGGGCGAATAGACGTGCAACTGTTGAGCAACTGACCGCCCAGATGAACCAATGGCTGCCAAGAGTGTATCCTCAACAACGGTTCAGCGAACGTTGCTGCGCATGGGCCTCCGCAGCAGACGCCTGGTTAATGCACCTATGCTGACTGCTGTTCATCGGCGACGAAGGCTGGAATTTGCACGCCTGTACCGCAACTGGACGTCCACAGAGTGGCGACAGGTGGCTTTTTCCGATGAATCACGTTTTATGCTCCATCGGACAGATGGACGAGGGCGTATACGGCGTGAAACGTCTGAAAGCAAACACCCTGAAACACTTGCCGGAAGGATCCAGGCTGGAGTAGGGAGGTAATCTAACGCAGCTTACAACGGCACTGGAATCGGCATTGCTCTACATCCCAGTGAACACCTTCAGAAACCTAATTGACTCTTCCTCCACGTCTCGCAGCGGTCCCGCTCTGCTAAAGGTGGTTATTCTAGCTTTTGACAGGTGGTCACATTAATGTGACTGGACTGTGTATTTAGTAAGGAGTAGGTCATCCTTAAGTTTGCAATACAGCTACAACACATCACGGTATATTGTCCACAAATTATATGTAAGTGTGGGCAGGAATAGCACGCCATGCCTCTTGCAAGGCTGTGAGAAGAGATTGCGAGAATAACGGCAGTGTCGTATTCAGTCGCTCCAGTTTGTCTCGATAGGATTGAGATCGGTGCTCTGAACAGGCCAGACAAGCGAATTCACCTCATTATCAGGAAACCATTCCAGCACTCGTTTTGCAGCATGGCATGGAGCTCGATCCTGTTCGATGAAACAACCATCATCACCGTAGCTTCGCCATAGTGTAGGTAATGTCCAATTTATCCAGAACGTCGAGGTACACCGTCAGCGTTCATGCAACCAAGTACATAAAGCAATGGGCCGAGTACTAACCAGGTAAAACAACCCCAAACTAAGATGAATCCTCCTCCGAATTTCTGCTGTGTCCAAATGCTTTTGCCCAAATAGTGTATGTAGTCAGAACAGTCATTTATACCTTTTAACCTTCCAGGTGATTTCGACGGGGTTTCCTTCCAAGTAGTTTGGTGTTAACAATATCAAAATCTGGTAAATTTTCTTCTAGTGACAAACTATCTCGTTCATCAAGAACTGGTCAGTTTTGATAATGGTAAGATATATAGTCGAGACAAATGCAAGGAGTCGAGACAAACACAAGGAGAGACAAACACAAGACCACTGTATGGTCTTGCACATAACAATATGTAATACCTACACATTTTTAAAGAAAACTACTTTCGATTAGGTTGAATCATCAGTTCAAATTTAGTCATTAGACACGTTTAGATGGACAAACACTCGAAAAAAACATGGGATCAAGGGACACGCTGTAAAAAAAACAATTATTAGGATCCCGTTAAACCAGAAAGATAAGCTGTATATCACCACTGAAGGAGAGCACTACTGGATACTCAAACTAATCCATGTATAGAAAAAATGGTATGCGTATATATCCAAGCATTTCAGGGTGGACAATTGTTATGAGCTATTTCAGTGGGCTCATAAACATTATGGGAAAGTTTGCAATGAGTAGCTGGTCGCGCTGACTTATCCACGCACAATGGTAAATTTATACACCCAAAGTCAGTCAGTTCCAGATCAATCCATTTTGACCTTATAATTAACTTTAATATATCTGAAACAATGAGTTTATAAAGCTTTAATGTATAAAAAAAATGGATGTATTCCTATTCTTAAATGGAACAGGATCACGTACTCTTGTTCGTACACGTAGGATCGAAAATGACGTGTGCATGTGGCGAGACTCGTAACGTAGAGCGCAAATGGTACTAGTGATATAAAGAATTTGGATAAAACAATAGCCGTCAGCTCTACGAGTTTGGTAGTGTGACTAGAAGGTACTACAAAATCCAGCAGTTACAGTACTGCTCACTTTTAATCAAGCACCGTGCATAACCAAAAAATCCCAGATTCGTATCTGGAAAAGGTGTCTATTAAGCATGAATACAAGTAAGGACACTTTTAAACTAGAAATCCCAAGTGAATAGCAGCTCTAATGGATCAACAAATAATCTATGTAACGAGAAAATTGTGGGCTTATGTATCCAAGTATGAAACATACAGTCCGTAAACATTGAACATTTTACAATAAAATATAACAGTTTTTGCCAATATTTAAACCACCATACACCTCTAAGAAATCCACTTTGGGATTAGGGACGTCCATAATGTAGAAAAAACATCAGGATTCCTTTGAACCTCAATGCCCAGGTGAATGAATATCAGTTTAGAGCGAATCATTTTTGGGGGACAGAAACTCGTGTATCAGATAAAGCAACCCATATATCGAGAAAATTTAAGCATTTACAAATTTAAGTTCGATAAAAGATCCGAAATTTTTATGAGCAATGATATTGGGTCCGTAAGCATTAGGGGATATTTTGCAATAGAGATGACATTGCAGATCTATATAGCATTTAACTAACAACCATATAACATCCATCTCGGTTTGATTCATTTGTTGACCATCATGGAGAAACAAATTCCAGGATAACTTTAAGACAAGGCCAGGGTATACTCGTATTGGAAGAGAGCTCTGAATAATCGATCCAACTCGTATATCGAGTAGGGATGCGACACCGATGTTTTATAAATAACATCGATGTATTGGAGTCGATGTTGTTTTAACATCGATGTTTATACTTGTCTATGTTTTTACGCTGTCGATGTTTTAATTTTAAAAGAAAAAAGTACCATAGTAAAAATTAAGAAAAATAACCGAGCAAATAAGTATTTGTCAGTGATGGCCCCATCAGAAAGAGTTCATTCCATGACTGTTGGGAAAGTTAGTAGAAAAAGAAGAATGTTAACGAGTGGAGAATGTTAACGAGCATGGACTATACTTATTATAGGCCCTAATCGATTAGGGTCTATAATAATAATAGGCCGTAATATTTTTCATTTTCAGTACATAAAATATAAGTTTGTTGCTAAATCAGTTTTAAGGAATGGGGGAAAAAAGTTTAAATACACTGATGTTTAAAAACATCGATGGTTTTTGGGCGATATATTATAACCATCGATGTTTTAGCTATGAACATCGATGTTTTGCTGCCGATGTCGAATCCCTAATATCCAGAAAGCGTTGGTCCAAGCATCCGATAGAGGGTGATTAATTTTTGTCAGCGGTCACTGAACGAGAAAGCAGTTTTGCCTATTTCCGTCCGTTCTGAATCTTGTCAAACGCTCGAAGTTTGCCCAAGGCTAACCCTGAAAACGTCATTAAAACGAATCGCGGCTATAGGAATGAAAAGGCTGCACTTTTCCTGGGATATTGAGTTAGGCCAAACAGGGCCGGGCTTTTAGAGAAGGACCTGGTGGGAAACTCGATTTGGACTCGGATTCGGGAGAGAATTTGCTTCGCTTCCTGCCCGTGCCCCTCTTTTTCCCGGGAGAGGCCTTCGGGCAGAAGGTGAAAGCCATTTAGTGCCGTTGATTTGATTAATGGCTTGGAGGAAACAGTGGAAAAGGTGTTGTTTCTGGATGAGGGAGGCAGGCACTCCGGACCTAGAAGTGGATTGTTTTAGATACTTAAGTAAACCAGTGTTTATTGGTTTCTTCTGTGCCCGGGTAAACTAACATTACCTTGTACAGGCAGAAATGAAGAAAAGTGCACCTGGATTTATTCTTGGATGGGACTCGTTCAAGAATTATTTTGGTTTGGACAGTCGTTCTACGGCCATTTTGTCGTCATCGCACCTCATCATACGCGGACAGTACGGGGTAGCACATACGGCCGATAGCATTCGACTAAAATATCTCCTGATTTTCGAATCGACTAGCATTGCCTCGGAGAGGCGGAAATGAATAAAAGTGCACCTATATATATTCTTGGATGGGACTAGTTCAAGAACTGTTTCGGTTGGTATTGGCTCTTTCAATGGATACTCAGCCATTGCGACATTCTAGGTAGTGAGAAGGCAGACTCGCTGGCTGAAAATGGTTGCAACCTTCCTACCAACCCTAGAACCCATCGTAATTTTGAGCTACGGTCAGATGTGACGAGGTATTTTAACAGAAATAACAAATTCAAAATAATCCTTTTCCAGCGCGCATTACAGACCAGCCATCGATTAGTCAAAGCAGACAGTCATCCGTCTGCACTAATTAACACCAACGCACACTCCCGTGCCTAGAGTCGTGAGACAATGTATCAATTTAAATAAGTGTGATTTGGATAAATAGATTTTTCGGAATTTAGGTATTCAAGCAGGTAGTTATTAAATAAACGTCGCACTGTCGCAACACACAATATCGGCGATGGTCCGGGATAAATCCCGACTGCAAATAATCCAGAACACATCGTAATTTTGAACCATGGTCATATGACGAGTTATTAAAACAGAAATAACAAATGCAAAATAATCCATTCCAGCGCGCATTACAGACCAAGCCACACCATCGATTAGTCAAAGCAAACAGTCATCCGTCTGCACTAATTAACACCTACGCACACTCCCGTGCCTAGTGTCGCGATACAATGTATCAATTTAAATAAGTGTGATTTGGATAAATAGATTTTTCGGAATTTAGGCATTCAAGCAGGTAGTTATTAAATAAATGTCGCACTGTCGCAACACCCAATATCGGCGATGGTCCGGGATCAATCCCGACGTGAAATACCCCAGAACACATCGTAATTTTGAACCATGGTCATATGACGAGATATTTAAACAGAAATAACAAATGCAAAATAATCCATTCCAGCGCGCATTACAAACCAAGCCACGCCATGCAACGCTATCGATAAGTCAAAGCAAAATCCCGATTAAATCCTCGATCTGAAGCAGGACCGGGAGTGATTACATCTAAACAGGAGGGTGTCCACACCATCTATCATCGCAGAATACCCTAATCGAAAACTCACCCACGCTTTCTACAATACATGCAGAATAATAATGAAACGCTCAAATTTCCACGACGGTCCGGGGTTCCGGGGGGAAACTGAGTTCCAGCCAGCTTGATGGACGGATTAATAAATTGTTGATGGTCGGCAGGGGTTGATCCGGAGTGGGGTGGGCCAACTGGGGCGTTCGGATGTGATGAGCGTAAGCACAGGAGACAGGTGGTTCTGTTCCTCGGACGTGTTTATTTGGATAAGGAAGTGGGGAGGAAGGTTTTCGTCGAGTGGTAAGCGGGAGGCTGTACGGAAAGTGGTTTAGATCAGCTTAGCTTAAGAATCCTAAATAAATATCTTGCATAATAAACTTTGATATTATATTTTATCATACAAGTGGTTTAAGGAATTTATAACTGTCACTACATCTAATCGAGACATTCATTTGCAAAAATGTATTTAGCACGCTAGATGGTTGTCTATACTAGTCATCCCCCCCCTCGTCATTAGCAAAACTGACCAGATCTGAATGCACGATATATCTCGTCATTAGAAAAACCGATATTCAGATCTTATCAAAAAATCGTCACCCACCTGATGACGAGATACTTTAACAAAATTAATTTATTTACCATTTACAAATCAATCTAACCACAGCTTTCATGGTGGTCGTTGAATGTATGACCTAATGGGGATATCCCCTTGTCTTTGAACTGTGGCGGTTTCGGAAGAACGTGTGGGGTCTTCTCTCGAGGAAAAGAGAGAATCGTGGAACGCAGGAACGTGAACGGACGCAGAACGACTCTGCTCCTATGAAGTCGTGGGACTGAAACCCTATTTGTGTTTTCCATCTATTAGCCTCGAAATAGCCTTAACTTATACGTATATCTTCAATAATTAATTAAATGTGCTGTAATTTTAAAAGTCGTTTTAATTGCCTTCAAGGGCCACTCGCCACGTAAATTATACTCACGACGTTACATCCGTTATTGGTGAACGAGATATCTTGTCGAAATCACTTTGTTAAGATAATAATTTACGTCAAAAGAGATGAAAGTTTAATGTAATATTTTCTAAAAACTCAAGTGGTAACGTAGTCGAAAAAATACGAAAGCAAACTCCGCAGTAGATGTTTTCGTTGAGTGTTTCAAATAAATTTGTTTGTTGCAACAATATTTCTCGTACAAAATTTCCTTACTTACCACTCTTATCTAACTTATAACTCGAAGGAGATCTTACCAGAGATTAATACTGTTTTATAGAGTATAAATTCAATGAAGTGTCATGGTGACTTAGCTCGCTTCTCTTCACATGGTGTGTCTTCGTGACAGTTCGTATGAAGAGTTAAGTAGTTAATAGTTAGCCGCAATCTTGTGGTGTGAACAATAAACCAATTTTAGGGCTTTGGTATTGTCATCTACTCTTTTAGGTGGTTTTTAGGTCGTGGTGAAAAGGGCCTATGTGTCGGATTTAGGTCTTTTTCGCAGGGGTCTGCTTTAGCGTTTCCTACCTCCGTTCTACCAATTAATAGATTTGGTATGTCTTAAGTAGGGCTGTCATAACCAAGCATTTGTGAAATAGAAGCAGTAGAAGCATACTTTAAAAAATAGTAGCAAACAAATGCCTTATACCCTGTTAAATTTTAGCAGCACAAATACGCTATAAATAGGCAAAAACCCACAAAATTGCGTGCAAAGATCTAGCCAAGAATTTTAAAATTAAATATATATATATATATATATATATATATATATATATATATATTTCCTTGATAAGGTTTTTTCGGCAATCTAGCTTTCTTTGACGGTGGACACGCTTTGGCTTCCAAATCGTCGAAATGGGCATCGCTTGAAAAATGTTCTCCGAAAAGAAGAATCCGATAGATTTTTTTTCCCGTCCGATATAAGTTGTAAAAAGAAACTAAATTTTTGTCGGCCTTTGGTAAATTTTAAAAAAAAATCGCCAAATATTTAAAACTAGGAATTTATGGGACGACTTTGCTTAAAAAAGATACTCTAGAGTCGCCAAGGTTTAAAAATTGTACGAAAAAGTAGCCTTTTAGTCAGGCCTAGATTGCATGGCATGGTTGTAGAAATTTCAACCAGGTCTCCCTTCAAGATTAAAATGCAAAATAATCACCCCCCCCCGTATCCCAATATAAAACAAACCACGCAGCACCGCGCCATTAATAAGTGGAAGCAAAATATCGATTAAATCCTTGACCTAGTGTCATTACATCAAAATAGGAAGGCGTCCACATCATCTATCACCGTAGAATATTCAAATCGGAAACTCGCCCGCACTTTATACAGTACAATAGAATAATGAAACATTTTTAGAATGACGGGATGTTTAAAGGACACTAAGTTCCAGCTTGATGGACAGATTAATAAACTGTCGATTATGTGCAGGGACCGATCCATAGAGGTGTGCCTACAGGGGCGCTCGGATGAGATGAGCGAAACACAGGAGACAGGTGGGTCTTTTCGTCAAATGTATTTATTTGGTTTAGTAAATGGGTGCATTAGGCAAATGGTGTACGCGTTGTTGCACAACGAAATGGGAAAGGTTTAGTAGCTTATGGTACTGTACGAAGTAAAAAGAGGTTATATTTTAAAGCTGCTTTGTTGTAGAAGGAGCATAAATATTTCAGAAGCGGATTTATGATAAAATGAGAATTGATTTGACTGCCGAAGTTTAATTTTTCGATACTACATTTTAAGTCTCCCACCTGTATTCCGGAGCACATTACTAATTTAGATGGGTACCCCAGTAATAGTTTAGACTGGGACCGTAATACTGTATTAGACGAACCCAGTACATGTTAGATGAGAATCTCAGAACTAGATTAGACGCTTCTAGACTAGTTTAGACGTAGAACCGTTCTAGTTTAGATGGGCCTTAGTTCTACGTTAGGCCCCAGTTCTAGGTTAGATGGGAACCACAGTGCTAGATTAGATGGGAACACCAGTACTAGGGTAGATGGGAATTCATATGCTACGATAGATGGGAACTCCAGTACTAGGTTAGATGGGAATCCCGGTACTATGTTAGATTGTAATCGAAATCGGGTAGATAGGAATCCCAGAACTGGGTTAGGGGAAATTCAAATACTAGGGTATGGGAATCCTAGTACTAGGTTAGATGGGAATTCCAGTATTAGGGTGCATATGAATCCCAGTCTAGGGTAGATGATGGTAATCCCAATACTAAGTAAGATGGTTTTCCCAATACTAGGGTAGATGGTAATCCCGGTACTAGGGTAGATGGTAATCCCAGTACTAGGGTAGACGGGAACCACAGTGACAGGTTAGATGTTAATCTCAGTACCATGGTAGACATGAATCTCAGTACTAGGATAGATTAAAATCCCGATACTAGTGTAAATGGGAATCCCAGTACTTGTTTAGATGGGAATCCCAGTACTTGTTTAGATGGGAATCGCAGTACTAGGTTAGAGGGAATCCCAGTACTAGGATAGAATACAAGGGTAGATGGGAATACCAGTACTAGGGTATATAGGAATCCCAGTTTTGGCGGGTACTACATGAAATACAAATTCGTATCTCAAGTAGTCGATATTAAACTCACAAATGTAGAAAGTTTCCTATTTTGTTATGCGCACTTAAGGGTAGTCGTGGCTCTGTGGGAAGTCCCACTGCGCTAGCAACCTGCAAGTTCTAGACGGGACAGCTTCAATTCCAGCAACTTACCCCGGTAGTATTTTTCTCTATTCTACTTTATTATCTGATGTTATCTGCTTTGTGTTTTGAGAAGATAGGACGAACATGTCCCTATTTTAATTTACTACCATTAAAAGTCTTAAGGGGTCCATTAAATATTAAGATTATTTCAACCAATATATGCGATTATTTATGTCGTATTGTGTTGGGAAAAAAATCCTACCCAATCCATATTTTTTGTGACGCCGAGGGTTAAGAAATTGAACAATAATCTCCGGAATTGTGGGACATATTTGATAACTTATCTCTTCTAAGTTCCTAATAGCAACAATTATTTTTGTCTCGCAAATTTTTCAAGTTATTAGAACATCTTTGAGTGCGGAATTGACTCAAACCACTGTCGTATCAAGAGAGAAAGAGTTAAAGTATTTTTCTTTGAAAATCACCCACACTGTTTACCCTATTCTTCGTGCTTTTCTTTCCATTTTTGAAAATGGGCTTCATAGCTATTTCATAAATGAGCTCTATTGTCGTTTCTGGGTCGATATTTGTATGCTTTTTGAACGCATTGCAGTATTTTTCAAGCTAATAATACACAATTCCTTATCATGGGAATGTTTTATCTCGTTGACTTAGTTAAACCCTCCAAGAGGTTTCAACGAGATATCTCGTCCATCAAGATCTGATGTTTTTTCCAATGACAAGATACCTCGTCCATCAAGATATGGTCAGTACCTTCTAATGACGAGATATCTCATCCATCAAGATCTGGTCAGCTTTCTATAATGACGAGATATCTCGTCCATCAAGATCTGATCAGTCTTTTCTAATGACAAGATACCTCGTCCATCAAGATCTGGTCAGTACCTTCTAATGATGAGATATCTCATCCATCAAGATCTGGTCAGCTTTCTATTATGACGAGATATCTCGTCCATCAAGATCTGGTCAGTTTTCTATAATGACGAGATACCTCGTCCATCAAGATCTGGTCAGTTCCTTCTAATGACGAAATATCTCAACCATCAAGATCAGGTCAGTTTTCTATAATGACGAGATATCTCGTTCATCAAGATCTGATCAGTCTTTTCTAATGACAAGATACCTCGTCCATCAAGATCTGGTCAGTACCTTCTAATGATGAGATATCTCATCCATCAAGATCTGGTCAGCTTTCTATTATGACGAGATATCTCGTCCATCAAGATCTGGTCAGTTTTCTATAATGACGAGATACCTCGTCCATCAAGATCTGGTCAGTTCCTTCTAATGACGAAATATCTCAACCATCAAGATCAGGTCAGTTTTCTATAATGACGAGATATCTCGTTCATCAAGATCTGGTCAGTTCCTTCTAATGACGAGATACCTCGTCCATCAAGATCTGGCCAGTTCCTTCTACTGACGAGATATCTCGTCCATCAAGTTCTGATCAGTTCATTCTAATGACGAGATATCTCGTCCATCAAGATCTGATCAGTTCCTTCAAATGACGAGATATATCGTCCATCAAGATCTGATCAGTTCCTTCTAATGACGAGATATCTCGTCCATCAAGATCTGGTCAGTTCCTTCTAATGACGAGATATCTCGTCCATCAAGATCTGGTCAGTTCCTTCTAATGACGAGATATATCGTCCATCAAGATCTGATCAGTTTCTTCAAATGACGAGATATCTCGTCCATCAAGATATGATCAGTTTTTTCTAATGACGAGATACCATGTTGAAATAACCACAAGGAGTGTTAAATGTTTGGGGAAGAAATTATACGATAAATAAATTGAATTTACGTAGCATTCTCTACCAAAAATATTTTCAAGTGCACGATAAATTTATTTTTGACAAGAAAATTATTTTATCCATATTAACATACGCATCTTTAAAAAATTCGGAAAACTAAACACAAATGACATTTTTTTTTGTAATTAGATTCTTTGAAGATACTTTCTGAAAACATAATTAGCAAAACTTCAAAGCACATGTAAAGCGGGGTTTCTCGAGAAAATTAGTTCACATATTTAGAAAAATATCGAATATAGAAATCAAACAGTAAATAATAAGTACCAAATTTAACTGAGTCAAGTCTTAAAACGTCTGAAATTACTATTAAAAAGAATAAAAACAAGATGCCAGCAGAATGTAACTTTGGATATCAATTTTTCGTGCATCTAAAAAATAAAAACTTAGAAACAAAATGCAGAAGCCAGGTTTTGAAAATACAAGCGCAACAGCTTTTGTATGAATAGACAGCCTATAACACTACAATTCGAAAGCGGGAAAATGAGTACTGCAGAATGTAACCTTGAATATCAATTTTTCGTGCACCTAAAAAATAAAAACACAATGCAGAAACCAGGATTTAAAATTAGACGTATCAGCTTTTTCATGAATAGATAGCAGACGACACAACAATTTGAAAGCGGTAAAATGAGTACTGCAGCATGTAACTTTGAATGCCAATTTTTCGTACATCTAAAAAATAAAATGCAGAAACCAAGTTTTAATAATAGACGCATCAGCTTTTGTATGAATAGACAGCCGACAGCACTATAATTTGAAAGCGTTTAAAATGAGTACTGCAGAATGTAACCTTGAATATCAATTTTTCGTGCACCTAAAAAAAATAAACAAAATGCAGAAACCAGGATTTAAAATTAGACGCATCAGCTTTTGCATGAATAGACAGCAGACAACACAACAATTTGAAAGCGGTAAAATGAGTACTGCAGAATGTAACTTTGACTGTCAATTTTTCGTGCATCTAAAAAATGAAAACTAAAAACAAAATGCAGAAGCCAGGTTTTGAAAACAGACACATCAGCTTTTGTATGAATAGACAGCCGATAACACTGCAATTTGAAAGCGGGAAAATAATTCCTGTAGAATGTAACATTGATTATTAATTTTTCGTGCATCTAAAAAATAAAAACAAAATGCAGAAACCGGGTTTTAAAAATAGACGCATCAGCTTTTCATTCAATATTACAATTTGAAAGCGCGAAAACGAGTACTACAGAATGTAACTTCGAATATCAATTTTTCGTGTACCTAAAAAAACAAACATATTAAACAAAATGCAGAAGGACACAACTTTAGAAAACAAACGACTCAACCGACACCACGAGCCGAAATCACAACCAACGACACACAAAACGAGGAAAACGCTCAGAAAATCACTCACCACCTGTGGGAGTTTCATGACGGCAAAGGCACACAGGATCGCAGACGGAACAACCCCCCCGTCCGGGAAAACAAAACCCAAATCGCCCTCCGGATCGATCTCCGTTCGGATCAATCAAAAACTCTTCCTTCACTCTTCAAGGACTAGGACTTCTCTCAACAGCGGCAAGGGTGTCGTCGCAGGTCCCGCGTCCCGAAGCGATGCGACCGGAGGTGTGATCATCAGAGCGAAGCCTAAGACGCGACTGAGGGGAGATGGTCCGCGGGCAAGAGTCGGGGGATGCCGGCCCACGGAGCACTTGCGCCGACGCACGTTTCGGATGTGCCGTGATCGATGCTTTTTTTTGTTGCCGTTACCGGGGATCTTTGACTTGGGTGTAGAGAGATGTTAAATCTTGTGTTCGTCGCTCAATTTGGGGACGCGGGGGAAATGAAGAGGTGGTGCTAAGGGGTTTTGTTTGTGTTCGGGAGTTGTTGAGAAGGTGGACGCTAAGGTATTTGGTTTGATTGAGGCAAGATATATAGTAGTATCAGATGAAAATTTAAAAAGGCGCTTGACAGAAACGAAACGTCTTTCTATAAATTCAAATTTCTAAAATTTGCATCATGAGCCATCTTTATATTAAATAAGACCTCATTTCCTTAATTGCCACTAATAAACCCTATTTAGACACAATTTCAAATATTCGTTACAATTTAACTTGATACCAAATTTTATGTCATTCGGTCTTACCGTTCCGAAGTAATTAGGACAGAAATATTAGAGCTCCTAATGTTAATCAGTTTCTAAGACTTTAATGAATATCTTCCTAAATAATATTTTTATAGGACTGATATTTTGTATCGTGTTACTGTAACACAACCCAAACAAAATCCACTTAAAATATTACATTCAAAATAGTTTTTAGTATGCAATAATTATTAAATTAAGGTTTAAAAAAACAATTAATTGGAATATTTTTATGTTAATCGATTTAGAAGTATGGTCATGCAAAATTTCAACTCATTCTGATAATTAGTTTTAGTATGCAAAAATAATTAGTAAAGCAGTAATTTTACTATATTTTATGGTAATCGATTTAGAAGGACTTCTAGTGTGGTCATGCAAAATTTCAGCTCATTCTGATGATTAATTTTACTGTGCAATAATAATTTGTATGCAATACTTATTAAATTAAGGTTTAAAAAATAACGAATCGGAACCTTATTATATTTATATGGAAATCGATTTAGAAGCACTTCTCTTATCTAGTATGGTCATGCAAAATTTCAGTTCATTCCGAAAGTTAATTTTAGTATGCAAAAAGTAATTCGTAAGCAATACTTAATTAAATTAAGGTTTAAAAAAATTACGAATTGGAACCTTGTTATATTTTTATGCGAATCGATTTATAAGGACTTCTAGTGTGGTCATGCAACATTTCAACTCATTCCGATAATTAGTTTTAGTATGCAATACTTATTATATTAAAATCTCAAAAAATAACAAATGAGAAATTTGGCGCGTTTTTTGTTTGTATTTTTATAATATAGAAAATAAAAATATATAGTGGAAAGTATCTTTCTTTTTTACTTTTATAGCCTGAAGAGGTAAAATAAAAAAATTTCATGTTCGCACTATTTACTTCATCTCAAAAACGCTAATTATCCTACGTGTCTTCTTGTGACGTCACTATGCACTATGACGGTTTGTTTACTTTGATAGCGACGTTGAAACAGCAAGAAATTTTTTTTTAATTGATTGTTTCAAAATTAAAAGAGCAAGCAATATGAAATTTCAACGCGCTAGACAAACGTAAACATTACATCGTGGTGCACAATGACATCACGTAGCGTTTTGAGGTCATGTGCTTTTGCCGTACTTTTCGGTAATTTAAAACATAAAATTTTAATTAAGTCCATTATATGGATTTTAATTGTCGTTTCTGAACATTTTGACGATCAATCTATTAATAAAACACAGAAATGAGTATTTTCCTCACTGGTGCAAGTTCCTCATTGAAACCAAATTATATTTTCATGGGAATCGATTTAGAAGAACTTCTAGTATGGTTATTCAAAATTTCAGCTCATTCCGATAGTTTGTTTTAGTATGCAATACTCCTTAAATTAAAGTTTAAAAAAAAATAAGGAATTGGAACCATATTTTATTTTTATGGTAATCGATTTAGAAAGAATTCTAGCATGGTCATGCAAAATTTCACTTCATTCCAATGATTAGTTTTTGAGCTAGATTAAATTTTCCTCGTTGCGATTTTATGGCGCAACCAAAGTTTAAAAAGCCTCTGACAAACCTCGGATAATGATTTTCGGATAGCTTGCACTTGCATAGTAAATACGATAATGTAATTCTCAAATCATTCGCATTTGCGTAATAAATATAATAATTCTGGGATTGCTGAAAATATAAATAAATTTGAAAGTGTTGAAATTCGTTTAATAACTACATTTAATCTCGATCTACGAAGAGTGACTTTCTATGTCGAGATTATCCTTGAAATTGACACGAATTTTAGGATTGAATATATCGGGATATAAATGTAGCAGACGTGAAATTTAAATTTAGACTAATTTAACGATGCAGAATCAGATTAAGGCATCAAAACATGGTGTTTCTATTGGAAATTTCGTTGTTTGTGCAAAAATTTGATATGTAGACGACCCCCTTATGCAATTGTTTTTGGATTTGAATTTGTAGATAATGTTATCTCTAATTAAATAATAAATATAAATTTGCTCTAGTATGAATAGCTCTCGAAATGAAGTAAGTGGTTCGGTCTCTTTTTCGCGATTGTTTATTCATATATGTTGAGCACATATTAAATTTATGTAAATCCTTTTCCGGATTGAAATGGAATAGTTATTTGGTTTTATGGAGTAAAATTTAAAAAAGGACGAACTCGGACAAGCACAAGACAACGCAACAAGAGTACCTAAAGTTTCGGAATATGTTATTAGTTAAATATAAAATGCTTTAAACAAGTAAACGACAGTGATAAATCTCACCCATGGACCAGAAAGAATTCTTGAATCCTCCAACCAAAAAGGAAAGACAAACTTAAAACTTACCTGAAAAGGAAGAAATTATTAAACCAAACAATTCAATATAAAAAATAATCAATTCAACAAAATAAATGCAACGGAAAAAAATTGAAATGAGAATTAAAAACGACTTCAACGCAAATAGCTGTTAAAATTCAATGGAGCTTTTTAAATTAACAGCAAATACGCAAATACAAAAATGAAAAACGCACCATGATATATTAAATATTCAAAACGTGAAAAGTTAGATTTTTATACGAAATGCCATACACAAAAAAAGCTATTTGCATTGAAAATTTAAACATTTCACGAATATCTTTAATAATTAGCATATTATTACCAAGTTTGATTATATTTCGTGTTGAAACGTACTTTCTATAAAAACTCATCCAGTAGAAAATAAAAAATAAATTTATGGTATCACATGCACTTTTTCTGCTAGCAAATACAACAGAAATTATTAAAATTTGACGTGTTGTTACAACTAGTGGGTATTATTAATAAAAACAAGTATTTACGAAGGTAATTCAAGAGCAAATATGCTAGGATTTTACAATGCTAATACATACACAGAAATGTTGAAGTCACTATTGAAATATATTTACAAAAGATAAAAATTTAAGACAGCGAAAGAAAACGATTTATTTTAAATAACATGATAAAAAGCGTTTTTATTTTAATTTGAATATGTGAACTAAAAAAACAAACAAAAAGATAGCCATCTCTATCAAAAGCACAAACGAGATAATGATATTATCGCAGCAGCTTGGGGAAATTGCCCATGTAAATGTTATTTCACAGCGTAGACGGTTCAGTAGCAGGAAAACAAACAATTGGAGTATATCCATTAAAAATGGCATTTACTCTCTTGATCTTTTTTTAACGATGAATGTGCACCTTGCTTTTGCAAAAACCCTTTGCAAGGAAATATATTTATATTTTTTACTTTGACATTTTCTCTTGACTAGGCCTAATTTAAAACTAAATAACTAATAGCCATACGATACTTTGTGCAGTCAGTATATTTGTCTTTAACGATATTTTTTGCAATCAATTTATCAAAGAATATTTAACCTTATTTACTATTTCTTTAACGTATTTGATCATCGATCGGAGATGAGTCGAGGATAACGGATGAATCTTACGCGAAAATCTTACTATTCCATGGACTGCTTAATTCCTCCAAGTGGTTTCGACGAAACAAACATCAAGTTTTGAACAATTTTTGTTAATGACGAGATATCTCGTCAACAAAATTTGTTAACAACGAGATATCTCGTCACCAAAATTTGTTAATTACGAGATATCTTGTCAATAAATTTGTTAATGACGAGATATCTCATCAACAAATTTGTTAATGACGAGATATCTCATCAACAAATTTTTTAATGACAAGATATCTCGTCAACAAAATTTGTTAATGACGATATATCTGGTCAACAAAACTTGTTATTGACGAGATATCTCGTCAACGAAATTTGTTAACGATGAGATATCTCGTTATCAACACATTGCCAATATATTTTATGAGATCCAGACAAGCTTTTCTTCTAATTACGAGATAACTCTTCCATTAAGATCTAGTCAGTTTTGCTAACGATGAGATACCTCGTAGTGTGAAAGACCAGGAAGGTTAACACAAGTCGAATGTTGGGTGTTGGCTTCTAGATCCAGAGGTTTGTGGTTTAAATGCGGATTAAGGCTTAGAAGTTCCGTTTAGAATGAGTGTGTGGCCTTTCTATGGATGGGCATGGTATGTACTAGGGATGCGATGTTTTTGAAACATCGATGTTTATACTTGTCGATGTTTTTTCGTCGAAATCGATTATAAAAATTATGCTACTTCGTTATTTTTTAAAATTTTTATGACGTTCCTTTTTTTATTTAAAAAAATGAAAAAAGTAACGTTTTAAAAATTTAAAAATAACCAAGTAGCATAATTTTCATAATTAGCAAATTGAACATACTTTTAGACCAAAGTGACCAAGGGTGAAGAGTCTGAAAATTGGGGATGCGACATCGATGTCGATGTTTTCAAAACATTGATGTTTTATAAAAAAAAACATCGATGTATTGGAGCCGATGTCGCATCACTAATTGCTAAGCCAGATTTAAGAAGTGGGGGAAAAGTTTAAATACACTGAATTTTGAAAACATCGATGGTTTTGGGGCGATGTACTATCAACATCGATGTTTTATTTTTGAACATCGATGTTGTGGTGTCGATGTCGCTTCAATAGTTGCTAAACCAGTTTTAAGAAATGGGGAAAAAAGTTTAAATACATTGAATTTTAAAAACATCGATGGTTTTGGGGCGATGTACTATCAACATCGATGCTTTAATTTTGAACATCAATGTTTTGCTGTCGATGTAGCATCACTACTTGCTAAACCAGTTTTAAGAAATGGGGGGAAAAGTTTAAATACATTGAATTTAAAAAAAAAAACGATGTTTAAAAACATCGATGTTTTTAAGGCGATGTATTATCAACATCGATGTTTTCATTTTTAACATCGATGTTAAAAATTGTTTCAAAACTTCCTCACCAGACCAACGTGGGGACATTATAGGCTACGACAAATTTAACGTGTTCCAGCCCCTTGTGCACGACGGTCTTTGGTTGGATTCGAACTCGTAACCCACCAGTTCCTAATCCGCCACCCATCCAATCGGACTACCACGGCCCCGACTTGTCGAGGTAGAGACTTTGGAGCATTAGTTGTTCAACTGTCTCCGGATAGATCCTTTTAAATAATTTTTGATTCATGGTGTATTCATACCGTTTTAGCTAAAGTTCCTCTTATGTTTATTGCTTCACTGGGTTATAGAAGGAATCGTGAAACCGTTGTAATTACGTGGAACTCATGGATCAAGATTTAATGCAATGTTCAAATCCTCCAAGTTACTGAATCAAAGTAACAGGTTAGCAATATAGCATTGATTAGACTGCAAAATTCACTCTCAAAGTGAAAAATTGATTGCTTTAGCATTGCAGATTCCTGCATACATCAGCTCTAATTCTAACTATAAGGCCCGCTGCGCACATACGATTTTTCAACATGCGGCGCCGCTGCAGGACCGAAGCCAAACTATGCAATGAACTTGGTCAAACTATGCAGTAGGGATAGTGCACTATGCAGTAGGGTTGCAGTAGGGTTTTTTTCGCAGTAGGTTGTATATGTGTGTGTTTCGCAGTAGGGTTGCAGTAGGGTTAAAACTATGCAGTAGGGTTTTTTTTAAAAACATCGATGTATTGGGGTCGATGTTTTTGTAACATCGATGTTTATACTTGTCGATGTTTTTACGTTGTCGATGTTTTATTTTTAAATAAAAAAAAATTCCGTTATAAAAAATTTAAAAAATAACCAAGTAGCATAATTTTCATAATCAGCAAATTGAACATACTTTTAGACCAAAGTGACCAAGGATGAAGGATCTGAAAAGTAGGGATACAACATCGATGTCGATGTTTTCTAAACATTGATGTTTTATAAAAAAAACATCGATGTATTGGATCCGATGTCGCATCACTAATTTCTAAACCAGTTTTAAGAAATCGGGAAACAAGTTTAAATACACTGAATTTCAAAAACATCGATGGTTTGGGGGCGATGTATTATCAACATCGATGTTTTAATTTTGAACATCAAAGTTTCTAAACATTGATGTTTTGCTGTCGATACAGCATCACAAGTTACTAAACCAGTTTTAAGAAATGGGAGGAAAAGTTTAAATACACTGAATTTTAAGAACATCGATGTTTAAAAACATCGATGTTTTTGGGTCGATGTATTATCAACATCGATGTTTTGCTATCGATGTCGCATCCCTATTATGCAGTGAAATGACGCAAGCATTCATTTCGCGCCATTTGCGATAAATATTCTATTGAAGAAAACGTTACTTGGTGTAAAAAAAGTATATTTTGAAACAATATAGACGTTTTTCTGGATACAATAATTTATTAATCATTATTTACATTCCATTTATTTACGAAAACAAGGTACTACAGACCACAGAAGCGTGTGCGGCGAACTGCGGTGCCATGGGGAAATTTAGTACAAATTGCACGCAAGTTGAACGTGCGTAGCCGGAGGCATGTGTACACTACTCCATTGGATGTCATGTATCTCAGTCCGCACTTGCGTTGCGGCAGCGGCGACGCACGTTGAAAAACCGGATGTGTTCACCGGGCCCAAGACTACCAAGTTTTTCAAAATGACAAGTTGATCGACGTTACAAATACGCACAGTTCGGCAAACATCTTATTCCTTTAAACTGCTCTCCAAAACTTCCAAACCTACACAAACTTCGAAAAACTCGAAACGAAAACCCAGTCAAGCGACATACGTAAGCCTAAGGGGTTGACGTGACCAAAGTTCACTTCCCACGGCTGCGGGGCTCTCCGCTTCACTTCAGTTCAAAAACAAAATAAAAGACTAGTGGCAGCGGGTAAGTTCGCAAATTCAAATGTAAACGATGGTCAAAACGTCAGAAGCACCCTCCAAACATTGGATTTCGAACGCTCGTGGACTGCAGCCGATATTTCACTGCCACTTTATTAATCACAAGTCAGTTGGCAACTAGAAGGTGGAGCGTGACAATTTTTTTTTTTTGGCTGGTACCGGTGGCAACAGGGTAAAAACCGAACTGAGGCTCATGGGAAACTAATTTGGTATACGCTGTCTCTGAAGTAACATGATCCCGATTTTAACGCTTGGGAAGATATTTTTTTTCCCGATTCTGCCCGGAGCACTTTTCCCGGAGTTCCATAACCATAAAATGAGTTAACGGAGCACTGAATTTTCGTATCGGTTTGGGGAAAAGGGGAAAGTCAGAATGAGATTTTTCCAAGAAATCGTCATCAAGAAAAAGAGAAGTTTTAAATTTATTTTTGTTCCGACGATAAAAATGCTCTAACACGTAAAAAAAAAGTAACGAATTATTTTACTTTAAAATATGATGAGAGGATAAAGATAAACAATGTTCATTTTGTAACTAGTTATAACGTATCTTCCTTTCATAGAGTACAGTTGGCATTAAAACTACAGTTCAAAAATTTAACAACACAAAAATCCAAAAGAGAGAAGTTATACCTTTAGAACGATGATAAAAGTGTGAATAATGCCATCCTTTTTTCGATCTTTTTGTTTTTTGCACGGAACAGACTTACTAAAGAAACGATTCAGTTGGAAAAATTCAAAAAATTATCATCGTACTCTAAACAACGGCCATCTTTTCATTGTAGTATTTCAATTTATTTGATCAAAGAATACTACCTATTACTACTAAAGAAAACGGGAAGTTTCAATTGTTTTTTGTTCCGACAAGAAAAATGCTCCAACACATAAAAAAAAATTCCGATTTATTTTATGACTAGATGACAGAGAAAATTTTGTGACCAGTTATCCCTATAAAAGGACTGTTCAAAAACTTAATAACACAAAAATCGAAATGTAAGTGTAATTATACCTTTAGTACGATGATAAAAGTGTCAAATATGCTATCATTTCTTTGATTTTTATGTATTTTGCAAGGAATAGACTTACCAAAAAAAAAAAGATTTATTTGGAAAAATTCAAAACATTATTTTTATAATCTAAACTACGCCCCCTTTTTGTTATAGGATTTCATTTTGTTTGATTAAAGAATACTATTTATTTAATATGATTGATGATAAAGTTGAATGTATTGTCTTTGTTTGCCTAATTTCATTCGTTTTTGAGACTTGTTAACTAGAAGTGTTTCTACAGACATGCTTTTTTTGTGCGTCACTTTAATAGACATGTCTGCTGTCTCATCATCTAAACATAACCCACCAGAGTGAACTCCGAACACCCAAAGCAATTTAAATGAATCGATAATATGATGCGGTATTTACTGTGTCTAAATATCACGTTTTTACAATAGTTGTCACAGTGAATTTACCCTTATGATGTCAATCAAGATCCACAGTTAATTCGAATCAAAATATCTTTTTGATCAGAAATTAAAGAACTTAAGTACACGTCTTAATGACAAACAAAGCGAAAATGCTCAAAAAAAAAAATGAAATTACAATTGCATAAAAAAAATTTCTCGTATGCCTAGTCATCTACAATACTAAATACTGTATTTGGCACTGCACAATACTAATACTGTATTTACTGTGTCAAAATATAACATTTTTACATTAGTTGTCTCAATCAATTTACCCTTATAATGCCAATCAAGATCCACAATTCATTTGAATCAAAATATCTTTCTGATCAGAAATTAAAGAACCTAAGTACACGTCTTAAGGACAGACAATGCGAAAAAGTCCAAGAAATGAATTTACAATTTCATCAAAAAAATATAGCATGCCTAGTTATCTACAATACTAAATAACTATATTTCGCATTCAAGGGAATACGACTCCATAATTCAGACAACAGCCAATGCTTATAGCCTATTACTCAATAAAAAGAAGTATTATATACACTGCACTGAAGTCCAGCATTATATGCAACACAAAATTAACATATTTGAATAACTAACCTATACATAGGCTTCCATACAAAAAAATCAAGATAAATTTGTAAAAAAATATGTGATTTGCTTCAGAGTTGGTGAAGGAACTTATGTGATGCAAGTAACATCGCATGCAAATTTTTGTGAGTGACATCATGTGACTTCACATGGTAGCAATAATAAACTCGATTTTTAAAGGTAGGGAGGTCAGTAGGTAGTTGAATATACGTCGCACTGGAGTAACACAGCGGGGTATTGCCCACGGTTGGTTGGATCGATTTCGAAGGGAAAGATCAGAGGACAGCCCCAAGTAATTTTTTAACCATGGTCAGATGAAGATGTCAACACTTGAGCTGGCGCCCCACTCTTTAAACTTCCACGCCCGCAAGTGTGAGACTATTTGAGGCAACGACAGAAGCAAGAAGATGGTATTGTAGAAGCACGAGGATGGTATTGTAGAAGCACGAGGATGGTATTGTAAAAGCACGAGGATGGTATTGTAGAAGCACGAGGATGGTATTGTAGAAGCACGAGGATGGTATTGTAGAAGCACGATGATGGTATTGTAGAAGCACGAGGATGGTATTGTACAAGCACGAGGATGGTATTGTACAAGCACGAGGATGGTATTGTACAAGCACGAGGATGGTATTGTACAAGCACGAGGATGGTATTGTACAAGCACGAGGATGGTACTGTACAAGCACGAGGATGGTACTGTACAAGCACGAGGATGGTACTGTACAAGCACGAGGATGGTACTGTACAAGCACGAGGATGGTACTGTACAAGCACGAGGATGGTACTGTACAAGCACGAGGATGGTACTATACAAGCACGAGGATGGTACTATACAAGCACGAGGATGGTACTATACAAGCACGAGGATGGTACTGTACAAGCACGAGGATGGTACTGTACAAGCACGAGGATGGTACTGTACAAGCACGAGGATGGTACTGTACAAGCACGAGGATGGTACTGTACAAGCACGAGGATGGTACTGCACAAGAACGAGGATGGTACTGCACAAGAACAAGGATGGTACTGCACAAGAACAAGGATGGTACTGCACAAGAACAAGGATGGTACTGCACAAGAACAAGGATGGTACTGCACAAGAACAAGGATGGTACTGTACAAGCATTAGGATGGTACTGTACAAGCACGAGGATGGTATTGTACAAGAACGAAGATGGTACTGTACAAGCACGAGGATGGTACTGTAGAAGCATGAGGAATGTAGTGTACAAGCATGAGGAATGTACTGTAGAAGCATGAGGAATGTACTGTAGAAGCATGAGGAATGTACTGTACAAGCATGAGGAATGTACTGTACAAGCATGAGGAATGTACTGTACAAGCATGAGGAATGTAATGTACAAGCACAAGGATGGAATTGTTCAAGCATGAGGATGGTACTGTAGAAGCATGAGGAATGTACTGTACAAGCATGATGGTGGTACATCATATTGAACAAAACGGTTTTGGGTTGGATGGAGTTTTGAACTTGAAACCCTCCGGTTGCTAAACCGAAAGTCTTGCAACTGGGCCAAGGCGGCCTTCCGCGCTTGGATATTTCGATAGATATCGAGATCGATATATCGCGCAGTAAAAACAAGAAAAGTAATTTCTATTCAGCCATTTTGTAAATGGGTGATATAGCACCAATATTTAGCATACTTCCCC
Organism: Metellina segmentata; assembly: GCA_947359465.1. Taxonomy (NCBI): domain Eukaryota; kingdom Metazoa; phylum Arthropoda; class Arachnida; order Araneae; family Tetragnathidae; genus Metellina; species Metellina segmentata. The sequence continues at coordinate 65,814,407 of OX375883.1, forward strand.
GACCTGATCCGCAAGATCCCATAAACAGATAAGGTGCGCCAAACAAAGGCTATAGATTTCAATATATAATTATCATCAAACCAACATTAAAAGCATGATGAACGAGTAATTAATTTGTATTAAACATGCATTCAATGGGATGATAGTTTTAAATACGTTGTCCAGTAACACGATGTATAATATATAAATAATACAGCGAATTTTTACACTTATTGAGCATACATGGGAAGCTCTTGTAAGACACATTGCTGCCCTCAGTACACATCCACGAATCCTGTAGGCTTGGAAATGCCTTGCAGGAGCAGTAATTGCTGCCAATATTCTGTACACATCTTTATGAAGATCATGGAACTTTGTTGCCGATTCTGTCATGCTGTGTGGGACACTATATAGTTTTCTTCCTATTTAATTGTATTGATGACTTGGTATTCGGTGTCACAGGCAAAATGTGACATACCACACATTCTCCTCTTGTTTTCCGTGGAGTAAGAGATATTTATTTAAGTCTAATTTCGCCACAGAAAAACATTGAATTACAAAGAAAAAATCTATGACAAAAAGTAAGAGAAAAAACGTACACAAATATAATTAGATAATAGATAAAACAAAACAATTCTTTGAATCAGATTATACGATATTAAATCGGGACAGTAAGTAAACCCCCCCAAAAAAAAGAATATTGGGCTGGTGTTACAAAAGAATCGAGTTTTTTCTCTTAATCCAACCAAATTTTATGATCGTTCTTTAAGATAAAGAGATTTTCGTTAAAATTACATTCAAATAGGCTGAATAGTGTTTTTGTGTTATCAATTTTCTGAATTTACAAAAAGCAGTGTATAACATATAGTGGTTGGAAGGTCTCATTACGTAGTATATACGAAATCAATTTACTTAAAATGGAACCATAACCACGAGTAAATAATTCCCTGATGTAAATCAACAAAGTCACTTTGCAAAAAGGGAGAAGTCATCATAAAATATCAAAAATAAACGTCACGGATATCTAATATGTTAAACAAAAAACCCAAAAATAAGCAGATTACGCTGTAAAAGAAGGTACTTCCACAGGAACTGAATCCATTAAACCGCAAATGTCAACCTCAAAACTATCTCCAAGAAAAGGACAAACCCTACACAAACAAACCGAACGAAGAGCACAGGCCTCGAAAAGTCAAACGATATGATCTCCAAACGATACGATCCCTGACAGTTCTCCCCAACCCCATTAGTACTCGTAAGGGGGAGGTCGAACATAAAAGCGAACTTTTATCCTTTCGGACGTGAGACACATGGCATCTATCCCGAATGGTTTTTTGAGGAGATGCTACACTAGGAAGAAAAACGGGCAAGGTTACAGTTTCGCTGCGTGAAATTCTACTTATTTTTATTTTCACTCTTCGAGTATGCGGTTGATCGATGATGTTGACTTGCCGACTGGAAGATATTTTTTATTATTTTTTTTGTGGTACATGTGTTTATTATTTCTAGACGATTTAGAAGGATGGACGGAGATCGTAAGAAGTTGGTCTGGACTCACCTGTCCAGTCTTGTGAAATGATGAATTTACGATTCATGTCATGCAATTTCCATGGAACTAATGGTAAGTATACGAGTGATTCAAAAAATATCCAGACCCAATAAATATTCAAACATTTCATTGAAAATCAATTATTACACCAGTTCTAAACGGGAATTTTTATTTTCTACTTTTCAGCATCGGAAAACTGTACTGAGTGTTGTGTAGAGCTTTAAATTAAATTAAAGTAATAAATACGATATTTTACATAATTTGTATTCGCGGTGAAAGCAAGTCAAAAAGGTTTGGGAGCAGTCTCGGAAAAATGCAATAAGTAGGTAATTTTTTGCTTAGTAGATCCAGTTTTAACCTAAATTCTTCTACGTAACAAAAATATTTAAGAGTTAATAAGCATATTTGTTAAGATATTATTTGAAGTTAGTTGTGACCTAATATTTTTTTGATCTACAGCATATCATTTCAAGGGATTTTTCCCATTTGACTTAATTAAAAAAATCCAAAACATTGAGTCTTTTAGCTGTATTGAATATTATAAACCTGGATTCTCTCACGACATCTGATAATATTTAAAAGTGCGAAGTAGTTTAGATGCAACAAATATGTATAAAAACATGCTATTATATAGGTTTGAATTCTATAGTTTGTAACTTGCACACGTTCCACAACCTCAGCAACTTCTTCATGTTTTATTTTACATCGGTATTCCAGTGGGGCATCTAAAATACCAATAGGAGTTGATGGCTGTGTTCCTCGTACAAGACTCGAGAGATTTAGTATAGGTATACATTGACCAAGAGGATACGTAACCATTGTATAGTTTATTTCATAACTTCCTGTATAAATATATCAAGGCAAGTTGAGAATAAAAATCGAACCGTATTCACAAAAGGGTGTATATACGCAAGCATTTTCTGGGTATTGTAGAGGGTTATATGGAGAAATGGCAGACATTAAGTATGTGAATAAAGTTGTAAACTTAGTTTGCAGTGCTTGTAAACTTGCTGTTTGGCAGTGCTTGTAAACTTGCTGTTTGGCAGGGCTTGTAAACTTGCTGTTTGGCAGGGCTTGTAAACTTGCTGTTTGGCAGGGCTTGTAAACTTGCTGTTTGGCAGGGCTTGTAAACTTGCAGTTTGGCAGGGCTTGTAAACTTGCAGTTTGGCAGGGCTTGTAAACTTGCAGTTTGGCAGGGCTTGTAAAATGGTAGTTTGGTTGTAAACTTTCAGTTTGGCAGTGCTTGTAGAGTTTGTAAACTAGCTGTTTGGCAGTGCTTGTAAACTAGCTGTTTGGCAGTGCTTGTAAACTAGCAGTTTGGCAGTGCTTGTAAACTAGCAGTTTGGCAGGGCCTGTAAACTAGCAGTTTGGCAGGGCCTGTAAACTTGCAGTTTGACAGGTAAACTTGCAGTTTGGCAGGGCCTGTGAACTTGCAGTTCGGCAGGGCCTGTGAACTTGCAGTTCGGCAGGGCCTGTGAACTTGCAGTTCGGCAGGGCCTGTGAACTTGCAGTTCGGCAGGGCCTGTGAACTTGCAGTTCGGCAGGGCCTGTGAACTTGCAGTTCGGCAGGGCCTGTGAACTTGCAGTTCGGCAGGGCCTGTGAACTTGCAGTTCGGCAGGGCCTGTGAACTTGCAGTTCGGCAGGGCCTGTGAACTTGCAGTTCGGCAGGGCCTGTGAACTTGCAGTTCGGCAGGGCCTGTGAACTTGCAGTTCGGCAGGGCCTGTGAACTTGCAGTTCGGCAGGGCCTGTGAACTTGCAGTTCGGCAGGGCCTGTGAACTTGCAGTTCGGCAGGGCCTGTGAACTTGCAGTTCGGCAGGGCCTGTGAACTTGCAGTTCGGCAGGGCCTGTGAACTTGCAGTTCGGCAGGGCCTGTGAACTTGCAGTTCGGCAGGGCCTGTGAACTTGCAGTTCGGCAGGGCCTGTGAACTTGCAGTTCGGCAGGGCCTGTGAACTTGCAGTTCGGCAGGGCCTGTGAACTTGCAGTTCGGCAGGGCCTGTGAACTTGCAGTTCGGCAGTGCTTGTGAACTTGCAGTTCGGCAGTGCTTGTGAACTTGCAGTTCGGCAGTGCTTGTGAACTTGCAGTTCGGCAGTGCTTCTGAACTTGCAGTTTGGCAGGGCTTGTAAAATGGTAGTTTGGTTGTAAACTTTCAGTTTGGCAGTGCTTGTAGAGTTTGTAAACTAGCTGTTTGGCAGTGCTTGTAAACTAGCTGTTTGGCAGTGCTTGTAAACTAGCAGTTTGGCAGTGCTTGTAAACTAGCAGTTTGGCAGGGCTTGTAAACTAGCAGTTTGGCAGTGCTTGTAAACTAGCAGTTTGGCAGGGCCTGTAAACTAGCAGTTTGGCAGGGCCTGTAAACTTGCAGTTTGACAGGTAAACTTGCAGTTTGGCAGGGCCTGTGAACTTGCAGTTCGGCAGGGCCTGTGACTTGCAGTTCGGCAGGGCCTGTGAACTTGCAGTTCGGCAGGGCCTGTGAACTTGCAGTTCGGCAGGGCCTGTGAACTTGCAGTTCGGCAGGGCCTGTGAACTTGCAGTTCGGCAGGGCCTGTGAACTTGCAGTTCGGCAGGGCCTGTGAACTTGCAGTTCGGCAGGGCCTGTGAACTTGCAGTTCGGCAGGGCCTGTGAACTTGCAGTTCGGCAGGGCCTGTGAACTTGCAGTTCGGCAGGGCCTGTGAACTTGCAGTTCGGCAGGGCCTGTGAACTTGCAGTTCGGCAGGGCCTGTGAACTTGCAGTTCGGCAGGGCCTGTGAACTTGCAGTTCGGCAGGGCCTGTGAACTTGCAGTTCGGCAGGGCCTGTGAACTTGCAGTTCGGCAGGGCCTGTGAACTTGCAGTTCGGCAGGGCCTGTGAACTTGCAGTTCGGCAGGGCCTGTGAACTTGCAGTTCGGCAGGGCCTGTGAACTTGCAGTTCGGCAGGGCCTGTGAACTTGCAGTTCGGCAGGGCCTGTGAACTTGCAGTTCGGCAGGGCCTGTGAACTTGCAGTTCGGCAGGGCCTGTGAACTTGCAGTTCGGCAGGGCCTGTGAACTTGCAGTTCGGCAGGGCCTGTGAACTTGCAGTTCGGCAGGGCCTGTGAACTTGCAGTTCGGCAGGGCCTGTGAACTTGCAGTTCGGCAGGGCCTGTGAACTTGCAGTTCGGCAGGGCCTGTGAACTTGCAGTTCGGCAGGGCCTGTGAACTTGCAGTTCGGCAGGGCCTGTGAACTTGCAGTTCGGCAGGGCCTGTGAACTTGCAGTTCGGCAGGGCCTGTGAACTTGCAGTTCGGCAGGGCCTGTGAACTTGCAGTTCGGCAGGGCCTGTGAACTTGCAGTTCGGCAGGGCCTGTGAACTTGCAGTTCGGCAGGGCCTGTGAACTTGCAGTTCGGCAGGGCCTGTGAACTTGCAGTTCGGCAGGGCCTGTGAACTTGCAGTTCGGCAGGGCCTGTGAACTTGCAGTTCGGCAGGGCCTGTGAACTTGCAGTTCGGCAGGGCCTGTGAACTTGCAGTTCGGCAGGGCCTGTGAACTTGCAGTTCGGCAGGGCCTGTGAACTTGCAGTTCGGCAGGGCCTGTGAACTTGCAGTTCGGCAGGGCCTGTGAACTTGCAGTTCGGCAGGGCCTGTGAACTTGCAGTTCGGCAGGGCCTGTGAACTTGCAGTTCGGCAGGGCCTGTGAACTTGCAGTTCGGCAGGGCCTGTGAACTTGCAGTTCGGCAGGGCCTGTGAACTTGCAGTTCGGCAGGGCCTGTGAACTTGCAGTTCGGCAGGGCCTGTGAACTTGCAGTTCGGCAGGGCCTGTGAACTTGCAGTTCGGCAGGGCCTGTGAACTTGCAGTTCGGCAGTGCTTGTGAACTTGCAGTTCGGCAGTGCTTGTGAACTTGCAGTTCGGCAGTGCTTGTGAACTTGCAGTTCGGCAGTGCTTCTGAACTTGCAGTTTGGCAGTGCTTGTGAACTTGCAGTTCGGCAGTGCTTGTGAACTTGCAGTTCGGCAGTGCTTGTGAACTTGCAGTTCGGCAGTGCTTGTGAACTTGCAGTTCGGCAGTGCTTCTGAACTTGCAGTTTGTCAGTGCTTCTGAACTTGCAGTTTGGCAGTGCTTGTGAACTTGCAGTTTGGCAGTGCTTCTGAACTTGCAGTTTGGCAGTGCTTCTGAACTTGCAGTTTGGCAGTGCTTCTGAACTTGCAGTTTGGCAGTGCTTCTGAACTTGCAGTTTGGCAGTGCTTCTGAACTTGCAGTTTGGCAGTGCTTCTGAACTTGCAGTTTGGCAGTGCTTCTGAACTTGCAGTTTGGCAGTGCTTCTGAACTTGCAGTTTGGCAGTGCTTCTGAACTTGCAGTTTGGCAGTGCTTGTGAACTTGCAGTTTGGCAGTGCTTCTGAACTTGCAGTTTGGCAGTGCTTGTGAACTTGCAGTTTGGCAGTGCTTGTGAACTTGCAGTTTGGCAGTGCTTGTGAACTTGCAGTTTGGCAGTGCTTGTGAACTTGCAGTTTGGCAGTGCTTGTGAACTTGCAGTTTGGCCGTGCTTGTGAACTTGCATTTTGGCAGTGCTTGTGAACTTGCAGTTTGGCAGTGCTTGTGAACTTGCAGTTTGGTAGTGCTTGTGAACTTGCAGTTTGGCAGTGCTTGTGAACTTGCAGTTTGGCAGTGCTTGTGAACTTGCAGTTTGGCCGTGCTTGTGAACTTGCAGTTTGGCAGTGCTTGTGAACTTGCAGTTTGGCAGTGCTTGTAAATTTGCAGTTTGGCAGTGCTTGTGAACTTGCAGTTTTGAAGTGCTTGTAAATTTTCAGTTTGGCAGTGCTTGTGAACTTGCAGTTTGGAAGTGCTTGTAAATTTGCAGTTTGGAAGTGCTTGTAGCAGTTTGTAACTTAGTAGTTTGGCAGTGCTTGTAAAATTGCAGTTTGGCACTATTTGTTAACTTGCAGTTGGACAGTACTTCTATACTTACAGGTTGACAATAGTTGAACACGTAATTTAATAGTAGTCACACACTTGCAGTTTGTTAGTAATAGTACAAGAACAGTTTGACAGCAGCTGTACGATTAGTTTGATAGTATTTGCACACTTAAACTTGGATAGTAGTTGTACAGTTTAACGGCAGATGATCGAATTTGCAATCGTCAAGACTAATTCTCCAGAGAGAGTCGACCTCAGCTTCTTTGGTTTGTCATAATTTGCTTTTGACTGATCTAACCAGATTCAAGGAGTACATCTTATTGACAAATCTTAAGAATATGTACTCCCTTTTGGCCAGTTAGTTCGTCATCTCTTTTCGGTAATTACCCGTATGGGAGAAGATCCACTGCAAAACAACTTCAACAAACAATATCAAGACTCCATGATATTCAGTTAATTCCTACCCTTTGCGATGGAAGCACTGTACGAAATACCAAACGTTTTAATAGACTGAATTTTGGAGGAAAAAATCTATAGAACGACCACTTTCGCACCTCGATCATATCTTTTAATTACATATTCCATCCCAGTCTTTATACCCATCAAACTATGGGAACTGAAAAGGTTATGTCATAACCTGTAGCACATGGAAAGCTCATTATTGTTCTTTGAGATAAACTACCTCAATCTTTTGATTCGAGCTTCGTTTTAAGTGTCCTTCCCATGTTCTAGAAAACGTTAGTAACATTTGTTCTGCACAGGCGATTTGAACAGAATGGATCTTGTCTACAACATCGATGAATGGATGGTTAAGATTCTGTGACCAAAGACTCTTATTTGGTCAAGCTGAGCCAAACACAAGGCAAACAACACCAAGTAATGGACAAACACAACCAGCAGCGATGGAATCAATACTTTTTAAAGTCACACTCAATGTAGTCTATTTCAAACACAGGCATCTTAATTTTTTTAAACATTGATTGGTTTTATGGCGCAAGGTTCATACTTGACCATGCTGCTCCAGACACACAATATTGTGGAGTATCCATATATTATCTCTCTCCCACGTCTAAGTCCAACGGAAATAGCGGCGACAGCCAATCGCCCTCCTGTCGCTCTACTTGACAGTTAGAGACAATGGACAGACTTTTGGTCCCCAGGATGATGGACGAGCTGGACGTAAGATCCTAGACAGCGAGAGGCCGAACCGAGACTTTCCGTCGGGGTTCAAAGGCCAATAAGGTCAGCGGGCACCTGTGACCCCTCTGACACTAGACCAATTGCAGGACGTGAATTACGTCAAGAGCGACGACAGCGCCAGAAGCCCACCCCCTTCAAAAGAGGTATAAAAAGGCGCGCACGGTTTTTTCGAAGAGCTCCGAGTGTTTTTAATTGCCATAGGACGGTCGAGCCGAACTTACCCGGGCATCCGGCCCCAGATTATCCTTGAGAGGAACGCAGTAGCCGCGGCAGGTAGCCGGCTAAACTGCTCCACGGTCGCACGAGCTTGCGACCTTCTGATCTCACCTGAGAACGCTCAGAGAGGCCACCCGGCCGGATGACTATCGCTCGAGTCCCGTTACCAGAGGAGACCCGATTCTCCGCCTTGGCATCCCGCCAGACATCATCTCATCCGAGATAACCGTGAAAGGCCGTAGCCTGGTATTCACCCTTCGCTCGAGTCCCGTTACCAGAGGAGACCCGATTCTCTGCCTTGGCATCCCGCCAGACTTGATCTCATCCGAGATAACCGTGAAAGGCCGTAGCCTGAAATTCACCCTTTGCTTGGTTCGTAGACCAGAGGAGACCCGATTCTCCGCCTTGGCATCCCACCAAACTTGATCTCATCCGAGATAATCGTGAAAGGCCGTAGCCTGGAACTCACCCCATTACTCGGGTCACTGCTACTGATTCTCCAAGGGAACCATTCCCAGACCGCCGATTCCAAGAGAACTATATATATTTCAACCTTACTCTAATCTAGAAATAAAAACCACTTATTTCTCCTGTAGAATTAGTCTAAGTCGTTACAATATCAAGTAATGGACGCGCACGCAATAAAAGTTTCAGTGACACAGAAGAGAGAATACTCCCAAGGAGGAATGTACCTGGCAGTAATTAAACCTGTGCCGCTTACAACTCAAATGTTGCAAGGGCAGAGGGCATACCCAATGAACCACGAAGACATCTCGTTTTGAATCGGATTCAGTCACGATTCGGGTGTGAATTTCATTTTCCACTGTCATTGTTCATGATGGCAATTACCCAGAAGTAAACTATATTTGGATGAGCATGAACCAATTTGAGCAAGAACGTTCCCTTCACATTCCAAGCGTATTTTACTCTAAAGGCATAATACTCAATCTTCTAAAATGAAAAATATTTCCAACACAAGTCTTTGAGTGTCTCGCTCGAATTTCCTTTAAATCGAAATCCACATCCAGCCAATACGGAATTGTTTTGTATTTTCCACAGTATCTAAAACCAAATTGAATTTCCCACAGCAGCGGGATTTAAATCGCACGAGACTTAAATCTCGATAGAACCGATCGAAGACTATTTTTTATTTATCTTTTTACTGTTCTGTTCATTGAAACGAAAATTGAAATCCGATTGGAGACGAATTGAATGAAAACTTGAGTTTCAACCACCGCAAGCATCTCAGCTAGACCTGAGGGTCAGTTGACCGGAAGGAAAGGATTCCTCAAGTTGGACTTTCCCTTGACCAAAACCGGCGAAATAGTTTAGAAATGATAGATCATGCCAGAGCGGAAAGTTCCATCAAATGTTCTTCCGTCATCTAAATGATATTTTCTACAAGATTAGACCTAAACGGACTCCCTAAAAAGCATGTTTTGAACATTTTTCGCCAGAAAACTTTTACTGCGATATAACACAATCATTGAATATAGGTCATAAGATACAAGGAAAATCTACCACTATTCTGGTAACATCCAGTTAGTAAGGTACTCAATCTGAGTATTTATAGCAAATGGCTTTTATTCAGACATCAATTTTGTTAGAAAAGCATAAAATACGCATGTGTAATCAATCGCATAGTAACATTATAAATCTAATCTAAATACTCAACATTATCTATATATATATATTTCTCTTACGTGGCACGCAAAAAAGACGTTATTTGTTACCGCGTTTTGGCAACATTGTGCGATTGTTTGTTTACTAGGAGCCTCGCGCCTCATTTGAATCTATAGCGTTATCGGATGAAATTTTATTGAAAAAAAAATGAATTTTAGACGAGCTGCTGCGGTTTGTAATAGAAATCTAAGAAAGCGGAGGATTTTTTCAGGGCTATTTAAAAAACGGTCCTTTTCAAGGCTGACAATTATAGTACAACAAGACGCATGCACTACAACTTTCGACAACAAACTCAGTCAAAAAGTGCATGGGTGGCTCGAGTACTGGGGAAATGTACACACAAACAACATGCTGGGTATTCAATTTCCAAAGCAGCGTTCGGTGGAGTGGTCGTTCACGGTAAGACGTTTATCGCCAACTAATTTTTGTCGCCAAATCAAGATGGCGGCCGAATTCCGTAACAGCAGATAGGGTTGCCATAACAAAAACGGCAGATGTGAAGAAAATCCGCATACGGTGAAGGTTACCATATTTGGCGACAAATCGCCTTCTTACTGTGAACGACCACTCCACCAATACAACAAATTTAGATTTGAAAAATATTTTTTTGGAATATCTTATTTTGTAATCAATCCCTTCTGCTAGGACACGTGTCTTCATTGATGCGAGCGAAGCGAGCATAGGTTCGCGCAGCGAACCAATGAGAATTGCGAAGCAATCCTCCGGGGGTTGGCGAGCGTTAGCGAGCAGGGGGCGGGCCCCCTAGTACTTATTAATACGAAACAATTGAAAAGTTTTATAAAAAAATATTAAGATTTATAGTGGTTACTAAAGCCTTATTGTAGGAGTAAAGGTGCAATTCCTATAGCTTGTCTGAAGTAGAGCACTGCTAAAATGGGACTACTCTTCCCTTCTCTGAGCAGTCCCATCGCCCTTGCCGCATCCCTTCTGCTTCTTTGTTAATTTGTTTCCGGATGTATTCCTTATCCATTTGTTGTGCCTTGTCGATGTATTGGTTCTGTGTTGCTTCTTTTGCCAGATCATCTGCCCTCTCGTTGTCCTCATGACCTGCGTGGACTTTAATCCATTTTACGTTTATAACTCCTGAGTAATTCTTTATTTGATGATAACCGCGAACTGATATAAAAGTCTTCGAAAATAGCTTGACATAAACTTATAGATATTGTAAGAAAATAAATCATTCATAAATCAAGTTGTCCTCAAAACCAGCGCACCATCCAATCCACGCAAAAAAATTTCCAGAAACAAAGATTAATACTACAGATTCGGAGGACATACATTTTTCATCCCGCGATCCCAGAAAAATTTCATAAACAAAACTTCCGCCATTACGCGTTCTCAAAACCCCCACCCGAAATATCCCCAGCAACGATGACAAATACCACTCGTAAACGACGAAAACACCTTTCCCGGATTATACAGGACATCAAAAACGACGCAGACAACTCCCAAAAAAAAAAAAAAAAGACCGAAACGACACTTCCCGAAACTTCACTCATCCCACCAACTCTACATCCGAAAGCAAATATGAACAAATGACAACTGCAGCACCGTTGCCATTCACAAAACCCGAATACGTAATGAGGCAGTGGTCGGGGGTCTTCTCGATTTAACACTCTCATCACCCCTGCAGAAGAACGTCTTCCACTAGTCTATATCCTAGAGGAATTAGCATAAGTATCGAGACTTTTTTAACCGGGACAGGGAAAAAATTGCCCTTTTTCGATGAAGTAGGGATTTTTTTCCCCCGGTTCTCGCTTTAAGTAGCTGCTTTCTTTTCAGTCGAGACGTGGATTGAAGTGTCGCATAAGCATTTTTTAATAGCTTCTGTCGGCCTGTGTCGTGGAAAGGTGCTCTGGGTGCGATCTATATGATAAACTGAGAAGATGACTTTCAGGACCGTTTTTTGAGTTTCTATTGCAGAGATAAGAAAGGTATTTCTATTCAACTTTGATGAATGGCACTTCCCCCACACTTGGACTATTCGTTTCTGTAGAAAAATTTGTTAGTTTAGAACTGCAGTCGATTTGACTGAAAATTGAAACATTTAATTTCATATTGTCATTCAAATAACAAACTTATTCTATTTTAGTGCTAAATAACGCTTTTTTTATTAATTCAGAAAACACGATGGTTAATACGATTTGTTAACGATCCCGTGAGATCAGTCTAAATGAGGTTTGACTGCTTGATGAATAAAAAACTAACTTCGTAAAACAAGTAACTAGCCACTGCGCGGCTAGTTGTTTGATGGCGGTGATGTTTGGTTTTTATGTGGTGTAAAATTTTCCGCAGATTTCAAATCCGTTGAAATTTTTAATCTGTCTCTAACGATTCCGATTTTACGAAAAAAGAACTTAAAAATTCCAGTCAAAATGGTTTTATTTCTTTGCTCTCCTTCGCTAAAATGAAAATCTGTTTTTCTTTTTTATTATGTCAGCGCGAAGGGCAGAAAATGCTATTTGTTTATTTTTGGAAAGCGAAAGTTCACGTGACGTCACTATCTCTTGCAAAAATGTAAAAGATTAAAAGAAAATGAAACGAACAAGGTATCTATCTGTTGTAAAATTTTCCGCAAATTTCAAATCTGCTAAAATTTGTATTTTACCTTTAACGATTTTTTGAATAGCTTCGCCAGAAAGCTATTCTAGTAGAAAGGTAATGTAGGGCTACTTGTGTTCCAATTTTCATGGCTAGAGATTGGTCTCAAGACAGGAAAGAAATAGCCGATATTTTTCTAGTGTTATAAAGTATAAGTGGACCAAATGTGTCGTGGATTGGTCAAACGGTGTGGATTTATATGAGAATATTCACACATACAGGCACACATCCTTTTGCATATATACATAGATATATTCTGCACTTCGTATCTTATTTTGCTAAATTATTAGCCCGTTTATTTAACAAGACCTATAAAGTAAAAAAAAAAGCGCTTGCAATTATAAATCTTGGACTATATTTCTCCCCAACGCAATTTCCTATACTTCGTTTTTATTTGAGACGAAGCTATTTGTTTATTTTTGGAAAGCGAAAGTTCACGTGACGTCACTATCTCTTGCGAAAATGTAAAAGATTAAAAGAAAATCAAACAAACAAGGTATCTATCTGTTGTAAAATTTTCCTTAAATTTCAAATCTGTTAAAATTTGTATTCTACCTTTAACGATTTTTTGAATAGCTTCGCCAGAAAGCTATTCTAGTAGAAAGGTAATGTAGGACTACTTGTGTTCCGATTTTCATGGCTAGAGATTGGTCTCAAGACAGGAAAGAAATAGACGATATTTTTCGCAGTGTTATAAAGTATAAGTGGACCAAATGTGGTGTGGATTGGTCAAACAGTGTGGATTTATATAGAGAATATACACACATGCAGGCACACATCATTATACATAGATATATTCTTTACTTCGTATCTTATTTTTCTAAATTATTAGCCCGTTTATTTAACAAAACCTAATAACGTAAAAAAAAGCGCTTGCAATTATAAATCTTGGACTATATTTCTCCCCAACGCAATTTCCTATAGTTCGTTTTTATTTGAGACGAAGCGCAACAAAATTAATAACACTCAAGCACGTAGTAAAGCTCCATTTTTTTTCGCACTAAAAAACAAACGAAGTTAACATACACATGTACATCAAACTCCCCACTGAAGATTCATCAGCGCGTGCCCATCAAACAAATGACGGGCCATTTATGGACACTCACTGGCTTTCACCAGAACTCCCATCACACCGCCACCCCTTCCAATAACCCGATACACCCCATACAACACCCTCTTCACGGGGGGACGAGAACACATCCAGATAATTTCCATCCCAAACTAGGGAAAATGATTCCGACAATGCAATGACTCGACGATCGGAATTGCAGCGGGACGAAGGCGGAAAAGAAAAACAAATAATCGCCACGACTTCGCGCGGGGAAAGTACCAACAATTCCCCAGGAAGAGACAGTAATAGGGGCATCAAAAAGGCATTTTCCCCTATTTTCCAAGTCATGAGTACGGCCATGAGCATTAGCCGGTAATTGAGATTTGAGGAAGGGAAAATGATTATTGGCGTCGTTTGAAATGAATATGGTAATATCGCACCGATGGAGCAAAAAGAACGATTTTCTTCGATCCCTCACGTGGGTGTACGTGACGGTCGTACCTAAGTATCGTTCAGTGGGAATCGAATGTTCGAACGCATTAGAGGGGTATCAGGGATGGGAAGAGAAATTTGTTTCTCACTGTGTTTCAATTCAATCTATTAAGGTTTTCCGTAACAAAAGCGTTCATATCGCATAACGAGCGAGAGCGTTTTGATTCAATTTAGCAGAATGGGTTTGAAAAGCTTTGTTTCTCCTTTAAAGAAAATCTGTAGTGTTTTTCTTAATGTTAATATAGTTAAATCGAAAGTGAACTCTTTTCAACATACCAGTTACATGAAAATAATCTCAAAAGAGGACGATTGTGTTGTCAGTTCATCTACATTAGGGTCTATTTTCGTCTCTCATCGTTGAATCAGACAATTTGCACTCGATGTCTCTTTATTTAACACGAGCCACTGCGTGGCTAGCCCGGTGTTGCCCGTGCCCCTGGTGTAAGGTATTAAGGTGGTGTAAAATTATCCGCAGATTTCAAACCGTTGAAGATATATTCAATTAAAAATTTATTTATTTACAGAAAATCATATTTTTAGGCATCAATCTATACTGAAATTTTCCGCAGATTTCAAATCCGTTCAAATTTTAACTCCATCATTAACTGTCAAGGAGATAGAAATAAGAACTTTAACTACCGTTGTTATTGTTGTTGCACATCCCCCTGGTGTAGGAAAGCCTACACCAGGTCCAGAAGGCCCCGTCGTGCCAGATCCCCATATACTTGCAAAAAGTCCTGATCAACCAACAGCTGCTTATACGAAGCGCCAAGACAGAGAAGAAGGTGATCAGGACTGGCAGGTAGGGAACAGGAACAAGGAGGGAAAATTCTCTCCCCGTTCTGAAATTTTATACATTTAAGATGGCCACTTCGAAATCTGGCCATGGCCGATTGGAAAGGCCGAGGGCCACAGCATGAGATTGATAGTCCAGGGCGATTGCCAGCATACCAATGGTAGGATGGCGTGCGGCGCCACACGGAAAGCAAACGCTGTTTTCCCAGGGAGTGGACCTCAGTGGGAGTGAACCATGGTCAGATGACGAGGTCACACTTGACATCGGACTCACATCTCCACTCCTTGCCAATGTGGGGACTTTGAGGCCATGGTAAATTTAACGCGCACTAGCCTCCATGTACATGACTGTCTTTGGTTGGACTTTTTGAACTCGAAACCCTCAGGTTGCTAATTTGCTATTCTCCCGACCAGGCTTCCACTGCCTTCCAATTTAGTATGTTCACGTGTATAAGTGTTCGTTTAGAACAATTTTTGCCGACAGAATAATTTTTACTGCCCACACCTGCTTCTCAACACTCCTTATTTCGCTAAGAGTCCCAAATCGCATCCTAAAATTCCTTGAGAGGAAATGGACAAAGGAGCGGAAGTGCCCATTTTGGAAAACTATGGATTAAACAAATAAACGAACCAAACTCAAACGGTAATTTTTGTAATTTACGTCGTACTAGAGCAACATAACGGGCTATTGACGACGGTCCGGGATCAATCCCTTAAGGGAAAAATCCGAGGACAACACCTCGAAGTTTTGAACCACGGTCAGACGACGAAGCAACACCTGAGCTGGTACCCCACTCTCCAAACTTCCACACCAAGCCAACGTGAAAACTTTCAGCCACGACAGATTTAAGGCTTATCAGCAGCCTCTACACCATACGCATACAAAGATCCATGCCCGGACCCGGATTCGAACCAGGAACTTTCCGATCTAGAGTCACTTTAACCACTATACCGGTTTGTCGGCCCAAACTCAGTTGAATTTAATTAAGCCTAAATGGAATACCGTAAATCAAAAGAGCAGAGGAGTAATCAATACCAATCAAATCAGCAAAATATAATCACTGATGAGAAAGATGAGCCACGTCATTGTGATACCAACTCATTTATTCAATAATAGGTTCCATTTTCATCCCGCATCCTTTAATCCAGGGGTAGCCAACCTTTTACATACCATGTGCCAATTTTTTTTCACATACGAGTTCCGATGCGCCATATAACTCAAGCACCTTTTTGTACCTTACGTTCATGGTCCTGCTATATCCTTAATAACTTTTTTAATAAAAGTATGTTTATAGACATGATTAACATTTTTAAATGCTTTAACTATTGTACGTAAAACAATGTCTATTACAGCACATAAACATTATTTACCATTAATAAGACTTTTGAGCCTGTTTAGATTTCACTAATCTTTCAATGTTTGGTATAAAGTTGTTACTGAGAGCAACAGAGAATGTTTCAAATTTGAATCATTCATTCGCTACCTCGTTTTCCTTTTAATGAATTTCATGGATGAAAATGCTTGTTCACTTGTAATCAAAGAATACGTAGGCGCAAGGATGTAATGCGCCACTTGTAATCATCAAATGCGCCAAGTTTGGCGCATGCGCCACAGGTTGGCACCCCTGCTTTAATCAGTCAACTATTTGCAGTCGATTTTTTTTTCCAACTAAAATGAATTGGTATTTTAATTAACAACGTACTAGAGCAACAACGCGGGTTATTGGCGTCAGTCCGGGATCAATCCCCAAGAAGGACAACACTACGTAATTTTGAGCCACGGTCAGATAATTAGGTCACACCTGATCTGGCACTCATCTTCCCAAACCTTCACACCACGCCAACATCAGACATTTGAGGCCACGGCAGATTAACGTGCGCCATTTTGCTTTGCACACGATGGTCTTTGGTTGGATTCGAAATTGGTACCCTTCAATTGCAATCCGCTACTCTTCCAACCAGGCTACCGCGGCCGGTTGAAAGAAATTACCGCAGTGTATCTCTAGTGGACAAGACTCCACACTAACCTGATATGCACCAACAATCAATCCACTCATCTTCAATACTGGACATGAAGGCCCCTATGAAGCCATGAGCTCCGTCAACTCAACGTCTGTCTGTCTGTCTATCTCTAGTAGGGATTGCAATCCGATCCGGCGAATCCGGCATCATTTGGCTACCTACCGGATTCAACAACATCTATCGGATCCGATAAAACCGAATTATTTTTTAAATTAAATAATCGATTGTTCAAACCTAACTTTAAAGTCGCAAAATTGTTCATTAAACAATAGATTGTGAAATAATCGATGTTATATTTTTCAATCAACAGTTTGGAGAATTCTAGCAAAAATAAGAAATTAAATTATCACTAATATTTTTTTATAAAGAGGAATTAGAAAAGCAAATTCTGAAAGGAAATGAAGAATAATGCAAAAAGACAAACTCTAGAAAAGAAACAGATTTTGAGAAAATACTGAAGAAAGAAAAGACTTCATATGAAATGGAGTCAAAGGAAAATATTTGTCTCTTATGTACGACTACTTAATGATGGTTAAACCAATTAGTGTCGAAGCTTAGAGGGCCTTCTCGGCTGTTGGTTATATTTGCAGTTCATTGAGAAGTAGGTTGGGGGATGACATAATTAATACGATTTGTTTCCTTAGATCGTTCTTTCAAACTCAAAAGTCATTTTTATTACTATATAACTTCAATTTAATTAATTAAGAATTAAGTGTTCCCTTGTTTGTTAGGTTGACCAAAAACTGCCAAAGATTAGATTTTTATGTTAGTATGAGACAAGGTTTGATACAATTTATGTCATTTGTTCAACGACATTAGAGATAGACTACTTAATTTTAGATAAATTGAAAAGTATTACGTGTAAAACTAACTGATGTTTTTTGGTGTGGAAACTACTAGGACTGATTATCATCAATCGCGTTTAATACTTACTACTAGTAGTACTAGTAGTGTTACTATAGTTAATTGTCGGTGATTGATTTCCTACCTATGGATAATTATTAAAAAAGTTGATTCTCTAATGCTAAAATAAACGTTTTGTGGAAATTTGGAATAATATCCTTTTTTCCTACTTTCACTCAGCCGATTTTGGAAAAATACATACTGGTTAGATAGATTTATTAACAAAGTACCAATCCCACCGGAACCGGCTGGATTGAAAATCGTACCGGATTGCAATCCATTATCTCTAATGAGTGTCTCTATGGCAAAGTGGACAAGGTTTCTCGAAATATTTTTAGGCGATATATCGCACTCCGGCAAGAAAAGTGACACAACTCAAAATTGCAGAATTTGAGAAACTCAACTTAAAGGATACTGTAAAACTTTTTGGAAATAGTTTAAGCTTCTTTTAAGTTTTAGGTAAGTAATGATGGTGCTAGCTTCTATTATATTCTATAGAATAGTAATACAGGGTGTCCTAAAAGTTACAGTACTGACGATTCAACAAACTTTAAGACAATTATTTTTATGCCAATGGTAAAAAGCACTTTTAACCTAACATAGGAAAAAAAATTTGAGTTTACATTTATAATAAATGTTAAAAATTTCCGCCCTTTTCTTGGAGGCAAAGCTGAAGTCGTTTGCGCATATTTTTTTAGAAACACGTTTCAAGATGCTGGGAGATCAAGATGCTGACTTCTTGTATCCTTTGAGTAATGGCAATTTTCAGATCACCTATTATTTGGTGATTATCTTCATAAACTTTGTTCTTTAAATATCCCCACAGAAAAAAAGTCAGAGATGCGCAAATCAGGGAACGAAGTAGCCAAAGGTTTCTTGAGATGATCGCCAAAAAAATGTTGAAACATGCCCATGGTTTCATAACTTATATGGCAGGTTGCAACGTCTTGTTGGAACCAAGAGTCTCGTTCATTCACTTCTAATAATGCACCAAATCGTTGAATAAGTTGACATAGCTTATCTTTACTCTGTATTGCGTCATTTGGATATTTATGTCGCCAAAATTATTTACATCTTTTATATGATTTGCCTTCAAAATATACATCAAACAAAGAAATTCTCTGAATGCGTGATAAATTCATCTTGCAATGAAGAATAAAATGACGTGGAACTTAATTATCGCACAACTTGAGTGCGAAGAAAATCAAACGATAAAAATTAAAAATTCGATAAAACTATAAGCAAACGATAAAATCCAATAGTTAAAAAAAACACGGTCAATAAATGGTTTTTGAAGTTGGAGTACGGGAACTTTTAGGACACCCTGTATAACACGTTGGGGTACTTCATATATAATTTTCAATGACATAACATCACATTTTTATTTTTTGAGTCGTCACTTTCCTTCCCGGGGTGCTACATTTGCTAACCAAACCACCCTTGCTCTTGAACGTCACTCATTTCTCACCCCTCAACTTTATTTCAGCGCCAACACGGAGGTAGAACCCACTTTGGAAAACTATAGATTAAGGGCGACCGGGACACATTGACAAAAAACTTTTAATAATTAATTTAGAATTTTGAATTTTTTTGTACTGATTACCCATCTAACTAATAAACTAAATCACAACACAAAATTTTTCCAAAAGTTTTTTTTTTAATTTTAAATTATGATTTTTTGAAAAAAGGAGTCATTTTAAATTGCTAAAACTCAACATATTATTGATCAATTTTCAAAATTCTTGTAGTAAATTATTCACAAATTTATAAACTTTAATTTTGATTCAGCAATTTAAAAAATATTAATTTAATAAAAAATAAAAAATATTTGAATGAAAAATTTTGAAAATTTTAAGGTGTTTTTTTTAAAGTCATATTTTTAAAAGTAAATATTTGTTACAAATTTTCTGAATCAAAATTAAAGTATAATGTTTGAAAAAGATATATTCCAAATTTCAACCCTTTAACTTTATCGGTTTTCGACTTATAGCAATTTGAATGCAGGAAATCTTGAAAAAAAAAAGTATCATGGAGAAAAACGCATTTAAAGTTTTAAAGACAGATGTTGTTGCCATGACAACAACTGTCAAGAGTGTTCGATTTTCAAAACAACGCACCACAAAAATTATTACATCTCTAGTTCTAATTAAGATAGAAACATGATTTCGACATCATTTTAAGCAGAAAAACACAGAGAATTTGTTAAAATAGTAAAAAAAATTTCGAAAATTTGACGATTTTTGTGTCCTGGACCTCTTTAAGCAAAACAAAAACAACGTCCAAGGAAGAGTCAAATCAACAGCCTCAAAGGATAACTTAAAAGCAAATCTAAACAAAGGGAATCAAATTAAATATTTCTCCTCCCAATCATCGGCAATCACAAATGATCACTAAGCGATACTGGGCAAATCCAGCAATGGTAGAGCAGAACGGAAGTCACATCGACCCGAACGATTTCTGATCCAAAGCAACTAAAATCTAGCACCGTGGATTTATAGCCATGTGCATTGAAAAGGAGGCCTTAGGTGGATTGCGAGTAAGTCTGAATCTAATTACTTGCGTGCGATTGTGTAGTTAATCAGTAGAACAGGGTTTAAAATGGTTGCGGGTAGACTGCAAGATGAGGACGAGAGCGAATCCCACAAACTGCGTAAACAACTGCTAAACTCGCGCTTGTTGAATGGGAACGAAGGGTTTGGTGGAAGTGAAAACCATTAAAATACAAAATGCTATGTTTTAAAGACAATTAATGAACTCTGCTTTAACCAGTTTCATTAGGATCAACACAAATGGGGAAAAGGTTAATGGATTTTGTAGTGGTTAAAGGTGAGGTGAAATATTTTGTTTTATGCGCAATTAGGCAACACATTTAAATAGTAAAAATACACAAGTCGACGAAAATTATTTCGTGCTTGGGTACTTCATGCACTTAAAGAAGGATGAGTTATTAACTGAAATGGCTTGTATTAATGCATTCCAGCGATGCTGATTTCTAGTGTGAATGTTTCTGCGTAGAGATAATAGAAATAAATTATGTTCTTTCAAAAGTTCAATTAAGGTAGTACACAACTACATCATTAACATACTTAGCTAAGATAATTATTTTTAATGATTTCCACGAACAGTATTATTATTTGTTAAGATCATACATCAACTGGTGTCTTTCTTTTCGAAAACAGAACGCTTCAGTACCATCAAAATGAACTACAATGGTATGCACAGACATTTTGTTAACAGAGAGTCTAACTCAACAAGTTAGCATTTGAATCATGTGGTATGAATTTATGAACGAATTTATCTTTTAAAGTCGAAAATATAGTTAGCATAAGCAATAAGCTTTCTCAAAATGTGTCTTCAGAGATCAAATTTTTGCTCCGAGTTGATCATTTAGTGACATAAGGGGAAGATCATTACGAGTTGGGAAAACAGCCACACAACTTTGTCAATCGTCTAGTGATTTTGGTAATGGCCGACATATACCTTGGATTGGATTGGATTTGGTTTTATGGCATTGAGTCCTCTTGGGACATATTATGCCAAACTCAAGATAAAAAGTCTAGTGTATATATAGTCTAATAATAAAATAGAATGAGTGATGTCATAATAAAATGAGAATTATATAAAATTATACGTGATATATAAACCCAATGTCATGTAAAAAGTTAAAAATATTTGGATGAGGATTCTCACCAATTATGTCTTCTAAAACCAATGTATATGAATTAAAATATTTAAGCCGTCGACTATTAAAATGAGAACATTCTGTTAAAATGTGTTTCATTGTTAGTGGGCAAATGCAGTAATTGCAAATGGGATGATCTTCTCCGAGGAGGAGGTGTGTATGGGCATATACCTTGGAAATCCTACTACCTTTTAGAAGTGGGCTCCATCAAGGCCATATGCCTTTTCACCAAAAACGCAATATACACTATATGGGCAAAGGTATTTGAACACTGCATGCTTTTCAGAAAAAGTGCTTTATAATTTGATTTAGTTCCGTGTGAATGGGGGGGGGCTCTTTTTGCCTGTATTACTTCTGCGACACGTCGAGGCATACTTTCCAAAAGGTCTCTAACTCTGGGCAAGAATAGCTCGTCATAACTTTTGCAAGGCTGTGAGAAGATATTGTTGTGAATATGGGAGTGCGTGGTGGTGTAGCTCCAGTTCGTCCCACAATGCTCGATCGGATTTAGATCAGGGATCTGAACAGCCCAATCAAGCAAATCCGCCTCATTTTCAGAAAACCAGTCTAGCACACGTTTTACAGAGTGACGGAGCTCGATCCTGTTGGAAGAAACAATCATCATTCCCGTAGCATTGCCATAGTGAAGGCTATGCCGAATTATCCAGAACGTCGAAGTACACGTCAGCGTTCATGGTACCAGGTACATAAAGCAATGGGCCGAGTACTAACCAGGAGAACAGCCCCACATTGAGATGGATCCTACTCCGAATACCTGCAGTGTTCAAATACCTTTGCCTATACAGTATACGAACTGATACAAATCAATATGTTAATATACTCAAGGAAACTACAACACAACGGAGACAAACCAAAATTTATCAAAATTTAAAAATTAACTCCACCACCTAATTCCTGCACTTACAGTTCATTTTGTATATTTTATTTCAGCACTTTTATTATAGTGTTGTCTATTACTTAAGGATCTTTAGTTAATTACTTAGACGCAACTCAAAAGTTAATTAATTAGCAAAACGTTACTAAGCAATGCAATGTATATTTGTTGCAATTTTATACAGGTATGTATAGTAGTTGTATAGTCAGTAATTGTATAGTAACAGTAGTTGTATAGTCATTTTTTTTTTCGGGGCGGAGGGGGTTTAACAACTGTGTCGCAAGATTTTCAAAAGGACCTCAACACGCATACGTAATTTAGCTATACAAGAGCTATAGCTTAAAGGTAAATATTATTGATGCAGTTTTATGCAAGCGTGTATATAGCTAGTTTGGGAATTCCGAGTGAAATGTGACGAATGAACAGCTGTTTCACCCAAGATTTCCAAAAAAGAACCCTCCGAAAAAAATTAATTAACTATACAACAGCTTTAGCTCGAGGATAGGTATTCCTGAATAAGTTTCATATAGATGTACATATATGCAAACAGTAAGTGTGTATTACGTTTTTGGAATCGGGGAAGTGATATTCAACTAATAAACAGCTACTCCTCAATATGTTCAAAAGTGATTCCTCCACACAATAAAATCTAACTAAATAATATAACAGCTTTAAATTGGCGCTAAGTTCGGTTTGATTTGGTTAAATTCTCAACAGTCATTGCTTGTCGAGAAATACAACGGTCTTTTAGCGACGGTCCAGGATCACTCACGAAGGGAAATGTCCTGAAACGACACCTGTATGTTTAAACTACGTCAGGCCTTGAAATATATTTTTTTAATACAGGTGCACAAGGTGCACCTAAGTTTTTAAATTAGGTGCACAGGTTAAATTTTATAGGCACATTAAAAAAAATTAATATAAGAGCATTGATATAATGTAAACTACTTTATTAGTTGGGTATGTTTAGATAGGTTAGTAGTAGATATAGTAAATACAAATATTTAAAAATTTCTAAATTCTCCGGCGCAAGGCTGTCGCGACAGTCGCTGCAACAGAGCCATCTGGAAAATGTTTCGATCATCGGAAAGTTCTGGTGGTAGTGACACAAGTAAACCTTCCTCCTGTATAAACCCGTTACGGCCCAGCGATTTTGTTTTCGCATAGTGTGTATTAAGGAATTTTAAATACGTTCCGTTAGAGCGAGAGAGGTCGGTACTAACATTTTGTTCAAGCATCAAAATAACAAAAAACGTTCCTTCCCCTTTTTTAACGTTAGGTGCACGGCATGCACCTAGAGGTAAAAAATTAGGTGCACAATTTTATTTTCATGTGCACAGTGCACCCGGGTATTTCGAGCCCTGAACTACGGTCATATGAAAAGTTCAGCACCTGAGATGGTAACCCTCTCGAAACATCCTCACCATGCCAACGTGAGGTAATTTTTAATTAAGGTCATACTAGACCAACACTACGAGCTATTGACGACGGTCCGGGATTGATCCCCTATGGTAAAGATCCCAGGACAACACCACGTAAATTTTGAACCACGGTCAGATGACGAGGCAACATCTGAACTGGCACCCCACTCTTCAAACTTCCACACCAACCCAACGTGAAGACTTTCTGCCACGACAGATTTATGGCGCAGCAGCCGCCTCTACGCCATGCACTTACAAACATCCATGCACTGACTCGGATTCGAAACAGGAACCTTCCTATCTAGAGGCTGACATTTTACCACCTGACCGTTTACATGACAGTCATTGGATGTTTAGCAAGCCGGAATTAAAGTTCAACTTTGTCAACCAAAAAGTACTTCAAGGGATTCAAAGTTTGATTACACTGATAATATACTACTGCAGTGCAAGTTAATTTTTGTAGGGATAGCTAAGCTTACAACAATACTCCCCTTCCAGAATTTAGCCGTAGCCAAAACTAGATATATGACGCCACGAGTAGAATGATTACCATTTGCGTGAGACTGTGACAGCTGTATTTGGATCACAGTTCTAATTGTCCTGTATTGCCTTTAGCAGCTGAGCATGAGTGAAGGCTGAGCAGCAATGAATGGAGTGATGCCGCGATAGTAAATCAATAGTGTCTGCTATCACAGAGCCTCAGATGTTTGTTAAAAGCGACTAGCATTGCATTGGCAATTCAATTACCCATCGTGGACCATCCATCGAAGTTGTAAAATTTCTTGTGTTCAAATTACGTCCGTCAGTCACCAATTTAGCAAGACGGGAAGAACCAGTGGAACTTGTTCCACCAAAAGTACTTAAATGGTAGAGTTGTGGGTTACACTGATTATAGTATACTACTGCATCGTAAGTTAATTTTGCAACAGTTGTATCTGTATGTAGTTTCTCAATTGGATCTAGTAAAACCACTTGCTGATCCGTGCACCACCAACTGGGCTCCCTCATCTTATAGGAGTGTGTGCATCAACATCCCGCGATACTCAAATGATCATTCTTTGTTTCCTTTTCTTGATTTTTGAATAGCTTTCTTTGATTTGCCTTTTGTTTGGCTCAGCTTGGTACTTGCGGCATAAAACCCGAAAAGAACCATCTCCAACTGGTCTGTCACAGTCCTCAGCACAGTACAGAACCAAATTTTGCTAAAAATCACCATTATATGTTTGTCAGACTTGACAGAAATATTTCCGATATTGAAAGTAAGGGCGAGATTAATGAAATGTATCACATAAATTAGCTAATTTAACATATAGAGAGATGGATTTTTAAAACTTAAAATTACTTTTTAAATTTATAAGAATTATAATCTGTACAAATGGAGTAAAAAAAATATTTTAGCTCATTTTCGATTCAATTTCGACATTTGCTTTAATTGGCATTTCTGAACCAAGTTTCTGAGAAAAACTAGACGCAGTAAGCTTTAAAAAATCGCGAAGATAAATTATGTTCAACGTGTCGAGTTTCAGATCAGACAAAATACTCTAAGATCCCCCACAAAAAAGTACATTTTAAAAATTAAAAAAAAAAAAAATGTAAGCCACAGAAACACACAAAAAAATGTAACGCGAAATAAATTAAAAGTTTCACCGCCACATTAAAAAATCCCTAATTAAGTAATTCAGAAACGACAACACTTGAATTCACAAGCGAATCCTTCCAAGAGGTACAAAAACAGGTTTAGATATATTGAATTCTGCAGAACACAAACACAGAACTTGAGGATGTTTAAAAAACCTCATCCGCATAAGAAATAGGGAATTTTAAAAAATCTCAGTTCATTTACGAGGACACTTTTTTTGACAAAAAAATATTTGCCTCTGTGGAGTTAATACGACGAGAAATTAAGGCTACTCAAGAGAGCGGAAGATATTTCGAAAACTCAAAGCTACATTCAAATGAGAAATGAAGAATTAACTGCATTTCTGTACAAAAAAATAAATAAAAAGTAAAAATCCAACAATTAATCAATCTAAAAGAAATTATAAATGCGTTTAAAAAGAATTGGGAATAAAGTTCTCAATTAGAAAAAAACTTTTGTTTCAATTGACGGTAAGAATATTTGAAGTCAAAAGTTAAAGATCTCTTTACGATTCAAATCATTCGATTCAAATACTCCTTTTATTTGGTAATTGATCATTAGATTAAATGAATAATTCATTTCTAATCGATACTTTTAATAAACCCGGATCACCAAATGAACTGTCAAGCAAAAAATGACTGCTTAATAATAAAATGTAGCTCTTTCATGCATAAAACTAAGTATATTTATTAAAAATTGATACACACGAAAAAGATTTGGTTAGTACTGTAGTGTCGTTTCCCCAAACAGTAGCGTGAAGCAGTACGAATTGTATATAAGAAGATGACAACCAACAGCTACGATAGTATTCACAGAACGTAAGAATATGTACAATAGCCATCATCACATTATAAACAATACGCCAATATATATTCGAATTTGTTCTTAAAGTCCAGCGAGGTCACCAGTGTTACCAGCACTATACATCGTCTCTCGTGCTCTGTAACTGTCGTTTGTTCGCAGTTCAAAAAAAAAAAAAAAAAAAAACGGTAAAAGTCGAGATCCAATTAGAGATCTTCTGGACGAACAGCACCTGTCCTGCTCAAGTCGTTGCAAAGCGGCTGACAAACGAACCCCCAGCTGCTGGCACGAAATAATAACCAGTCAAAATATATTCGGCATTCCGACAGGTTTGAAAAAGATTGTGTAAAAGTCTTCACTATACCCAAATTCCTGAAGTACATGAAATTCTATTTCAACTGTGTCGCTATACGTTTATCATGTAATCGACTCGGAGATTTGAACATCGGAGATTTTTACTAACAGACTTTAGAAAGAAATCTAAGTTAATCCTTTAATATCAATTTTTCACTAAAAAAAGGATGACATTTTAAAATATAGATGAAGCTTATCAGGCTATCTGATATATACAGTCCGAGCGCCTAGTACGATTTTATATGAAGTCCCCAGAACAAGATGACGGCAGCGACATTGTTAGATTAGAAACTTTAACACTAATTTAGATGACGGAATTTAATACTATTTTCAGGGTTACCACAGCCAAAGCATTTGTGAAATAGTAGCAGAAAAAGTATCTAAATACGTACGTATAAGTAAGTAAAAGTATTATAGTATCAATTTTAGTTAATTAGATACCAAATAAATCGGCTCAAACGTAAAATGTGCTTGTGCAGTTGAAAGCAGACGATGAAAACCTCGAAAGGAAATTTAAGTTTTAAAACTAAGTATTTACTTCGTAAGGTTTCTATGACAATCTATTAGCCAGATTTCAATGTGTTACTTTCATGGTGGTTACCACGTATTCGAGCCAAAAGTTTGTGTCCCTTAGAAAAATCCGAAGTTTTCTTCCCCTCTTCTATTAGTTAAAAATAGACTGAATTTTCAAAAAAGTTTAGTTAAGTTTCGACATAATTTTGAAAATAGTAGCTTGTGACGGTATAAAATATATTTAAGTGATTGGTAAATATGATTTTCTCTGCACAGGGAAACAAAAGCTTTCGGAAATGATGTCCTTAGGACAATTTTCCCCTAACGAAATAATCCGAAAAACATTTTCTACAATCCACAATTTAAAAAAAGGGGGCGAAATGTTCATTGGACATCGGGGCATTTGTAATAAACCAACAAATATATCAGTCAACAACTATGGAAACGAAAATCAGACATATTTATGGAAATAATCCACATATTGTCATCCTGTCTCACAACTGTAGCAAATAAACCTGACTCTGACAACCTAAAGAAATATCCTCAAGAAATATACCCCGAATATAGAAAAAATGGAGAATCTATAATAAAAGGGGCGAATATACTGCTCATAGGAATATAATGACATCAAGGAAGGTTTTTACAAAACATTCAAACAAAATCTTGAAAAATAAGAGAAATTAACAAATTTATCAGTACATAGCTATACAAACTGGTTTCAGACAGGACACTATGTTAACGATCCAAAATTAGCACAAAAGCCTCACACTAAAAACAAACAAAATATTCTTATGCTCATTAGAGCAAAAATACTCAGTGCCAGAGAGGTAATCCCAATTCAACTCCCGAATTCGGGAGACGTCACGAATCTACGATAACAGCTTGCTCTCAAGAGCGAATATAAAGCTTATTAGAATAAAATGTCACTGCAAAGTTTTTAGCAAAACATCATCATAAAATACTTCCAACTGAGGAATAAACTGACAAATCCATCACTCCATAAATATACATATCTGCATAAGACAAAATTATGACAACTATCCACATATTGGCACTCTTCATAAGACTGCCGCAAACAAATCTTACTCTACAACTTAACATTATGTTCTCAAGCACAGCAGAGCAAATAATAACTCAAGACCTGATAGATGAAGTCGGACTTTCAACTCTCGAATTTGTGAGTGACAAATCTATGATCAGAGGAAATGTATAGCTTATTAGAATAAAATGATAGCAGAAGAGTTCTTACCTAAAATTGAGATAATATCTTTAAAACTAAGAGAAACAAATCTATTAGTCAATAACCATCAGACAACTCCACGGAAACGATCTCGAATGGGACAAAACCTAATTCTACAACGAAACAAAATATTCACAAGCTTAACAGAGCAAACAATAGCTCGGAGCCTGACAGATAATGCCCATTTTCAATTCCCGACTTTGGAAAACGTGAAAATTTTACGATCAGAGGAGAGAATATACACTTCATGAGAATAAATTGTTAGCAATAAAGTTCTTAACGTAACATTGAGATCATATCTCTAAAATAAGATAAATAACAAATCTATCAGTCAATAACCATCAGACAATTCTACGGAAACGATCCCGGTTGGGACAAAACTAACTAACTCTACAACGAAACAAAATATTCAAAGCTCGACGGAACAAAAAATAGCTCGTGGCCTGACAGATAATGTCGCGCTTTCAATTTTCGATTTGGGAAACGTGACGAATCTATGATCAGAGCTGTGAATATACAGCTCATCAGAATATAAAATTAATAGCCCAAGAGTTCTTAACAAAACATCGCGATACAATTTTCCAAACTAAGAGATATACAAACAAATCCACCAGCCAATAACAATACAATCCGATGGAACCGATCCACGCATTGGCACCCTGCCAACAACTGCCACAAACAAACCAGACTCCGCAACCAAACAAAATATTCTCAAGCACACAGCAGAGCAAAAAATAATAACTCGGGGGCCCTGACAGATAAAGTCGGGTTTTCAACTCCCGAATCTGGGAAACGTGACGAATCTACGATCAGAGGAGCGAATATAATTCCCCAAATTTCTTCAGAGGCGACTTGAGACAAAAGAAAGCGGCGCAAAATGACGCCCGCCTTAGCGAACAGTGCTTTATCCAGATCTGCACTTGACGCGGGAAGAGCATTGTTATTATTATTTTTTATCCTTTTCCTTTTTCCGGATCCTTTGTTTTCCGGGAGAGCGGTTTTGGCGTCAGGACACGTCGGAATTTATTGCGTGGCAACGCGCCTGGAGATAAATTCGGGTGTCTGCTTCCACCTCCTTTTTGCATTGGTGGTGGAGGCTGGTCACGTGACCAGTGGACACAGATAATGCTAGAGATGGACAAGGGGTGATCCATTTTTCTCTGGTACTGCAAGTTTTCATTTCGTAGAAAAGGAATTGAATGCAGCTGCTGTCATTCTGGATAGCTTACCAACGTGAAACGATAAGACCATTCGATCTGGCTTTAGGGGCGACGTGCTTCTAAACAAGCAGCATAGGTTACAAGCGAGAGGAACAAAATTTCGGGTTTTCTGCCACAGTTGGATCGTTTTAACTATCTTACAATGCGTTGAAATTTAAATAAGTTCATTATAAAGTGGTCAAATGTAAGTAGATGATTCAACAAAATCGTGTGTTGACTCATCCCTAATTTGTTGTCAGGTAGAGGATAGGGGTCAGTAAAAAATTCGGTTATTCAACAAAAGGGTAAGTTCGATCCAAGGAAGTGGCAGTAAAAATCTGCATTGGTTTGCTAATCAATGTTGGTTTGATTTCAACTGTTTTCAATATAATCGGGAAAGACCTTATATCGAGCGAAATTCGAGTCCTCAACCTTACAAGTGATGTGGTAAGTTGACAGTTTAGATGGCGATAACACCAGTTTAGATGATGGACCTAACACTAGTTTAGGTGGCGAACTTTAACACCAGTTTAGGTGGTGAACCTTAACACTGGTTTAGGTGGTGAACCTTAACACTGGTTTAGGTGGTGAACCTTAACACTGGTTTAGGTGGTGAACCTTAACACTGGTTTAGGTGGTGAACCTTAACACTGGTTTAGGTGGTGAACCTTAACACTGGTTTAGGAGGTGAACCTTAACACTGGTTTAGGAGGTAAACCTTAACACTGGTTTAGGTGGTGAACCTTAACACTGGTTTAGGTAGTGAACCTTAACACTGGTTTAGGTGGTGAACCGTAACACTGGTTTAGGTGGTGAACCTTAACACTGGTTTGTGTGGCGAACCTTAACACTCGTTTAGGTGGCAAACTTAACACTGGTTTAGGTGGTGAACCTTAACACTGGTTTAGGTGGCGAACCTTAACACTCGTTTAGGTGGCAAACTCCATCACTAGCAAATTAGCAAGTTCGCTGCTAGATTGGTGGTAAAATTGTACATTGCTGTGCCACTCAATATTAGTTTGATTTCAACTGTTTTAGTACAATCTTAAACAATCGACTACGAGCTTGAAAATACAAAGTAGTTTGCAATCTTATTCGTGATGGAACACCCAAGTAGCTTAAGATTTCGGCTATGCTTAACAAATATAACATTGCAGTGATGGCGTACCATGATTAGCGTATGAGACAATATCTGTTAGTACAAGTATATCTGATGATTGATAACCGCAATTGAGAGCATGAAAATTACATTATTTAGTGAATCGATACGGATGTTATTCGGGAGACCATACAGCTAATCATCGCCGACTCATGGTTTGGGTCATCAGTAAACGATAGAGGGTCAAGACTTTTTTTTTTGTGCTACACCCAATAAAATGCTATATTTTTCTATACAATTTCGCTTCAGATCAGCATCGTGTCAGCAAAAAGCTAAAATGTTTTATCGTCAATCTCAATCCCCGATCTCGCGTCAACAAGGAATCCATGAATGATTCTTAAGACTAAAAACGTCTTGAATGCATTTATGACTAAAAATAAAAGTGAATTGAAAAATTGAAAGTAGTTGAAACAACGTTGGGAACAAAATAGTGGTCACGATATCTATTTCAACTCAGTCATCAAATATATTTAAACATCAGACAGCAATAAAAATCGAAATAAAATAATTTATTCCCAAGCTTGTTGACATATCACAGGCTTAATGACATATCACAGGAACTCTTGACAGTCTAGACTCTAGAGGAAAGTAAGTCTTTATGTTATGAGGCTAGCATTACTGACAGAGGTCAACACAATCCCAATTTCCTTGTTTTTAACAGAGCAAATAATGTGGAATTGACATTTGAGAAACAACATTTGACATTTGAGATAGTTCATTAACATATCACAGGAACTCTTGGACAGTGTGGAAGACAGCAAGTCTGTATGTTATGATGAGGTCAGCATTACTGATCGAGGTCAGAACAATCCCAATTTGCTTGCTTTTAACAGAGCAAAAAATATACATTTGACATTTGAGAAATAACATTCGACTTACTTCACTGCAGGAACTTGGCACGGGATTAATTTCGGATTGCATTATTCTTAATTTTCGGATATGTGCGTGATACGAAAGAGCCCACAACACTTTTGTTAGAGATAAATTTTCATTTTGTAGCAGGTTTTATCCTACAGAAGCCATTTCTTTTGAATCAGAGGATGTCAACATTGCCAGGAGTCATAAACTTAAAAAAACAAAAACGAAAAATTATAGAAAAAGGTTAAATTTGTTTTGAAAGCGTTTTGCAATTCCAGTGTCATTTTCTTATTCGAAGAATCATTTGATTCATTTGTCATAATATCAAAGAAAAACGCAAGACATCATCCATCAAGAATTTTCGAAACTTTTTCAGCACCAGAAGAACTGAAAACAATGAACAGAATATACTAAAGGAAAATTCCCTGGCATCTCGCAACTAAAAAGTCAGAATTCTGATCATTATTTATAATTTAAAACGCAAACCCGTCATACTTTCTCTCCATTCCTAAATAAAAAAACTTTAAAAATCCACTTTTCAGACAAGAAAAGGCTTGATAAAGGGCATGGGGAAATAAATCTTTTTAACCCACTTAAGTGGCAACATCGAAGGACAAGGGGTGCATCAGGGGAATTAGATTTCGTTCCAAAATCTCGCGTGATCCGACAGAGCGAAAGGAACTGAAAAATATCACCTTATTCTAGTTCCCTGAAGATTATATGCGAAATGATGACAAAAAGACTTATTAACAATGGTCACGGAAAAAAAAATTATGTTCCTGTTCTTAAATCTCCGAGAACAAAGAACTTGAAATGTAATCTCGAATGAGTAATTGACAAAGGATAAAATAAGTTCCAAAGATGAAAGCAATTTACATTATTTCGCGTAATGCAGTTTGATTCTGAAATACTTATTTAATTAAATCTCAGGAAAATGTTTTAGATGAGACGATGACAATAAATTACACGAAAGTACACAGCTCTTAGGAAGATTATCTTAATAAAAGGATGTCTGAAATTTAATATGGAATTAGTCAAATAATGAGAGAAAGTATAACATAGCCCCAATCTCGTTTTTTATTATTTCTCTAGAACATGGATTGCGAAACCCTCTTACAGTTGATTATCGAATCACCTTTAAAAGTTATTGATTTTAAGACTAACAATAAACAATAACGAAAAGCTTTTGTCTCAACTGTCGCTCTAAGCTCATTTTTCGTCGAAGAGCTTTGGATTAAGAAGTACTATTTTATAGATCTAAAGTTACAGCAAATAAATTTTAAAGTATTGCTTAGTTTAAAATCCCAATTTGAGTTTATAATGTTAAACTATGCAATACGAAATTATATATAAAGACGATCAAATACATACATGCATAATGATATTTTTTTGCCGTTTACAAGAATATATTAATTTGGGTACATGAACCTCACCAGAGAAAGTGAAACCTCACACTTAATGACATTTAAATCGAAATATTCATATACAGCCGTCAAAATAAAAAACGACTCACACGATCGCAATTACACAATTTACGTCGCAGAGCGAAACGGGAGGTGGCAATCGATAGGGATAAAAGTTTTCTACAAATATCAACATTTAAAATGTGCATAAGGGGCCGTCTTCACATTAAATTGGGTGCTTGCTCCAATAATTTCAATACGAACCCCCATCTTTTATCACAAATTTGGACTCTACACACAATTTCTGGCGGAAAGAAAAAAAGTTCATCAATTTTATTGGACTTTTCATCGATTTATAAGTGTTTGAAAATTAGCTCTCCTAATGTTAAATTGGTGTTTCGCGTGTTTTCTTATATTTGCTAAAAACATTAATTTCACTAGTAAATTATGTTTCCATCCTTTGCTACCCTAAAACCCAAACACAATCTATAAACATTTTAATCATCAAACTAAATTTTACTATTTTTTATTAATTATGAAATTAATATTCATAAAAATTATGAATAGAAACCTGGGCAAATTTTGAATCCATGCGTTTCAACTGTTACTGAAACATCGGAATTCCAAATTTCAGCTCATCACGTGCATAATTAGTAGCGCAGTAAGACTGTTTGCAAAATTTGATGATTATTATCGTTATTGGGGATTGTTCACAAAGTGAAAACAGAAATTTATGCCAACAGATCCTGGGATTCGATCAAAATAGATTCTGACTTCGTCGTCATCTTAATGGACTCCATACCAAGGCGCCTGCAACAGGTCCTTGACTGCGTAGGCCAGCCACTACACGTCTTTATTAATATTTATAATGTGATTGAACTCCGAACATTTATAGACTCCCTCAATGACTTTTATAGATTTTCTTGGTCAATTTTACGCTGTTTAACATTACTTTTTCATCAAATCCGCCTGAAATTTTGTGTAGAAACAAAATCTGTGATAAAAGATGGGGGTTCGTATTGAAATTATCGGAACAAGCACTCAATTTAATATGAAGACGGCCCTTAGATAAATTTTAAACATTGATATTTATAGAAAACAATTATTCCTATCGATTACTTCAATCCTTCTTGTTCTGTGATGTAAATTGTGCAATTGCGATCGGATGAGCCGGTTTTTTATTTTGACGGCTGTACATATACTTTCATACACATAAATACATATTAAAATATACAATTTGTACCGGCTATATGGTCACCCTCTTACAAGGTCACCCCGCTTATATGGTCAGTTTTCTAAAGTTTCGTCTAACTTTGTTGGGAACATGTGTTAAAGCTGCTTATATAGTCATTTTAATTTCCTGATTATCAGTTAAATGGTCGATTTTTTTATCTTTTCCATAAGACAACCTTTTTTTTTTTTTAAACAGTATTTATTGCAACAGTTCTTGAGGCGGGGAGCAACACAGGGAATGACCATAAGGAAAAAAGTCTTTGCGACCCCGGAGAGGACCTGAATTTACGCCTTTACTTCCCCCTATTTCTATTTTGTGTTGAATCATCGTCGGCGTTACCCCCCCCCTTCAATTATCTTCCTTCCCAAGCACAACAGGTGTACATCTGTCTGTTTATTAGTTAAAGTTATCTCTCTCTGTTTGAAAAGTACGTTGAAATTGAAACGAAAGAGTAAAGGCAAATTTAATTTCATTTGGATTATGCGTGACAAATAAGAACGTTCATTCATGTTAAAAAATTTTATTTGTTTTTTTTTAGTCTGCTGACAAATTGTTCCTATGCGCAAAATAAAAATGGAAACGAAAAAATAAATTAAGAATCTGCGATCTTTTATGTTGTTGCCATTCCAAAGAAAACAATAATAATTAAATTCCACTAAATTCATTTTTTAATGTTCTTAATATAATTTTGAAATTCACCGCGACCCAAATATTTAAAAAATTTGGACTATCTGTGTGCCAAATCACATTACTGTAAGTGCCATAGATTCGTCAGGACTGTGATAACGAAAAACAAACACTTCGTTTTATAATAGTAGATATATGTGCATTAAATATGGATACATGTACGTATGCGTACATTACTTAGATTGGTAAGATAAGCTACTAAATTTCACTAAA
The DNA here is from genome assembly GCA_947359465.1 of Metellina segmentata. Classification (NCBI taxonomy): domain Eukaryota; kingdom Metazoa; phylum Arthropoda; class Arachnida; order Araneae; family Tetragnathidae; genus Metellina; species Metellina segmentata. The sequence continues at coordinate 65,849,081 of OX375883.1, forward strand.
AAAATATTGCATATTTCTTACTGTAGTTTTTACTTCGCGAATTAATTTTTTAAACGTCTTTAAAAGTTTAATTAATTGTTTATGTGCACTATATTCTCATAAATGAATATAATCCTGCTATAATTAAATAGTGTAGTATTGTTCCGTATATATGGTCACCCCGCTTATATGGTCTGATTTTTCTGCTGAGCTGACAATATGACCAATACTGACTGTAATTACAATAATATTACATTAAAATGATGACGATATAAAAATATTTTACAGCAAAAAAAACTTTCTACACAATCTACCTTATAAATAGAACACAAATTCTACAGTTACTAATCTGCAAAATCGTAAGAGAAGTTCAATTCTTCTTAACGTTTAAGTATTTCATATTTATAAATACATAAAAGTTTGTTCAATTTTCACAATGTTTTCACTGTCTTGATATGAAACGTTTAAGTAACCAATGCCAATCAATGCATTGTACCATTTTTCGGAGGGAACTAAATTTAAAATTTGAAAATAAAATAATTAAACTTATGTTAAAAATTTAATCACCAAATTAAACATCGTTACAAATTTAAACAATGAAAGGTTTAGTTTAATAGTTATCTTAGTTTAATAATTAATGAGTTATCAAAGTACAGAAAATGTACTCAAACCATCAAAGTACGTAATCAAAAGATAGGTAGGTAAATTTAAGACGGAATTTAGCAACACAACGGGTAGGGGCGATCCGAGATCAGCTCCGAAGGGAGTGATCCAAGGACATCTCGTACTGAAAAACGATGGGATGATCAGGTCAACTAAGCTTCTACATGAAGCCAACGCGAGGACATTAGAGCTCACAACAAATTTAACGTTCACCAGCTAACACGAACACGATCTTTGATTGCAACGAGTTTGGAACTCGCATGCCTCCGGATGTTAATGCTACTCTACCAACTTCTCTTCTGTGACCCCGATAACAAGTATCATAACACAAACTAGAACAGAGTTCCGCTCGCAATAAACGAATTAATACATCCTCAAAAGGAATGCAACTCCGATGAATTGTTACCATGGAAACTCAAACTTGGAACCTAACATCCATTTCCTGTTGCCAGTTACACTTAAACATTTTGACAGGTGCAATCAATCATCAGCAACGCCCCCATGTTACCAAATTTCATAACAAAACGTCTCACACGACCAAGACAGGTGGTTCGCGTTCTATTAGGATGACATCCAACAGAAAGGAACATGATCTTTTCGGTGCTTTGATTACTTCCGCTGCTTATTTGGGGATCATGCGAAGGAAAAGTAAAACGTCTTTGCTTTTAAATCTTCCATCATGACATAATCCATAACTGCATCGTTCCTATAATTCCAAGGCAAACATCAATGTATGATTAAAAATCTGTGTTTTTTTATGAAAAGGAATGACACTGTTCAAACAGTCGAGAAATATGTGTTATGTATGTTGGTAAGGCTGCGTTTTTTGGGGGAAAAGCGATATTTGATCAAGATGCACCAAATACGACAACGTCAAGCCAAGAACATAAATACACAATGAAAATTTCATAGAAACATAAATACACTTATGGCATGACACTGGAATTGAACCTTCACTGCCTACAATTCGCAGGTAAGGTAATTTATAATTAACGTCGTACTAGAGCAACACAACGGGCTATTGACGACGGTACGGGATCAATCCCTTTTAGGAAAGATCCGAGGACAACGCCACGTAATTTTGAACCATTGTCAGATAACGAGGCAACACCTCGGCTGGCACCCCGCTTTCCAAACTTCCACACCAACCCAACGTGAGTACTTTAGGCTACGACTAATTTTAGGTGCACCAACCGCTTCTACACCATACGCTTATCCATGCACTGACCCGGATTCAAACCAGGGATCTTACTATCTAGAGGCTAACACCTTAACCACCAGACTGGTTGGTTACAAGTCGCAAGATGATAGCTCATTCAAACAATCCATTAAACCAGAGACACTGTTATGTAGTATATTGGTTAGATCGGATGGTTGATTTTACGTCTCACTGGAGCAACTCAGAGGCCTGTTGACAACGGTTCGGGATCAATGAAGAAGAGAAAGGTTCGAGGACAACCCCTGAGCTAGTACCCCAATCCAAACTTCCATATTATGCCAAGAGGAGGAAGTTTGATACCATATTTTTAATTGAATGGAGATTCGAAACAGTAATACTCGAGTTGCAAATCTGCGACTCTACCAACTGGTGTGACCCAAACTAGTAGTAACTTGATTTTATTTCTGCCATGTGGAAACGAATATTATGGTTGTTGTTGTCGTGCGGGCCATATATGGCCTAATTGGGGGTGCTATTGCCCCGGGGGGTTGGACTTCTTCATACATGACACATCCGTTTTACAGGAAGGCCCCTTTCACACATCCATTCACTCACACATATCGTAATTTAGATCCCAATCAGAGGCCGATAACCCCCTGAGCAGGTACCCCCAGAGGTATTGATTTGGTATGGGAACATGGGGGACTTTGTGACTACGACCTATTTAACGTGCCCCAGCCACCATTAGCGAACACGACGGTCTTTAGACAGGTCTAGGCGCCGATCTCGCAACCATCAGAATTGCAGGCTCCGCTGAGTACAGAACCCACAACCCTTCCGATGCGAGCCCGACGCTCTACTGACTGCGCTACCGCGGCTCGGAAACGAATATTCATCATCCGATTGGTTCATTGAATGGGAGAAGGCTCCATTCTCACATCCACCCTGTCATCAAATAATACGCTCTCTTAACTTTATAGAGTAACCCTCTTATGAAACAGAAAAGAAAACAAGTTTCCTATTCAGGGGCTCTATTCCCACATCTAATCTCTTCTTTCAATAAGGGCACAACAGTCTCGTTCGAGAATTTCATTGCTACTAACAATACACAATATTACATAACAGGGGGGCGTCTACAGGCAACGCCATCTACATTTATACATCGAAGCAAAACTATCACTGCTATAAAGAGTAGAACTCCAATTATCTGGATCTATTGGGACCAGTCCCCCATCCGGATAATCAAATATCCGGATAATTGGATAATTCACGCAAAAAGGTTATTTCTTACTAAAAAACGAATTTTGCTTTAGTTTGTAATGTAATTTAATAACTATGAAAACAATTTTGTTTACATGTTTTACTTATATGCTATACTAGCAAAATACCCGACCTTACTCGGTTTGAATTGGTTTACTCTAGATTGAAGAGATAATCAAAATATATAATGACTAACGTTTTTTGTAGAATAAAAATTTATTTTAACACCTTTCGCCATCTTTATATTTTCTACAACTTACTTTGGACACAAATCCTACACATGCATATCCATTCATGTAATACATTTCACATACATCGCACCCTTGTTGTTTGACAAAGCTACAAAATGACGAAAGGTGATACTAAGGTTACTACTATAAAAGACGATTTTGAGGGAGATTTGGAATTCCCTTTCTTAAGTTATTTTCATGTTCAACTCAATTAATTAAAATTACGATTTACGGCGAGTGCTCTCGCACTCATAATCAACAAAACAATATTTTTTTTTACTTGTGGCACTCTTGCCTCCAGTATGCGACATTGTGAAATTTTTGCAATCTTCTCCTGTCATTATTACAACGAATTTTTTAATGTTGGAAAAAGTTATAGTTTGGATTTTTAAACATTATTTTTCTTTCAATAACGGCATTATTCTTTAAATAACGGAATTATTCTTTAAATAACGGCATTATTCTTTAAATAACGGCATTATTCTTTCAATAATGGCATAACTACACTTAAAATTTACTGAAAATTTATACTGACTTACCTAACTTTTTTAAGTCTAATACTTTGTGGTGCTGTTGCGTGTGATAAGAAGGAAAACACATTTACTAAAATAATAAATACTTAAAACTGGAAACAGCGAAGTAAAACAAAATAAAAGATGTCGCAAAAAATTGTTCTAAAGATATTAATTTGTGATTCAATTTTATCTCTTGATCTCGCACAGTTGCCACAACTTACAACTAAAAGTGTACAAAATTTAGAAATGTGAAATTAATTCAGAGTGAAAGAACCAGAAAAAATATCACAGCTCGCGCGATCTTGTTCATTCTTGTTTCATTGAAAAATATCGTCTGTCCCAAATATTCGGTAATCGTTTTCATTGCGCAAAGAATAAAAATAAGACTCGAAATAAATGAAGTATCAGAGATGAAATTCCATAAAAAAAATTAATTTTTTGAAGAATAATTACTTTTTCAGCAGTACTGGTAAAGCAATCGAAGTAATCGTAATATTCAATAGACATTCCAATTTTTCCAAAACTACCAAATTATGGTTGATTTAAGTATACTTACTCAGGTGTTTTAGCATGAAACTCAACTAAATATAACAATAAAGAAATGTTTAATATTGCATTCACTAAACTAATAGATAATGTATAAAATAAAATACAATGCAATCAAATATCTGGAATGCAATTCATGTGATGTCTACACAAACACAAAATCGAGCATAGATCAGAAAGACGGACAGACAGACTTTCGCAACCAATGCCACTCACTAAATGAAGATAAGTACTCACTGTATGCAAATTTTCATGAAAATATCTTAAACCGCGTGGACGTGTATAGGGCACAACATACAGACAGACAGACAGACAGACACCAAACGAGAAAAAGGCGGATTCGGCATCAGAAGGGTCCAAAACGGATAGAAAACTTGAAATGGGTCGAAAATATTGAATGTACAAACAAACACTCCATTCTTATTTATATAGATTAAAATGTATCATTGATGTAACATATCGGTCAAAGTGAGTTGTTTCGCTGTCTTTACTCGTTTCAGCAGTCTCGCATGCGTTTGACGGCGAGTAGCAGTAGATGGTCGCACACAGACTGCCGCTCCATCCATTTTAGAGCTGTGTTAAGGCACTCAAATGCCTTACAGGCTGACGGCCCGCGTCAAAGTTCTCCCACATTTTAAATGAGTTCATCGTCAATGAGAATGTGGAATACAGGGTCCGAAGAATCACGCCAGCAACTCCCCTATGTCCACTGCACTGCACTGCACTTGGAACAGCCAGAAACTTTCACAACGATGTTTCCTATATCTTCATCTGACACTTCGGCCTATTCGTTAATATCATTCACTGATAAGAAACTTTTGAAATACGGATTTTTCTGAGTTCTTTATTTCTCAAGGCGATCCGGATAGTTCTACTGTATATAACGGCTTTTAAACTCAATGAAAAAAATTATACAACATTTTAATGTGTATGTATACACTAAAAATTACGAAAATTGACCAGAATATCAATATATTTTTTTATTACTTCAAAATATTTTCCAATTTCTTAGTTTTCAAGCGATGCCAAGATCTTGCAACTATTCGAAAATTTTTAATAGTTATAAGGGTTTTCGTTAGGTTCTGTCACCAGGAACAGACTAGTTTACTAAACTTTAAACTCGATTTTTGTAGAACTGTGTTTTTGCAATAGCATGCTTTTTTTTTCAAACATGATAATTCCACAATGAATCCATCTATTATATTTATTATTGCATCATTATGAGTTATGTAATAAAAAGTATGTTTTGCACCTCAGAGTATTTATTCTAGTAATTGTTTTTTAAATGGTGAAATTCTTGAAAAAAATGTTGATTTTTTAACGCATACTTGATTAAAAAACTGTTAAAAAAAACTATTTCTTCTAGAAATTTGACGGATGTTCAAAACATGACAAATAACAGTAGGAATAATTTCCAACATGAATTGTCTTTTTGAATAAATAAGAATTTCAAGTATCATGTCTCAAAAAACATGCTAATTATATCTTAATCAGATAATTAATTATTTGCACAACCTAATTTTTTCTCCCTGAAATGATTTTAGGAATACATCAATCATATGTGGTAAAAAAATTGATTTTTAAAGTTAAAATTAAAAAACAAATCTTTTTGGGTATACCCGGACCTCAAACAAAATAAGTCCAAATAAATACAAAAACTGACCAAAAAAAAAACCTTGAGTGTTTTGAAGGCATATTTGGTAGGTTTTTATTAAAATTAGTTCCACACACCGAAAAAGGTTTTTAGGTCCATCTAAGCAATGACTGATTCTGATGTTCTTTTGTGGATACTATTGTTTCGGGTTAAAACCTCGAAATGGATGTCACTTAAAAATTTTCGGCAGTTCGAATTATACGTAACAGATGAGGCGATATTGTACGCAAAATGACGCCAAATACAATAAAACTTTTTGAGAGTTTTAGAATCATAATTGTAGGTTTTCCTGAACATAAACACCAGTCTTTTATGACAATCGAGCAATCACAGGTTATGATGCTTTTATTTCATGGTTGCAACGGCTCGGTGCCAAAACTTCTAAACTAACGACACTTTTTTTTCTTTACAAAATCCGAATTATTTTTCTCTTTTGGAAGATAGACGTATTGACGGGTTTGAACTACAATAACATTGCTCTGAGAAACCTCCATGCAGACATTATATACGATGCAGACCTTAAAGATAACCACACATCTACAAGACAAATTATGATAAAACCAGCAATGGTCGAGGAGAGCAATTATTCCACCATTACCACTTAACCTAAGACAAGTTATCGAATACACATTTAACCGCCGGCTAACTTTATTTTCCCCTCAACACAGCTAATAACGCAATAGGTACCATCCCAGATCAATTTTGACTTATTTTTAACCCACTTTCGGGGGATGTACCAAGGACATAATCACTCTTAACGAGCGAGTCAGCTTATTGGAGATATCAACTTATTGGAGGAAAGCCTAATTTGATAATCGATTCCTTTATTTCAAGCTATTTAAGCAATGGAATAAAAATAACCATAGTTTTTAGCTAATGGTGTGACTGCGGAACCTTAATGGATGTGGCAGGCATCCAACTTTGAGGTGTGCCGGCATCTTAACCTAAAAGGGAACTTTATTTTACGTCTTTTTTTCCCTATCTGCTCGCGATTTTGGTGAGGGATTTTTTTTTTGTTCTGGTCTTGAATGTCGTTTACACTAAAAGGGGAAATGATACAGAAGGCTGTTGTCATGGTAACAGCTAGACGCACCGGTACTTGGATGGCGGAATTCCTCGGCGTTGTTCCCGGATGATGGGTATTTAAACGTGCCAGGCTAATCGGAATTGAGACTGTACTGGTTTACCCAATTTTTGATCTGGATACCAATATCCAGTTTTGACCACAGGTTCGATCGGAATAAGTGGAGTTCTCAATCGGTATTGGATAGAAATACGGACATACCTTTATATCTGGTGCCCGCCAGAATGAAAAAAGGCATCGGGAAATGCAGGTTCCTTCTTTTGGAATCGGATGGTTCTTTCCTTCTATTATTGGTGAACGACACAGTAAAGGCAGCCGTATTCTGTTTGGTAACTTCGTTTATTTTTAATTCATTCAATTCGTCGATGTTACGTATTTTTAATTGTAGAGTTACCATATTTTTGGAAATAGCTGGTCACAACTGAAAAAGCCTCCGTCTCCTCTTTTTTTATGCGTTGGCGGTTTTCTATCGTTCTCCCCGTCTGACCTCCCCCAATATTATGGATGCTAAGCCACGACCTTGCCAGGTTGTCAATTCTTCTATTGGCCGGGTGACATTGCGCCACTTCAGGTATCAAACCCATTGGGTGAAGGGTGAAAGCGCACCCGTTCCATTTTCTCGGAATCGAGAGGTTATGAACTTGGTGTCTCCTCAAGTTCAGGGATTTGTTAGGGGACTGTACATTAAAACAAATAGCTTGCAGGTTGTGTTTCCCTGCTTTTAGGTGAAATGGCAGGGAGCGGAGCAAAAATAAGGTTTTTAGACCTAGTCTGTTCTCTACAATGCACAATCCTCATCTGAGTAGCATCATTAAATGCACTTTAAAAGAAATTGAGAAATAATTTTTTTTCTTACCAATTGCTAAAATGCCTCGCTAGAGTAAAAATGTTCACTTACCTGAAAAATAAAAAGAATACGTAAGCATTTAAAATTACCAAATAATACCAAAATAAAATAATAAAAGTTATAAGTTTTACCTTAAAAGTGTCACATTGCAAATGAGTGTTATATCAATTTATATTAGGATGGTAAAATAAAACTGAACTACCTTTTAAAGTTATCTTAGACCAGTTGAAGTTACTGTACAAAGAATACTATATAAAAAAATTCTGCAGGAAAAGCATATAAATTAAATAATTTGTGTTTAATGGTTATTATACATAACTATCAATATACGTTAAAACAAAGCTATATGCTGTACATCAGACATGCAACGGAATTATGTTCTGCACGTATATATATAAAGCAGGAAGACATGTCTAAAATACCAAAAACTCTCAAACGCAGAGATCTGGTGACAAGAAATTCGAAAATTTTATTCGATCCGGAATTTCTAGGTCAACGTAACTAGTTTCAGCTCACACTATGTTGTTCTCTTATAAAAATAAAAGTAAAAGTAAAATTTTGATATTGAATATTGCGGAACAAAATTTCAGTCCACCAAACGTCAACACTACTTAATATTGAACGGTCAGATGACGAGGTCATACCTGAAGTGGTACACCATTCTTCCAAATCCCACACCACGTTAATATGAGGACACTTCACACCAAAGCCAGATTAAACATGCACCAGGCCCCTACCCCATGTACAAGGCTGTCTTTGGCAGGACCTAGTTTCGAACTCACAACCTTCTGATTGTTAAAATGCTATTCTTCTAAAAAGACTACCGCGGCTCTAGTTCGGATGGATTCGAAATTAAATATCGAACTAATTTTATCACATTACCCTAGAATACGGCCGGTACAGCAGCTGTAGCATGATCGCGCTAAAAAGAATTTAGAAAACGGTCAGCATATCAGTTGTACCTTTAACGTCATAAGAATTGCGCCAAGAAGGTATTTAGACTACGGCCGTTACAGCAGTTGTACCTTGAATGTTATAAGAACTAGAACGAATTTAGAAATTAAAAAAGAATTTAGAAAACGGCCAGCATATCAGTTGTAACTTTAACGTTATAAGAATTGCGCCAAGAAGGTATTTAGACTACGGCCGTTACAGCAGTTGTAACTTGAATGTTATAAGAACTAGAAAGAATTTAGAAATTAAAAAAGAATTTATAGAAAACGGTCAGCATATCAGTTGTACCTTTAACGTCATAAGAATTGCGCCAAGAAGGTATTTAGACTACGGCCGTTACAGCAGTTGTACCTTGAATGTTATAAGAACTGCGCCAAAAAATAATTTAGACAATGGCCTGAGCATTAGTTGTACCTTGTAAATTTGGTAATTTTTAATTAACGTCGTACAAAGCAACACAACGGGCTTTTGAAAACGGTCCGGGAGCACTACCTTAAGGGAAAATCCAAGGGCAACACCACGTAATTTGAACCACGGTCAGATGACGGGGCAACACCTGAGCTGGCACGACACTCTCTCCTAACTTCCACACCAACCCAACGTGAGGACTTTCGGCCACGACAAATTTATGGTGCGCCAGCCGCCTCTACACCATACGCATAGAAAACATCCATGCACTGACCCAGATTCGAACCAGGAACCTTCCGATCTAGAGGCTAACACCTTAACCACACCAAACCGGTTGATCGGCAGTTGTATCATGAAAGTTATAAGAATCGAGCAAAGAAATAATTTCGACAACGGCCTGTACATTAGTTGTACCTTGAAAGTTATAAGAATCGCGTCAAGACAAAACCGCGTAGTTATATCTCGTATAGCCGTAGTCAAAAGGTTAGATACATCTAGCTCCACAAAGACGAAATGAGAAGTCGGTCACTTGAAAATTTTATATATATATATAAAGCAAACCAACAAAAAAAATCCGACGCCTCACTTCCAAACACTTATAAATCAAAGCGCTCTTTTACGCAACCGACAAAATCAAGTTCTCCCTTGGAGGAACTCTAAAAGAAACCAATAAACACATCTCCCAAATCAGAAAGCCTGCGACCAAAAGAACTCTTACAAAAGACTCAAATCCGACCGTCTTTGTCAGCTAGAAAGACAATTAAGCTATGGTCAAAGGAAGCGAAAAAGACGTCAGCCTTATACAAATGGCCCTCTCCAGTTACAGTTGAAACACTCTAAATTAAGGACCACGCGAAATACTAAATAAAAACAAGGTATCGTAAAGGCCTTTTTTTTTAGTTCCTGTCATTCCCCAAGGGAGATGCTGTCCGTGTAGCGCCAGATACACATGTCAACCCTTTCAGAGCTACCTGCAGGTTTCAAATTAGATTCGTGTAAAATTAAAGGAAGGAGTTTACGGGCAGATAAAATTTCTTTCACTGTGCCCGTAACGAGTTCCGGGCTGTATCAATACGAGATCTTTTAGGAGAGGCAAAAACAACACCAACTAAACTCGGGGCCGCAAACCGTAACTTAAGATTGGTTCAATTAAACTCCGGGCAAATGGGACACGGCGGTGTTAATTAAAATAAAGTTTGTTTCCGAGTTACGGCAGCCATGTAACTCGGGATGTTTTACTAGGTTGGGGAGTTCGCTTATTTGTAGAGGCGTTGTTGGTTGTTTTTTTTTAAATAAAAAGCTGTTTCAATTCACTAGGTCTCTCCGAGTGGATTTGATAAAAGTTGTGGAACTTTCCAATCGAAGCGCTTCCGAGAAAATGCTTTCTTGTTTTATTCAAAACACGGTTCGGTTCAGGGGAATAACGATTAGTAAATATTCTTGTTTTTGTGCATTTCCCCCAATGGGATTGTGAGTTTTCTTCGATACAAGAGGATTTTCCTTTAAACAAATGTTGGTGATGCTTCGTGAAGGTGTTCCGGACATTACTTGGCTTGTTTATGAAATAAGACTTCAGCACGTCGCCCGAAAAAAGTTCAAAGAATGTATTAAGAATTCATATATGACAGTTGATTGGTCATAGAGGTAATTAGCACACAATTGCATTTTCCCCTATGGGATTGTGAGTTTTCTTCGATACAAGAGGATTTTCCTTTAAACAAATGTTGGTGATGCTTCGTGAAGGTGTTCCGGACATTACTTGGCTTGTTTATGAAATAAGACTTCAGCACGTCGCCCGAAAAAAGTTCAAAGAATGTATTAAGAATTCATATATGACAGTTGATTGGTCATAGAGGTAATTAGCACACAATTGCATTTCCCCCTATGGGATTGTGAGTTTTCTTCGATACAAGAGGATTTTCCTTTAAACAAATGTTGGTGATGCTTCGTGAAGGTGTTCCGGACATTACTTGGCTTGTTTATGAAATAAGACTTCAGCACGTCGCCCGAAAAAAGTACAAAGAATGTATTAAGAATTCATATATGACAGTTGATTGGTCATAGAGGTAATTAGCACACAATTGCATTTCCCCCTATGGGATTGTGAGTTTTCTTCGATACAAGAGGATTTTCCTTTAAACAAATGTTGGTGATGCTTCGTGAAGGTGTTCCGGACATTACTTGGCTTGTTTAAGAAATACGACTTCAGCACGTCGCCGGAAAAAATTTCGAAGAATGTATTCAGAATTCATATATGACAGTTGATTGGTCATAGAGGTAATTAGCACACAATTGCATTTCCCCCTATGGGTTTGTGAGTTTTATTCGATACAAGAGGCTTTTCTGCCAAACTAAATGTAGGTGGCACTGGTGACTTCCGGGGGAACGTGCTTCGGGTAGATATTCAGGACACTACTTGGTTGTTTGTCGAATACCACTTCAGCACGTCGCCGGAAAAATTTTCAAAGAATGTATTCAGAATTCATATATGACAGTTGATTGGTCAATAGCAATTAGCACATACCTGCATTTCCCTACGGGATTGTGATTTTTCTTCGATACAAGAGGCTTTTTCGTCAAAGAAATGTTGGTGGTGCTGGTGTTTTAGCGGTGGAACGTGCCTCGTGTAGGTATTCCGGACACAACTTGGTTTGTTTATTAAATTCGATTTCAGCATGTCGCCAGAAAAAATCCCAAATGTATTCAGGATTCATATATGACTGTTGATTGGTCAATAGCAATTGGAACATAATTGCTTTTCCCCCTATGGGATTGTGATTTTTCTTCGATACAAGAGGCTTTTCCGCCAAAGAAATGTAGGTGGTGCTGGTGTTTTAGCGGTGGAACGTGCCTCGTGTTGGTATTCCGGACACTACTTGGTTTGTTTATTGAATACGATTTCAGCACGTCGCCAGAAAAAATTCAAAAGGATATATTCAGAATTCATATATGACAGTTTATAAGTCAATAGTAATTAGCACATAACTGTATTTCCCTATAGGATTGTGATTTTTCTTCGATACAAGAGGCTTTTCCGTCAAAGAAATGTAGGTTGTGCTGTTGTTTAAGCGGTGGAACGTGCCTCATGTAGGTATTCCGGACACTACTTAGCTTGTTTATTGAATACGACCTCAGCACATCACCAGAAATAATTCACAAAAGAATATACTCATAATTGATATATGATAGTCGATTAGTAAATACCCAACAGATTGAACGGGAAATGTGGCCAGAACAGCGACAAACGATATTTGTAAGTAACCCGATATTTCATGCTAGAGCATTTCGTTCGGTGTGTTAGTTCACATTGCAAACTCCTCTTTAAGGCCCGGTGCACACAGCCGGTTTTTCAACGTGCGGCGGCGCTGCGGCACCGAAGCTCAACTATGCACACATAACCTTGAAATGATGCAAGTACTCATTTCGCGAAATTTGCGACAAATATTCTATCGAAGAAAACTTGCTTATTTCGCTTACTTGGTGTACAAAAAAGTATCTTTTGAAACAAAATAGACGTTACTGGATACAACCATTTATAAATAATTATTTATATTCAATTTATTTATGAAAACAATGTACTTCAGAACGGAGACGCGTGTGCGGCGACCGTGGGGAACTGCGGTACAAATTGCACGCAAGTTGGACGTGCGTCGCCCCAGCGGCGCTGGAGGCATGTGTGCACTGCTCCATTGTATCTCAAGTAATGTATCTCAGACCACACTTTTGCCATACTAAATGTAGGAAGCGGTAATGCATCGGGAGTAAAACGTGCTTCCTGTGCGTATACGGGACTTAACTTGGCTTGGTTTTCAATAACGATTTCTGCGTGTCGCCAATAAAACCTAAGACAACATCAAATAACGGATTCATTGGGTTTTAAGGTTCAAGGGGCATAACTAGCCATGCTGAGTGAAACACGAGTAATGCACTCTTAACACTCTAAACACGGCTTCTCGGATCAAGCCGACATAAAGCAGACAAATTCAAGAATTCACTAATTAGAAATCATAAAACTCTTTTCAAGTGATTAACTGTCTATAACTAACCTCAGAAGAACAATTACAGCACTCTATTTGACATTACATCGATCATAAAGTTATGGGCACTTGAAATAAACCCTCTTCATCTGACGTTACATTGACATTACGATCTCTTAAATCCCAAGTCCCTTGAAAACATTCAGAATTCCATCAACAGGTGGTTTCCAGCTGAAAGGCGCTCGAAATTGCAAGAGACTATCGAGAACTGAGAGCGAGGACAAGCTCGCTAACCTCTGCCGAACCCTTCTAGTCCAAAAAACATCTGTAATTCTGCTGTACATATATGTAAAGCTGTAGGAGGTTAGAATAAATGTTGCAGTGGTGAAACCCAAATATCTTGTTCTTTACGCTACTGTTTCTGCCATCTATCTATCTCATCCGGTAAATGTACACCTTCAAGTAATGGGTACGCACAGAAGGAAAATTTTACTAACACAGAAAAGAAATACACCCAGGATGGAATTGAATCTGCACCGCCTAAAACTCACAGGCTGCCAGCGTAGTGTGTGTACGCTTCTCTGGCCACCATGAGGAATGGTTGTCGGAAGGAACGACTGGATCTCCGAGGGACGTAAGCGGGGTGTCTTTGATAAGTCATCCGGGAAATGAGAAACAAAAATAGAACAGTGGGATGAAAGAGGACTCGACCAGGGAATACAGAGGAATGTGAGGGGCTTCCCGTCCGATTTTTACTGTATACACAATCCTGTATCAGAGCCAAGAAATGCCACAATAACAGAATATAAATATATCCCACGAAGAAGCGACAATCTTTGGCAGCGTAGATGGAAAAGAACAAATGCCACCATGTCACCACGCCATTCTTACGTGCTTGTTTGGTTCTTTTCCATCTAAGCTGCCAGAGATGGACGCTTCTTCTCATGGGTTATATTTACTATACATTTTCAGTAGCATTTCTTGGCTATCAATCCTACTATGCAGTGAAGATCGGAACAGATAGCCCCTCGCAAGTCCATCCTCCTCTCTATCGGCTGGTCGTGTTCCATTTCACCCCACTGTGCTTTTCTTTTTCTATCTCCTGGCCAGGATGACTTTTGACACACCCGTCAGCGTGTATGTAAATATACCCCACGAAGATGCGTCAATCTATGAAACCATAAATGGAAAAGAACCAATGTCACCACGCCATTCTTACGTGCGTGGTTTGGTTCTTTTCAATCTACGCTGCCAGAGATTGACGATTCTTCATGGGGTATATTACTATACTTTTTCAGTAGCATTCTTGGCTATTAACCCTATTATGCAGTTAAGATCGGAGCAGATAGACCCTCGCAAGTCCATCCTCTCTATCGGCTGGTAGAGTCCCATTTCACTCCAACTGTTCTACTTTTCTATCTACTGGCCCGGATGACTTTTCACACACCCGTTAACATGTATGTAAATATACCCCATGAAGAAGCGTCAATCTATGGCACCATAGATGGAAAAGAACCAATGTCACCACGTCGCCATGCCTTTCTTACGAGCGTATTTGGGTCTTTTCCATCTACGTAGCCAGAGATTAACGCTTCTCCTCATGGGGTATATTTACTATTCATTTTCAAAAGCATTTCTTGGCTATAATACGTATTATGCAGTGAAGATCGGAGCAGATCCCTCGCAAGTCCATCCTCCTCTCTATCGGCTGGTAGAGTTCCATTTCACTCCCACTGTTCTATTTTTCTATCTCCTGGCCCGGATAGCTTTTCAGACAACCCCGTTAGCGTACTTCAGGTATACCAATCGTTGTCCCATCCAACAACCATTCCTCAATGTGTTGGCCGGAGAGCCTCAGTGGGAATACCCATTATGCCACGACTGCACCATCAGTAGGTCCAGGGTACGAATCCTAATTTCTACGATCATGAATGTCGGTGATTGAACTATTAGAAGCAACGGCTGCCCACCCACCGGATTTTCACTGTATATACAATCCTATATTATAGCCAAGAAATGCTACTGTACATGTATGTAAATTATACTCATGACGAAGCGTCAATCTCTGGCAGCGTAGATGGAAAAGAACCAATATCACCACGCCTATTTCTTGCACGCGCGTGTTTGGTTATTTTCTATCTACTCTGCCAGAATAGACGATTCTTTATAGCGTATACTTACTACACATTTATTGCAACTTTTCTTTGCTATAATACAGAGATCTATAACATACAGTAAACATCCGAGCGTTTAGCCTCTCGTATGTCCATCCTTGTTTGTATTGGCTGGTCTCGTCCCCTTTCATCCCCCACTGCTCTATTTTTTTATCTCCAGGCCCGAATAACTTTTCACACACACCCGCTAACGAATCTTAGGAATCCCAATCGTTTCATCCGACAACCATTCCTCACTGTGTTGGCCGGAGAACCTCAGTGTGTGCAACAGGGCACGACAAATGTCGGTCGCCAGGTCACCATGGCGCCTAAAAAATTTGGTCTGGCGCCTAGATTTTTCTGTTACTGTAAAAAAAAAAAACGTTTATTTTTTTTATGAAAAAAAATATTGCTTTTTTAGGCTATAAAAGGTCAAAAATGGAGCAAAATATCAAATGTAGATAACAAAAATGTTATTTTTTATTGCCTCAGTTACACTATAAATAGCATATTATTTACTGCGCGCGTGTGTGTAATGAGTTCTGCGATATACTCAGCGTACGAAAAAAATATTAGTATATGTATCCTGGCTCCTAAAAAATTGGGCTGGCATTTTATTTTTGTCATCCCCTGGTGTACACCCTTTGAGCAACGACTACTCCACCAGTAAGTACAGGGTTCTGATTGTCATTACCATGAGCATGGATATCGGTGGTTGTTCTATTAGAAGCAACGGGGGTATATCCACTCGCAAATAGCCACTAATTCTATCCTGGTTACGTCAAAGCTCGTCGCGGTAGTCCCGTTATGTAATTATGCTAGCGTAAAGCACATAATCTTCAAACTCCACACACAAATATTAAGAATTCTCGCGAAATCCAGGTAAAATTGAGAACATTTTCTTCATTCTTAACCAGACTCAGCATCTTCTCAAAAATGCACTGATTACAATACACCCAACATTTAACTCCCCGCCTTAAAAGGAGAAAAAAAAAACTTGCAAACACGCAAATGAAGAGGTCGTCAAAACGAAAGAACATAACAGACCCAGGCATAAACAAGGATTAGAGCCGAGAGAATTTTCAATTTCATCTCTCGCCCCGGACTCGGGGCTGCAATATTAATTATTTAGACATAGTGTTCCACATCCTGCGCAAGCCCCGGCACTTCATACGCCGAAAGCAGGCCCCGCAAACAAAAGAAAAATCATCATTAATTCACCTGCCGGGGCGGCGTAGCTCAAACGGAGAAATGGCTGCGGATGATGAAACAAACTGGGGCAAAAAAATTGCTTTTCAAGTTCCCATTCGGCTGCGGTGGAAGAGAGATGCTTCGAGGGAATGAAATCTCAGGAAGATAAGTCTGCCTAACAAGCCAGAAATTACTTCTTTTCCTCGTTTGGGAGACATTACGACGAAGAAAATAAGCGACTTCATTTTACGAGGGTATATTATTAAAAAGCGGCGGCAAATGTATGAAAATTGAAACTGAAATTTTAATGCTCCAAACCTGGAATTGATTGTTTTGAAGATTGGATGGAAATATTTGGTCAAGATCCGCCAAACACAAGACAGCTCACTCGTATTTCTACAAAAGCTGCCACCATCTCTCTCTCTCTATATATATATTTATACAGGGTGGTCCCGAATTCATGGTAAAAACTTTAATGGTAGGTACAGGACATTGTAACAATGATTTATTGTATAGGAATGTATAGTCGCAAGTGACGCGGTGAGGCGAAAACAGGGGAAATAACGGCCGAAAGGAAAAACAAAGATTTTATTGAAAGCGTTGTTGACAAGTGTCATGTTTACAGTAATTGTTCAAAATTGCGTCCACCAGTATCGATACATGCTTGACAGCGTCGGTGGAGCGATTGGCGTACACGTTCAAAGATGCCTGGTATTTCACGCACACCTGCAGCAGCTACAGATAAGCGAGCGACGAGATCCTCATCTGAGTCAACTGGAGTCTCATAAACAAGATGCTTTAGATGTCCCCATAAAAAGTAATCGAGGCTCGATAAATCGGGAGATCGGGGTGGCCAAGGGACTGGTCCACCACGCCCAATCCATCGAGTACCAAACGTGGCATTCAGGTAATTCCGTACATCAATGCTGAAGTGTGCTGGCGCCCCATCGTGCTGAAACCACATGCGGTTACGAATGGCGATCGGAACATCATGCAGCAGTTGTGGTAACACTTCTTTCAGAAAAATAAGATAGCTTCCGCCAGTGAGCCGCGTGGGTAGTAAGTATGGGCCAATCAAAAAGTCGTTCACAATACCAGCCCACACATTAATACTGAAACGTTGTTGAAACGCATGTCGACGCGTTGCATGTGGATTATCGGTTGCCCACACATGGGAATTGTGCGCATTAAAGACACCCTCGCGTGAAAATGTCGCTTCATCTGTAAATAGCACATAATCTACGAAATCCGGCTGCAACGCACATTGCTGCATCACCCACAGGCAGAAGTTCACGCGGCGAGGATAATCTGCCGGATTCAATGCTTGTACTTTCTGAAAATGGAAGGGGTGTAAGCGATTTTCGTTTAACACTCTGCATACAGTCTGATGACTCACACCTACGTCACGCGCAACAGTTCTTGTGCTTGACTCGGGTCTATCAGCCACAATGTTCAAGATGCTTTCTTCCAGCCTTGGAGTGCGTACAGCTCTTACTCGACCAGCGCCATGTCTGTTGACGTCGAACGCACCTGTTTCACAAAGTTGACGATGTAACCGTTGAAAAATTCTATGATCCGGCATTCGTCGATCAGGATACTCCGCGCGATACATTCGTAACGCAGCTCTGCCGTTACCATTTGCACGGCCGTACATGTAATGCATGTCTGCTTTTTCTGCATACGTAAAGTCACCCATCGTCTACGGCAGCACAATTGTGAATGGCGCTTTTCCCTACTGCGATGCATCATGTTCAACAGCGGCTAGACATCTACTGCCCTCTACCGGCAATGATACCAACCGATCACTCCATTTCTTTCCTTTTATTTCCCCTGTTTACGCCTCACCGCGTCACTTGCGACTATACATTCCTATACAATAAATCATTGTTACAATGTCCTGTACCTACCATTAAAGTTTGTACCATGAATTCGGGACCACCCTGTATATATATACATTTCTCTTACGTGGCACGCAAAAAAAGACGTTATTTGTTATCGCGTGTTGGCAACACTGTATGAGTTTGTTTACCACTAAGCCTCGCGCCACAATTGAATTTATAGCGTTATCGGATAAAACTTTATTGAAAAAAAATTAATATTAGTTGAGCTATTGCAGCTTACAAACGATATGCGGTGTATTCGATTTCCAAAGCATTTCAAATCAAAATTTGCTCAAAGTTTTCATTTGAATTCCAAATTATTCGAGAGCTAATTCAAGAGGTGCTGTTTAATTTTTCTGTAGTACAACAAATTTATATTTGAAAAATATTTTTTTTAATATCATATTTTGTAAACAATGTCTTCATTGATGCGAGCGAATCAATGAGGATGGCAAAGCAATCCTTCGGGGGTTGGCGAGCGTGCCCCTAGTATATTACTATTTCACAAAAGTACTTCTGAAATAATAGCATTAGTATTATAATCTTTTAAAAATAAGTAGCAATAGGCTTTATGTTATTCAATTATAGTTGCACAGATACGAAATGATTGGTAGCTTTGGGGTTTTATGATGCAAGAGCCATGTGACATAGTGAGATACTCCGATTGGAAAAAGAAAACAGTCATCGAATTTCGGAATGCCGAATGTATTCTGATTGGTTGTATTTTGGCGCCAGCTGCTGTTCTTGCGTCGTGGGCTTTGCGACTCGAGAAGAGCAGGTGAAAATAGAAGCGTCCTCAACAGGTGGTATTTTTACAGAATGATCTATCTCTGATTGATCTTTGACTTTTGCCGTTGAGCAATTTTAAAAACTTCTACATACGCCGTTGGGGAGACAACCGAGAAGAGAGCTAAAAGCAACGGGTGAGGTTGTTCCCTCCTCCACTGGCCTGTGATATACATATTTTGATGTATACGAATATGCTGAAACGATGATGCAAATAGTATATATATTCTTGTTGTCGGAATAATAGGAACGTAATTATATTAGCTGTTGGTTGTCTTCTTGGGTACGATTCATACAGTTTTCATGCCTCCGTTTTAGAGGCGACGACACCACAGCCATTTTGGGACAAGCATCGCCAAACTCTAAAGTCAAGATATGTCGCGAAAGGAAACATGTCGATTGGGGATAGAGCAGGTGGACTGAAATAGGAAAATATCACTTGGTATCCCGGAAGCACAACACACGTGTTTACTAGATGGTAAACAACATTGGAATAAAAAGATCACAAGAGTGCCTCGGGTCCGTAATGTCCGTACACACCTAAAAAGTGGTTGTTTTTCGATTCAATGGCTCAAAGGTCATATTTGGTCAAGCTGTGTCAAACACAATACAAAGGAAAGTGAAATATTTCGTGAATGGAAAAAAAAACAGTAACTATGGTACGGAGGAGTGGGACGAAAACCGGAAGAAAAAAAACGGCTTGTGTAAACAAGAAGCGTGGCCTCGGGTTTACCAAAGACAGTAAAACCCCAGTGAAAAGAAAAGATCACTAAGGTACATCAGGTCCGGAAAACCCGTACTCATCTAAAGGAGGTACGTCCGTCGATATCAGCAGATATCAATGGACGATTAACCTCGTGCGGCGACAAAAACTGACCAGATACTGACCTTGTCATCATCAGAAAATCGGTTATATCTCGATAAGATACCTCGTCATTTACAAATTTCGTCAAATCTTTTCTGACGAGATAAAGCTATACTATCTCTTTCACTTCGGTTAGATTGAAACCCGGGGATTTTAATCTAACGTGTTATGGGTTTCATTTTCTGGCATTTAATCGCTATTACAGTATACGGACAAAAGTATTTGGACACTGCATGTTTTTAAAGAAAAAGTGCATTTTTATTCTATTTAGTTACGGGAAAGCCTTGCTTGTATTGCAGCTGCAATACGTCGAGGCATACTTTCAACAAGTTCCCTGTAAAACTGGCCAGGAATAATTCGCCATGCCCCTTGCAAGGCTGTGAGAAGAGATTGGTGTGAAGACAGGCATGCGTGGCGTTGGCGGTGTCGTACCGTACTCGACACTCCTGTCTGTACCACAAGTGCTCGATTGGATTGAGATCGGGGCTCTGAATTGGCCTGCCAAGCAATTTCACCATATTTTCAGGAAACCAGTCCAGCATACGTTTTGCAGTGTGACATGGCGCTCGATCCTGTTGGAAGAAACAACCATCCTCGCCGTAGTATTACCATAGAGTGGGCAAGGCCGAATTATCCAGAACGTCGATGTACAACGTCAGCGTTCATGGTACCGGGTACATAAAGCAATGGGCCGAGTCCTAATCTGGAAAAATAACCTTACACTAAGATGGATCCTTCTCCGAATTTCCGCAGTGTCCAAATACTTTTGTCCATTTAGCGTAGCTCAGGGATTCCCAACCGGTGGTACGCGGCAACGTTTCAGGTGGTACGCAAGGATGATACGAGCGACCCAAATATTCTACGAAGTTAGTTCGATTTTTTAGCATGTACAACCACGTTATGCTATTTCTTATGCCATTTGTTACTAGTTATTTGTGTGAAAGTGGTTTTTCTGAACTTTTGTGTGTAAAAAAAAACCCCATAGAAACAGAGTAAGTGTTGAAGAGGACTTAAGAGTGAAGTTAAGCTCCATTGCTCCTGATATTGATATTTTAATAAAAGACAAACTAGTTTCTCACTAAAAATTAATTTTTGATTAGGCTAATCTTTGTTTGCTTAGTTTGCACTAATTATTTAAAATTATTTGTTTTTAGACCTGTGTGAGTAAATATAAAACTGCAATTTTCAATAACCGTTTTATTTTTTCCTTTATTAAAACATCATTAATACGAAATACAAGTGCATTAATCATAAAATATGAAGCTTTCTTAGTATTTTAATTAAAATAAAACAAGCCATTGGCACTTTTCTGACATTAGATATATGTTTCTAAAAAAATGTACGACTGATGGTACGCCAAAAATTTCTAAAAATTTCAAGTGGTATACCAAAAATTTCTAACAATTTCAAGTGGTACGCAATTACTAAAAGGTTGGGAACCCCTGGCGTAGCTGGTAGAATCCTCTTCGATGGTTAAAAGCGTACAAGGCAAAACCAGGATTCAAAGCTAGAGCATATAGAAATGATGGCTCCAACTTTAAACGTTTGGGTTGCTTGTAAACACTTCATACACTCGGTTTCTTCTTTCCAGCTTTTACAAAGGCAATTCCAAATTTTTCTTTTTCATCCTTATTTAATGGTATTTAAAAGCAATTGATTGGAAACCCCAAAATATAACAGAGCAGGGCATTGAAGAAGACGATGAAGAGAGCTGCACTTCGTTCAAGATTTTTAAACCAATTCTTTTTTTTGTTAACTCAAACAGCAAACAATTACGCCACGAAAATACACCTCCTCGCTCGGATAATTAGCCGAAGTTCTACTTAATCAGCAAGTAAATGGTGGAAGAAAAACATCACCAAAAACTAGAATAAGTCGCCTGGAAACATGATACCCTGTCGGGAAATCGAAACAAAAATTAATTCACACAAAAAAGGAAAATAAAACCACAACATTCAGCTCCCTCGACAAAAAAAAAACCCGCTTCATAAGCAATTCATGATGCCAGTTGACTTAACCAATTTAATTTTCCGCGAAGTAGGAGTGGGATGTGGAAAATGAAATTTTAATTGGGAGTACAAGAATCGAATACTGGTCTTGGAAAATTAATTCACCCAAAACAATCCCGACACACGGAAGACAGGGAATTTAACTTCAACTCAGTGACAAAAATATTCATTACAATCTAATCAAATATTAAG
The DNA here is from genome assembly GCA_947359465.1 of Metellina segmentata. NCBI lineage: Eukaryota > Metazoa > Arthropoda > Arachnida > Araneae > Tetragnathidae > Metellina > Metellina segmentata. The sequence goes on from OX375883.1 coordinate 65,871,433, forward strand.
TGTTCGTAAAGAATGTTTGTCCTCTCTTGTCGATTCCAGATATGTTACATTTCAGCTTTATGGGATTCTATCCAACGTTGATATATTGCAGGGTAAAATGGTACAGTTTCGTTTTTAAGAATCACCCCATTATTGCTTTATCACGGTCTACATATGGACGACCGGGAGAAAACTATTCCACTCAGTGTAAAAAATATTCATTACAATATAATCAAATATTATGTATTCCTAGATGATGTTTGTCCTCTCTTGTCGATTCCAGACATGTTACATTTCAGCTTTATGGGATTCTATCCAACGTTGATATATTGCAGGGTAAAATAGTACAGTTACGTTTTGAAGACGTACCCCTATATTGATTTATCACGTTTCATATGTTGACGACCGGGAGAAAATTATTGCTCACGGCAAGAAAAATATTTATTACAATTAAATCAAATACTAAGTGCTCGTAGAGGATGCAAATAGCAAACGTAACGTTCGTAGAGAATTGTTGCCCTCTATCAAGATGCACGAGGGGAAAAACGGTACAGTTCAGTTTAAAAAAGCATATCTTTATGGGTTTATTACGGTCTACTGGCCACTTTATGACCATTAAATTTAATTTTAACCGATTTAAAACTAATTACGTTTATACTAAAAACTAAGCTTTCTATTAACTCTAAGTCTCACGAAATTTTTAAATTGTACAATGCTGGTTTCACGCCACAACACGAGTAAACAATGCTATATATTGATTGAAAGGATGCAGTGAAGTATTTTATTGGTTAAGAAAAGTATCGCAAGAAAAGGTACAGGATATAAACTGGACCCCTTCGGATGCAGTCAGTCCCCTTTCCCCTTCAGTGCCGTTAATGTTTCGTCAATCTCGCAACATGGATTATCGTAATACACTACCCTACAATAATGGACCGGACAGCAAGATGTTATGGTATAAGGGTAAGAATACATGCTTCAATAGGGGGATGGTACCCCCAAGATCTGCAATTACACTAGCAACCCTTCTGGGAATACTTTCAACAAGGTTTGGATACACAGCTATGTGTATTTGTTTACATTCCTGCTGCAAGAATGGCGCCAGTTCAGCTGTAGATTTCGGTCGTGGTTCCCTGGTCCGTAAGCGTCGCTCTAATTCGTCCCGCAAATGTTCCAAGGGCTGAGATCGGGACTCTGAGCAGGCAAGGGACGACGTTTTAGATCCATATCTTGATAGCACTGACATTGAACGTCCTCATCCTGGAAGTAACATTTGTTCATTCCATAAAATTGCCAGAGCGTAGGAAGAACCTGACTGTCCAAAATGTTCATGTAGGCGTTTAACCAGGAACAACATGCAAAGATCCCAGGACGTACCACGAAAAACACCCCCAAACAAGTAGTCGAATTTTATGCAAATCCGCTGGCGTCCGGTTCATTATTGTAGCATAGTGTAGAAGAGGAATTTTCTGTAAAGATAAATGTAGGACGTGGTGTTTACGCGACCTAAAAGTGTTCCCTGTACGAATTTCAGATGTGACCTCACGTGGCTTGTTTTTGGAATACGTCAAACATATTAAAAGCCAAATGGCGCCGAAACGGAGATAAACTACGTTTTAAAGTAACCCCAATAAGCATCGTGCAAGAGAACTTGGATATAGGAAGTCTTCGCGTTGTTTAAACTGAAAATCTCTTACCGTAATGAAACAATTCAATAGATTTATAATGATTATATACTACAAAACATTACTTTATACAAGAATAAAATAAAAATGACTCAACCAAAATATTTAGAGCTGAGGATGTGATTGAATTCACTCTCTGAACGACGCATGAATAATAGGAGAGATTCGGTTTATCTACTCAGCCATGGAAACGTCACAAACCGTGACAGAAATACGAGTACGTTGTTTTATGCCAGCAATTTTTGAAGAATTTGAAAGAGTCATTCTTTCAGGGTGATTTTAAAATATCACTATTCCAAAATACAATTGCATCAAATATATTTATTCAATGGGAGACTGCGATCTGCAATTGGACAACGAGCTATGATAGAAACGTGCATAAATTTTATCTTACGTTTCAAGTGCAGCAGACAGATATGCATTTTCATAAAACATCGCACTGGAGCAACACAACAGACTATTGGCGATGGAACGGGGTCAAACCCGAAGGGAAAGATTCGAAGACAAGACCACGTAATTTTGAATAAAGGTCAGATAACGAGGTCACACCTTACCTGGCACCCCGCTCTCTAAACTTCCACACCACGCCAACGTGAAGACATTTAAAGTCACAAAACATTTAACATGCACCAGCCCCCTTTGTACACGACGGTCTTTTGTTGGATTCGAATTCTCAACCCTGTGGTCCCATCAGACAAAAAATTGTCTTAGAGCGTGGTTCTGTGTTAGACCACATAGATTATACGCAATCGCGAAGACGTTGGGTAATCAAGGAAAAAGATGGTTAAGAATGATGTTAGGGTACTCATGCACGTACTATACTGTACTTAATGTAAATAGTATATTGTTTAGTTCTGTAAAATAAGATACACATATGTAGTGTATTTTCAGTTCCTAAACGTGCATTTTTATATCATTTGTTCTTATGCAATGGATGGGGTGGGTTGCTATTTAAGGTTTTTCTGTTATAAGTCCATTCGATTAAGCATCGTGGTCCCGGTCGCGACCTTAACGGTTAATCAAAGTTTCACTATAATTGGTACGACAGTTGATGCTACACAAGTTAAAGTTGTCAACAAGCATTTGCGATGAAGAAAAAACAGTCGTAAACACACTCAAGGTTCATGTTTGGTCAATCTGTTGTTGTTGCACATCCCCTGGTGTAGGAAAGCATACACCAGGTCCAGAATGGCCCCGTCGTGCCAGATCCCCATATACTTGCAAAAAGTCCTGATCAACCAACAGCTGCTTATATGAAGCGCCAAGACAGAGAAGAAGGTGATCAGGACTGGCATGTAGAGAACAGGAACAAGGAGGGAAAATTTTCTCCCCATTCTGAAATTTTATACATTTAAGAAGGCCACTTCGAAATCTGGTCATGGCCGATTGGAAAGGCCGAGGGCCACAGCATGAGATTGATAGTCCAGGGCCATTACCAGCATACCAATGGTGGGATGGCGTACGGCGCCACACGGAAAGCAAACGCTGTTTTCCCAGGGAGTGGACCTCAGTGGGAGTGAGATGATTCAAACAGTCCATAGGAATATCACAGCCATTCTTGGCGAGTACATCGGCTGTCTCGTTGAAATACACCTCGATATGCGATGGAATCCATTAGAGGCTTATTGGTGTTTTCAGGCCAATCTCGCAGAGAAGCTTCAGAATATTCTGGTCTGGGATATCAAATATTTTTGGGCAATTTTTGAAATACTGTATAGCACTCCTACTATCAGTCAAAATACAAATACAATTTTTATCAGTGGACTGTGCATAATTAAGGGCCGCACCAATTGCTATGATCTCCAATATAAAGACTGAACAATGGTCAAGGTTTTGGATGCTGCATTTGACCTTGTCCTCAGCGCTGTTGATGAAAACACCACTCCCTGTTCTACCGTCTTCAAGTTTGCTACCGTCCGTATAGATGACCAAGGCATCAGAAGGGATGCTATTGACAACCTTCAGGGCCAGCTGTTTCAAAAGGTCTGGGGGGTCAATCTGTGGCAAGCATAAGACAAACAATACCAAGAAATGGGCATACACAGCTCGGTAATTGGTAATTTGGTAACTAACGTCCTACTAGGGCAACACAGCGGGCTATTGACGACGGTCTGGGATCAATCCCTTAAGGGAAAGATCCGAGGAGAACACCTCGTAATTTTGAACCACGGTCAGATGACGAAGCAACACCTGTAAAAGCTGGCACCCCACTCTCCATACTTCCACACCAATCCAACGTGACGTGACATACACAGCTCGGAAACGTTTATTGAAACAGGAGATAAATACACCCGTGAAGTTACAGGAATAGCCTACAACTTGCAGATTCCTACTCAATGGGAAATCCACTGAGCCGGGGCTATCACAGTGAATAAAGTGGGTGACACATGAGGCATTCTGAGCAGCGTGATGCAAGTCCTGTGATCTGGGAGGTAAATACAGTCCAGTCACATTAATGTGACCACCACCTACTTTCGACGTCAACGTGAAATAACCAATCACAAAAGGCAGGTGGCAGAACATTGCAGTTGAGTGTATATAAAGGATGTCCTAGGGCATCGGAAAGCATTTCAATCGTTGGTGTAATGCAGAAACGTAGCGATTTATCTGACGTCCAAAAGGGCATGATTATTGGCCTTCGGTCCAAGGGTGGAAGCATTTCAGAAACGGCTAATTTTGTGAACTGTTCGCGTGCCGCCGTGGTAAAAGTATACCGTGCATGGCAAAATGACACTATCCAAAATCAGCGGCACATGTGGTGCACCACTGGCTACAGATGACAGAGGCGAACGAAGGCTACGGAGATGCGTTCGGGCGAATAGACGTGCAACTGTTGAGCAACTGACCGCCCAGATGAACCAAGGGGCTACCAAGAGTGTATCCTCAACAACGGTTCAGCGAACGTTGCTGCGCATGGGCCTCAGCAGCAGACGCCTGGTTAATGCACCTATGCTGACTGCTGTTCATCGGCGACGAAGGCTGGAATTTGCACGACAGTACCGCAACTGGACGTCCACGGATTGGCGACAGGTGGCTTTTTCCGATGAATCACGTTTTATGCTCCATAGTACAGATGGACGTTGGCGTATACGGCGTGAAACGTCTGAAAGCAAACACCCTGAAACACTTGCCGGAAGGATCCAGGCTGGAGTAGGGAGGTAATCTAACGCAGCTTTCAACGGCACTGGAATCGGCATGGCTCTACATCCCAGTGAACACATTCAGAAACCTAACTGACTCTCTTCCTGCACGTCTCGCAGCGGTCCGCTCTGCCAAAGGTGGTTATTCTGGCTTTTGACAGGTGGTCACATCAATGTGACTGGACTGTGTATATATCTAGTGTTCCTGCCACACGAAGTAGTGCTGTTCATCAAATCTCGCGAGGCAGTCCAACGTTCGCTACTCAGCTACGATTTACAAGTCACATCACCTCGCCAACCTATTCTTTTCTGAGGTGAGTGATACGAGGAGATTTGCTCAGCGCGAGTCAGATTCACTTTTCTTCCCGACAGAGACGAAAACCGGCGGCTCCAGTCTGAACGCGGCACCCAGGTCAACAACCAATTAGCAACGAAAAGGACATGCAAAACAAGGTCGCGTTTCTCAAATATCCCCGTGTGCCACCACCCAAACACTGATAATCTTTTTCCAGCAATCGCAGGGACTTTTTAAAAGAGAAACATCTCTACCTGTTCACGATGCATTAAATCTCATTTTCTCGCCAAAACCACTACCCCCTACTTGATTACGCAAAAGCAACCATTTAAAAGAACCAAATACCCTGGGAATGTTTACCTGTTTACATGATGACATTACACCAGTTGCCTTCCGACTCGCTAATAACACCACACAGCGGCTTTTGCAGCAATTAGGCAAATAAGGAAACACGAAACGTGGATCGAACCGCTTTAGTTAATTTAATTATCTGCGGAAAATCGAGATGCAAATATTAATATCGACAGCGACGCTCCCTCAAAGGCGGAGAAGTTGCTGGAATTGCAAATGCATAATTTAGCAGTTCTCCAAGGCAATCTTCGGATTGACTTCTTTCGTGAGCACGCTGTTGCCAGTTTCTTTTCAAAAGGAAGATGATAGCACGCGCCATTTTTTTTATCGGAACCTTCGCATCAATTAGCTTGATTATATCGCCGCCTGCTACCTTCATAACGTGAATATGCAGTTCGTATCCTGATTGCTTTATAACTAGAGATCCGTACCAATGATTCGCAAGAAAAGGAAGGTGTCGTTAATGAAGCTCGTTAAACTTGCACGGACGATAAACTTGAATAACGGGCAAAGAGGATTTATTTTAAGATACATCCTTCCGAAAATTTAACTAGAATCTCACAATCAATAACAAATAACTACGTCGTTAAGATATTGTTCCACAGCAGAGAATTTCAAAATAAGTCCAAAGGGTATTGACTTTAATTGACGAGTGAATTATGTCTGAACAATCATAAGCAATACTACTGTCAAAATACTTCGCTGACTGCATTTATGAGCAACGGTAATACATGATTATCCTGAGAAATGTGCTTCAGTTCTTATCAAGATTACTTCCCTTGAATTGTCATATAGGGACATATAAAGGTTTATTTTAAGATACATCTTTCCTAAAATTTAACTAGAATCTCACAATCAATAACAAATAACTACGCCGTTAAGATAACGTTCCACAACAGTAAAAATAAGTCCAAAGGGTTTGGAATTTAATTTACGAGTGAATTATGTCTGACAATCATAAGCACAATGACTGTCACAGCCTTTCGCTGACTGCATTTATGAATTACGATATTATATCTGATTGTCATGATATATGATTCCACTTTACAAAGTATTTCGCTTTAAATGCCTTACATGGAGACATATAAGATTTATTATAAGATAAGTCCTTCCGAAAGTTAACTAGAATCTTACAATCAATAGCAAATAACTAGATCGTTAAGATGTTGTTCCACAGCAGAGAATTTCCAAATAAGTTCAAAGTGTTTCGTCCTTAATTGACGAGTTAATTAAGTCACATTGTTCATGATTGTTAAGGACATAATTATGTCGGTAACAATCATAAGCAATGTATGTTTAAGTCCATTCAAAATAGTGAATGGCGGTTTAACGATTCCATCACCACCAGACCGTTTAACTCCTTACGATTGTGAGCCACCGAAGAGGAAATCACACTATTTTCGTTGGGTTTTGATACTTTTATGAGTCACTTTAAAAGTTTTGGTAAACTTAACTAACATTTTGATTGATTTTGATTTTTACAAAACACGTCTTAGATTTAAGAGATGATTCACCAAAGCAGACCGATACGAGAACGAATAAAACAAATGCCAAGCACTTGGCTTAACGTCATTCGGCCTTTCGAATACTTCTGTACCCTTACTAAACTTTGCAAGGGCAGTGTTGGTGTCTAAGTACTAAGCCGTGATAGGTTGTCTACTATTATCCAGGAGAGTCAACCATATTGTAATTTAATAAGTGTGCAGACAGTAATACCCAGTCTTGTAAGGAAATTGAACAGAAACCTTTCGTAGAGGGTCTAGGACGACGTCACTAGACGAAAGACATTCCCAAGATTTATTCTTGCCAGCATTGACAAGTCTTTTTTTAACGCGGAGTATGAACAGCTCTTTTATCCAAAGTTTCGAAGTGTGAAAAGACAGGGGATTTAAGGGCTTTTTTAGTGATCTTTGTTCCTTTTTTGTGGGTAGATAGTCTGCTCTCTCATTTCCAAGTATATCACAATGAGCAGGGACCCATTGAAGCACCAACAATGTCGAAAACGAACTTGTAAATAGAGTAGTAGTCTGAATAAACTACTACGCAGCTGTGAATGGCAACCCTGTTGCGATGTTGGAGAAATATTCTAAAAATATAATTACGATGACTTATTGATGCGAGCAGTTGGATTCCCTTCTTTTTTTCTGTCATTCTGTAGGTACAGCTACACTCTACGTTTATGAGTGATGACGGCTTGGCGATTTTTTTGGTGCACTTCTAGTAGCAAGTTACGATAAATAAAGGCAACCCATCTTTCGTTACTGTTGTTGTGGTTTTCATGGCAACCTCGGCAAACGGAAACTTTCAATTTTAATTTTGAATTTTCTAGAATCTTCCAAAATCCGTTAAAGTCGTTTGATTTTGTTGATTCGTTTGAAATTTTTTCTTTCCTCCCATTGGTTATTTTGTTTTTAAAATATCCTTTGATTGCATTGGTCCTTTTAAATCGTTTTCTGTGATACCATTGGTCCATTTATTTGTATCTTGACAGTTGTGGAAATTTTATTTTATTATAATAGTTTTCACGATAGGATTAAGAGTTTTGTTTTTTTGACCATTTTCGTGTTCATTACTTTTTACGAAAGAATTCTGACGTTATCAGGTTGCATTATATCTTGCTTTTTTTTTTCTTTTGTAAATCTTTTTCTTTTTCAACATGCCCACTGTATTTATTGTAATTGATAAGTTTCAGGGTATTCTTACCCAACTTTGTAGCTTAGTTTCTCTGCTGGTTCACAAATGTGTTTTGATATGTGCTTAAGCTTACTACTTTTTGCGAAAGTTTTTTAAAAAATAAACGTTTCAAAACGTTCTAAAATGTGCTTAAAAAATGTGTTGTAAAACGAAAAAAAATTTTTGACCGAAAAAGAGTTAGGAAATAATTAATTGTTTCCTTGGCGTCTTCAGAAGTGCGCCAAAAAAATAGCTAAGGCCGTTGCCATCGCTCATAAACGTCGAGTGTATCTGTTCCATTCTGTGTTTCCAAAATTTGTATCTATATATATAATTCTCTTACGTGGCACGCAAAAAAGACGTTATTTGTTATCGCGCTTTTGGCAACATTGTACGATTGTTTGTTTATCACAAAGCCTCGCGCTTCAATTGAATTTATAGCGTCATCGGATGAAATTTTATTCAAAGAAAATGAATTTTAGTCGAGCTGTTGCAGTTAATAATAGAAATCAAAGAAAGCGGAGGATCTTTTCAGGGCCATTTAATAAAAAGGGTCCTTTTCTGGGCCAACAATTATAGTTCAACAAGACGCTTGCACTACAACTTTTGACGACAAACTCATTGAAAATGCGTGGATGGCTCGAGTGCAGGAGTAAATGTATATGCAAAAAACATGTTGTATATTCAATTTCCATATTAACAGTCACATTTCGAGTCAAAATTTGCTCACAGTTTTCATTTGAATTCGGATTCCAGAGGTACTGTAAATATCTTTTCTGAAAAACATAAAAAAATTTAGATTTGAAAAATATTTTTTTGGAATATCATATTTTGTAAAAAATTCCTTCTGCTAGGACACATGTCTTCATTGATGCGAGCGAAGCGATCATATGTTCGCGCAGCGAACCAATGAGGATTGCGGAGTAATCCTCCGAGGGTTGGCGAGCGTCAGCGAGCAGGGGGCAGGCCCCCTAGTATACATTAATACTTTCAAGTATATTCCAATTTAACTTTTAATAGCTGTTCCTGTCTTTTTTGCGTTGGTCTAAATTCCTGAACTGGAGTGTCTTCATAGTGTAGTGGACAAAGACCGGGCCAATTCACCACTCAACCAGGATTTCGAATGAGGTAGGACATTTAGATTAATTTTCCTACCAAACACTTATCGTTGTGAGTGACATGATTAGCTAGTTTATCAACGGTCGTGCCTGCTTTTTATAACTCATGGGTAATCTGCCTAGCAAACCGATACGTCAAATCTAGTAAATCATCCATGCAGCAACATTTCCAAGCGGCGACGCATAAAAAAAATATCGCATAAGCAAATCAAAGTAAGCAAGGGACATTTTTTTTACGTAACACGGGGTTGGCAACACCTCCTTTTCGATTCAAAATATGAAACTCCGTGTTTCTCTTTATGCTCAATATCTCACAAGAAATATGAAATACGGGTTACTTATGAAAAGCGGGAAAAAACACACCAGCGATAAATCTTCATTTCAGACAGCTAGGTGACTGCAATAACCTACCCTACCGTTCCGTTCCGTTTCCCCACACAACCTCATAATAAAGAACGGGGGCCATCTTTTTTCGACCCCCAACCCAGAAATCTAATGCGCCAACCAGAAAACTACTCCAGAAAGTGGTCCAATTTACATAATGCATCAATCAATTCTGAAAAGAAGGTTCGAATGTAATTTGGAGGGGGAAGCGAAAAACTTCCAACTTAAAAATACTCCTTTGAACTGAACTAAGTATTGGAAGAGGTTTTTTTTTATCAGTTCGAATTCTAATGTTATTTCTGCTAAAAGCATTATATTTAATACCCCTGTGTTAATCACTGCTAACGAGATTAGTTGTAAATACTTAGAGATGCGCAATCGTTTCCTGAAACGGGGAATAACTCCATAACAACGTAATTGTCCCGAGCTTGCACTTTGCTTTTTAAAGAGTTTTCGGGGAATGGAGGATTTTATGCATTTTTATGTTGGAGAAAAAGGGTGAGAAGGAGATGAAGTTTGCGAAATAAATCCCAATGCGATTAATGCGAAAGTTGTTAGTCCTCGTTAAAATAAAAGGCGAACTCACACAATGAGCAGAGTTTATGTAATCTTGTTACGCGTGGGGCCCGGGTTACTGTGGAGGGTTCTCGAACAGGGAATAGCGAATAACTCGGGATTAAACCCGAAAAGAGAGATAATAGGACAACACCTCGTAATTTTGAAGCAAGGTCAGGTGGATAGGTTATACTTGAGCTGGCATCCGATCCTCGAACTTTAATATCTAAGGCCCGGTGCACACATCCAGTTTTTCAACTTCCGGCGTTTCCGCAACGCAAGTACGGTCTGAGATACATTAGATCTAATGGAGCAGTGCACACATGCCTCCAGCGCAGCTAGGGCGACGGACATCCAACTTGCGTGCAATTTCTACCGCAGTTCCTCACGGCGCCGCACATGAGTCTCCGTTCTTAAGTACCTTGTTTTCATAAACAAATGGGATAGAAATATTAATTAATAAATGGTTGTATCCAGTAACGCCTATTTTGTTTAAAAATATACTTTTTTTGTACACCAAGTAAGCGAAATAAACACGTTTTCTTCAGTAGAATATTTATCGCAAATGGAGCAAAATGAGTTTCTGCGTTATTTCACGGTTATGTGTGCACCGGGCATAGTTGGGCTTCGGTGCCCGTTGAAAAACCGGACTTGTGCACCGGGCCTAAGACTATTGAAAACAAACATACGAAAGGTGACAAACGCTGACACACGGCCCGCACGACAACAACAACAACAACATCGGCCGTTCATTCCCCAATAGGCTAAAGACACCAAATGGCAAAAAGACGCCAAATGGAAAAAAGACGCCAAATGGAAAAAAGACGCCAAAGGGAAAAAAAGACGCCAAAGGGGAAAAAAGACGCTAAAGGGGAAAAAAGACGCCAAAGGGAAAAAATACGCGAAATGGGAAAAATACGCCAAATGGGGAAAAGAGGCCAAATGGGAAAAAGAGGCCAAAGGGAAAAATGGCTTCAAAGGGAAAAAAGACGCCAAATGGAAAAAAGACGCCAAATGGAAAAAAGACTCCAAAAATGAAAAAGGCGATAAATGGAAAAAATAATCTAAATATGGAAAATGCGCCAAAGGGAGAAAAGACGCCAAAGGGAGAAAAAAGGCCAAAAGGGTAGAAGAACGATAATGAAGTAAAAGAACACGAATGGGGGGTCAAAGACGACAATGGGCGAAAAATGCCAAGGGGAAAGACGCCAAAGGGGGAAAATGCGAAATGGGGAAGAGGGTTTATTTATGTTTCCGCTGGTCCCTTAATTCAACTAATAGACTCGTTAAAACCCACGTGACCCAACTGGTTTCTAGCGTGGGACGGATTACAGCAGCGACAAGGGTCGCCATGAATTAGTGAGTTTGCCCACTTCGCTAGCAACATGCGAATTGCAAGCAGCACAAAATCAATTTATACTCGGGTGTACTTCTATCTTACTCTTCTGTGTGTATGTCCATTTCCTTGACTTCGGTTGGCACAGCTTGCACAAATATGGTCCATTGTCCCATAAAACCCAATCAAACTAACCTTATAAGGACAAGCACCAGCAACCATGCACTTACAAACTGGGGTTCGATCCCGGGACCTAATGGTTGGAGACAAAACCAGCAAAGCGGCATTTGAGAGTATTAAAAATAAATTTTCAAATAACTAAAAGATCGCAAAAAATGTGAATTTTTTTCCAAACAATGTCTTTAAGAGAAGGTTCTTTAGCATACAAATATCAATGCATGGCCTAGACTAAACATTTGTGTTTGTATCACAAGATAAATATGAAATTACACCTAAGTAAAACATTTCAGTATCTCAAAGTTCCCAATAACATCCAACTTGCTGCTCTAACTTCTATCAGTTGAGGAGTAAAACACCACAAATGCAATTCATCGTTTTCCTTATTTCCTGAACGGTGAGGGCAACAAGAGAAAAATGAACCGCAGCAAAAGCAATCCACCATACGCTCATTTTCTCACACAGGGACGATAACGGTCCAATGAATGATCGCCCAATCGATGATAAAGTTGGTTGGGTGAGCTGATTGGTCAGGTAGGAACGGTTGTCTTATTGCACAAGTCGCATTAGAGATGGTCTCTTTTGTTGCAATTACAAGGGAATCAGTACTTGTTTTAGTGAGGTATATCAACAAGACTATATTTTTGTATCTCACTATGGAGAAATAGTTCTTCATTTAGTATTTGTTCACATGTGACTACTTTTATTGGTTGTCTGAACACATGGAAGTAACACATACCTTATATATACTGCAAACTAAAGATGGTCTATTGTTGCAATTGCAGGGGGATCAGTACTTGTTTTATTGAGAGATATCAACAAGACTATATTTTTCGTACCTCAATATGGAGAAATAGTTTTTCAGTTCAGTATTTTTTGACACATGATTACTTTTATTGGTTGTCTGAACACTTGATGTTACAATCTTTGCGCGTTTCAAAGAATGGCAGAACTACTCTTCGCACTAAAGATGACCTTTGTTGAAATAACAAGAATATCAGTGCTTGTTGTAGTGAGAGTAATATCGACAAAACTATTTTCCATACCTCAATATGGAGAAACAGTTCTTCAGTTTAGTATTTGTTTACATATAATTATTTTTATTGGTTGTCTGAATACTTGCAGGAAACACCAAGAAATTTCGAAGTATGCCTTATATATACTACAAACAAAAGATGGCCTTTTTTGTTGCCATTAATGGGGAATCAGTACTTGTTTTAGAGATATATATCAACAAGACTATATTTTTCGTACCTCAAAATAGAGAAACAGTTCTTCAGTTTAGTATTTGTTCACATGTAATTACTTCTATTGGTTGTCTGAACACTTGTAGGCAACACCAAGAAATTTCGAAGTATGCCTTATATACTCGTATACTACAAACTAAAGATGGCTTCCTTTATTGCAATTATAAGCAAAACAGTATATCGGTAATAGTCCGTCTTCCTCGTATCTCAATCTGAATAAACATTTATTCAATTAAGTAATTGTTCATATGTGATCGCTTTACTTGGTTGTCTGAACACAAGCTGAAATCTAGAGGCTTCGATCCATCTTTCACGCTGAAGATAATGAGCATTAGCGAAGTTTTCAATTTAACAGTACATCGGTAAGTTGGCCCCAATTGTCGAGGTTGCATTGTAAGAAGTGAACACGATATATATCACCACACACACACACACACACACAATACCAGTTTATTACAGTTCTAAAAACCATAGGAATCTTCATTGCAATCTGACCATTAAACTTATCAATCTAATCTTCTTCGACGAGGCTAATGTTTAAATATATTTCTCAATACACAAGTACAAAAAAAAAGGCAGTCCACACACACATAGCCGGAAACGGGAATAGCTTCCTATATGAATCCAAGCAAATGCAAAAAGGGAAAATTTTCAGCGAGACACGGGAATAATATTGTGGTTAGGAACGAAAGTGAATGTATGAGGAAAATCGAAATAATTTCCGACAAGGCGTTCCTGTCGGAAGTAATAAACGAATCTAATGTAAAATAAAATTGCATCTACAGAAATCTGCAAATTGAAGCATTCAGTTCGCTCCATAAGACGTTGCCATAGTAACTGCATATTTCTCAACTGAATAAATGGATGGAAAAATAAATTTGGCACTGATGTTTTTATGTAGCAGTAACAACGGAAGTTCTCCACGCAAACCCCAATAGAATTGTTATAATAAGCACATGCGATTCATTTTGTTGGGATATTTTGTAATAGTCTGTTTTATCAGAAACTTCATTAAGTAGATTATGTTGAGGTATATTTTAAAATATTAGCAGGCGTATATAAACACTCTTTGATGGTCCTCCCACTGGGTGCTCCTTCACAAGTGCAATACATTTTCATTATCATATTCGCTTTTCCAGCGGATTATAGAAAATAAATCTGAATAACCCGATGCTGCTCGGGTTGAAATGGTAAAATGTTGATTGAAAAGTGAATTAGAACAATCACTTTCTTACATAGGATGCAATCATTTAATTGTACGGAAAATACTTTTCAACTTCTTTTTAACTTTTTCATAGCTTAAACAATTTACCTCGGATGCCAATATATACATTTAATTCTGAATAATATATTGCAATAGGCCAAAGAAGAAGACTAAGACATATGAAAACAATAACTATATTCCGTTGAAAAAATGTAGAATTCTGAAAAACGAAAGATGTGCAAAGTGTCGAATTACGACTTCCTGAGTAGAAATAGAGCAATTGGAAAAATACATTAGAAAAATATTGAAAAGACACGATAATTACAGGGGTGCAGAATATGTCCGAACGCGCGAACGAGGTTCAGGGGAAATTCAGGAAGCTGTGGGGGAATTCTTCCCCAAGTTTATTTAATTTTATAACAAAAAAAAATAGTAGATTCCCGATTATCCGAGTTAATGTGGATCAAGACTAACTCGGATCACCAAAAAACACGGTTAAAGCGAAAATTGTAAATAAAATAGATCGTGTTGGTTTAAATGTATATATATATATATATATATATATATAACAAAAGTTATACAGACACACCACATGCAATCTATATATATAATTCTCTTACGTGGCACGCAAAAAAGACGTTATTTGTAATCGCATTTTGGCAACACTGTACGATTGTTTGTTTATCGAGAAGTCTCGCGCATCAATTGAATTTATAGCGTTATCGGATGAAATTTTATTGGAAAAAAAAAGGAAATTTTAATGAGCTGTTGCAGTTAGTTTATAATAGAAATCAAAGAAAGCGGAGGGTCTTTTCAGGGCCATTTAAAAAACGGTCCTTTTCAGGGCCAACAATTATAGTTCAACAAGACACTTGCACTACAACCTTCCGGCAACAAACTCAATGAACAAGTTTGGGTCGTTTGAATGCTGGGAAAATGTACATACAAACAACATGCTGGGTATTCAATTTCCAAAGCAACGCTCACATTTCGAGTCAAAATTTGCACAAAGTTTTCATTTGAATTCTGATTTTGGAGATACTGTGTATATTTTTTCTGTAATACAGCAAATTTAGATTTGAAAAACATTTTTTTTTTTGGTAACATATTTTGTAAACAATCCATTTTGCTAGGACACATGTCTTCATTGAGGCGAGCGAAGCGAGCATAGGTTCGCGCAGCGAACCAATTAGGATGGCGAAGCAATCCTCCGGGGGTTGGCGAGCGTTAGCGAGCAGGGGGCAGGCCCCCTAGTTCATATTGTTACGACAAAAAAGAGTTATTACTTAAAAAAGTCCTTAATATTTTTCTTAACGTTACTTTGGCGTTTTCTACAGCAATGTTTCTTTCAATCCGCAATCTCTTGTTCGTCAGCGTTTATCCAGTCACGGATTTCGTCATCCTGAGTGTTTGTGAGATCAAGTTCAGAAATTTGCTTGTGTGTGTGTGTGTGTGTGTGTGTGTGTGTGTGTGTGTGTGTGTGTGTGTGTGTGTGTGTGTGTGTGTGTGTGTGTGGTAGCTTTAAAAAATGGAAAAAGTAGAACCAAAAAAATCCTAGAAATATTTGATAGCTCGGTTAAAGCGGAAACTCGTATAATCGGGGCTCGGATAACCGCGGTTTTACTGTATATTAGTTGTTTTTTTTATTTCTAAGTAATAGTCCTAAGGAGAGTTCTTGATCATCAATTTTGTACTCTAATAGTCGCTTAGACTGGAATGAAAATACGAGGACGTTTTGGGGGTAATTTCGGACAAAAAAAAATTGTGTTCTGGGGAAATATTGGGCCCTGAAACATTTTCTGCACCCCTGGATGGATAATTATTTATGACAATTAGTAATGCTCAAATAATACCGCGACATTTCCCTGAGCAAGTTTCCTGTAGAACGTGTTTCGTTGTCAATATTCAGTTATTGCAAGAAAACAAACTTCAGATTTTAAAAATGAGGCTTTGAGGGGCACTTTTAGGACTACCTGTGTGCCAAATTTCATGGTCGTAAGTGCTGCAGGTATCAAAACAGGAAGGTAAGTCATTGTTTTCTGGTGTGTTCTAAAGTATAAATGTATCAAACTTAGTGTAGATTGGTCAAATAGTGAAGATTTATATAGAGAATATTCGCAAACCAAATGAGAATTTGTAGCTTATTGGATAACCATCACGGCGTTGCCCATGGTGGTCTTGAAATGCGGCCAAAATCGAATTGCGAAGAGATCCAATCGGCGTGACGTCACAATCTCTAGCGGAAATATAAATATTCAATTGAAAAATTATTTATTAAAAGAAAATCAAGCGTATTAAACATCGATCTTATGTAATGTTGATTTCAAAGCCGTTGAAGTTTTCATTCTGTCTTTAACGATCCCAATTTTACAAAAAAGAGATAAACAATGCCAGTCAAATTTTTTTTGTTATGCTTTCCTTCGTTTGATATGTTTGAGCGCAAGAAATGGAATATGTCGATTTCTCGACAGCGAAGGTCAAATTCGTAAGGGGAGAAATATAAAAGTTACAATTTAAAAATTATTTGTTTAAAGAAAATCATATTTTTAGGTATCGATCTCATGGGAAATTTTCCGCAGATTTCAAATCCGTTGAAATTTTTACTCTATCTTTAACGATCTAGGAGTTAAAAAAAAAGAACTACATAACTCTATATAAAACTTTTTTTTTTTTTTCGTTGGCTGAAATCGTTCCTCCCCAAAATCAAACGGAAATGTAAAAAATAAATTTTGAATCTGTCATTTCTTTATGCTGTTGCCATTCCAAAGAAAACAATAATAATATTAAATGTCATTAAATCAATTGAAAATATTTCTAGATTGAATTTTAAAATTAGGGCTCGCGCAAAAATTGCAAAAAATTGCGAGTACATCTATTGGAAATTGATATAGCAAAATATCAAAAAATTGAAGGATTAAAAAATTGGGAGTACATCAGTCTAATTTGATTATTGTAAGTGCTATAGATCCGTCAGGACAATGCGTACACGCAGACAGACATTTCCTTTTATAATAGTAGAGATATATGGTTGTTGGTAGGCTGAATGGCCAAGGAGCTAAATAGTGATGCAAATACAATAGCTCATAAATATTTAAATGTTTTATCAGATTTAGGTACAAGAAAGACGGTCTATTACGTTATACTAATTTTCCTGTAATACAATAGCTCGTATTGACTCAGCTGTAGCTTTGATAACGCTATAATTTAGGTAGGTAGTTGGATTAACGTCGCACTGAAGCAACACGACGGGCTATTGGCTACGTCCGGGAGGGGTAACAGGGTGAATGCCTCGTAATTCTGAACCAATCAGATGACTAGAAAAGCAGCTGTAACTAGCACCCCACTCTCTAAACTTCCAAACCACGCCAACGGAGAACTTTTGAACCCACTACAGATTAAAGGTGCACCAGCCCTTTACGATAGAAATGACGGTCCCCGAGAGGAAACATCCGAGGACAAGACCTCGTAATTTTAAACCACGGTCCGATGACGAGATCAAATCTGAGCTAGCAACCCAACTCTCTAAATATTCACTGGAAGACTGCGATTTTCAAAATGGATCCAACCAAATACCGCCTTATACGAGGCGGGGGGGGTTGTTGCACGTTAAATCTGTCGTGGCATCAGATGTCCTCATGGTTGGCATGGTGTTGAAGTTTGGAGAGTGGGGTATCAGAAAATGTGAATATGGTTCAAAATTACAATTACGAGGTTTCTTCGGATTTTCCCCTTTCGGGATTAATCGCGACCCGTCGATAGCCCGTTTAATTGCTCAAGTGGAACCATAATTTATCTACCCGACATGTCCATGACGGCCTTCGGTTGGATCGAGTTTTGAACTCGCAATCTTCCGCTATCATTCCCTAATCTTCCAAACGTGCTACCCACTACCCGCTAGTTTAGAAAACTGTCCAAAATATATAACACGCATCCAATCTGAAAGCAAAATAAATTTAATCGTCGTAATTTCCAGTTCAGTATACTTTCATCAAGTAATTTCACTCGGAGATAACTATTGCTTTAGCATCTGCGAATAAAATTACTGGATTACTTAACAAAACTAGTGGGGTTCGAGAGGGTTATTGCTTTAGCTATTACCATCCAAATAAATTTGCCGATAGCGACAGAATGAACTGCACATCATTGCAGTTAACAGGATAAAAGATAAGACGAGGTAATATAAATACTTATTTAGTCGACAGCTAGAAATAACACTTCATTATCTTACGTGTAGTTGTCATTGTTTTCAAATATGAAGCAATGTTTGTTTTTTAACATTTATTTATTTTGTAATTTTGCACACTCGTTTGCATAATTATTTCATCTTTAAAAAACAATTCTGATAGTTAAAATTGGAAACATATTTATGGCGGATTTTTTTAAGGCTCAAAAGCGAGATTAATAGTTATAGCCAATATTTAACAGTTTAAAAACACTGTTAATAGTTATACTTCATCTTGAACACAGTCACGGAACCAGGTATACAATACTCCTATAAACTCATCCAGAAATACTCGAATTCAACCATAGATCGTTGTGTACGTGGCGGTTGGTGCACGTTAAAACTGCCATGGCCTAAAATGCCCTCATGTTCGCATGGTGTGGAAGTTGGGAGAGTGGGGTGCCAGATCAGGTGTGACCTCGTTATCTGACCATGATTCAATATTAGTGCTTTATCCTTCTGGTTTGATCCCGGACCGTCGCCAGTAGCCCCTTGAAAGGTTTTAGTGCGACGTTGATTAAATACCTACCTATCAATAAAAGTTTATTAGCGAAATATTTTCTTTAAATCGTACCTTGAGAAATGTGACAACAAAAATGGAAAGTTAATTTCTTGTCATTTAACATGGTTGTGTTTAACTCAAACCGTCGAAATCAAATCAGACAATTTGTAACATATCTTTGATAAAGATGTAAAATGATTTTACAGGCTTCAAGAGATGAGAAGTGAAGTACTGAAAATTTCAATATTACTTTGGCTTTTTGAGTTGTCATTTCTCGAGAAAATGCTATATAATCAACGACTTTTATTGTAGACAAGCAAACCAGATGGGAAAAAAAAGGGGGATTTTAAATTTTTTTGCCAAACTGTTTTTGTGTGATATATATCGTGTTATCTTTGTAAAGACGCAATGTAACGACAAGGGTTAGATTTTGATGGTATGAGTCTTTAACCAATTTTTGGTAATTGTGTTTTTCTCTTTTGACAGATAATACAGAATTCTAGTTTGATTTCCAAGATCTTAGTTGGTTAATTTATAATTTTGGAAAATATCAGTTCGATCCTGTTCGACGAGATATCCCATTAGAAAAATCGGTCAAATCTTGTTGGACAAGATATCCCATTAGAAAAATCGGTCAAATCTTGTTGGACGAGATATATCATTAGAAAAATCAATCACTCTTGTTAGACGAGATATCTCATCATTAGAAAAAACGGTCAGATCTTGTTGGACGAGGTATCTCATCATTAGAAATATCAGTTCGATCCTGTTCGACGAGATATCCCATTAGAAAAATCGGTCAAATCTTGTTGGACAAGATATCCCATTAGAAAAATCGGTCAAATCTTGTTGGACGAGATATATCATTAGAAAAATCAATCACTCTTGTTAGACGAGATATCTCATCATTAGAAAAAACGGTCAGATCTTGTTGGACGAGGTATCTCATCATTAGAAATATCAGTTCGATCCTGTTCGACGAGATATCCCATTAGAAAAATCGGTCAAATCATGTTGGACGAGATATATCATTAGAAAAATCAATCACATCTCGTTAGACGAGATATCTCATCATTAGAAAAAAAAGGTCAGATCGTGATAGATGAGATATCTCACCGAAACCCTAAGAGGGTTAACACGCCTTTTTCCCATAAGAAAGATGCAACTCCCACTACACAAACCCAGTTGATCATTGTCATCTCAAGAGATGAATTTTATTCAATACATCCCTCCAGCAAAAATGCCTACACAACGAGTATGCATTACCCCTTGCAATACCGAAGAGAATGCATTTTGGCACATGCGAGAAATGGTAATTTCACGCGATCTTTATTGCGTACTCTAATGTTAGAAGTTCCAGCATCGGATGCATCTCCAGGGAAATTTGCTATGCGCATTTCTTTATGCTAATGGTTTTGTTCAGCGATACGACTATCCGCATTCAGCTTGCTCAAGAATCTCTTTAAAGAGAGAAAGATGGAAGGGATCGAATTCTTTCCCAGTAACAATGAGATACAAAGTTTTTGTGCAGAACGGAGGATGCGAAGGGGTTGGATTAGCGGCACTGTACCGGTACTGTTCCAAGCCGAAATCAGCGGAGATGTGAAACGACGGCACATTCTGGGGTTCATTACCATACTTATCAATATCGGCTGGCTCATTTGTAGCAGCATTAAAATGAAGAGGCTTCTTGTAAGCGAGGACATTGAAAAAGCAGAGTCTGTGTTGTGTAAGTTTTATTTGTTATACAGGAACAAGGGAATAACTGATGCATTGTTTGGTGTATGTAACGCTTGTTATGCTACAACGGAAAATTCGCTGAGGTTTGACTGTGACTAAATCGCATCTCCATCGCACTTTGTTCTTGCATTTGGTTCATTGAGCGCTTTATGGCGCAAGGCCATATTTAACCAAACTATGCCAAACACAAGACCAAAATGTTTTGAAAGAGAAAGAAAAGAGGGATTAGGGAACAGAGCAGAGAAATAAAAGCAGAAAAGCTCACGTCAAATAATGCGATAAAGCCATGGTAGTTAGGTATTTCAATTAACGTTGCACTGTGACAACACAATTGGCTATTGGCGACGGCCTGGTATGAAACCAGAAGAGAAAGATCCGAGGATAACACCTCGGCATTTCGAACCATGATCACATGAAGTCACAACTAAAATTGTTCTCCACCTCTCCAAACTTCCACACCACGCCAACGCGAATTAAACCCATTGAAAAGAACCTTTGGGGAGCTGAAAAAAGCTCTATTCAAAGTTTTACTTCTCAGATTAGATATTAGTTCGGTTTTATGATGCAGTGGTCATATTTGGTCAAGACACAACGCAATCTACATATCAGAGCAAGTGATAGCTACGGTTGGACTGAAATATAACAAAATTTCTTTTTATATGAGCGATAGAGCAGAATTTCATTTAACCTTTAGACTACGGCTGGTACAAAAGTTTTACTATGATAACGCAAAAAGACTACGGCCTTTATAGCAATTGTTCCTTGAAAGCTATAAGAATCACGCCAAGAAAGAAAAGCGCTTGTAATATCTATAGCCGTAGTCAAAAGTTTAAAACTTAATAATAAGTACTTCCATACAATACAGTTGAACCATCTCTCATCCTTGTTAGTTGTACAAGACAGTTTCTGGTTGGTTGGTTGAGTTGGTATTGGTTTTAGGGCGCAAGTACCATGTGGGTTCAAACTGCCAAAGATATTTAAGTTATTGGATATACACACAAGGAAAGACTGATACATGAGAGCGATATACACCGAGGAAGGAATCAAACCTGCGCCGTCTACAATTCACAAGTTGCTTAGAGCAGTGGCCAATTTCATTGAGCCACCGGTGTGTCTGGAGAAAATTAGCAATAAAGTAATACGAATGCTTTTTACTACAGGTGTTTCAAACGTACACCAAAGTTATGGTAAAACTGGAAAATATTCTACCCTTTGTTCTACATCTCAGGTTAAAGGTTGTTTGGGTTGCATGGATCAAAGAGCCATGTTTGGCCTAGCGGAACCAAGAACAAGACAGACAACGTCAATCTACATCTCCGAGTCACTGATGGCATTACAGCATACAGAATATAAAAACCAAACTGCACATTCTCTCTGCGTGCGTAAATTTTCAATCCGACACTTTTCAATAAAAACAAAGCATAAATAGTGGAAAAAAAATCCGACTGAGCAATTTCTCAGGTATGAGCTGCCTGCGTGCAAACCTCAGAAAGACATCTTCTAAAAAACATTTGATATTTTCTAAAAACTGACCTTTAAGTAACAGAAAAATGGTACAAACTGCTCTCTCCTATTTTTCTGAATGCTGTAATGTTAGATCTAAAAAGCAATTGCTGAAAATTTTTTTTTTAACTACTCCCTCCAAGAAGGTTTCCAGTTGGTCGTCCATCCATATTATGTTGTAAGCGTCCAATGAATTTCAGCCCCTGGCACACCTTCTGACCATTGAAATCGGACCACTGCCCTTTTTTCCTCCTTGGTGGGCACCGCTACAGGAACGGCCATTTTAATACTGAAGTAGAAGCAAGAAAAAGGACGCTATCAAGGTCAAACGTCGTTAACGTTATAACAGTACTGTCAACTCCAAGCAATCTTGCGTAGAAGGCAGCGTATATTTTACCAGACCGATTTTATGAAACTTATATAACTAGCTTCATGTTCCGAAATTATATTGAAAAGGACGACCCAAAAAAACGTCCTTCCAAATCGAAAAACTTTCCTGGTGTGAGCAAAACCAATGCCCTCCCTTACACACATGTCTTTTCCCTCTACGCCAGAATTAATCTCCCAGAGCCCAAAAAAAGAATCCAATCTCTATTGTGATGGATTTATATTGCTTAATAGCATACGAGACTGCGTCCAATACAGAAAAATCATCACTCTCGTCTTCCATCATGATGAAGCATTGAATTCCGGTTCCCAATCAGTCATCTGTGTATAAGTTTTCGTTTCTTTTTCTTGAGCGTGTCTTCCAGATAAGCTGATGAGATAGATGGAAGTATGGTCTTACCACTCGATATCCCCTTTCCCGGAAGGACTTCTGTTGTACTTCTACTTCAGTCCAGGAATCAAACTGATGGGGTGGAAATTTTACTTGGTTGGGATGTTTGTACGTGATCGTACTCCAGTTTATAGCGATAGATTTTCATCAAAATGAATATTATTTTAATGTCACAGCCTGTGTTAAAATATATAGAGTAGTGCACAATTCCTCAATCATAACTCAAATGCTATTATTTTTAATAACAAAGAAGTAAACAACGAGACCCAAATTTAAAAATATGAATTTTAGTTTGGTTATAAATTCTCCATCAATCCCTCTAAGAGGTTTCAACGACGCTATTATTTTTAATAACAAGGAAATAAACAACGAGACCCAAATTTAAAAATACGAATTTTAGTTTGGTTATAAATTCTCCATCAATCATTAACCCTCTAAGAGGTTTCAACGACGCTGTTATTTTTAATAACAAGGAAATAAACAACGAGACCCAAATTTAAAAATACGAATTTTAGTTTGGTTATAAATTCTCCATCAATCATTAACCCTCTAAGAGGTTTCAACGATGCTATTATTTTTAATAACAAGGAAATAAAACACGAGACCCAAATTTAAAAATACGAATTTTAGTTTGGTTATAAATTCTCCATCAATCATTAACCCTCTAAGCGGTTTCAACGATGCTATTATTTTTATTAACAAGGAAATAAACAACGAGACCCAAATTTAAAAATACGAATTTTAGTTTGGTTATAAATTCTCCATCAATCATTAACCCTCTAAGAGGTTTCAACGACGCTGTTATTTTTAATAACAAGGAAATAAACAACGAGACCCAAATTTAAAAATACGAATTTTAGTTTGGTTATAAATTCTCCATCAATCATTAACCCTCTAAGAGGTTTCAACGATGCTATTATTTTTAATAACAAGGAAATAAACAACGAGACCCAAATTTAAAAATATGAATTTTAGTTTGGTTATAAATTCTCCATCAATCATTAACCCTATAAGAGGTTTCAACGATATATATTATCCATCAAGACTTGAACGATTCTACAAATGGCGGGATATCCCGTCATCAAGATATTGCCGATTTTTTATGAAGAGAAATAATATAATGTAACTAGGGGGCGCGCCCCCTGCTGGATATTTGCTTTGCTAGTCCCGGATGATTGCTTTGCAATCCTCATTGGTTCGCTACGCTCGCATAAATGAAGACATGTTGTCCTAGCAGAAGGGATTGCTTACAAAATGTTATAATCCAAAAAACACATTTTTCAAATATATTTTGTTTGTTTTGCCGAAAAGTTATAACTGTACTCTGAAATCAGAATTCAAATGAAAATTTTGAGCAAATTTTGACTCGAAATGTGAGCGGTGCTTTGGAAATTGAGTACCCAACATGTTGCTTGTGTGTACATTTCCCCAGCACTCGAGCCACCTACACTTTTTCATCGAGTTGGTTTTCGAAAGTTGCAGTGCAAGCGTCTTGTTGAACTATAATTGTTGGCCCTGAAAAGGACTGTATTTCAAATGGCAATGAAAAGATCCTCTGCTTTCTTTGATTTCTATTATAAACTAACTGCAACAGCTCATTAAAATTTCCTTTTTTTTTCCAATAAAATTTCATCCGATAACGCTATAAATTCAATTGATGCGCGAGACTTCTCGATAAACAAACAATCGTACAGTGTTGCCAAAATGCGATTACAAATAACGTCTTTTTTGCGTGCCACGTAAGAGAATTATATATATATAGATGTAATTTTAATTTGCGTTATACAAAAGCAACAAAACGGGCTATTGATTGACGGTTCGGGATCAATCCCCTAAGGGAAATGTCCGAGGACAAGACCAAGTAATTTTGAACCACGGTCAGATGACGAGGCAACACCTGAGCTGACACCCCACTCTCCAAACTTCCACACCGATCCAACGTGAAGATTCTCGGTCACGACAAATTTAAGGTGCACCAGCCGCCCCTACACCATACACTTAGAAATATCCACACCTACCCGGATTCGAACCAGGAACCTTCAGATCTAGAGGCTATCTAATCAACCATCACATCGGTTGGTCGGCAAAGAAGACGAGATCTAATAGGATCTATACAATTAACGGGTGTCAAGATAAGATTAGTTATCTTCTAATGATCGTAATTTCTATATCTCGACATCTATATCAGATATCTCGTCTAACAAGATCTAGTTAGTTCTGCTAATGACGAGTTACCTCGCTGAGACGACCTCCAGGAGGGTTTATTGACGCTTGACCTTGGACAAATATCATTAATATTGGTTTTTAATGTTGGTGAAATAGGATATGGTCGAGCAAATTGTGAATCAAATCGGAAAAAATTGATTTCAGGTTGTTCCATAAACATGTGCAGTAAAATCATTTGCATCTGTCTAGTCAATTTTTTGTGTTTTCAACTAGATAATCTTTCTATTATAAAAGAAAATTTTTCAGTCTTTTTCGCTTTGTGATTGGTAGATAGCGAGTCTTGTGGTTGAACGAGCTAATGAATTTGGAGCATGCGCAGACGATGAACTCAGTTATATTTTTTAATTATTTATTCATTCATAAAATTTGAGAGTACGCGCTAGAAAGTTTGCAATGTTTTTTTTTAAGGTGTGCCGGTCGACAACGGCCAATGATTCAACAGGCGCCGATTATTGTGTTTCAATTTTGAGGCAAAAACCAGAAACGACTCCAGTACACGCTTATAAGAACTTCCAAATTGCTTTACAGCACAATTTTTTCAAGACGTGTCACTCGACAAAGGCCAATGATTCAACAGGCGCCGATTATTGTGTTTCAATTTTGAGGCAAAAACCAGAAACGACTCCAGTACACGCTGATAAGAACTTCCAAATTGCTCCACAGCACAATTTTTTTAAGACGTGCCACTCGACAAAGGCCAATGATTTAACAGGCGCCGATTATTGTGTTTCAATTTTGAGGCAAAAACCAGAAACGACTCCAGTACACGCTGATAAGAACTTCCAAATTCTTGATCACGTTACCGAAACAAAATTTGACAGTTAGCAAAAAGTAAGGTTTGGGGGTTTTAAACTCATTTTAAAATAAAACACGTGCACTCCACTTCTCATTATAGCTACTGTTCCCGCGAACCAACAAGATTTTTAATCTCCTGATCCGATAGGAATTCAGTGGTCTCAGACATGCGGACTACCAATGATTTCGAACGCTGAGATCGGATGGTTTGGTTTTATGGTGCTGGGATAGTCAAAATTGTATAGAAAAGCACCCCCTCTAACGGAAGACAAAAGCAATAAAACGATAAAATAGTTCCACGTTCCACGCTACGGAATAAATTCACGCATTTCCAGAAAAATCGTTCCCCAACTCCACAAAACAAAACACCGATGCCCCACCAAATAAAGCCTTCAGCCATCGAGCGAAAAGGGTGTAAGGGTGTCGAAAGAAACAAAAGATATTCCGACCTTCGCACCACCCCATCTATTCCCTCCTCACCAAACCACCATCGATGGACAAGCGGACAGGGGCTGATGCAAAAATCAATCCCCCAGATAAAATATAAAGCGGAACTATTCCACAAAAAAGGCTTCTCCCACCTGAAGCTATGGTTCAATCCGGAATCGTTTATCTTTAAGAGTCCGGGAAAGATGGATGCGATCCGGGGATTAGATATCCGAGGAAAAGTCTCCGGGATAGAGATAAGGAGGTGAGCATTTGGGATAATTACCGGATAGTTTGTGGGAAGGACTTTGGGTCGCTTCGCTGTCTTCGACGCGATTGACTTCGATCGGGATGCATTCTATTTATTGCTGCAGTAAAGATCAGGAGGTCGATTGAGTATCAAATCAGTTACAGCAATTTTTCTGTATTGATGTTGGTTGGTTGATTTCAGGTTTATGGAGCAAAGCCAAACACAAGATAACGAGGGAAGAAAAAGAAAGCAATAAGCAGAAGGGTGGGCGAGAGTAAAATAGAAGGGATGAGATCACTTGGTGGTACAATACCACGGGGTTATGATACCCGTACATGCCCAAATTGCCAAAGAAATTGAAAGAATTGTCGCCAAAGAAAGCAATTAAAACAGAAAAGGTAACCCTGCTACCTTCTACTTTTAATTGACTGGCGACAATTCGTATTCGGCGAATCCAATTTGGCTATATTCTACACAAACACACAAGTTCAAAAGAAACAATTTGCAACTAAAAAACCAGAGTAAAGATAACAGAGAGAATGTGTCGAACTAATCACGAGATTTTACATAAAGTCAAATGTAGATGGCACTACTGTTTTTGTGATAGAACGTGCTTCCTGTAAGTATCCGTATTGAGTAATAGGAAGTAATTACCTCGTCATTCGTTGATTTGTGTGTGTTTACACCTTAAGTCCCTGTCACACATGAGGTAGTGCAGATTCTTTTAATAGCTGATGGATCTGAAAATTATCCTCATTTCTTCCATTTTTGCAATACATATTTTTAATTTAACATAAAAAGAGTATTATAGAGTATCAGCACAGCTACCATTAACATAAAATACTAAATTCTTCGAGCCCCCATGAGTGCTCCTAGAACCATTATCGCTATTTCGAGGGGTAGGTCTAAATAAAACTAATTCGCTGGACATTTAAATTATATGAAGTACGAGTGGTGAAAGCCAAGTTTGCAGAGGTAGAGCAATGAAACAGAAGATACATAAAAAGATAAAAAAATAAGAAGATAAGAAGAAGATAAAAGAAGATAATAAGAAGATAAAAAATAAATCCTAACATCGTTTTTGTAAATAGCACATGCACGTAAAGTCATTTCCAATTTCGTATTATAATAATCTATTCTTGCAATATAAATATACATAATTTACCAATAATTTGATCAATTAATTGACTAGACACTTATTGTTATGAAAATTACTAAAAGTTTTACAAAGTGCAAACGAATTTTTAGGTTAACAAATAAGTATATTCACTTAAGATAAAATACACTCATTGCCATAAAAATTTGCGCACCAAGAAAAAGTCGTCAAAATGATACGAAATTTTATACATGTAAGTACTACTTTGATATAAGTCAGATATAAGAAAATGAAAGAAAAAGGATCATTTATTGCAGAAAAAAAGTACAAATGAACGGAATTTTTAGTACTCTGTTGGACCCCTTCTAGTGTGAATGCACGATGTGATACGAGAGGGCATTGAGGCATACAAGTTCCGTATGATGTCCCGAGATATCTCGTTCCACAGTTGCTGTAAACGCGCCTCTAGTTCGACCAAACTCGTAGGGTGTCCGACTTGCCGTCCCAAACAATCCTAGATATGCTCGATTGGTGACATGCTGGGGATCGAGCAGGCCAGGGAAGGGTGGTAATGTGGCGGAGGCAGTCTTGTGACATCCTTACTGTGTGTGGCCGAGCTTTGTATTGTTAAAAAATGGATCCTGGGAGCCCTGCCATAAGTGGCATCACATGTGGCTGAAGGATGTCATGGACGTACTTCTGGGCTGTCATTGTGCCATGGGTCAATATTGGGTGTGACCGTGTATCGTAAGCAATGGCACCCCATACCATCACACCAGCTGAGGGAGCGATGTGTTGATGTAAAGCGAAGGCAGGATTGAGGCGTTCACCACAGGGCCTCCACACACGAACACGATTGTCATCACTGCTCAAACTGAATCTAGATTCGTCGCTGAAGACGACCTGGTTCCATTCTGTTGCAGTCCAATCTCGTCGTACGCGACACCACTCCAAACGGAGACGTCGGTGGGTGGGTGTCATTGGCAGCACACGTAATGGGCGCCGCGATACCAGATGTCCTTCAGCCAGGCGCCTTGCGATAATTCGGGAAGACACAGGGGCCCGTAGTGAAGGTGCTGCCTGTGTCTGGATAGCGGTCAATGAGGCAGTTGGCTCTTGCGTTTCTTATGATGTGACGGTCTTCTCGACGACTGGTCTGTCGAGGGCGTCCTGGGCCTGGTTGCCGTATAAATGACGTCTCTTCTGTCCACTGGTCCCAACACCTTTCCATAGTAAAATCTGAACGGCCTACTTGCCGAGCTGACCACCCAGCTTCCATCATCCCGATGATTCTTCCCCTCTCGAACTCTGACAGCTGCTCATATTATCTTCGATGGCGGTGTAACGGCCTCAGCGTTTCCTTTGCAAAAGATTAAGTACACTCAAACAAGCTCTGCTTACCTGTTTTATACTCCAGGGAGAACGAAGTTCAACGCCCTCTAGTGGCATTAAGCAATGCGGAATCACGCTGCATTTCTAATCATTTGCATATCTGGCCGACATGTACCTTCATGCCAAGTTTCGTTACCATCCCACAATTATTTCTTAGTGCGCAAATTTTTATGGCAATGAGTGTATAACACACGTTTCCCTTAAAATTACAAGGATCAAGAATCTCTGTTAAAGGAACTGAGAATACACATGTTATATCAACAGGCACCGAAGCTCACTTTTCTTGTTGAGTAATAAATAACAAGATTAAATAAGTGCCTAATTTAAATGTATCTTATTTACTCCTAAGATTGGATCTAAAATATTTAAATATTGAATAAGCGAACAAGATGTTTCATCAATAATTGATTAAAACTGTTATGAAAGGAAAATGTATCAAATTTAATAGATTAAAAGCTATGCTGTGATTTAATTACGATTTTCATTAGTCCTTGAAGTAAATATACTTTGGATTACTTCCCCTTTTAAGGTAAAAAAGGCAATTGTTTAGTCATTCGTACATCACAATAAATGAAATCCTTTTAGTGGACAAAAAGTAATACTAGATAAATCTCGCTACATTTTTAAATAACGAAATAGAGTAATCTCCTTTTAATGAATATTAAGGTAGACCATTCTTTCCGGAGTTCAATTTATTAGTGAATCAATCTAGATAAAATGTTAAAATTTAATTTATTTGGAATCACGTGCAAATCTAAAGTGCAAAGTTAATTTATTTGAAAAATCAGCATTGCATCTTACTTTTCAAGTTAACATCAAGAAAAATCAATAGCATACTTCAAAACATTACCAAAACAACAGAATTTTTTTGTTATGATTTAAAATATCGACCATTATTTTTAATACTTTAAAATATGTGTAACGCTTTTTACATCTTTTAAACATTAAAAGTATATAATTAAAAGTATATAATTAAAATATTACATGCATAAACACCACAAATGTAAGAAAATAATGTATAATATAATGCATAAATGTATGTAAGTATTTGTTTAGCTGCACATGGGTACACAAGCGTTAGTGGTCGCAGCGAATTTTTGAATTATTAATACTGTATACAATTTTAGAATAGGAACCACCAAGTCCATAGTTCCATATCTCAACGCCATGAAAACTTCTGCTACGATAGACGTAACGAGCTTTTTTCCCTACTTTGATTAAGGCTAGTGATATTTTTTTAAATTATTGTAACTGTATACTACTTTTTAGAATATGAACAACTAAGTCCATAGCTTATATCTCTACGCTATAAAAACGTCTGCGGCGATCGACGTAACGAACTTTTTTCTCCACTTCAATTAAGACTATTGATTTATTAGTAGGTTTCAATTGGAATCCAAACATGAAAATAGAGAAAAAAAAGCAAAGGCATACTTCTATACTATTCTGCGAAGCTTTTTGCATCAAATGAAGAAAACTAAAACTTTAAAATTGTATAATTACATAGCAAAAGTCAAATTATATAAAAATTATGTATCAGCTTAGTTAGCGTATGTTAATTAGTGTTAGTGATTACCCCGAATCTTCATTGCTTTCGAGTGATTGCCACTATGTCCAAAGTTCCAACCCCTATCCTACTCTGTAAATAAGGAAATGTTATGTTGTATTCGACACACCAAACTTGTGCACCACACGTTGGTTAGGGCTGATGATTTATGAGGTACAGAAGAAAATTAAGCAGAAGCAAACGTAGTGTTTAGGCTGCAGATGCTGCCTCATAAATGGAAATATAAGGAGAGGATGCAACATTAGGATCTTATTTTCAACCCAGAAAGTAGTTTCGCCTAATATATCGCCAGAATCTCATCAATTCGGCTTGTGACGATATACCTCGTTATCAAGACAGTGACGTTTTCTTATGATGAGGAGATCAAGATCTGATCAAATTCCTTCTAATAACAAAATGCATCCTCCATAATGATTTGGTACAATACAGAAGGGCTATATCCATTTGTTTACTTCGATATGAATTTGGTATTTTTCAGTTTCTTTGATTCAAGTATACAAATCGCATCTTAACCATATCATCAAGGTTTCGTGAAAGCACTTTGAATAAAATTTGACTGCTTTTGAGCTTTTTTCAAAATGGCAATTTTTTTCAAGCAAACGTTCCCTTTCAAGTGAATTTTTCTAAATCCGTTTCCTCCCTACCCATTTCTACACAATTCCGTGCCACACCTCAACCATGCTGCCCAGAACCATGCACTTGACAGCAGCGTATGCATTGCTACAACACGCGGTGCCGTGGCACAATCCCTTTCAGACCATTCATCAACAAGCTGCACACGGTATCACACCCACGATGGATAAACCATTGCTGCAGCCAACTGTCAACTACAGCTTCAGCCCTCTTTCAAGTCTTTGAGGAATTATGGACGTTTAATCGTTTATTTATACACTAGATTTGGGGGGTGCTTTTCCTTTTTTCTTTACCAGGAATCGCCTTCTGTCTACGGACGATTTTCTTTTCCCTTGGGGATTGTGTTGAGAAAATATTGAACAGTTGGGGAAGAAAACCAGAATATCCATAGGCTTTTTAAAGATTTTATGTCTTTTCTTTTTGGTTGGCATGTGTGTGTGTGTGTGTGTGTGTGTGTGTGTGTGTGTGTGTCACATCAAATCGCTTCCAACTGGTGGTTTCGATGATCTAGTGAAGGATTTGATGTTTCGTTACGGAATTTGCCAATCTTAAGTAGTGCGATGAACCCAGTTAGTCTACCACTATACGTAACAAGCTTTTCGTCAAGCATGGATCAATCATAAATAAACATCAAAAAGAAAATGTCCACGTCCACATAAAGCGATTTTGTTACATGTAGGTTTTTCTTAAAAACTAATGCCCAAGGTTTCCACGCTAATCTAGCAACCATTGATACCAAAGTTTTTCTTTCATGGTTGTCACGGCTTGGCACCAAAGCTTCAATATTGGCGTCACCGAAAAATTTTCTCTTTAAGCAAAAATACTTAAAACATTTTGATGTAAATATTTTACCGGTGACTGGAAAACATACCAAAACCACTCCACAAGAAAGGTCGATCATACACGGGTTAAGGAAAAGGATCATCCGCGCCCAGGAACTAGAAGCATAATCTCGTATTAAATTATCCATAATCTGTTCCTCCGATCACCAGTGCTCTGTAACCCATTTTGCAGCCTCACTGGCTTTAAAGCCAATAAACTAAGCTTAAAATTTTTTTATTTATCCCCTACAACTTAAGTATCCTTAAAAAATTTAAAAGTTCAACTTCATTTCGCAGAATAAACCTAATATGTAAAAATGACTTTTTTTTAACAATACAGGTCCCAAAAGTCACGACCATTAAAAAAAACCTCTTCTATGTATTAAAAATTAACATTTATTCTTTGACACATAGTATAAATATACTACTTGGAAATTATTTTCAATTAGTTTTATAACTTGTAATTGTTTGTCCCTTGTTTAGATGGTGGTTGTCTGTCCCCAAAATGAAGAATGCAAGCTCTTTGAGTTAGCACAATTGTCTGTTCATTTTGTAGATAAAACTAGATTATTTTTACTCTTTGCTCAAACGTGAATTTTTTCCATAACTATTTTCTAAGAATGACATAAATAATCCGAAAGAAAAATTGTATAAAATAGCAAAAAAAGTTATTATTTTGTACAATTTTTTACACTTTATAATTTAAAATGGTCTAGTGACTTTTGGGCCACCCTGAATAATGCAAAGTGAAATGATGCTGTGTAACTCAAAAGTAGAGAATTACTATTTTTTTCAAGAATTCCTAAAACATTTTCAGGCATATCAAACGATAAGTACAAAGACGCATAAAAGAAACAATTCCAACATCAAAGTATCACACTATAAAAGATCCGAAACAATTTCATATCAACAAATTTCTGTAAAACAGAGTAAATAAACGCCCCTTCTGTTATAATGCAGTTTAAATATATATTTATATACTTTTTAGAATCAGATCATACATAAAATATAAAAGAACCAGCGATTTGTGATATTTTTACCCATCTAAATCCTTTTACGAAATCAACTGCATGGAACAACTTGTCGTCTGACTGCTTTCCAAAAACACGCAAGACAGAAATCTGAATTTTATTTTATTTTATATCCTTCTCGATTTTCTGATTTCGTGTCCACAACAGAACTTTATTCCATGAAATCGGAAGGAATTCGTTTGAGCGTTATGAGCAGTGTTCGAACAGTTGTCCGTGGCAGGCATCGCCCAACCCCTTTTCCTCCTTTAGCTTTCGATTTGTTATGGATCTGTGTGACGATCATATATGATGACTCATATAGACAATATCAGAGATTTTTTGAAAGATATAACAAGAATAATTTTTCTTATTTAATGACTCAAAGTGAGTTTGTGCCCTTTAAATAAAAATATGGAACAATAAATGTGAGTAAATTTTTTTATTAATAAATCAAACGTTGAATATTTTAGTAATTTTTCTAGATCTCTAATGAAGACTTTTGTACTTCAATTTTATAAGAATAAAATAGGGATGTTTATTTAACTGAATCCCTGTACAAGTGTTTTGATTTTTATGTTGGACATTCTGATTTGGAATAGTTTGACTAAAATATTTTTAAATTCTTGTTTTAACATATTGTTTACTCATTTAATGAAAGCATTTTGTATTTATATCTGAATATACTGATTTGGGAATAGTTTGACTAAAATATTTTTAAATTCTTGTTTTAACATATTGTTTATTCATTTAATGAAAGCATTTTGTATTTATATCTGAATATCGTAAGGACAAAATAGGTCATTTATTCACTAATTTAATGAAAGCATTCTGTATTTATACCGGAATATCGTAAGGACAAAATAGGTAGTTAGTTAAATACCTCAATTATATTTAATAATATATAAATATATACTATTTTCTTTTCAAAGAGTTTTTAAATGAAACAATTTACATATTTGTTGTTACAGTATATATTCAGTTGGTGACACATTACTTCATGAAATATATTGGTCAAATGACTACCTCTGTCCTCGCAGCAAATATCGAAGGTAGGCACTTTAACAAACGTTGTACTGGATCAACACAACAGGTTATTGGCGACGGTCGGGGAACAAACATGAAGTGAAAGATCCAGGGACAATAACACACAATTTTGGATCCACGGTCAGATGACGAGGTCACGCCTGAACTTGCACCCAACCTCACCTAACTTCCACACCACGCCAACGTGAGGACATCTTAGGTCACGTGATATATTATAAGGTGCAACATCCCCCACGCACACGATGGTCTTTGGTTGGATTGGGTCTCGCAACCTTACCTTTGCTAATCCTTTACTCTTCCAACTAGGTTACTGCTGTCCTTATTGGCGAAGGGAAACGAACAGATATTACCATAAAATCAAATGTAAGATTTAATCGTCTATTTCAATGCTTTGTTTAAACATGCTTGATTTGAACTGCACAGTCCTACTAAAACTGCACGGAAGGGATTTAAGGAATACCGAATATGTGTGCACTACTAGCAGAGAAATCGACATTTGAGCACTGTCGACAAATGGATATGAACATAAAATGATTCTTCGCTCTGTTGCTAGATTTGAAGTGCATTACATCGTTAATACTATACGGGTACGTTGTGGCGGAGGGAATATTTGACCTTACATTACCATGCGCTAGACGAACAGCCAAGAAATGGACACAGATAACGAAAGGCTTAATGACACTGAAGAGAGGAATACATCCATGGAGGAACTGAGCTGCGCCACCTGCTACTAACTGGATGCTAGCGCAGTGTATATTGTAGTGTCGTCGCACCAAATAGTAGCGTGAAAACAACACGAATCGTTCAGAGGGAGAGACAACCAACTAATAAGATTTTTAGCTTTTTAACTAGGGTTATAGATAGAACTGGCGCGATTCTTATAACTTTCAAGGTACAACTGCAGTACTGGCCATAGTCAAGATTCTTTCTTGTCGCGATCAAGATACAACTGCTGTACCGGCCTTAGTCTAAAGTTTAAGTTCTTATTATTCCAAGAAAGAATATGTACAGTATTTACATCATTACATTCATAGCAATACAACAATATATATTAGTGTTTGTCAATAAAGTCAAGTGTGGTCACGAGCGTCACCTTTGCTCCCGGCTCTTTCTGTCGTCTCTTTCGTGCTCTCTAACCGTCGGTCGTCCGCAGTTCAAAAAGAACCTAATGGTAAAATCTGAGAACCAATCAGATCTTCTGGACAAACACCCCATGTTCTACTCAAGTGGCTGTATAGTGGCTGACGGAAGAACAGCAGCTGGCTCAAAATAATAGCCAGTCAGAATAATATATTCGGCATTCCAACAGGTGGGAGAAAGTGGTGTGAAAATCTTCACAGCATATCTACAGAACCACGAAAACTACGCAGAAAATTGTCCGATTGAGTGTAAAAATTATTCCACAATCAGATTACAGAAGACAATAAGAAATCTGGAGAGTAGAAATAATGACTAGCACACACTTATGGAGGAACAAAATGTAGAAACTATCGATTTTGTCTTGAAACGGCACAAAACGGTAAAAAGCGATGAAAATATTCTATGTACATTTGTGTATAAAGAATAACCTCAACAACACAGGATTTGATTTTTCCTTATTTTAGCATGCAACATAAAATGTTCGAGCTTTTGCGGCTCTCAAGGGAGCCACAGAAGTTTGAAAACCCTCTGATAAAAACTATTCTTATGTGCATTTTTCAAAATCTATTTTTTAAACTCAAAAGGTATTATTTTCCCTTGCGTTGGCTTTGTCTCATTTATATTCATAAGACGTTGATTTAATTTTTCCGAGACTTCTTGGAAATAGGAAGGGTATAATAAAACGGCTTGATTCTCAAATTAAAGCATAATTTAAAATATTCTTTTTGCGAAAGAAAAATACGCAAGCGAAACATAAATAAATAACTTACATTTCTGAGAATAAATGGAGAATATCTGAAGCTTCATAAGATGCATTTTTTGAATAATTTGCAAATGAAAACGCAATTTAAAAATTCAATTCATTATTCCATTAAGTACTTTGAAGTTTGAGTAAATAAGGCTTTTCGAAATATTTTCCATCATTATATTGATTACTGTGTACATTATCTAGAAATAACATGAGAAAAATTAAAAGAATGAAATTACACTTTTAAAAAAGTGTTGGATAAGTTCCACCGCAAATTTGATTCATACGGGTGTTTGATGTGCCGTTATTACACAGACGGGAGTTTGTTGTAGAAACACCAAATTCAATACCTAATAACCTAATTTTATCGATAATTAATTAGATCAAAACATTAAATACATCAAAAGTGATTTAATTCTATACAACTATAATTATCCAAAAATTAATATTACTGTATTGAAGAGTAACCACAAATAGGAAGCCTTATTCACTGAACAGTTTTAATATTTAAAACTAAACGACAGTGTACTTAAGTATTCATGATTGCTATTAGATTTATAATGTACAAATACTAAGTATCAATACTGACACTTGTTTATCGTGCATTGTCAAAACTGATAGAAACTTATATTTCTCGACACGAAACCGTGATTGGCTGTTACATAACACATTTGCATACTTCCATCTACCTCTGCAGCAAATTGCAGCCTCTCAAATTCAGACTGGCTTCTGGAAATTAATATTTTTCTCTCCGTGCTTAACTTTTGGCAGTGAGTGTATTATGCGGCTCTATAACTAAAATCAAACATATTTGAACTAGGTAGGCAGTTAAGATCGCAATGGTGCACCACCGCAGTCTGTTGGCGACGTTCCGGGATCAATCCCGAAGCACATTTAAGCTAAATAGTAGCAGTCAATGAAAATCGAATTAAACTGCAAGTATTTAAATGTACGCTCTAAATGCAATACAGCTCAGGCTTCATTCAAGCATATCATTTCCTGCTTCGGTTGGAGCCTGCAAGCCAGTTTATTTACTATCCTGCGTGGATTGTTGAACCTCAATTCTGTAGATAAAATTTGTTTGATTAGTTTTGGATTTTACGGTAGGTAGGTATTTTAAAAAACGTCGCACTTAAGACCACACACGGGCTATTGGAGACGTTTGGGTAATGGTAATTTTAGTTAACGTCGTACTAGAGCAACACAACGGGCTATTGACGACGGTCCGGAATCAGTCCCTTAAGGGAAAGATTCGAGGACAACACCTCGTAATTGTGAACCACGGTCAGAAGACGAAGCAACACCTGAGCTGGCACCCCACTCTCCAAACTTCCACGCCAACCCAGGAGACCGTTTGGGATCAAACCCGAAGTGATAAATCCGATGACAACACAACGTAATTTGGAACCACGGTCAGATGACAAAGCAACACCCGAGCTGGCACCCCACTCTCCAAACTTCCACACCAACCCAACGTGAGGACTTTCGGTCACGACAGATTCAACGTGCAACAGCCCATTTTGTATACGACGGTTGGATTCTTTGGTTGGATTTGAACTCGCAACCCTCAGCTTGCTGTACGTTACCCTTCCAACCGGGATACAGCGGTCCTTGGGGTTTAAGGCGCAAAGACCATTACTGGCCAGGCTGCGTAAGACACAATGTCAAACAACAGTGAAAAGATTGGAAATTGGTAACTTTTAATAAACGTCGTACTAGAGCAACACAACGGGCTATTGACGACGGTCCGGGATCGATCCCTGAAGGGAAAGATCCGAGGATAACACCGCGTAATTTCAACCACGGTCAGATGACGAGGCGACACCCCACTCTCCAAACTTGCACACCATCTCAACATGGTTACTTTCGGCCAGAAGAGATTTAAGATGTACCAGCCGCCTCTACACCATACGCTTACAAAACCTTAATACACTGACCCGGATTCAAACTGGGAGCCTTCCGATCTAGAGACACTTTAACCACCAGAGCGGTTGGTCGGCTAATTGTGAAAAAAAGGGGGATAATTGATAATTTTTTAGTTAACGTCGTACTAGAGCAACACAACGGGCTATTGACGACGGTCCGGGATCAATCCCTTAAGAGAAATATCCGAGGATTACACCTCGTAATCTTGTACCACGGTCAGATGACGAGGCAACACCTGAGCTGGTACCCCACTCTCCAAACTTTCACACCAACCCAGCGTGAGGACTTTCGGCCACGATAGATTTAAAGTGCACCAACCGCCTCTACACCATACGCTTACAAACATCCATGCCCGGACCCGGATTCGAATCGGGAACCTTCCGATCCAGAAGCTGACACCTTAACCACTATAACGTTTGGTCGGCAAAGAAGGGGGGGAGAGAAGAAACATCTCCTGGTAATCCTGGGGTTTCAAACCCATACCCCATGGGAAAGAATAGATCACAAGATGCCATTGGTTCGAAACGTGAAAAAGACATCGCAGACCAGGGTGACCACGATGGGAAAGATCTAACAAACTTAGCGTACTTCATCTATGCTAAGTGAGGTAGTAACAACACTTATCTAGAGTACAACACTGAAAACATATACTTTACTAGACTTTACAATACGTTCCGTTTCAACTTAGAACCTCGTTTATCTCGCAACCTAACAACCGCATGAATCCTATAAACACTCAAACCCAAGACAATAGCATCCACAAAACCATCAGCAACCCATTTCCATCAAAATTGCATCAGAAATAAGAGGGGGGGGGATCTGATCCGAAACGAGAAAGATACCGCAAACCAGTGGGGGGACACTTTCATGCATAGGGAAACCAAATCAAGAGAAAATATGAAAAATACATCCAAACAGATGGGACGGGAATACCTCACTACAAAAAAGATGGATGAAGTCCAAAGTGATCGGAATATCTCTAAAGAAAAATCCCCATCCTTCAGTCGTTGCCGACCCTATATAGAGAATATATTTGAATACACACATATAAAAACCTTTCCGTGTTCCGTTTGTGCGATTGCTTTCTACTGTAAAGAAGGGAAAATTTGCTCTTAGGCCAGATTCGAGTTTTGACTGTTGATATACGAAAATCCAGGGATGTTTCTTACCTTTTTCTATTTCATGGGCGAAACTCCGTCGCTGCCTTGTCGTAAATATGCGCATGCCGTCAAAGCGGGTTAGATTTGAGTTCACTTCGTTCTTTTTCGTCTTTGGTGTGATCGGGGGTGGGTATGTTTTGGCGTGGAGGAAAGATTCGATTCGAAAGAGATCGGCAATGTCCGACTTGCGTGTCGCGGCATTTTAATGCCGGGATTGAAGAGGTGTCCGATTCTATACGTCGTAGAATTATCCAATTTGAAGTTCAGCAGATAGAAGAGTCTTTTGGGTTTCGTCGTGCGAGAACCATATTTGGCCAAGCTGTGCCAAACACAAGACAATGTCAAATTATGCAAACAAACAAGGAAGGTTTATCTGGCATAGAAGAGAAGTGCATTCAAGGTTATAGAAATCAAAACGGATGAGATTTGAGTTCACTTTGTTCTTTTTTGTCCCTGGTGTGATCTGGGGTGGATATGCTTTGGCGTGGAGGAGATTGGATTCGAGAGATTGACAATGTCCTACTTGCTTGTCGCAGCATTTTAATGCCAGCATTGAAGAGGTGTCCGACAATATAGGTCGGAGAATTATGCGATGAAAAGTTCTGCAGATTGAATAGTTGGTTGGTTGAGTTGGTTTGGGTTTCATCATGCAACAACCATATTTGGCCAAGCTGCGCCAAACACGAGACAATGTCAAACTATGCTAACAAATAAGGAAGGTTTATCTGAAACATGTATTCAAGGTTATGTGGAAAATGCATTCAAATATAGGTTATAGGAGAAATGCATTCAAGGTTATAGGAGTCAAACCTGCATAGTCTGCAACTAGTAGGTTGTTTAGAGCAGCGGAGAAATTCAATGAGTAAAGAAATTACGAAAGAGAGAGAGAGAGAGAGAGAGACATATACGAAAATGAAGTGCTTTCAATAAGTACTCTCAAGAACCAGAATATTATATAGCAAATCATTCCTATGCAAGACCTCCTAGTGTAAAAAAAGTTTCTGGACAAAAAGTTTTTAACATAAGACGTAAGTTTATAATCCCGATTGACTTGCACAGCGAGAACACACTGCTTTCAGTGTACATCGAATTAAATTTGATCTCGTATCGGTATAAGTCAAAGATCCAGTACAAGTCCTGTTCTTTCAAGTCAGAAGACAGATGTCTATTATCTGCTAAATTGGTCGGTCTAGTCACAAGCAAGTAGCGCACGGAGTAATTTTACACTTTCAATTCGCCTGGCGTTAAAATTAGATTCCCAATCTCTAGTCAAATATATGTACAAATCCTACCCATTCAAAGGATAAACAATGTATTCATTCCTAAGTGGTATTTTTGAAAGTAAAAAAAAAAAAAAAAAAAAAAAACGAACGACAGGAAACCGAAATCTTGAAACGGTCAAATAAATGGGGCATACATAACAAGATATTTTCAAAACCACAGCGTTCTCAAAAAAAATTCATACAATACCTCTAAATACACTCTAAGACAAAAAAAAAGTTGCACCTGGAAGGAGAATACCGGTATATATGAAATTTGAAAGAGTGGCACATCTGCGTTGGAAATGCAAATGATCAAATTTTCATAATCGTTTGCGCATGCGTCACGCTCAGGGCAGCTCTCAAACACGCTGCATACCGGGGAATAATAGAACATCCAATAGGCAAATTCATTTCGACTAATGATGTTGTATTGGTTACATTGTTTTTCATTGAGTTATGCCTCAGAAAAAGTTCGCAAGCAATAAAAGCAACTGGGAGAGTTTGACAAAGGCCGAGTAATTGGCCTCTGAGAAGGTGGATGGGTTAATCGACGGATTTTCTCAATAAAGTTTGCATATTTCAGTTTTAAATTTTAATCACTTACTCATTCATAAGCAACACACACGCTTTACCAACCTTATAAATTTAATTGCATTCTGACAATTCCTTCTCGATGCAGTTTTGTTTTTGTCTTAGAGTGTATTAAAGGTTAAACCAAAAAGCTGTGTATTTTGCCAAGACAAGAATCCCGAGAAACTAGCGAACGGAGAGAACACACCGTTTTCAATTTGCCTGGAATGAAAACAGATTCCCACTATCATATGTCAAATATATGTACAAGTCCTGCCCAGTCAAAGGATATTCTGCATACTATATTCCTAAGTGGTGTTTTTGAAAGTAAAAAGTAAAACAAACGAATGAAAACCGAAATCTCGAAACGGTTACATCAATGGGTCATGCGCAACGAAATACCTTCAAAGAAAAACAAATATAAGTCTTGAGAATCCTGATGCGTGGTCTGGAGCATCAATACTGCACTACCCAAATGTTAAGAGCAAATCGTAACTATTTTTTTAGCCACAAGAAGCGAACCTAATATCCCGAGCGACTTAAGAACGGCGAAATACGCCACTTTCAATCTGCCTTGTATCGAAATCATATCTCTGCCCGTGACGCAAGTCAAAGATTTGCACAAGTTCAGTCCGATACAAAGGTCTGCACAATATCTACCTAAGTGCCGTCGTGAAAGTCATACCATCCGACTAATACAAGCAGAAATCTCCAAACAGAAGCGAGGCGCACGAAACGAAATACCCCCCAAAACAAATACAAGACACTCTCCAAGAACCGCAGCGTTTTCTCAAACATCATTCCGACAATACCTCCAAATGTTAAAGGTAAAGCAAAAAATGTTTTTTTTTTTGCTTCTTTTTTTGCGAGGAAGACTGGAAGCTATTATCCCGAGCGTCGCGCACGGAGAGAACGCACCACTTTCAATTTACCTCGTATTAAAATTGGATCTTCAGTCTGAATAATTCAGAATGAAAAACTGTTTCCGCTGGCTTTCGCTCAGCGCACCATACATTTGTAGCGAAAGGTAGAAAAAGTCCACGATGGAAATGCAACAGCAGCGCTCGAGGATGCTTTGCAAGGTTGTTATGGGGAAGGAAGAAACTGTTGACAAATCTTGGGGATTTCGCGTTTGCTTCTTTCGGGTTATTATAACAAAGCGGGCCGGGTAAAAATGTTGCTGCATTTTAAATTCGGTCGTTGGATGCTTAAGGGATTGTATTGAAATCGCGGGTCTACTCCCATGATAGCGTAGAGAAACATCATTATTTTACCAAAGCCAAAACGCGTGATGTCAAAGATGTCAGCTTGGAAACGTAAAGCTTTCTGGAAAAGAAAGCTGCGGGTCGATGGCCTGTTATGAGGGTTTTTTTTACGCCACTGGCTTTCATATAAACTACTTCAATTCTTTCAAAATAACCTTTTCCGGAATGCCCCACTGGGTAACGACGGCTTATTTCACGCAAATTAATTTATTTCTGATCAGAATGAAAAGAAACTTGGTGAGCATGTTTATGGGTATGAATCGAGGGCTACAATCTTCAGATATTCAATGTGAAAAATATTCTGAACAATTCATATATCGGAATTCATATAATTTGCAAAATAAATTTCATTTGTTTTATGTTGTAATAAATATTAGTCATCCATCATAATATAATTTTTAATTAATGATTATTTAGATACCTATAATAACTGCAATCGTTCTAATGTATTTGATATTTTTAAAATTTGTTATTGAATTGGGTTTTATTTTTATTCAAAGGAAGAAAAATAATTGAATTTAGTAACATCCTTTTCAGTTCTAAAATAACGTTTTCCAAACTGTGCTCAGCGGAGCCCTTTGGACCCTGCAAGTAATTATCAGGGGCGCGGCAGTTATAAAACGTACTGCATTCTACGTACGCGGCAGTTATTAAGACGACAAAAATTAAAATGCTGCTTCCATCTAGCGAGGAAA
Source organism: Metellina segmentata (assembly GCA_947359465.1). Taxonomy (NCBI): domain Eukaryota; kingdom Metazoa; phylum Arthropoda; class Arachnida; order Araneae; family Tetragnathidae; genus Metellina; species Metellina segmentata. The sequence continues at coordinate 65,914,345 of OX375883.1, forward strand.
ACGAAACTACTACCTCCAAGCGAAAAGTATTTTCTCAGATTGCAGTTTGGGTTCTTGAACTTCGAACGGAAGTTTCTTCACTTTTAAATGACCAAAACAGTTTGCTAGTAGAATATTTGAATGATCAGGAATGGTTGTGTAAAATATGTTACTATGAAGACATTTTTTTCAAAAATGAACGAATTCAGCACATTTATTCAAAAGAAACGGTACACAATATTCGTTGCTAAAGACAAAATTGCCACGCTGAAGAAAAACATAACGATTTACATGGAAAACATCGAGAACAAGGATCTGGCATGTTTCTCATTGACTTCAAACTTTTCAGAAGAAAAAAAAACAACAATAATTGAATCATTGCCAGCAATAATAAAATAACACCTTAGCAATTTGCTTCAAAATTTGAATATACTTTACAATAGACACTCGAGGGTCAATTCAAAAAAATTCTGAGTGGGTTGTAGATCGATTTTCAGTGACATAAAAACCAGCAGCCCTCACTACGGCAGGATATGAGGTCATTATAGACATAACATGCAGTTGTTTTCAAATACGATGGGAAGACAGTTGGTTGGGGGTTTTTGGCGCAAGGGCCATAAATGACTATGCTGCGGAAGATACGACATTATCACGTAATAGACATTCATATATAAGTAAAGATTTACTGACGCAGAGGAGAGAAAGACACTTATGGAGGAATCGAACCTGTGCGGCCTTCATCTCACAGGTTGGCAGCGTAATGGGCATATCATAAGTCATGACGACCCCATAATGGAATAATTGATAAAAATGATAGAAAGGCTAATAAAAACCAATAGAATGTGTGGTGTGAAGTAGGGGTGCAACATCGGTAGCAAAACATCGATGTTCAAAATTAAAACATCGATGTTGATAATACATCGCCCCAAAAACATCGATGTTTTTAAAATTCAGTGTATTTAAACTCCCCTCCCCCCTCCATTTCTTAAAACTGGTTTAGCAACTTGTGATGCTACATCGACATCAAAACATCGATGTTTTGAAACTTTGATGTTCAAAATTAAAACATCGATGTTGACAATACATCGCCCCAAAACCATCGATGTTTTTAAAATTCAGTGTATTTAAACTTTTTTTCCCCATTTCTTAAAACTGGTTTAGCAACTATTGATGCGACATCGACAGCAAAACATCGATGTCCAAAATTAAAACATCGGTGTTGACAATACATCGCCTCCAAAAATATGTTTCGATGTTTTTAAAGTTCAGTGTATTTAAACTTGTTTCCCCATTCCTTAAAACTGGTTTAGCAACTAGTGATGCGACATCGGCTCCAATACATCGATGTTTTTTTTCTGAAACATCAATGTTTAGAAAACATCGACATCGATGTCGCATCTCTACTCTTCCGACCCTTCATCCTTGGTCACTTTGGTCTAAAAGTATGTTCAATTTGCTGATTATGAAAATTCTGCTACTTGGTTATTTTTAAAAATTTTATAACGGTACTTTTTTTCATTTAAAAATAAAACATCGACAAGTATAAACATCGATGTTACAAAAACATCGACCCCAATACATCGATGTTTTGAAAACATCGACATCGATGTCGCATCCCTAGTGTGAAGTTGATGACTATACTCGCTATGTCTTTCTCCGCCAGAAAAACAAGCAAGTACTTCAATGGTCCCTTCATAATTTGACCCATAAAAGACAAAAAATCGTAAATAAAAATGGGAAAATAAACAATTTCCGTAATAAATCATTAAGAGTTAAATGTTTAGCATCGCTTTCCGTAGTTTTAGCTATGCAGCCCTAAATTCTAGACTCGGCTATCATACTCGTGGAAACAACAAGCATTCCGAAGTGTTGGCTTCTTTCTACGTTTCTGGGGATTCAAACAAGCAGTTAACAATAAAAAAATATTTATTGGTATATGATCATTACTGCGGGATGTTCGCTCGTCTCAGCGGTTACACCGCGTTCTTCGTTTAAATTTACATATATACAATTACGTCAGCGATGGTTACGCCATCTGGCGAAGAATTATAAGCTGACTACAGAAGTACTAGGTACACCCGTCAAAAAAAATCGACTCACCTGATCGCAATTGCACAATTTACATCGCAGAACAAAAGGGAAGGTAGCAATCAACAGGGATGTATGTTTTCTACTAATATCAATATTTGTCTAAGGGTCCGTCTTCATATTAAATAGGGTGCTCTCGCTGAAAATTTCATTACGAACCCCCATCTTTTATCACATATTTGGATTCTACATACAATTTCTGGCGGAAATATAAAAAAACCCATCAATTTTATTGGATGTTTCACCGATTTGTAAGTGTTTGAAAATTAGATCTCCTAATGTTAAATTGGTGTTTCGCATTTTTTGTTATATTTGCTAAATACATTAATTTTCCTTGGAAATTGTTTTTCCATCCTTTGCTACCCGAAAACCCAAACACAATCTATAAACATTTTAATCATCAAACTAAATTTAACATATTTTTTATTAATTATGAAAAATTTATATACATAAAATTTATGAATAGAAACCTGGGCAAATTTTGACTCCATGCGATTCAACTGTTACTGAAACATCGGAATTCCAAATTTCAGCTCATCACGTGCATAATTAGTAGCGCCGTGAGACTGTTAGCAAAATTCGATGATTATTGTCGTTATTGGGGATTGTTCACAAAGTGAAAATGGAAATTTCTGCCAACGGATCCTAAGAATCTTTCAGAATTGATTCGGACTTTGTCACCAACTTAATGAACTCCATACGAAGGCTCCTGCAACAGGTCATTAACTGCGACGGCCACTACACGTCTTTATTAATATTTATAATGTGATTGAACTCCGAGCATTTACACGCTCCCTCAATGGTTTTTATGGATTTTCTCGGTCAATTTTACGCTGTTTTTCGTTATTTTTTCATCAAATCCCCCTGAAATTGTGTGTAGAATCCAAATTTGTGATAAAACATCGGAGCAAGCACCCAGTTTAATATGAAGACGACCCCCTAGACAAATTTTAAATATTGGTATTTGTAGAAAACATTTATCCTTATCGATTGGTACCTTCCGTTTTGTTCTGTGATGTAAATTGTGCAATTGCAATCGGGTGAGTTGGTTATTTTTTTTTTTTGACGGGTGTGCTTATAAAGCCCTGAAAAAAATAAGTTTCTTAAGTATTTTGGAAGAATTCTTAGTTTTCGGCGCATTAACAATTTAAAAAAAAAGACACTAAAATACATAAGGCGCTTTTAGGTAGCTTGTTAAAATAAGCAAATCATTCGTATTTCAGAAGCATGACCAATATCTTCATATCTGCGAGGAATAATATGGGTTCAATATCATTATTTGCAATGATGAATAGTTTTATCTCGTTACGCTATAGTCAATTTTGCTAAATGTGGAATAATTATAACTGGATCTACGTGTCAAAGTGGAACCCAATTTCGAAATTTTACGCAGATCAATATACTCTAGCTATAAAAAATTAATCACAAAATATATAACAAATTCCCTAGAGTAAAAACAAATTCATACCACGGTTTTTAACTCAGAGAGAAAATCGCGAATATCATTTTTATTTTGGCACAGAAGAAAAAGCAAGACATTTCGACTCTAAATCTAATTCTCTTGTTGAGTTAAACGAAATTTCTCAGTTCAATTCGTTCAAGATTTCAAAAAGCAAGACAAAAATCAATATTAGATAAGATATTTTTCGAGTTATAAAAGCGAGAGCGAAATATGAATAAACAATCGAGTCGATAGAAACAGGAAAATGCGATAACAAATTCATATTACTTTTCTACAATAACAGCGCACTAAAAAAAAGGGGGGGATTATTCCCGAGCGCTTGCAAGAAAAATAAGCTAGATATTCTGAATTTTCAGAGAATTTTCATTTTTACGCTTATAAGAAAAATACATGCGGTTTTAAATTTTGGTTTCATTTAAAATGGTTCCGTGAGTATTTTTAACGTAACATGTTGTGAAAAGTAATTTTATCCCATCAGATTTGGATTCCACTTGTGAACGCATTGAAGGTATATAACTTATGCAAGACATTTTTTAGAGAAATATTCTGAAAATTCGATTTATGTGTTTCTATGTTCCCTTACCAAAAACAAAACAATGGAAATGGGCTGTCGTTCTAATAGCAGATAAAGAGTGTTGGTAAAACACTAAATTAAAATATATTGAATACATTAGGAATCCGATTAATGCTATCGCCGATCGTCGAAGAGTAACTTATAAAATATGAGACTGCAAATAATAAATTAAACTGTATACAAAACACAGAAAATCTTAAATAAATTAAAAGAACGAAAATAAGTTTTTAAGTCACATAACAGTAAATTTAAAGCGAGTTAAAATTAACCGTTACTGAAAAAATTTTAAGACAAAATAAACGATCAGTTTAATTATTAACTGTTACCTAAGTTAAAAGAAGTTAATGTTTGTCGTTAAGGTAAAAATTGCTATCGTAAACATCAGCAATATCATTTACTAATATTATTACCGTGAAATATTTCCGTCTATCTCTATAAAATTTGCAATAGAATAAAAATAAGGAAATGTTCATTTGTTCATTCTAAACAGGAAAAAACAATGATAGCATTGGCTTACAATATATTATATTCAGTGTGCACGCTTCAGCGTTCATAGTAACGGGTACATAAAGCACCGATTCCTAACCGGTGAAAACAACCCACACTAAAATGGATCCTCCTCCGAATTACAGCAGTGTCCAAATACTTTTGTCCATATAGTGTATTTAGTCTGATTTTCCTGACTCTTGGAAAAACCTAGGAAAAGTAACATTGATCTTGGCTCGTGAATATAGGTGAAATAAAATATACAAAAGTTCTTGTACAAATTAGGAACAAATACCATGTATTTTTTACGGAACCCAAAAGCAAAAATGAAAGATCAGGCCTTTTTAAGGCTTGTTAGAGATTTGGGATTAGATTTGGAAAGAATTAACGAAATATAAAATATTCAGGGTACTTCCTTTTAACGTAAGGAGGAAAATATGGCAAGAATTCTATTTTTGTCTTTGTCTAACTCCTTTGATTTCGAAAAAAGATTATTCGAAAATAAAAAGGAAGCATTCTTTGATGAACATTCCTTTTTCTCCCCTTTCAGCAAGGAAAGAAAAACATACTCAATGAATATGATCCTCATCTTTGCCATTCGCAGGTTTATTATAAAAAAAATTCGGAATTTTCAAGAACCTCGAAACATTTTTTTAAGAATTCCATTTTGTAATTGACGAGCATTAAAAAACAGACATGTGAAAGACTAAAAAATAAAAATATTAAATTCACAAATATTTTACAGTAATCAATTCGATTTATAAGAATAGTAATTCTAGAAATGTACTTTTAAAGTAAAAAGCAACACACCAGACGCTCTTTGTATTCCAAAAAGGCAACACTAATTCCGTTCATACTATAGCAGAATTCAACCAAATATGCGACATGCGCATGCCGTTTCTGTACCGAAAACTTGCCGGAACGCATGCGTACCCAGGTAATTTAATATGCATAATGCAGGACTGGTGTTACTAATGACTTACTTGCCCGAGTCCCATTTTTTTTTTCTCATTGTTTAGATAAAATTAACGAAAAATGGATTTCAACTTTCTCAAACAGAATTTTAGAATAATTTGTAAAAAGGAATCAAATAGATAAAAAATGAATACACTGATGACTGCATCCGAGTAAAAGGAAATAAAATCGAACAATATTTGATCGGGTTATTATCGAATGACGGGAAACAAATTTAAGGCAACTTAACTTTAAATATTATTGCATTTAACATTGAAGCACGAAATAAAATTAGTAACTCGAAGTTCATAAATTATCATGCAATGTTCCACAATCATTGAAAAACGGAAATTAAAAATCGAATTTCACAAAGAAATAAATCGAAATGTCGAAATAAAGAATGCAATATTAAAGAAACAGGACCAAAGGAATCTTTTACCTCTCAAAGTACCATACAGAACTTAGAAGTTTCTTTTACTTACCTAAAAAAACAAAGAAATACAAACTTAAGTTACAAAATCAGAAGCACAAACTTTAGTTACAAAATCAGAAACACAAACTTAAGTTACAAAATCCGAAACACAAACTTTACTTACAAAATCGTAAGCAGCATTTAAAATGCACAAAAATAAAATAAAAAACACACATAAAATAAAATAAACACACAGTATAAAAAGCTTCATCTGATCTTTATAAAATAAAAAAATATGGCCCAGAAACATAAAATATTTCATATTCAAAATATCACATCTTAAGCGGAAGGTATTTGAATTAACGCCGGACTGCAGCAATACAAAGGGCTATGAGCATAGCACTAGATCATACTCGTTAGGGATCCGAGAACACACCACGTAATTTTGAACCACGATCAGATGACGGGGTCAACATCTGAGCTGGCACCCCACTCTCCAAACTTCCACACCACGCCAACGAGAGGACATTTGAGGTAACGACAAATTTACCGTGCACCAGCCCCCTTTGCACAAGATGGTCTTTGGTTCGATTCGTTCATCTTATGAGGCAGTTACCCTTTTGTCTTCATTTCAATAGAGGTACGAATTAGCAGCCCATCTGGTAGAAGAGTTGGTCGCAGCAATAGCAGATAACTTCAATTTTTTCAAATGATCTGCCTTTTTCAGTCAATACCGGCTATATGGTCACCCTCTTATAAGGACACCCCCGCTTATATGATCAGTTTTATAAAGTCCCGTCTAACTTAATAGGGAACATGCGTTGAAGCGCATCGCGTATATAGTCATTTTATTTTCATGGTTATCTTTTATATGGTCGGTTCTTTTAATCTTTTAATGAGGTTATCAGTATTTTTTTTAAATAGTAATTGCTGTAGCATTTATTGAGGCGGGGAGCAACACAGGGATAACCAGAAGAATAAAAAGTCTTTGGGACCTGAATTTACGCTTTTATTTCCATCCCCTTCCCCTATTTCTCTTTTGCGTTGAATCATCGTCGGCGTTACCCACCCTCTCAATTCTCTTCCTTTCCAAGCACAACAGGTGGACAGCTGTCTGTTTATTGGTTGAAGTTATCTCTCCCTGTTTGAAAAGTACGTTGAAATTGAAAAGAAAAGAGTAAAGGAAAATATTGATCATACGAGACGAATAAGAACGTTAATTTATGAAAAAAATTTTATTTGTTTTTTTTAGTCTGCTGACAAATTATTCCACTGCGCAAAATAAAGTCGGAAACGAAAAATATAAATTTAGAATCTCCGATCTTTCATGCTGTTGCCATTCCAAAGAAAACAATAATAATTAAATTCCATTAAATTCATTTTATAATGTTCTAGATTGAATTTTTAAATTCGCCGCGACCCGAAAATTGCAAAACATTTGGACTACCTGTATGCCAAATCCCATTATTGTAAGTGCCGTAGTTCGTCAGGACTGTGATAAAGAAAAACAGAAAAACAAACTCTTCCTTTTATAATAGTAGAGATAAGTGCATTGAATATGTATGCATGCACGTATGCGTACTGTACTTAGATTGGTAAGGTAAGCTAATAAATTCACTAAAAAAATATTGCATATTTCTTACTGTAGATTTTACTTCGCGAATTAATTTTTAAAATATTCGAAAAGTTTAATTCTTTGTTTATGAGCACTATATTCTGGTAGATGAATACAATCCTGCCATAATTAAATGGTGTGGTATTGTTCCGCATATATGGTCACCCCGTTTATATGGTCTGATTTTTTGGGACCGCTGAGCTGACAATATAACCGATACTGACTGTATTTGCAACGGACTTGCAGAGTGGATAAGTCATTTATATTCCAATTTTATGAAAATGCGCCAGCAAGTAATCGTGTACTCTAATCTGAACTTCGCTGTCAAATCTTTTAGAGATCTTGGCTCAGGGCAGCCCCAGCCAAGGTAAGAAGGTCATTGAATTAACATCACACTGGAGCAACACATTGGATTTTAGGCGACGGTCCGCGATCAATCCCGAAACGAAAGATCCAAAGACAACAGCACGTACTATTAAACCACGGTCAGATGACGAGGTCACACCTGAGCTGGCGACCATGTTTCCAGGCATGGGTAGCTCGGTTGGAAGAGCAACGGATTAGCAACCGGAGATTCAAGAGTTCGCAACACAGGGAATGACCAGAAGAAAAAAAAGTCTTTGGGACCTGAATTTACGTTTTTATTTCCCTCTTGTTTTTCTGTTTTTTGTAATCTCTCCCTGTTTGAAAAGTACGTTGAAATTGAAAAAAAAAAGAGTAAAGGAAAATATGGATCATACGTGACGAATAATCGACATGTTAACATACGGTCACATAATTAAATTAACATATCCGTTAACATTATTAAATAGTGTAGTATTGTTCCGCAAAAATGGTCACCCCACTTATATGGTCTGATTTTTCTGGACCGCTGTTATGTATGTCATGTTTCTGTTATTTTTTTATTAAATTTAGGCATGGGTGACACGGTTGGAAGAGTAACGGATTAACAACCGGATAGTCAAGAGTTCGTTTCCAACAAACACCGTCGTGTACAAAGGGAATTGGTGCACGTTAAATATGTCGTGGCCCCAAATGTCCTCACCTTGGCGTGGTGTGGAAGTTTGGAGAGAGGGGTGCCAGCTCAGGTGTTGCCTCGTCATCTGACCATGGCTAAAAATTACGTGTTGTCCTCAAATCTTTCCTCCGGACCATCGTCAATGGCCCGTTGTGTGTTGTTCTATTACGGCATTAATGAAAATACATGCCTACCTTTAAGTCTGATTTAACTTCTCTTAATAAACAATAGGGAGAAAGGCTTCTCATTAATAAATACCCTAAAAAAACCCTGCTTACACAAGTTTTATGACACATTTGAAGTATATAAAAGGTAGGAAAATATAATGGAAAGGTTGTAAGGAATTATTGAAAAAAAAATAATTATTTCAGAGTGTATAACTATAGAAAGGAGGTCCAAAAATCCAAGACCAATGTTTCGAAGAACTCGTCCCTTCTCCCGTCCCAGTTGGAATAAAATGTAATTCAGCATCCTGACTGTTAACTCATTTTGCGAACTTTTAATTACTACCTTTTGAATCGTGTCACATTTAACAGCTACTGGCATATTTTAATTTGCGTCATGTCTTGAATAACTAAATTGAAAGAGATCGAAATTAGTATACCATTTTCATTAGACCATATAGCAAACACTATTCACAGAAATGAAACCCAAATGCAAATTCTAAATCTCAGTAAGACTTTACCTAGGAATCCAACGCTATCTTTAGATAAAACAAAGGTAATGCGATCCACAGGGAATTCGCTCTGACATGCTACAATTCATATTCCCTTGGCGACTGATATATACTTTCTGTTTGCTTACATACCATCTTTGAATAGATTCTAAGGGTGAATACCCGTTGTTGGGCAATGGGTTTCGAAGTAGATATATGTTTACCTCCTGGTTTGTTTCACCATGACAACTTATGAGCGCCAGAGAAACAATTTTTCATCATCTCGACCCCAGTCTGTGTGGAAATCTGGCAACAGCTTTCTTGGTGTAAACTTCTTCTCATGTGTGAAAATACTTCTCTTTATTCGTCTACTTGGAAATTTGTAATAAGCTGAGTCTGCAACTTCAACTCAACAATTCGTGATATTGGAAAATTTCGCAGAAAACGTGTTCCTTTCATTGGTAAATTCGAAAGACTAAAATGTACCCAAAACACAAAAACGTACGAGTCTTCGATACAAAATGTGCTAAAATCCTTTTTGTCGAACTCAGTAAAACAGAACTTTGAGTAAAACAAAAAAAAAACAAAAAAAATTAGGAAATTATTTCTATTATTCTTACAAATAATAACTGCAACATACTTGACATAATTTCAATGGAAATCAAGTCATCAAAAGAGAAACTGTCAATGACTTGATGGCTTTACCCCCGAACTTAACATACAAACTCTTAATTTACAATTGGCTGATTTGGTAGTGCTATGCGTTTCTTTGTAACCTCTCAATAACCGAAGACAACACATTTTTCAACAAACTCCCATAAATCGAATCTTAAAGTAGGTTTTGCCAGACCAGCATAACCCAGATTTCAAATAAAAGAACACCACATTTTTCAACAAGCTCCCAGAAAAAACAGTTACGTACGTTTTGTGAGATCAACATGACCCAAACAAAAGTGAAGAAAAACGTGCTTCAACAAGTTCTTACAAACTTAACGTAGGTTTTGTCAGATCGACATAACCCAGACCATATATGCAGGAACACATTTTTAACATGCTCCCACAAACAGGATGATTTTAACGCAGATGTTGTCAGACCAACTTAAAAGAACACATTTTCATTCAACAAGTACCCAGTCAGAATTTTAACGTAGGTTTTGTCAGATCAACTTAATCCAGACCACAAATGCAGGAACACGTTTTTTAACAAGTTACCAAAAACATAATTTAAACCGAGGTTTTGTCAGACCAACATAGCACCCAGACAACAAATGCAGGAAAAATTATATTTAATTCACAAAAGCTGGTACTGGTCTTTCCCAGAAGACTGAAAAAAAAGCTTGTGTTTTAAGTGATGCAATAAATTATACAAAAAAATCAAAGCCTCACAAATTCGTGTGCATTTCTTTTTACCTTCCCAGCTATTCCGTGACCCGAATTACCAAACAGAAAAATCCGTCTCAGTTAAAAGCAAAAGGAAACGAAAAAAGGCGTACATCGCCCATTTTTGGCGCCCCACAATTTTGCCATCGCCCCTAAGAGACGGAACAAAGGAGGCAAAAATCCCGGTGTGTCCCCGCCCAAATTTCTGCGCCTAAGTGTCCCTAAACGATAAGAACCAAAAAGAAGACAAAAAAACAGTGCCGCACAACTTTGCAAACATCTTCCGACCGGCACGCTATGGCTCCATTATCTTGAAATGCAACCAACTACATCTTTACTCGGATTCCTTATTATTCTTTTTTACCCCGCTCTACCCCTTATTTATTCCCCCTATTTCCCACCACGCAAAAGGGGCTAAATAAGGAATAAAAAACTTATTCCGGGCAAAATTCAAATATCACGCAGGGGAGAAAGAAAAGCGATGAACAAATGTCACGGCATTTATCAAAAAACGCAAAAAAATTAAAAATCACAACTTAATCACTTTTTTTTCTGGGCGTTTATTAGACGTTATTATATTACGTCTTCTGCACCGATTTTTTACCCGTCACCCCAACCCTGGACCCTGCTGGAACCCGCGTAAAAAAACAGCGCCCAAAGTTAATGGCGCAGCGAGCACTTACTGAAAGTGGTAATGACAGGTTTGGGAAGTCCGGTACATTATCAGTTCTGGGAGCGAGCATATTTATGCGCCGAATTAGCATGTTAATGAAGAAACCAGCGCGCTCCGGTTAATGAAACCGTCGTTCATTTTTCAAAGGAGCGACAAAAACGATTATGTGTAATGACGATACTGACGTCCAAACACAGGTAAGAATTAATGGGAATTAATTACCATTTAGTGGGAACTCATACATAAAAGAAATACTTAATGCACAGTTGTGATACGTATGCGTACATGCCAGAAAGAGGTGTTGGACAGATTAAAGCAGTTTTTCTCACTTAATATTTGCTCGAATCCCAGTACCAAAGAGGTGAGTAATTATTCGTTTTCGATTGATTAATGCGCGTATGGGTACATAAATCTAATACTGAAAAAAAAACAGCGATCTAATTAATCGTTCCCGTGAAAGATATATTCAGCAATTGGAAAGATAATAGCCAGTTAATGTGCTATTCGACAGTTTTCTTAATTATTCATGGAAACAACGTTTGCATAAGGAAAATCAGCTTAAGATATTTCTTTGAAGAAGTTTTTTAACGAGAATTATTTTCTTTTGCTAAGCAAAAGATAAATAAAGGAAAGTGGCACTCACTGAGCATATTCCGGACTGAGTTTGAGAATACATTATGTTTGTTAGAAGTGATCCGAGTGTTATTCGGTCTTGGCGACGAACACAAAGGGATCTCGGAAGTGGAATCGGCGGACGCTGTGTACAAAACTGACACAGAAGACAGGAATACAAACAGGTAAAGTTCCAAAACTTCCTCGAATTAAATAAAAAAAAACGTCTTGAAATGCGAACCTTTTCATGAGTGCACCTTACGAAACTCAATAAACGAAGAAAAATGCGACGCCATGACACATGAAATTTTGAAATGCAATTTATTAGAAATAGGAATTAACGGCACATCTGAAAAAAGCAAACAAAATGCCGCTAAAATATTTGACAAATTTCATTTCATTTGGAAACGAAAAATGTGCATATTCATTATCAATGGATTTAAATAATTTTTGGAATGAGAGTAAAGATACTGTAATCAATAGTTATTAGTAATTAAGAAACATTAGCTCAAAAAACTAAGAACAAAAAAGTCTATCAGTACAGAATTGTAAATCCAATGCTAAACGTGAATTCCAACTTTAATTTAATGAATTGCTTAAGGCTTAAATTAAAATTTGTTAGAGTAATTATAAAAAATAATTTTAATAGTCAGACTGTTTATATAATCAGACTGGTTCTAATACTTTTGAGAAATTTTGTCGTGGAATACGAAAATTTATTACTATTGTATGATCTTTAACTTGTTTTATTTCTTCAGTTTCGTAAAGTCTAAAATGCGTTTTAATATTGAAAAATTAATTCCACTTGTAAAACTTTTACATCAAACCGCGGTATTAAAAGCCACATCAATGGCTCGAAAATAAAGAAACACGCATCACAGTCCGAATAAAAAACATTCAGCAGACAGGGAGAAAACAGAATTCGAAAAGTCCGCACAACTTCTTGAGATATGCTAAATGAGCCTGAGGGGACAGATAGGAATGAAAACGCGTCTTTAAAACCAAATGAAGAATAAAAATACGAACTCATATTGACTTTGATTCTGATGACTATTGACTTAGAAAGAATAAAAAGTTACACAAAAAAATGACATAAGCAAGCGAGCGAGAAAAAACAATGAAAACGATTTCTCTGAAAGCTTTCCCAAAGAAAGGGGGAAATATATATAAAAAAGAAAAATCCTTATCTGTAATCGATTGAGAGTGGAAAAACAGATTTGCTTCATCGATTTTATCTTAAGTTTTTGCAATTCTTTGCTCGAGTTTTGTTCGGTACATCCCAACATGACGAAATGAATGAGAAAACCAAAAAGGAAATGGCGCTTAGAGCGTTATTTGGCTAATACTGTAGGTACGTAATTTCTCGGAAATATGCGCTCCGGAGAAAAGGGATAAAAAAGCAGCTGTGTTATTAGTCAAACAAATCAAATGGAGCGCGAAGCGAAAATGATGAATGATTCTCGCCTTTACGAAAGAGCATTTAATCTAATAAAACAATGCGAAATTTAAGAGCGAATTCTGCATTGCCGGTACAAAAACGCATTTAAATAAACAGCAGTAAATGCGAGAGGCGAAAAAATGGCGATGGAAAAATATAATTAGAGATAAAAGAGGGATTGAACTTTTAACAAAAAAAAGCCAAATTCTTCCCCTTTGCTTCTGAACAATTTTTATTCGAACGGTGGAACAATAAAAAAAAGTTCGCAGAATTCAAAATTATAGATGCAAAGTTCAAAACACTTTAAATCCTTTAATAAAAACCTGCACTTTTTTTTTACGACCATTCGAAACAAACATACCTAAGATAAACAACCTTTTACCTTTTGCTGTTTATTATTCAATTTCCATAAAACGCTTAATTTATTATGTAAAAGTACATTTTTTAGATGATTTCGAAGACAACATTTTAAGCGAAAATTTTAATTTAATTTATTATTGGAAATAATAAGTTAGCAAACGAAAAAAGCTCTTAAGAAATTAGCACAAGTTCGAAAGTGTAATTGAATCATTTATTGCAAAAATATATTTCGACTTCTGATGATAATGGGAAAATATTTCTGGCAGAAATTAATTAAATAATATTTTTTGCTTGAAAGATTATTTGATACGCCAAATAAGACATTTAATATTATGAGACAGTTTATCAGAAAAAACAAACCAGACGAAAGCGAAGATTTTACTTCCATTATCCAAATGCTCTCACGGGATTGATATATACCGGAAGGGAGAGAAAGGAGGGAAGAGAAAGAAAAGAGAATAGAAAGGATGGTAGAGAGAAAGAAAGGAAGGTAGAGATAGAAAGGAAGGTAGAGAGGGAAAGGAAGATAAGGAGGGAAAGGAAAGTAGAGAAGGAAAGGAAGGTAGAGATAGAAAGGTAGAGAGGGAAATAAAGGTGTATAGAGAAAGAAAGGTATATAGAGAAAGGAAGGTATATAAAGGAAGGTATAAAGAGAAAGGAAGGTATAAAGAGAAAGGAAGGTATAAAGAGAAAGGAAGGTATAAAGAGAAAGGAAGGTACAAAGAGAAAGGAAGGTACAAAGAGAAAGGAAGGTATGTAGGGAAAGAACGGTAGAGAGAGAGAGAAAGGAAGGCAGAGAGAAAAAGGAGGGGAGAGATGATATAAGGTGGGAAGATATAGAAAGAGATTGGAAGAGAGGAAAAAAAGAGAAGGAGGAAGAGAAAAAGAGGAAGAGAGAAAGAAAGGTGGGAAATGAAGAATAATAAAGGTGGGAAGTGAAGAATAAAGGTGGGAAAAGAAGAATAAAGGTGGGAAGTGAAGAATAACTGTGGGAAGAGAAGAATAAAGATAGAGAGAGAAAGAAATGTGATAAAAGAAAGGACGGAAGAGAGAAAGAATGGTTAGTTGGTTTGGGTTTTAAATGCACAAGATCCAAAAAGAGATAAGCTACGCCAAACGCAAGTCAAAATACGATTCAATAAAAAGTACATTTAACTACCAAATTATCAACAATAAAAATATGATCAAACATAAGTAAAACCATGAATACCAAATAAAAGCTTCAAAAGCACCCCCCCCCCATGAAAGAAATAACTTCTTAAGTACCTTATCAGCACAAAAAGTAAAATGTAGTGTTGAACATGAATTTATGTGAATTTTTATTTTAAATAGGTGAGATTTAAATTACATAAAAGGTGTATGACTGAATAACATCCCTGATATGAATAGAAACAGTTAAGTAACATAAAATATTAATGATGAAATATTTTCTCTAAAAGCAATGACTAAGATTGGGTATCCCCATCTTAGTTGACTATTGAAATTCCATAAAAAAAGTAATTAAATAATATGAGTTGATGAACAATGGTAAAAAAAATGATTGAGTAAAGAAAAAAGGGAAGAGAGGAAAGGAGGAACTTGGATTAAAATGAGATAAATTCTACATTGAAAAAAAAGGTACAGCTTTTTCTTTTTACAACGAAAAGTAACAAGCTTCAGAAGCACATTTGTAAACATCTGAAAACATATTGCATACGTAAATAATATAAATATATACGTATATATATAAATAAAATATATAAAAATATATAAAATCCAACCAACGACAGCAATGTACCGTGACAAATTAAAATGAAAGAAAATTCCACAACTGACGAAAAACCATTAACAGAACCAATAAAATCACAGAAAAAATTTTAAAGGACCAATGAAATCAAAGGATAGTTTAAAATTAAAATAACCAATGGAATCATATAAAACATTTCAAACGAACCAATGAAATCAAACGACAGTTTAACGGATTTTGAAAGAACTTTCTAGAACATTCAAAATAAAAATTTAAACTTTCCGCTTACCGAGGTTGCCTTAAAAGCGAAATAGACGTAATACAGATGGTTTTCCTTAACCTGCCATAACTCGCTACTAAAAAGACGCCAAGATCGTTCCCACCACGAAAAACGTAGCCTGAAGCTATACGAAAACATGCATCGATGAGGTAGGTATTATTCCAGCAGTATAGATAGATATACGTTTTCATACGCTCATCAAGTTTACATTATTTATTTCACACAGCGCATACGCATAAAACTACATTCAATTTCCGCTCAAAACAATAACCTACCAGGGGAAATGCCTTACAACCCCGTAAACATCCCCGAAGCAGTCTCCTCGCCAATCCATCTCAGTCATGACTCAATCTCCCCATTTTAAAATTCCGGAAAACAACACCTCTTTTCCATCCCATCTCGTCCCCCCGAGGTGGGGGTTCTTCTCTCTCACCTTATTTTTAAGGAAATTTCACCTCCAAAGTCCGGATAATGACTTCCAGAGACGAGACACTCAACAAGGTGTTTCGGGATTACCCGGGTGACGAGATTTATGTGCCAATCAACGATGTCTCGCTTAACGACCCTCCTCAACAAACCCTAACGGCGCAAGAAAAACACAAGAAAGTAACGGCTGATGGGATGGACATAAGTTACAGGACTTCCTGTCTCCCGGTAGATTTATTTCGGGGGACTTTGGCAGTAAGAGGATGCGTTCGGCCATCCCTCAAGAAAAAAGGTTTGTCCTAATGGATCCGTAACTTCTCATTCCTGGACACTCCGTGGACCGTGGACTTCGCTTCTTGTAGTATGACGCCGTACAGACGCCTTAGGAGGTATGTTGATTTCGGCCCTCAAATGTCGGTACAGGAAGAATTCCTCCACAATGACGGCCATGCAAATTATCCCTCTTTTACAATATAACCAACTGACTAAAACAAACATCAATTTTCAGATACCAGGGTGAACTTATTGACCACCACAAAAAATATACTGACGATATAGTAGTATGTAAAGCAATGTAAACTATCTCTACTATGAAGTACTTTTTCGTACACAAATTGCGTTGTCTTTCTCACGTCTTGCTAAATTAGTGTAGCTGAACGTAAGTAATTATTAAAACGCACATTTTTTTTTTCAAAAATTAAAATTACACAATTTTTATAGCAAAATCCAAACAAGCCCGACAGAGCTTGCAACAATCGTCATGCACTTTTCTGGATGTTTCATGAAAAATAGTTAAATTGCTAATGTCGATCACTAAAAACTATCTGAAACCCTGTGTGACACTGCTTCTATTCCCATGGTTGCTTCACTTTTAGTTGCTGCTCATTCTCTTCAAACACGGCACCTTACCCTCGACTAAAGCAACATAGGACAATCAAATTTTTCAATTATAACGGAAGTACAATCTGTTAACTAGTGATAGTGTCTATTGAACTCAGATAGGGCTAAATTCTGGATAAATATTGTGAACCTATCCACCGCATCAATTGACTTACAATACAGTATAATATAAAGCAGTGTAATCTATCTCACAATGAAATACGCTTTGGTGGACAAAGTTGGAGGCACTGTATTTCACATGATTTTCTAAACCTGCCCAACCTCTAAGAAAAACAATCCGGTAGTTTTTACGACATAAATAACAAATCACAACTATCAAAAAATAACGATTCCTTAAGTTAATTCTTAAAATTAAATGTAATAAAGAGCGCCATATTGGCAACAATTAAGCTAAAGTGACTTTATGACAGCAATTCAAATCGAAAAGTAAACTTTTTCGTTCAGCTATTAGCATGTTGGTAGTTAGTTTCCACATTATTTCAAACAAGGATGAAAATGCAACCCCAATGAAATTCAATAAGATAATCAAGACAATCACTACGATCTAGGAAACCAACCATTTTACACCATTCATTTCAATATCGCTCGAATTTCTTATTCCGATACTTATTACCAACTCCCTTGGTGTCTTCATGCTAATGGTAGCTCGTATTATAAAAACCATTAGCAGATCTTAAAGGACAAAATATCTCGTCGAAACCACTTTGAGTGTTAAACCTTTATAAAGGATTTAAAAACTTTGAAATGCATGGATTGAATAAGAATTAACACGATTTTTTTTATATGTATCATATCGCACCCTGGTAAGAAAAGTGGCACCTCAAAATTTGCAGAATTTGAAACATCAACTTAAAGGATACTATAAAACGAATATTTAAATAGTATAAGCTTCTTTTAAATTTTAGGTAAGCATTTATGGTGGTAACTTCAATTACACAATCCAGTCACATTAATGTGACCACCTGTCAACAGCCAGAATAACCACCTTTGGCAGAGCGGACCGCTGCGAGACGTGCAGGAAGAGAGTCAATTAGGTTTCTGAAGGTTTTCACTGGGATGTTGAGCAAGGTATGGTATGGGTATGGTATGGGCAAGGTATGCCGACTCAAGTGCGTGGCCAGCTGCGCTAGATTACCTCCCTCCTCCAGCCTGGATCCTTCCGGCAACTGTTGCAGGGTGTTTGCTTTCAGACGTTTCACGTCGTATACGCCAACGTCCATCTGTCCGATGAAGCATAAAACGTGATTCATCGGACAAAAGCCACCTGTAGCCACTCTGTTGATGTCCAGTTGCAGTACTGGCGTGCAAATTCCAGCCTTCATCGCCGATGAACAGCAGTCAGCATAGGTGCATTAACCAGGCGTCTGCTGCGGAAGCCCATGAGCAGCAACGTTCGCTGAACCGTTGTTGAGGATACACTCTTGGTAGCCCCTGGGTTCATCTGGGTGGTCAGTTGCTCAACAGTTGCACGTCTATTCGCCCGAACGCATCTCCGTAGCCTTCGTTTGCCTCTGTCATCTGTAGCCCGTGGTGCATTACATGTGCCACGCCGCTGATTTTGGATAGTGCCATTTGCCATGCAAGGTATACTTTTACCACGGCGGCACGCGAACAGCTCACCAAATTAACCGTTTCCGAAATGCTTCCATCCTTAGCCCGAAAACCAATAATCATGCCCTTTTGGACGTCGGATAAATCGCTACGTTTCTGCATTACGCCAACGATTGAAATGCTTTCCGATGCCCTAGGATAGGGGTGCACAACCTTTTTGGGAGAAGGGCCACTCGCACCGTGGATTGAGACATGGGGGGGGGATGCCGCAAATGAAGTTACAGCACAGACACAATAAAAGTGCTACTACCTAATTATGTACAGCTGTTATTAGTTTTTAATATGTGTAGTAAAAAAATAATCACTTATATCTTTTTAAGGTTAAAATACAAATGTTTCCTCAAAAATTGTAGGAGCATTGTTACAGAGCTAAATGAATGATAGTGTGAACCGTTTAAAAAAAGCAGTTAACATATATTTGCAATGATCAATCATTTAGAATTACTTTTAAGAATGTGGCTCAAGAACGTCATATGTACTTCAGTAAAATTATTTTAGGTTATAAATTTAATTACAGTAGTAGTACAATGAGCAATAAAGATAAGTATCAGAAATTTTAATGATATCAGTAAAATTAGAAATAAAAATTACAGCATCAAATACATTTAATATTAAAATTTCTAAAGCATAAACAATAATTATGTTACAGCTTGCTAATGGGGCGGCTGATACTGAGTTTTACTAAATAATTTAAGTATGTTAGGTTCAATACTGTTAGTAGAAACTTGAGACTGATTCTAAATATTTGTCTGTCAATTTGTTTCTCAACTCAAATCCTCTTGGAAGTTTATAGTAAAAATTAGTTTGCGGGCCGCAAATTGATGATACGCGGGCCGCAGGTTGTGCACCTCTACCCTAGGACATCCTTTATATATACTCCACTGCAATGTGTTGCCACCTGTTTTTTGTGATTGGTTATTTCACGTTGACGTCGAAAGTAGGTGGTGGTCACATTAATGTGACTGGACTGTGTATATTCTATATAATAGTAATATAACACGCTGGGGCACCTCATACATATTTTTCAATGACGTGTCAAAATTTTTATTTTTTGACCTGTGCCACTTTTCTTGCCGGGAGGAGGGGGGGGGCGATATGTAGAAATCAACAGCTAAACAGTAACATTAATTGCAACAAAGTTTGGGGTTGGCGAGCAGGGGGCGGGCCGACTAGTACTGTATACAGCGAGATCAAATGACAGAAAATGAAGCCGTAACACGTTGCATCAAAAACCGACTTTCAATACAATCAACATGAAAGGGATCTTATAGCTTACGCAGAAATCAACACCAAAGCAGTGACATTTATTGTCACACCCAAAGTTCCTTTCAAATCCATTTTCATATAAATCCTTAGCAGAGAAATATAGAGCGATTGAATGACAGAAAATGAAGCAGTCACACGTTGCATTAAAAACCCCGACTTTCAATCCAATCGAAATCAAAGAAATCTTAGGGCTTCTCCGCGATGAAATGAACGCTTAAAATACTAATGCAATGCGAGAGAGAATATCCTTTTATATCCTTTCAAAGGAATTAAATACAAAAGGGAGCGGCAAGTCTCCAAATCCTCCTACATCCTTAAAAGCTGGGGGAAAGAAAGAGAAGTACTTTTAAGATCATCCGTATAAACGGAAAATACCTTTCTTATCAAACAAGAGATGGAAAAAACAGAAATAAACAGATTTAAAAGACGAAAATGGAAAAAAAGCGTTAAGTGATCATAAAATTACCCTCAGGCCAGACTTCCACTGGAAAAAAAAAGATTACTTTCCCTCCCTCTAACTTTCGCTTTGAACTGTCGATATTTTCAAAAAAAAAAATTGAAATAAACCGTTTCTACTTTCACTTTTTATTTCAAATTCTGTACTTGCTTTTTCACCATTGAGGTTCCAGATCGCAAAATCGCAGATTTTATCGCAATGCTGTGGCGTTTCAGAGACTTGAAAAGTAATTATATATTCAAATGCAAATAAGGCTTCGGATGAAACCAGGGAAAGCGAATTTCCACATCTGAATACCGGTTTCCGGGAATACATAATACGAGCTACGTGATGTTGGATTAATTTTGGGACATTTGGGAGCAGCAGTTTCAAATCAAAATACGCGAGTAAATAAATATACCTAGAAGCTATGCCTCGACTAAAGTTACTGTAACACTTGTGAGGTTATCTTTAGAAATCGGCTTCGTTCATTTCCCTTTAATAGTCCGGAATAGGTAAGTAAAATAATGTATTTCTATATCCCCGTTTAATTTCATAGTCTGTACTTGCTCTCACCATTGGGATTTCAGATCGTAAAATCGCAGTTTGTAGCAATGCTGTAGTGTTTCCGATACTTGAAAAGCAGTATATATTCAAATGCAAATGTGGTTTCGGTTAGCTGACGGCTGAATACCAAATACTATAGAATACATAATACAAGCAACAGGACGCTGGATTATTATTTGGACATGGAGTAATATGCGGTTCATGTGGTTCCAATTCAAAATACGTCAGTACAGCAATATCCTTAAAAGCTATACATCGACTAAATTTCTAGAAAATGTATCCCACTCATAAGTCTCAAAAATGAAAATACGAACATTCGTTTTTGCTCTTAACCCTTCTTTGCATAGTGGTGGAAATTTCCATCATAACATTGAATGCCCAAAAATTATATAAAAGAACAAGTTCACTTTTAAGTTGATCGTGTCTGGATACCTTTTTAATGTCCATTGCATAAAAAAAACATAGCTGTCAAAAATAAGCAAGTGTCACTACCAGTAAAATGAGCTTGAAGTTGTCATTCCGCTGTTTGTTGTAGTTGCAATAAACGTATGATTTCGTTTTCAATTTTGTTTTATTATATTTGAGTTTCTATTGCTAAAAAAGTGAAAATGAGTGGAAGAAAGGTTTGTAACATGTGTTTCTGTTATTTTTACAGCAATTTCTGAAAAAGTTTGCGTTTAGTTTAAAAAATACCACATGATACCATCATATTGTTTTTTTGCTAAATTTATACTATAAATATATACTAAGATTTTTTTAACCATTTTTCCTTTAATTTTGAACATTAATTATATTACCTTGATTTATTTCACCAATAAAAAAAAATCATGCAAAGAAGGGTTAAGTCCTGATAGGTAAGTAAAATAAACGATTTCTATGTTCACGTTTTATTTCGTAAAAGCTCACGTCATTGAGTGGTCCCGATCGCAAAAACGTGAATTTTATCGCAATGTTGTTGCGTTTCAGAAACTTGAAAATTAACTATGTATTGAAATGCAAACAATTCCAGCGAAAGCAAATTTCCACATTGTGAAGGCCGGTTTCCGGGAATACATAATTCAACGTGATACTAGATTATTTTTTGGACATCTGAGAGCTGTGGTTTTAAATAAAAAAAATGTAAGTAAATCAATATCCTTAGAAGCATTACCTCGACTAAATTCCTGTAAATGTGTCATGTATAAGTCTCAAAAATGAAAATGTAAAATTACTCTACCAAGCGGCTTCGTTCATTTTTTGCCCAAAAGTAAAAGTTAAAAAAAAAACTTTTACGTTATACTTGCCAACTTTGAAAACTGTGCATCAGTAAAACTTTTGTGCCGGACGACCCTTGTGTTACATACTATTTAAACTTGTGTCAGGATTACACATCATTGGTGCTAATAAAGCTTATTTACACAAGTAGATGAAAGAAAAAAATCAATGTTCTATTTACAAAGGGACAGTTAGTGTTTTATTCAGAAGGGGTTGCAAAAAAATTCAATGAAGTTGTAGCTTTTTTGTTTTGTTTTTTAAATTACATACTTCTTTAATTATATAATTATATATAGTTATACTTGCCAACTCTGAAAACTGTGCATCATTAAAACCTTTGTGCCGGACGACCCTTGTGTTACATACTATTTAAACATGTGTCAGGATTACACATTATTGGTGCTCGTAAAGCTTATTTACAAGTAGATGAAAGAAAAAAAAAATCAATGTTACATTTACAAAAGGACATTTAGTGTTTTATTCAGAAGGGGTTGCAGAAAAATTCAATTAAGTTGTAGCATTTTTGGTCTTTAATAACTCTGGAATGAATTTCTGCCCAAAAGAACGTTTGGGGTTTCGTGTTTTCAACGCCAACAAATTTTCAAACGTTTTGTTAGAAATGAGAGAACGGTATTCAGTCAGGTTCCTTCTGTGTGACGAGACTGAAGATACTCTCACACTCTGCATTGGAATGGGGGTTGAGCAGAATAGAAAGCATAATTTTGGCAAAGCTAGCGAATTTAAAAAGCCCATAAGCCCCTCTTATTTTACCTACTTCAACCCACTGCACATCAATAAGGTCATATCCTACTATTAACACAGATAAATGAGCCGCGGTAGCTGAGTCAGTAGAGCGTCAGGCTCGCATCGGAAGGGTTGTGGGTTCTGTCCTCGGCGGAGCCGGCAATTCTGATGGTTGCGAGATCGGCGCTTGGACCTGGCTAAAGACCGTCGTGTTCACTAATGGCGGCTGGGGCATATTAAATAGGTCGTGGTCACAAAGTCCCCCATGTTCCCATACCAAATCAATACCTCTGGAGGTACCTGATCAGGGGGTTATCGGCCTCTGATTGGGATCTAAATTACGATATGTTTGAGTGAATGGATGTGTGAAAGGAACCTTCCTGTAAAACGGATGTGTCATGCATGAAGAAGTCCAGCCCTCCGAGGCAATGGCACCCCCAATTGGGCCATATATGGCCAGCACGACAACAACACCACCACAGATAAATCTTCCAGCTGAAGACAACAAAACTACTCTTCCAACTCACCCATTGCTTCGTCTTTTCACTCATCAAGTCCGATAGAAAATATTAGTGGATGTTTGCAGAATAAAATATTTCGATTGCTCGATCGAAGTATTAAAATTCCTTTAAAAAAAGGCAGACCCATCCGTAAATCAGTAATATAAAGTGGAAATCCGTAAAAATTACGGTAAAATCCATCAAAGTTTGCAAGTATATGCGGTTTTTTTTTTCATAATCTGGACTTGCTTTCTCACTATTGAAATTGCAGTTTGAAAAATCGCGTATTTTATCGCAATGCTGGGGCGTTTGAAAAATCAATTTTTTTCCCAAGTTCAACAATTGACCACTTGGATTTTGGCACTACTTGGGGAGAAGGGTGACTCGCCCCTCAGACCAAAAGCTCTAAACCTGTCTGTGAGCTGTCAAGGAGTCGGTCTTCAAAGAGAGGAATGAGTGCTACTTGTGAGTAAGAACCCAATGGGTGAGCCGCAGTTACTCCTAACAAAAAGAATCACTAACATCCATGCGATTATGAACCGGATTCGAACCCTCAACCTACTGGATTGTTAAGTTTTTTTAAGGTTTCAGGGCACAAGAGCCATATTTGGCCATGCTGCGCCAGACAGAATACATGCAATAGTATGTAATAGACATACACAAAAGTAATTTTTAAAACAAAGAATATGTAAAATAAACCCAGGGTGATTGGTTGGTGCAGGAGCAAAAAGTGCTTAAAACTGTAACGTACGGCGTTTTTGAGGTTTCAGGGCACAAGGGCCATATTTGGCCATGCTGCGCCAGACAAAATACATGCAAGAGTATGTAATAGACATACACAAAGGTAATTTTTATAACAAAGAAGATGAAAATACACCCAGGGAGATTGGTTGGCCCAGGAACAGAAAGTGCTTAAAACTATAACGTACGGCGTTTTTAAGGTTTCAGGGCACAAGAGCCATATTTGGCCATGCTGCACCAGACAGAATACATGGAATAATATGGAATAGACATACACAAATGTAATTTTTACTACACAGAAGATGAAAATACACTCAGGGTGATTGGTTGGCCCGGGAGCAGAAAGTGCTTAAAATTGCAACATACGGCGTTTTTAGTGTTTCAGGGCACAATGGCAATATTTGGCCAGGCTGCGCCAGACAAAATACATGCAAGAGTATGTAATAGACATACACAAAGATAATTTTTATAACAAAGATGAAACACCCAGGGTTATTGGTTGGCCCAGGAGCAGAAAGTGCTTAAAACTGTAAAACGTACGGCGTTTTTAGTGTTTCAGGGCACAAGGGCCATATTTGGCCATGCTGCGCCAGACAGAATACATGCAATAGTATGTAATAGACATATACAAAGGTAATTTTTATCAAACAGAAGATGAAAATACAGTCAGGGTGATTGGTTGGCTCGGGAGCAGAAAGTGCTTAAAACTGCAACGTACGGCGTTTTTAGTGTTTCAGGGCACAAGGGCCATATTTGGCCATGCTGCTAAAGACAGAATACATGCAATAGTATGTAATAGACATGCACAATGGTAATTTTTATAACAAAGAAGATGAAAATACACCCAGGGAGATTGGTTGGCCCAGGAACAGAAAGTGCTTAAAACTGCAACGTACGGCATTTTTTAAGGTTTCAGGGCACAAGGGCCATATTTGGCCATGCTGCACCAGACAGAATACATGCAATAGTATGTAATAGACATACACAAAGGTAATTTTTATCAAACAGAAGATAAAAATACACCCAGAATGATTGGTCGGCCCGGGAGCAGAAAGTGCTTAAAACTGCGACGAACGGCGTAGAACAAAGTCTTTGCAGAACCATTTGTCCTTAATTTCATCAGAATTTAAGTCTATTTTTTAATCATACGTTACAATGTTCTGCAGTGCAAATCGCGCTCCTTTTTATCGGTACCACAAAGGGGTGAGATGGGTACTCACCCCTTTGTGGTACCGATAAAGCGTTTACACAGAAGTGGGTCTAAACAAGGATCGAAAACGTGAACGTAAAACATAGGGGAACATAAAACATAGAAGAACATAAAACATAGGAGAACATAGGAGAACATAAAACATAGGAGAACATAAAACATAGGCGAACGTAAAACATAGGGAAACGTAAAATATAGGGGAACGTAAAACGTCCTCGCCACTAAAAGGAGTAGAAATATTTATGCAACTCCCGATGTAAATGCGGCTTAATATGTCTCACGGATGCGTCTCAAATATACAAATGTGAATATATTTACAAAGCGGTTTCCTTCCTTTTCGTCCGAGAGTCGGGAAAGGTAATCAGAAGCGACCAAATGATAAAATATGCATAGTCGCAAAATTAGAAATATTTCGAATAGGTTGCTAAGCAACGTAACGAATGAGAAAGACTTGACACAATTTTATGCCTATTGGCTAATGACAGAAGAGCGCTTTGACGCATGCGAATACTGATCATTGAGGTATCACACATCTCAAAATTCATATTCCGTCTCTCTAAGGTCTGAATAGCATCAAAAGTTATATATTCAAATGCAAATATGGTGTCGGTCCGCACCGCATCAGGTACACGAATTTCCACATCTAAAGAACGATTTTCGGAAATATATATGATCTACTTAGAATATTTTACTACGGTAGAATATTTTTTGGACTCTGTGGTTCGTTCGGATTTAATTAAACGAGATCAATAACATGGCAAAAAGAAATATAAACTAACTTGGATCGAAATTAATAATGATAATATGCTGTCTAGTCTACCAAAGCCAGGTCTCAAATAAAAAGTTACCAAATAAAGGAGATAATTGTAGTTTTTTAGGTTTTGGAACGTGGTTTGGAGTAGAAGATGTGATGTTCACACAAGTCTATCAATAGTGAACTGAATATACACTCATTGCCATAAAAATTTGCTCACCAAGAAATAATTGTACCTTCATGCCAAGTTTCGTTACGATCCCACATGTCTGCCAGATATGCAAATGATTAGAAATGCAGCGTGATTGCGCATTGCGTAATGCCACTAGAGGGCGTTGAACTTCGTTCTCATTGGAGTATGAAACAGGTAAGCAGAGCTTGTTTGAGTGTACTTAATCTTTTGCAAAGGAAACGCTGAGATAGACATGCCGTTAAGCCGCCATCGAAGACAATATGAGCAGCTGTCAGAGTTCGAGAGGGGAAGAATCTTCGGGGTGAAGGAAGCTGGGTGGTCAGTTTGGCGAGTAGCTCGTGTAGTAGGCCGTTCTGATTTTACTGTGAGGAGGTGTTGGGACCAATGGACAGAAGATACGTCATTTACACGACGACCAGGCTCAGGACGCCCTCGACAGACCAGTCGTCGAAAAAACCGTCACATCATACGAAACGCACGCGTAGAGCCAACTGCCTCATTGGCCGCTATCCAGACACAGGCAGCATCTTCACTACGGGCATCTGTGTCTTCCCGAACCATAGCAAGGCGCCTGACTGAAGGACATCTGGTATCGCGACGCCCATTACGTGTGCTGCCAATGACACCCACCCACCAACGACTCCGTTTGGAGTGGTGTCGCGCACGACGGGATTGGACTGCAACGGAATGGAAGCAGGTCATCTTCAGCGACAAATCTATATTTAATTTGAGCAGTGATGACAGTCGTGTACATGTGTGGAGACCCCGTGGTGAACGCCTCAATCCTGCCTTCGCTTTATAGCGACACACCGCTCCCACAGCTGGTGTGATGGTATGGGGTTCCATTGCTTACGATACACGGTCACCCCTAATATTGATCCATGGCACAATGAGAGCCCAGCATTGCGTTCATGACATCCTTCAGCCACATGTGATGCCACTGATGGCAGGGCTCCCAGGAGCCATTTTTCAACAAGACAATGCTCGACCACACACAGCAAGGATGTCACAAGACTGCCTCATTGCCACCCTTCCCTGGCCTGCTCGATACCCAGATTTGTCATCAATCGAGCATATGTTGATTTATCTGGGATCATTTCGGACGGAGATTTGGACACCCTACGAGTTTGGTAGAACTAGAGACGCGTTTATAGCAACTGTGGAACGAGATGTCTCAGGACATCATACGGAACTTGTATGCCTCAATGCCCGCTCGTATCGCATCGTGCATTCACACTAGAAGGGGTCCAACAGAGTACTAAAACTTCCGTTCATTTGTACTTTTTTCTGCAATAAATGATCCT
Source organism: Metellina segmentata (assembly GCA_947359465.1). Classification (NCBI taxonomy): domain Eukaryota; kingdom Metazoa; phylum Arthropoda; class Arachnida; order Araneae; family Tetragnathidae; genus Metellina; species Metellina segmentata. The sequence goes on from OX375883.1 coordinate 65,941,963, forward strand.
TTTTCTTTCATTTTCTAATAACTTACTTATATCAAAGTAGTACTTACATGTGTAAAATTTTGTTTCATTTTGACGACTTTTTCTTGGTGCGCAAATTTTTATGGCAATGAGTGTATGTATAGAAATGAATGGTTTACGCCAAGATTTCGGCCCTTTGCGTTTAAGACAATACTATCTAATGTACCTCTCGACCAGATCTGTTACATAAATTAAAACGATTAAACATGTATTAGAAATCACAAATTAGAAAGCCCGTGGAAGCCCACTAGGAAGAACAAAGGAAATGATTACACAACGGTAAATTTCAAACATTCTTTTGATCTATCATAGTTGAAACTACATCCCATTCCATCTGCTTCACAGGGAACTGGAGTCGGCAATTTTATATTTCGATTTTAATCATTTTTACATTCACAACGTCATACTGTGAAGAGAAATGTGTGGCTTTTATTTTCTAGAGTAGCCTTTCAAATTTATTTTTATTTTAATATACCTTGCATGAATTTATATCCACTTTGTAGTGTTAACTCGGATGCTGATTTGAATATCATCCCGGTTTTATTGGACCGCTTTGCAGCTTGTCCTATTTGGGTTTGGTAGGTGGTTGTGGTGTTTCATGGAGCAAGGGCCACATTTCGCCAAGCTGTGCCAAGCACGAGATAGACTCCAAAAAAAAAAGGGAAACAAGTGATGGATAGGGTATTTTTTGGTAATTTTTAATTAACGTCGTCGTACTAGAGCAACAGAGCGGCTATTGACGACAGCCCGGGATCAATCCCCAAAAGGAAAGAATCAAGGACAACACTACGTAATTTTGAACCACGGTGAGACGACGAGGCAACACCTGAGCTGGCACCCCACTCTCCAAGCTTCCACACCAACCCAACAACAGGACTTTCGGTCACGTCAGATTTAAAGTGTGCCAGTCGCCTCTACACCTTAAGCTTACAAACATCCATGCACTGACCCGGATTCGAGCCAGAAACCATCCTATTCCTAACACCTTTACCAATAGACCGGTTGGTCGGCGGAGGGATTGGGAAATAAAATAATGGAACTAAAGCAGGAAAATGTCAATTGGGTATCAATGGGGTAGGTACCTTACTATACTTGAGTAGCGAGACACCAGTGTTTACTAAAGACATCAGAAAAGACAACTTCATTAGAGAACCTTGAGTCAGTGAAACTCGTACACCTAAAGTTGACCAGGATCCGAGGGTTGAAAATCGCTGCGAACAACCAGACGTTTAGACTTAAATTCAAACCAGGTCTTTCCAGAGCCTTTTAAACCAAAGGCATGTTAAGTAATTAACGCCGCCCTGGAGCAACACAATGGGCTATTGGTAACAATCTCGAAGGGAAGGACAAAGCCTCGTATTTTTGAACCACGGTCAGAGGACGAGAACACATGAGCTGGTACCCCACTCTCCAAATTTATACACTACTATCCATTGCGATTTTCCAAACCCTCACAGATACTACAACAGGAGGCGGGGCTAACCGTAACGGCCAATGATCGCGAGCGCTGGATAGGAATCTCCTTCACTGCGCTAAAGAAAACTAAAATCCTGTCTGATCCTGTTTGCAGTGTAATAAATGAAACATGTTAAATAATTTTCCTGTTTTCTTCTTTTCTTTTCAGATCCATGGCTATGGGTGGGTAGAAGTGGGAGCCGAAAATTGTATCCTTTTATTATATGTTAATAATTATATAAGTTAGTGTTTTATATATGCTTTTTGTTACATCAGAATGGTCCTAAACCAGGGGTGGATACGACACCATCATCCTAAAGCAAAGGGGACGGCAGAGGGGCGGGAAAATATCAGCTGGTAGTGATTTCAGGAGTGGTTCTTAGAATATTTATGTAAAATCAACGGAAGCTTGGAAAAATATAAAAAGGGTATTAAAAATTAGGAAAAGTAATTTAGAATCAAAAGGAATTAAATTGGAATTTTTTTTTAATAATTTGGAGGATCTAAAAACTTTTTTGCCAGCTGGGTTCGAACTCGGGAAGTCATCCTCCGCTGCCGACGCCAAACTGAAGGTAGGTGACTTTAGCCATTAGGCCATCGTTGTTTCACGAAAAGAAGCTCTTTAAAAGAAGACATACATCATTTTATATTTGGTTGATTTCAGTCTCATTGGCCGTTATGGTTAGCCCCGCCCCCTGTTGTAGTATTTGAGAGAGTTTGGAAAATTGCTGCCCGGGGTTTCCCGTACCAGTTGCTTTTACAAACCAAATGGGAATTTATAGCCCATTGGATAACAGCCATCACAAATTCCCATTTAGTTTGCGAATTTGTAGCCTATTATATAACAGCCATAACGGAGTTGCCCGTGGTGTTGGTGTTGTTGCGGCCATTGCACGTGACACTAGTTTTCGTGGGGGTCACATTATAAGTGGTGTTGGTTTGCTTCTCCAACCAAATGGGCGTTGCCCGTGAGAGTTTTTTTCGTGGGGGTGCTTCGCAAACCAAAAAATATAAATATTTAATTGATAAATTATTTATTAAAAGAAAATCAAACATGTAAAGTATCTATCTGGTGTTAAATTTTACGCAGATTTCAAATCTGTTAAAATTACTATTCTATCTTTAACAATCGCCGAGATAGAAATAAACACTGAAGGACCCCAGTGATAATTTTAACAATTTCTTTTGTTTCACACTTGAATCCGTTTCTCAGGAAATCAAAATGAACGAATCTCGAATAGAACGAAGGTCATTCGAATCTGTTCGCTCCCGTTCGAGACGGTAGGAAAAAAAAACGGCATGGTTCCAAAGGCTGACGTCAATAGTGATGTGGGAGAGAAAAGTCTAAATTTTGGTGCTTCTTCATTTCTTATAACAGAAAGAATGGTGAAAAAAACTATTAAATTCATTTTTAAATGTTCTAGATTGAATTTCAAAATTCGCCGCGACCCTAAAATTGCAAAGAACTTCGACTACCTGTGTGCCAAATCCCATTACTGTAAATTCCATAGATTCGTCGGGACTTAGCGTACAAGAAACAAATACTTCCTTTTATAACATTAGAGACGCCAACGTGGGGCCATTTGAGACTACGGCAAATTTAACATGTACCAGCCATATGTACTAGTGATGCGACATCGACAGCATAACATCGATGTTCAAAATTAAACAATCGATGTTAATATTACATCGCCCCCAAATCATCGATATTTTTAAAATTCAATGTATTTAAACTTTTTTTTCCCATTTCTTAAAACTGGTTTAACAACTAGTGATGCGACATCTACAGCAAAACTACGATGTTTTGAAACATCGGTGTTCAAAATTAAAACATCGATGTTGATAATATATCCAAAACCATCGATGTTTTTAAAATTCAGTGTGTTTAAACTTTTCCCCCATTTTTTAAAACTGATTTAGCAACTAGTGATGCGATATTGGCTCCAATACATCGATGTTTTTTATAAAATATCAATGTTTTGAAAACATCGACATAGAATGTCGCATCTCTAGTTTTCAGAAACTTCCCCCTTGGACACTTTGGTCCAAAAGTATGTTCAATTTACTGATTATGAAAATGATGCTACTTCAGGGATCGAAATACCCGGGTGCACAGATTCACTGTGCACATGAAAATAAAATTGTGCAACTAATTTTTTTCCCGCTAGGTGTACCTAACGTTAAAAAAAGGGGGGGGGGCGTGTTTTATGTTATTTTGATGACTGAACAAAATATTAGTATCGACCTCTCTTGCTCTAAAGAAACGTAATTAAAATTCCTAAATACACACTATGCGAAAACAAAATCACTGGGCCATAACGGGTTTATATAGGAGAAAGGATTTCTTGTGTCATTGCCACCAGAAGTTTCCGATGATAGAAACATTTTCCAGATGGCTCTGTTGAAGCGACTGTCGCGACAGCCGTGCGCCGTAGAGAAGGGAGAATTTAGGTGTTTAAATATTTTTATTTACCATCTACTACTAACCTATTTAAACATACCCAACTAATAAAGTAGTTTATAATACATTAATGCTCTTGCATTGCGTTCTTTTTTAAATGTGCACTTAAAATATAACCTGTGCACCTAATTTAAAAACTTAGGTGCACAAGGTGCACCTGTATAAAAAAATCTATTCCGAGGCCAGTGCTACTTGGTTGTTTTTTAAATTTTATAACGGTAATTTTCATTAAACGGTTCATTAAAATTAAAACACCGGCAACGTAAAGACATCGACAAGTATAGACATCGACAAGTATAAACATCGATGTTTTGAAACATCGATGTTTTATAAAAAACATCGATGTTTTGAAAACATCGACATCGATGTTTTGAAAACATCGACATCGATTTCGCATCCCTAATATGTACACTATGGTCTATGACTGGATCGAGTTTGCTACAAACTACCCTTGCTCTTGCAATTAGACTAACGCGGTGCTATTAATGGCGTTAATCAAAAGAAGAAAAGCAGAATAACTAAATTTACATTCAGTAGAAGTTGTCCCCGTCGTGTTGCTCGAGTGCATAGTTAATAAAAATACTCACATACCCAAGCGAGTTTTTTTTTTTTAACCTTTACGCTGCGGTGCTTAGATTGTTTCAATCGTCCCCAGGAACGGCTCCCCAGGAACGCATGTCCGACCCCTTATTACCTAATTCCCTAACTTGAGTGATAGAGCCTTGAGTAGCATTTACGACTGACGCTTTCCTTTCATGGTTTTGTGTGGCGTGGAGTATAGATTTCACCGGAGCGATCTTCTGTCTATCCCCCAAAGCGTTCACATCTCACGGTCTAGAGCGTTAGGGTACCGAACAAAAGGAGGCATGCTGTAGAAGGTCAGTCGCTGACAGCTCGTAAATGGTGATCCATGCCATCGGTCACTAAAAAGTTGGGTCACATCCACGGTACACAGATCAATACCATGCCGCTGGTGGAAACGAAATTTTAGTCGTAAAAATTGTCTATCTGCAGCAGCGTAAAGATTAAGGCCCGATGCACACATCCGGTTTTCAACGAGCGGCACCTCCACCGCAACGCAAGTGCGGTCTGAGATACATTAGATCCAATGGAGTAGTACACACATGCCTCCGGCGCCGCACGTCCAACTTGCGTGAGAATTTGTACCGGAATTCCCCACGGCGCCGCAGATCGCCGTACACGCTTCTCCGGTCTGAAGAACCTTGTTTTCATAAATAAATGGAATATAAATAATAATAAATAAATGGTTGTATCTAGTAACGTCTATTTTGTTTCAAAATAATTCGCGACATAATTAATGATCCAGTCGAATCCTAACCCTCGTTTTTACAGGTGACAGAACGCGGTCCTGTGTTTGTACTCTGACGGCGATCGACAAATAACGCCGCCTTAAATATGAAAAGATCCCACTGTGGTCAGACAGCAGAGGGGTGATTGGAGCAGTAAATGGGGCCATTTAATGGGACCCTCCGTTATCGAATGCCGATAGTGTGTCGCAGGTAAAACCTCGGCATAGATTGGGCGGAACGATGGGGCAGAAAAGAACCAGCTTCCACCATATTTCATCCTTTACTGTCTTTAGCCTTTCGCTGGGTTGATTTCCGATTTGAGGATATGACAACGTGCGAGATGGTTGCCTTCTCGTGTCACGGCACAAAGACCATATTAACCATGCTGCGTCAGACACAAGACATACAATATCAAATAACAGACATACACACAGTGAACGTTTTACTGACACAGAAATACACCCAAGGAGGAATAATCTATAAATAATCGCATCTGCGCCGCCTACTAGTCCTTGAAAAGCAGCCCTTAGGCCCGGTGCACACATCTGAAGTTTTAACGTGCGGCACCGAAGCCCAACTAAGCACACATAACCGTGAAATGACGCAAATATTCATTTCAGGCCATTTGCGATACATATTCTATCGAAGAAAACGTGTTTATTTCGCTTACGCGGTGTAAAAAAAGCATATTTTGAAACAAAATAGACGTTACTAGATACAACCATTTATTTAATATTATTTATATTCCATTTATTTATGAAAACAAGGTACAAGGAAAACAAACTACAGTCGCCTCACTTTAAAAAAAAAATTAGTTCACATGGTGAGACATCCGATTTTACGTTTTTTTTCCGTGGACCGTAAAAAAAAAATTTTAAAGAAAAAAGTCTAAACACACACATATATACACTACCCTACAATAATGGAAAAGACAGCAAGATGTGATGGTATAAGGGAAAGAATACATAGGGGGATGGTCCCCCACGTCCTGCAATTACACTAGCAACCCTTCTGGGCATATTTTCAACAAGGTTTTGATACACAGCTATGGGTATTTGTGTACATTCCTGCTGCAAGAATGTCGCCAGCCCAGCTGTAGATTTCGGACGTGGTTCCTTGGTCCCTAAGCGTCACTCTTACTCCTCCCACAAATGTTCTATGGGGTTTAGGTCGGGACTCTGAGTAGGCCAAGGAAGACGTTTTACATCCATATTTCGATACCACTGCTTGACAGAGGCTGCAACATGACATGGAGTGTTGTTGACCTAAAAGTAGCATTCGTCCATTAAAATAAAATTGCCAGGGAGTAGGAAGACCTTGATTATCCAAAAAGTTCATGTAGGCGTCGGCGTTCAATTGACTAGGAACGACATGCAAAGGTCCCAGGCCATGCTACGAAAAACACCCCAAACATGTAGTCGGATTTTACGCAAATCCGCTGGCGTTCGGTCCATTACTGTAGGGTATTATAAATATATATATATATATATATATATATATATATATACACACACACTCTATAACAAAATAAATCGACGGACCAAGAAGGAATCATCCGATTGCTTTAAAATTTCGTATGCAAAAAGATTTTGACCCAATATGCAAATGATTAAAATTCGGTGTCCTGATTAGCGCGATCTCCAGTGCATCGGAACTGCGCATCCAGCAGGTGTATATAAGGAGTTGTTCTTGAATTGTTGTTAAAAATTTCTGCTGCATTGCGATTTAGAATACCTTTCAACGACTGAAAAAATGCCTCGCCGCAGGATTCGAGCTCATTACTCAAACTTTCAGAGTTTGAAAGAGGTCGCATCATTGGATTGAAAGAGGCAGGTTGGGCGCATCGGAGAATCGCTCGTCATGTGAGTCGAAGCGATGCGGCGATTAGAAGATGCTGGCAAGAGTGGGTGGACAATGGCAGATTTAAGAGTCATGATGGTAGCGGTCGACGTAGGGCCACAACAGATCGCGAGGACAGAGTGATTGTCAGATCAGCTCTCACAGCGCCTGATTCATCGCTATCAACCATCGCGACCCACACACGATAGTTCACCATGACCATTCACAGAGGGCTGAGAGAGCGAAATCTACGCTCGTACCAATCGTTACGCCACCTGCCACTCACGACTGCACACTGTCGAGCCAGATTACAGTGGTGCTTGGCTCGATCAGACTGGAATGATGCTGACTGCGGACGTATAATCTTCAGCGACGAATCCCGCTTCCAACTGTGTCCTGACGATCATCGAAGACGTGTCTGGAGACGCCCAGTTCAGCGTGCCGATCCTGCTTTCACTATTGCACGCCACACGGGCCCTCGACAAGGAGTTATGGTCTGGGGTGCCATTTCCCTTGATAGCCGGACCCCTTTGGTCGTCATTAGAGGTACACGTGCTGCACAGCGGTACGTTGACGACATTCTGAGACCTGTTTTGCTACCGTTAATTTCGCTGTACCCTGGGCTTATTTTTCAGCAAGACAATGCCAGACCACATACGGCACGTGATGCTATGAACTGTCTTCAAGCTTGTCAAACACTTCCTTGGCCAGCCAGATCACCAGATCTCTCTCCCATCGAGCATGTCTGGGATATGATGGGAAGGCGACTGCATCCGGTAGGGAATGTTGATGACGTGGTCCGACAATTGGAGCCAATTTGACAAGAAATACCGCAGGAGACCATTCGGGAGCTTTATCGGTGTATGCCACGCCGTGTGGCAGCTTGCATCCAGGATAGAGGCGGGTCAACACCGTATTGAGCTCGTTACTGTAACTGTGAAATAAATCATTCAATACTGTTCAGAAATTTTAATAATTTTCTATTCTGTACATAATTTTCCTATCCACCAATTTTTGTCTCCATCGGACAACTCCTTCTTGGTGCGTCGATTTTTTTTGTTATAGAGTGTATATATATTCCATGGTTACAGTTTGCACATACATAATTGAGAACACATTCACAATTATCAGCGTTTGCATGAGCATTATTAAAGATACATTTACGACTATTATAGTTTGTACGTGCTTAATAAATATAATAACGCTTACAAATACGTTAATAGAAGTTCCAGCGCAATGAAAATAAGTTCTCGCACACGCTCACACATACTTTTTACAAAAATTCCAGTACACAATACATGTATATTGAATCATGACACAGATGTATGGAAACGAATAAAGCAAACGATAACATTTATGACAAACAGTAGAAAGTACAAGCGATATTTACACAGGAACTTGTTTAAAATGCGTCCATGCGAGTAAGTAAATTTAAAATAAGAATGTAATTTTCTACACCTAGCTATGTCAGTAATGTTTAATCCTTTAGTTTCATTTTACATCTTGATGTATATAGTTTTCAGTTGCGAATATAAATTAAGTTGAGTTTTGTATTACGTAGGGTTTTCCTTTTTAGAGAATCTAACGAAGACCGAGGTGTATTTTTGTGTTGTGAGACTTAATTCTCCTACTATTTTGAGTATTTTAAGTTGTAAATATTCATAAACACTGAAAAGTACATCAAAGGTATCTTTCAAACAGCCATTAATTATTTAAAATTACTCTTCAAAAGATAAGCACTTGAATGGTAACAAATGCATTCTCGAGTCACTATTCTTACATACACGTATGAGCTTTTACAGTTAGTATTGTACAATGAATATATTAATTCACATTAGGCTTTTTTTTTTTTTAATATCAATCTTACTTAAAATATATTTAAGTATTTCATGGATTTTTATATTACATAAGAGAATATCTCTACTATTAAAGAAGGAAGTGTTTGTCTGTTTTCAGTGATCAAAGTCCTGACGAATCTATGTCACTTACAGTAATGGGATTTGGAACACAGGTAGTTCAAATTTTTACAATTTTGGGGTCGCGCCAAATTCTAAAATTTAACCTAGAACATTTTAAATGAATTTAATGGATTTTAATTATTATTGTTGTTTCCTTTGGAATGGCAACAGCATAAAAAGATGGCAAATTCTAAATTTATTTTTTCCGTGTTACCGTTTGAACAGTCAGCCGATGAACAAAACAAATAAAAAGTTTTATCTGGAAATATGTAGTTCTTTTTCTATCTCCTAGATCGTTAAAGATAGATTAAACATTTCAACGGATTTGAAATATGCGGAAAATTTCACATTAGATAGATACTTTAAAATAAGATTTTCTTTAAATAAATCATTTTGAATTGCTAACTTTTATGTTTTTTCTCATACGAATTTGACCTTGGTCGTGTTCGAGAAATCAGATTTCATTTCCTGCGCTCAAACAAATCCAGCCAAGGAAAGCAATACAATTTTTAAAAATTTTGACTTTCATTGTTTAGTTCTTTTTTGTAAAATCGGATCGTTCCAAGATAGATTAAAAATTTTAACGGATTAGAAAACTGAGGAAATTTTTGCACCAGATAGACCTTGTACATTTCATATTCTTTTAATAAATAATTTTTCAATAAAATATTTATATTTTCGTAAGAAATTGTGAACTTTTGCAACAAGAAAATTTGCTTCGCAAACCAAATGGGAATTCGTAGCAATCACCGGAGGTTAGTGAGCAGTGGTCACACCAGACCTCACGAAGAGAACTGTCACGGACAAGGCCGTTCTGGCCACTCAGTGGCTAGTATCTTATAAAGTTGGCGCAACTTAGCCAGATTTAACAAAGTTGCGCCAAAGTTAAATTTATTTAATCGTGAGATTTATCCGTAAATTCAAAACTAATCATCAAGATTTAACTGAGCACAGAAACACCTTTCAAATTAAAATCAAATTATACTAACCTATATCTGATATAAATAAAAACATATTTGTATGGAAAGGACACTCAATAGATTAGTAACATTAAAATGGCTGAGTCAAAAGTTGAATTCAGATAGGAATCGCATAGCGACACGAGCAGACCAATCAGAGATGCTGGCGCCAGAGGTGAAATCGCGCTGATATCTTTGCGCGTGTCCATTTGTGCTTCCCATTTGAATTAATTTTTTTTTGTAATAAAACCTGGGCATTTATTTGAAATTTGTCTAAGAGAAGACTGTATTTCACGTCGGGCCTATCAGATCAAGATCTAAATGTAACAGGTGTCTGTAGGTAATAACCTCCATAAATAACTCCCAGAGAAAAAGAGATGCCGAAACTTGAAAGAGTATGTCTAAGAAAATAATTTTATTATTAAAAAGAAATTTTCAGCAAAAGTTCCACACTCGACAACCTAATATGCACAAATAAAAATGGCAGAAATTAATAGATTTTCGTTTCTTTGAGAATAAAGTAATAACAAATTATTTCCATTAAAATCAGAGTCAAAGAAAATATTTGATGTTTTGCTTGAGGAATTTAATTTATTTCAAAGCTGAGATATAAAAACTCATTGATAGCAAGTGTCTAGTATAAAGTAGCATGATTCTTTTCTCAAATAAAGCATCGTTATTTCATATTCCCTTTAAAGTTCTTCGCTGAAACAGCATAAGTGTAAAGTTGTATTTGTAACAGGATTTCATATAAAAACCTTCTTGTAAAATTTTACGACTTGTGACAGTTACTTTGAAGTCGTATTCAATGATGACGCAAAAGTGAAAAATTCCCATTCGTTTTTTATGTGTTCAACTATGTTATGAAGATTTTTTTTCAGTGTTGTGAGAGTTCGTCTTTAAGAAAATTTATTACGAATTTGTGTTTGAGTAAAAGGATTTTTATATAAGTATAAATATTATAAACTGAATATGATACGAGTTCTCAGATATTGCCAAGAAATATAAATTAGATAAATCCTTCTCCATAAGTTGAACTCACCAGTTCCGAAAAATTCACGTAGATGATATTGAATCAAAACTGAGACACTTCTTATCAAAGGAAAATGCCATTAGTTTGCACACAGTTACTTTTTATGCCATTTGTATTTTATTGTCTTACTTATATCACTTGTGATATATAAATTTTATCATATCTATTTCGTTAGACTTGAGGCTCTCATATTGCTCAAAACCAATATATTAAGATTGAAAACAGAAATTTAATTTGTTCAAACATATTGTTCGACACAATGAAAAACTTAAAAAATAGTAAACATAAAATAAATATAAAGGATTAAAAAACACGATGATACAAACATGCCGAACAACATAAAAAGTATGAAAATAATGTGTACACAAAGTCATTACAGTAAAAGCACATCAGATTTAAATACCAATGGCACTTAAGAATGAAAGTCGTGAAGATTATTGAAATGAAAAATAAAACAATTGAATATTGATATCTTATGTTTACTATAATGGAATCTTCCTAAAAACAAAACTTAGTGGATGGTTCTTAGAATTCAAAAGGAAATCGATTAACATCAATAATATTAAAGAGTTAGATACAACTAAGGCCATCCAACGCTTCTGTAATTATTAATGATAAATGATAGTGAATTTGACCTTTACGCAAAAGGAAAGAACCTTACCCGATAAGAAAATGAAACCTGAAGCAAAAACCATTTTCTTATACCAAACTGAAATAGGACAGTCCCGTTCTAGGGCGCTGTCTAGTAATCATTCTACCCCGGTATCATGCAGCCAAAGGCATTAAGCCTTATTGCCCTACTATATCTAGTACACCAAAACGATGTACTTAGCGACTGCTTTGTTATCTCGGTAAATACCATTCGCTCGGCAGAAACTACCGACTTCTGAAATAGGAGCTGCGCATCTGGAATATTTCAAATGTTAATAAAAGCTGTCATGTTCCCGGACTTGCGTTTAGTCCTCGGAGTGGTGATAAAAAGGAGTCCATTTGTAATTCTTAGCAGCTGTGTTTTTTAATCCTTTTTTCTGCTCCTGATCTCGTACGTATTCCTTAACGGAGAGGCGCAAAAAATTGGTGAAATTAATTAGTATGTAATTGGTAGCTTAATTAGTTAAAACGTAGAATTTTCCCAGTCACTTTTATTAAATATCAGAACTGTTTAGTGCTGCGTAACAGCAATGCTGTTATTCGGATAACATTTAAAATAACAGTACAGTAGAGTCCCGATTATGCGAGTTAATGTGGACCAAGACTAACTCGGATAACCGAAAATCTCGGTTAATGCGAAAATTGTAAATAAATTAAATCGTGTAGGGTTAAATGTTTATTTTAACAAACACAAAAGTTATACAGATACACCACATGCAATTCATATTGTTACGATAATTAAAGAGTTCTTACTTAAAAAATCCTTAATTATTTTTTGTTTTACGTTACTTTGGCGTTTTTCTGCTGCAATTTTTCGCCACTTTTTTTAAGGATAACAGGATTGCTGTTGTCGCTTCTCGTTGTTCTATATATTCAATAGCACTTTCGATAGAATTTAGTCCATCTGTATGGGAGATTTTCATATGTTGATTTTCATCGTTACTGTCCTCTCTCTCTCTCACCATCGCTACATTCATTTTCCTTATTGACGATCATTTTATCTGTAATCTCTTGTTGTTCGTCAACGTTTATCCAGTCACGGATTTCGTCTTCCTGAGTGTTTATAAGATCATGTTCAGAATTTCTTTTTCGGTATTTTTAAAAATGGAAAATGTAGAACCAAAACAAAATCCTAGAAATATTTTATAGCTCAGTTAAAGTGGAAACTCGGATAATCGCGGCTCGGATAATTTGGGTTTTATTGTATCTATATAAATTAAGTGTCCTCTCTCTCTCTCACCATCGCTACATTCATTTTCCTTATTGACGATCATTTTATCTGTAATCTCTTGTTGTTCGTCAACGTTTATCCAGTCACGGATTTCGTCTTCCTGAGTGTTTATAAGATCATGTTCAGAATTTCTTTTTCGGTATTTTTAAAAATGGAAAATGTAGAACCAAAACAAAATCCTAGAAATATTTTATAGCTCAGTTAAAGTGGAAACTCGGATAATCGCGGCTCGGATAATTTGAGTTTTATTGTATCTATATAAATTAAGTGTCCTCTCTCTCTCACCATCGCTACATTCATTTTCCTTATTGACGATCATTTTATCTGTAATCTCTTGTTGTTCGTCAACGTTTATCCAGTCACGGATTTCGTCTTCCTGAGTGTTTGTGAGATCATGTTCAGAATTTTTTTTCGGTATTTTTAAAAATGGAAAATGTAGAACCAAAACAAAATCCTAGAAATATTTTATAGCTCAGTTAAAGTGGAAACTCGGATAATCGCGGCTCGGATAATTTGAGTTTTATTGTATCTATATAAATTAAGTGTCCTCTCTCTCTCTCTCACCATCGCTACATTCATTTTCCTTATTGACGATCATTTTATCTGTAATCTCTTGTTGTTCGTCAACGTTTATCCAGTCACGGATTTCGTCTTCCTGAGTGTTTGTGAGATCATGTTCAGAATTTTTTTTCGGTATTTTTAAAAATGGAAAATGTAGAACCAAAACAAAATCCTAGAAATATTTTATAGCTCAGTTAAAGTGGAAACTCGGATAATCGCGGCTCGGATAATTTGAGTTTTATTGTATCTATATAAATTAAGTGTCCTCTCTCTCTCTCACCATCGCTACATTCATTTTCCTTATTGACGATCATTTTATCTGTAATCTCTTGTTGTTCGTCAACGTTTATCCAGTCACGGATTTCGTCTTCCTGAGTGTTTGTGAGATCATGTTCAGAATTTCTTTTTCGGTATTTTTAAAAATGGAAAATGTAGAACCAAAACAAAATCCTAGAAATATTTTATAGCTCAGTTAAAGTGGAAACTCGGATAATCGGGGCTCGGATAATTTGGGTTTTATTGTATCTATATAAATGAACAGTTGGGAACTGTGATCGAAAATGTTAATATTTATAGATGTTAAAAGTAACTTTATACATAAAAAAATGAATAAATTTGTGACAAAAATTAGATTTATTTTAAAATATAAAAATTTATCAAACTGTGGTGTTGAAAATACTAATTTAGGCAATTGCTATAACTGCTTCAATTCCCAGTTGATGCCAAGTTATAAGATTAACTAAAATTTATTCACTAATTGTTAGAGTTTGTTTTAACTGTTATCGCAAATTAGCAACGACCTTAACGACTTATTATAAAATAATAGTTTTGCATATCTTTCATGTATCACAACCCAAACAAGTAGAAAAATTTTATAAGAATATACTGCTTGTGAGAATATAATGCCTCAAGCATTGCTTCCCCGTCTGGCACTGTCAGTTGCCGTAGACACGAACTTCATCCTATTTCACAAATGGCATGCTTATATTTAATGTATGCCAATTTAAGACATTTGACACTTGAGTTCAAATCCGAAATATATTTGTTAATTTGTACTTGTTGCCGAGATATGTACTATTACTCTGTCTCTTTACGCAGCCAACAATTGAAGGGATGGTGGCAAAAAGTTAGTTTTATCCAGGGTTAGTTTAGAGTTGCATGTACTATCATGTGGTAAAAAAAAATTATTTTGTTGCAAGAAAGATGTAGCTTTAATTGTTAGTTAAGAACAATTAAGGAAATGTATCAAAAATATTATTTTCACACAATTTAGAATTTTGAATTTTCATACGTTTTTCACGGTTTTCCAAAAATTTGGAAAACTTGGATCCACCTCCTTTTTGCAGCAAATCCTTCAACTGTCTAAATCAAATTAAAACCATGTGTGCGCCGTATTCTTGTATGGATCGCCATTAACCAGATTTTGTTCTCATACCAGACGCAGAATTAGATTTAAAAATTTAATTTCAGCAGAAAATGACAAAAGCTAAATTGAGAGAGCTTAAAAATCACTTTTTCATAATTGAAATTAATTCCAAGTTTTATTATAATGCGCAACAAAAAGCATTCGTAGTGTTTCACAACCCAGACAAGAAGGCAGTTTTTTGTTTTTAAGTCATGTCTTCAAGGGTTAACCCTTCTTGTGGTTCTATCGAAAGTAATCTCAACGAAAACGCAATCATTGTTAAAAGTAGTTCGAATTATCGTTTTCACATTAGTTACTGTTATATTTTCGTATTATCGTTTGTACACTTATTACTGTTATATTTTCGTATTATCGTTTGCACACTAGTTACTATTATATTTTCGTGCAATTTCGTTGGATAAGAATGGCAACAGTATGAGAGAGCTCGCACAGCTTCGGATCTCCGGGTTCATTCCAAAAAAGAATGTCTGATAAGGCAGCCGTGTAAATATTTCTATGTATGGAGTCAGATAAAATAAAGTGTATTTTTGTAGAGAACAATTGAATAATTTGTTTCAAGGAGAGTCTCGTAACAATCATTAGCAAAACTGACCACATCTTAATGGATGAGATATAACGCCATTAGAAGAAAACAGACCAGATCTTGATAAACGAGATATCTAGTTTTCAGGGTTTTATGACGAAAGGTGATATTTGGCCTTATGACGTAAGGGCCATATTTGGCCTTATGACGTAAGGGCCGTATTTGGCCTTATGACGTAAGGGCCATATTTGACCATATGCTGTAAGGGCCATATTTGGCATGACGTAAGGGCAATATTTGGCCTTATGGCATAAGGGCCATATTTGGCCTTATATCGTAAGGGTATATATTCGTTTAATATATTTTCGTATGGGTTCGTGTAATATATTTTCGTATGGGTTCGTGTAATATATAAGGGTATATATTCGTATAATTAATGTTTGGCCAAGCTGCACCAAACAACAGAAAACACAATGACGGAGGAAGAAAAGGCAAAAAAGCAGAAGGGTAAAAATGAAAGGAAGAAAGGTCACTCCGGTACCTCGAACGAGATATTTCGTGATTAGAAGAAAACTGGCCAAATATTAATCTAATCATCACAAAATCGGCTTGACGACGAAATATCTCGTCATTAGCAAAATGTGTTAGATCGTGATGGACGAGATATCTCGTTGTAACCACTTGGAGGGATGGTGGTTATTAAAACACCCGAGAGTAAAAAGTATAATTCTCCACAACGCTTGGAAATGGTTCGATCACAGACAATTGGTTGTGATTATTATCTACTAGAGTTGGATATTTATGTACGTATCGCATAATGATAAGGCAACTCGAATACACGACACGTAGGTGTATTTTAATGGTACAAGAAACATGCTGAGCAACACTGCTTGGTTGGTTAGATTTTAATGTAGCAAGAGCCCAGCTGAACCACACAACTTGGAGTTGTTGGCATGACAACCATGGCAGTATTGTCTACACGGATTGATAAGATTTCACAAGAATTGAAAGCATAAGCTAATCAGACTACACAAATGCTTTCCAAATACTATTCCCGGAATTTACCTCAGTAACAAATAAATTATGAGCCCATAATAAATTACGAGGCCTCATAAATTAGCCGCATAATAAATTAGGTAATATTAATCATTAAGGTATCGATTTCCAAGCCCATACAGATGACAATGATTAATTTCGCTTTCTGAATCAATTTATGTGTTTAAAACGTTGCAGGTGCACGAGCTCAGTTTAATGAGTTGCCAAAAACGAATAAGTGTGGTACTAAGGCATCCAGGATGAAGTTAAAAAATAATATTCAGTACAAAATTTAAAGTGATTGCGTTTCGTTTGGAGTGCAAGGAGTTTGAAGCTGCGAACAAGACCCAATTGAGCCATAAAAGTTTCCTGGTATATTTTCTCTTCCTTTACCTTACTACGGATGGTTGGGTTTTATGATGCAAGGGGCATATTTGGCCAAACTGCGCCAAACAAAAGACCGACAACGTCAAGTAATGTACGTACACGTGAAAGTAAAGTTTTGCTGACAGAAAAGACAGAAATTCCCACGATTAAAGTTGTGGGAATCGAAAATACGCTGCCTACAACTCGAAAGTTGCAACTCTTTGCTTCGGTTTGCTGATACTTCTGGTACTGATCCTCTTTTGACATATTATTCCATGTACAATTTTAATGAAATTAATAAAAAACACCTTTAACAATTCAATAAATTATGAAATTATAGCTTAATAAGACGAAAATTTCATTTAAATAAAAAAAAATTTCTATGTATGTATAAAATGGGAAGCAGTAAAATCAATTATGAATAAAATAAGATGAAGCAATTTGCTTCGGAAAATGCTATTCCTCAATTGAATCTGAAGATATAGAAGGTTGATGGTTGCGTTTTATATAGAGTGAAAGAGGTTTTAACATGTGAACAAGGAAAAATTGAGTCGTGAAAAGGTTTTTGGTGATTTTCTCTTTCGTTACCTTATACTTTAGATGATTGGGCTTTATCACGCAAGGGCATGTTTGGCAAAGCTGCGCCAAACACAAGACAGCGTCACGTAACTGACATGTACACAAAAGTAACGTTTCAACCAACAGAAGAGAATAATACACCCAGGATAAGTAAGAATAGAAGATGCGCCACTTACAACTCGCAGGTTGTTATTCATTGCTTCGGTTGGTTGATTGATATACTGAGTCCTCTTTTGACAAATTATACCAAGCACAAGATAGGTAAAATTATTAATAAAAACTAATTAGCTTTGATTTACACGTCCTCTGTAAAAAAATAATCATACTAAGCAAAGATTAAAGGATAAATAATTCCCCATTGTCCCTGAAGATATTTGAGTCTGAGCTTATAGAACGCAAAACCTCAAAATACCAGAGTTTTTCCCCTATCAAACTGCAAGCTCAATGAATTCAAAGTCTATCAACATGTTACTACATCGAAATGTGCAATAACTACGAGGTACATGTTACCTAGATGATTTCGACCTCCTTAAATTCTCATAAAATGAAAAGGTCGTGATTCAAGCAATATTGTAACTAAAAAAGCCACCCTCAAAGTCAGCGTTCCACTTCATCTATTTACGAACATACCATCCAACTAAATCCCTATGTCTTAAGCATAAAACTTCCAGCTCTACGAAAATCAAATTTAAAAGCAGCAACATCTTCAAAACAGAGCTTTCGCTATGCCGACGATTGCAGAAAATCAACTCAACTCCACATCCTTCCCATCCCAAATATCTAGAATCGTCTCCAAAGAGAAACCGAATCACCTTAGAGCTGCTTAGAAGGAAACCCTTTGATCTCACTAAGTCCCAGGAGACAAGTTAGTCAACGCGTAAACTTCGGTTTTAAAATGAAACGGGAAGTAAATAAACTATCTTCCTCGACGCAACAAGGCCCGCCCTGTATTCTCAACTCCAATACCGAAGAGACATTTCGTTTAAAGGTTTCGAATGAAAGAATTATTTAGGACTGGTTTAGTTGGTTTATTACTGTTTTACGTCCTAAAACAAGAATATACAAGAATATGTTTGCGCAGATTTCAACGTAGCTATTTAAGGAATAAAGCTGCAGTTTTAATTCGATACAACTTTTTAAAATATTTATTTTCTTTAAAGAATGAGCACATTCGAGAAACATTACCACCCTACCATACTCCTCTCCCCCCACCAAAAAATTATTATTTCAAAAGAACCACGCTGCCACACGCCTCGGCATTAATTCAAAGAGACTTTGGATGTGTTCTTGGGGTACAACAGCAGACCAAGCAGCTTCCACACGTTGCCAAAGTTGATCTGGTGTGGCAGCTGGGGATGTAATCAGGGTCAATCGTTGAGCAACCATGGACCACATGTTTTCTATCGGCGAAAGATCCGGACAGCAAGCTGGCCAGGGAAGCAATTCAATCTGGCGATTGACGAAGAACCCTTGGACAACGCGTGCCACGTGTGGTCGCGCATTATCCTGTTGAAATATGGCTGTGGGCAAGCCCTGAAGGTAAGGAAGGACAACTGGCTCCAACACTTCGGAGATGTAGCGCTGGCTGTTTAAAGTACCGGCAATGCGTACTAGAGGAGTGCGAGAGTGTTATCCAATACCGCCCCATACCATAATACCCGGTGTAGGACCAGTGTGGCGGTGCATAACGCAGCTGTTCAGCATCCTCTCTCTACGGTGTCTCCAGACTCGAATCCGACCATCGTGGTGTTGCAGAAAGAAGCGTGACTCGTCAGTAAAGGCAATTTCATTCGATTCTGCCGTCCAAATCTTTCTTTCATCGCACCATTGGCGGCGGAGACGTCTGTGGTTCTGCGTCAAGGGTAGACGAAACAATGGACGTCTTGCGGGCAGACCACTCTGCCGTAAACGGCGTCGAATGGTACACGCAGACACTGAATGATGCGTTACAGACTGAATGTGCTGTGCTATGGTTCGTGATGTGGCTGAGCGATCCGTCACTGTCATCCGCACAATATGCCTTGTCATCACGTGAAATGGTGCACTGAGGTGGATGCGATCGAACACGTCGGTCTGTCGTACCCTCCTGCATCCAACGATCACATATCCGCATAACAGTGGTTTGGTTTCGTCCAACACGACTACCGATTTCCATGAAAGAAAATCCAATCTCGGTAGTCCACTATCGAACCTCTGTCGAACTCAGACACTTGATCAAAAGATGATCGTTGTTTTCTACGACGCATAATTGAACGTTTTTTTTTTTTAAAAACCACAAGAAAAACACAATTGCCGTACTTGAAATCTCCAAGCTTTAATAGCTCTTTGAAGTGGCGCCACAGGCGCGCTTGATGTGCGTCTGCGCTGAAATTCTAATCATTTGCATATTTCACCTCCGCTAACGCATGTTGTAAATTTCATATTATTTGCATGCTTCCTTCGGGGTGGTGCATTTACGGTGGCCAGCAGTGTATGAAACGAATAATTTTATAACGATGTGTAGCAATTCTTTCAGAAACAGACCAAATAATATGCCTTTGTGAACAAAAGGAATAACAAGAGTTTGCTTCGTAGAAAATCAAATACAAATCTATTAGCCCAGTTTGTAAATGAGAAAATTATAAAGATTAAAACTAAGCAACAGCTTCATTAAACGATAATCAATAATTTGTTACAGCATAAGACGAACTTTCTATAACATCCTCAATTTATTGTTCACCACTGATGATCTCACATACTAGAAACCAATCACTTCTTGCCTCATCGCCCTCGCCCCCCTCCCCTTTCCGAAAAAAAAAACAAAAAATTAAACAGCATATATTTCGTCATTTGAGTAACTAAACAACATAAAATATAAACTAAAGGAATACAAAAATACAGATGGTTTGTTTGGGTTTCATGGAGACAATAAACCTCTCCAATGTAGAGTTCAATAATATACAAGCAAAGCCTCAATTCTTTCAGAAAGTGACCAAATTTAATGCAAACACACATTGTTCCTTCTTATAAATGAATAAAATACAAATGCGAAACAAATTAAGCAGCAGTTTATTTATTTGATAATCAATTATTTCGTTAAATCCAAAACACCAAATCTCTACATCCTCAATGTAGTCCTCAATCACAAAATTCTCAACAGCCTCAATACATTCTTTAACACGCATAACAAGTACATCCAAGATACATTTCCTCATGCTTCACTCCTCTCACCCCAAAAAGTCGTTAACCTCAAATTAACCATACATATGAATTTCTACGAAATGCATATATGTGTTTAATTTGAGGTTAATGAAATGACAAAAACTAATAAGTAACAGAAATTTGACCAAATTGTTTGCAAACACAAAGTCATTGCCATTCTTGCTTGAGCTAGAATAAAACACGAACATAAAGCAAACTACGCAGTTACTTAATGGATTGATAATCAATGATTCTCTTAAGACCCCCCCCCCCAGTCAATATCTACATCCTCAGTGTCTTCCTTAATCAAAAGATTATCTACATACTGTAACGCCACGGCTACGTCATGATGAGCGCCCAGAATCCTGTGCATAAGCAGAAAAGGAAAACAACGAGTGCGATTGGTGCGGATGGAACGACTTATGACGTTGTATTCAACTAAATTTAAAATGTCTTTCTTTTAATTTAGTGCACTGTTTGTCCGTCCAAGTGGTACACGTTCCTGTATTGTGTGTTTGTGTCGTCCATGCCCATAAAGACTTGACGGTCTAATCCAGTTACCTTATTCCGTCGATGAAACACCTTACAATACTGAGTGCATTCTTCACCACGTGCGCGACCTTAGAACATTCTATAAAATCTACCTCCTGTCTCACTCCTCTCGCCATAAAAAAGTCATCATTTCAAATGAACCACACATATACATTTTTACGTCGTTTAATGAAATGACAGAAACTTATGTTTAACAGTGTCCCAGGTTTATGCAAAAAAAAAATATATATATAGGACATTACCATTGTACATGACCTTGTTCATGAATAAAACACGAACAAGAAGCAAACTAAACAGCTGCTTAATTGATTGATGTAATCAGTGATTCCGTTAAGCTTCGGTTTCCTAAGAAAGTGGAGCCGTTATCTAGCAGCCGTGATACGTCATGATGCCGCGAGCATAACTAGACGGCCGTCTAAACAAGAATCCAGAGGTGTCAACTTAGACGGACAGAATACGTTGGAGAATGGGCAACACAGACGGCTGTCGTGGTTTATTTTATTCGAGAAACAAAACTAAGTGGATTTTTATTCTCTAGTTCAAAGTTTCTAACTTCGGGATCGTTGAAGGTAGAGTGAAAATTTCAACAGATTTCAAATCAGCGTAAATTTCTACGCCAGAACGATATCAAAAACAGTTTTATTATTCAATTATTTACCATTTGATTACTTAATTATTTATTTAAAAAATTAATTATTTATTTAAAGAAAATCACATTAAGTCAATCCTGGTGTCAAATTTTCCGCAGATTTCAAATCCGTTGAAATTTTTATTCTGTGTTTAACGATCCCGATTTTACAAAAACGAAATAATCAATGGCAGTCAAAAATGTTTATTTATTTTTCTCCTCTTCGCTGGAATCGTTGGGAGCAGGAAATGAAATCTGACCGCTACAAGAGAAAAAACGTTCTCCAACTGTTTGAGACCGCTATGACGACAGTCATGGAAATGACGGCTCCGATAATTTTCGTTACGCTCACAAACAACGCTCTCTAGGAAACCAACACCATGTGTTAGTATAAACAATGCTTTAGTGACGTCACCCACCGATACATCACGTCCGCTAGATCACGGCTACGCTTTCTTAGGAAACCGAAGCTTTGGAGACAAAAAACAAACTCAGTGTCTTCCTCAATCAAAAAATTATCTACATTCTCGGTGCATTCTTCAGCGCGCATGACATCCTAGAAACATCACCTCCAAACTCTCTCCCCAAAAAGTCATAATCTCAAATGCAACCACACATCTACATTCCACCCTGTCATTTAACGAATTAAAAATCGTCCAACGCTTCCTCTACCTCCCCCGACACGCGCAATGGACGTTCTTTATGGGTTCCTGGAACGAAATCCGAACATTTTAAAAGAGGCCGAACAATACATGACACGCTTACACACCGAAAGCAATTAATAAAATTCCACTCTATTATTTCCCCAGAGACAGAAAGACGAAAAATTCCAAGCCGCCCACAAATCCATTCACCAAAGAAATTCCTACCAGAGCCAAAATATTTAGGCGAAGGGATGGGACATCTCAACTCTTCCAAAACGATGTACTAAATTGGCTTCCCCCATATGATTGATGGAGTCGCCCATCTTAGCAACATTACGTTCCACTATAAACAGTGCATTTGCTCCGTTCAAGCGTTCATCAAGGGTTGGTGGGTTAATGGGAGTGAACGTTAAGTACTGGTAAGGCTTCGTTGGTATGCGGTCATTCCATCGCATAACGACGTTTGGTTCACAGCGCGAAAGACACTACGTGGAATATGTTTTTGCTTATGAACACTGGTGGGTGGTTTATAGGCCCTTTGAATAATGGAGTCCTCTCTCGGATGAGGAGAGGACGTGTATGGAAGATTCCCAAATGCTGGGATTAAACACGCGAGCAGAGATATGGATTATTTGCGCATTTAAAGGCAAAATGACCAGATTTATGTTTTCTATTTTACCTCATGTTAATTCCAATTGAAAGTTCTTTCGAAAATATAGTATTATAAAAATATCATGAACGGTAGTAACGACCTTGGCAAATTTTTTTTTTTTTTTTTTTTTTTTTTTTTTGGCGCAGTTTTAAAGTTGCCAAGGAAAGAATTATTTTTAAAAAAATATTCGCATTTAAAGGCAAAATGACCAGATTTATGTTTTTTATTTTACCTTATGTTAATTCTAATTGAAAGGTCTTTCAAAAATATATTATTATAAAACTATCGAAAATATATAGTTATTCGAATAATATATACAGTAAATTTCTGTAAAAATGTTTATTTTAATAACTGTTATAAAAACATTTATTTCACTGCAAATTTATTGAAAACCCCAACTGTTGTTTGGCGACGATAGAGTTGAATATTCCCGCCTATATAGTCCAAAGGTAGCATGGTGATATTTCGGTTCAGCTAGTCTACGTTTATGAGAGATGGCAACGGCCTTGGCGATTTTTTTTGACGCAGTTCTAAAGTTGCCACAAGGAAATAATTATTTAAAAAAATAGCGCATTTAAAGACAATATGACCAGATTTATGTTTTTTATTTCACCTTATGTTAATTCCAATTGAAAGTTTTTTCGAAAATATATTATTATAAAAATATTGAAAAATATATAGTTACTCGAATAATATATACTACAAATTTCAGTAAAAATGTTTATTTTGATAAAGGTTATAAAAACATTTCACTACAAATTTATTAAAAAACTCAACTGTAGAATACATGCTATATCACATGTCCATCAGTCATATTTGGACAATATCTGGATTTCCCGACAACATCTGGGGTGAACAATATATGGGTTCCAATATTTAATATTAAACAAAGGAATTAGTAAGGTCCCTTTGAGACCATATTACGTATTTTTAAGGTCTAGTGGCCATTAAAAAAAATCTTGTTTAATGTTTAAACATTCCGAAGAAATAACAGTTTTCATACAATACAAAGCATTATTTAAAGAGAATTTGTGTAACGATCGGTAGTTTAAATAACGCAACAGGAGCACCGACCACGAAGGCGAAGGTCTAGGATGAATCCCAAAAGGAAAGATCCGAGGAGAATAACCTTGTGATTTTGAGTCACGGTCAGGTAATGAGATTTGGCGACGATAGAGTTGAAGATTCCCGCCTATGGAGTCCGACGGTAGCATGGTGATATTTCGGTTCAACTAGTCTATGTTTATGAGCGGTGGCAACGGCCTTGGCGATTTTTTTTTGGCGCAGTTCTAAAGTTGCCAAGGAAAGAATTTATTTTAAAAAAACTTCCTTCTTCAAAAATATTTTTCTTTTGACAAAGGAAAAAGAAAGCTTGAAAACACATTTGAAAACGTTTTGAAACGCATATTTTTTTTTAAACTTTCACAAAAAGTAGTAAGCTTAAACAAATTTCAAAACACAACTGTGAACCAGCAGAAAAACTAAACTGCAAATGTTGGGTAAGAAAACCCTGAAACATCAATTACACTAAATACAGTGGGCATGTTGAAAAAGAAAAAGATTTTGAAAGAAAAAAGTAAGAAATAATACAACCTGATACATCATAACTGTTCCCGGAAAAAAAAATTATCAAACAAAAATATTCCACAAAGGGCGAAAAAACAATACATGTCAGAACTCCGCCGTGAAAAAATATTATAATAAAATAAAAATTCCACAACTGTAGAAATACAAATAAATGAACCAATGGTATCAAAGAAAAAAAATTTTAAAGTACCAATGCAATCAAAGAATATTTTAAAATTAAAAAAAAACAATGAAAGCAAAGAAAAAATTTTAAACGAACCAATGAAATCAAACGATTTTAAGGAGTTTGGATGAACTTTCTAGAATATTCAAAATGAAAATTAAAAGCTTCCGTTTGCTGAAGTTGCCATGAAAACCACAATAACATTAAAGTCAGATGGGTTGCCTTAATTTACCGTAACTCGCTACTAGAAGTGCGCCGAAAAAATCGCCAAGACCGTTGCCACCGCTCATAAACGTAGAGTGTAGCTGTACCGATATTTCTGATGTTTAAAGATCTTCCAAATTAAGGTCTTTCAAGTGTACAAGGGCCATGCATAAATTCTCAGAACACACGATTATGTTTAGCTTAAGAGCAAATCAAAACTGGTTGACTTTATGACGCAAGAGCCGTGTTTGTCAAAGCTGCGAAAAACAACGTCAAGTAAATATACATGCACATACAAGAAAAGCTTTACTTACACAGAAGAGAGATACACATAGGGTGGAGTGAAAATATCTTAGAATATCCTTAATGAAAGTCAATGGTTCTACTACAAAATCTATGCGAAACTGAAGCTTCAAAAAATAATTCTGTACAAAGACTCTGAAGCCTTAACAAATCCAATCCTTACAAAACCAAACCTGTTACCAGCAAAGTTAAACACAGGTAAAAATAACTTGAGCTTGTCTAAAAGTCACCAGAATACCTAGTTTGAGGGCAAATCTAAGAATATATTGAATGCAAGTCGGTTCTCCCACAGGGCAAAACTGAAGCATCAAATAATATTTCTATACAATGACTCTACAGCCTTAACTAATCCAATTCTTACAAAACCGAACCTCTTACCAACACAATTAAACACAGATAAGGCAAACTTCATGTTGTCTGAGAGCCACTAGGATATGTAGTTTTGGTGCAAATCTAAGAATGTCCCGAATACAAGTCAACGGTTCTACCATAAAATCTATGCGAAACTAAAGCTTTTCAAAAAATAATTCTGTGCAATGACTCACTCTGCAGCCTTAACGAATCCAATTCTTACAAAACCGAACCTGTTTCCAACAAAGCTAAACACAGATAAGGCAAACTTCATGTTGTCTGAGAGCCACTAGGATATGTAGTTTTGGTGCAAATCTAAGAATGTCCCGAATACAAGTCAACGGTTCTACCATAAAATCTATGCGAAACTAAAGCTTTTCAAAAAATAATTATGTGCAATGACTCACTCTGCAGCCTTAACAAATCCAATTCTTACAAAACCGAACCTGTTACCAACAAAGCTAAACACGGTTAATACAAATCTAAGACTATCCAGAATGCAAGTCAATGGTTTTACCACAAGGTATATGCGAAACGGAAGCAACAAAGAACACTTCTGTGCAATGACTCTGCAGCCATTACAAATCCAATTCTTGCAAAACCCAACCTGTTAACAACAAAGTTAAACACAGGCAAAAACAACTTTCAGGTGCAAAAAAAGTGCATTGCGCCGAATGTGTACTCAGTCTCCAGGCAATGAAACCCCCACTTGACAGTAGTCCAGCTTTATCTCCTACCGACAAATCTTCACGACCAAGTGGGTGTGAGGGGAGAATACACCCCTTTCTTATCCCCCCAGCTAACAAGACACCTTCCTCCCCGTGTCAAGCTGCCAGGATACAACAAGGCCTACCTAGGGCCGTAAAGTCTCCGGCCGACTAATCACAAATACAAAGTTAAGCTTCTTCCTACTTTACCAGAGTGATAATCGGTTGCCATGGGAACGGAAGGCGCGGACCGGCTAATATCCTAAAGATTAGTGGGGGGTTGAAAGTGGAAGAAAAGACCAGAAACTAATTAACTTCCTGAAGCCTTGAGGGAAAGGGGCCCCCAGATACGATTACGAGTGAGGGCCCGTAATCGAACGGAAACAGGGGATCCTTCCGAATTGTAGCATTTGGAGAATTGTCAATTGGTTCCTGGATCTCACTCTATTAGTGTGCCAACGACAAGAAAGGTTTACAGGTAAGCAAAGCTTTTAGGGACCAACTCCTTGGGGGGACCAGCAGTTCTTCATAAGCAAAAATCGGGCATTGTATGGTGAGCCTTGGGTTTTTTTTCATAGCGATTTAATATCAATCTTGGAATATTTAATAAAGCTGAATCTGTCATTTAAAAATCAGAATAATTCGCGTTGAATAATGCGAATAATATACAGTAGAACCTCATTCTAACGGACTATTAAAAGCTCTGAAGGTCGTCCGTTTTATTTAAAGTCCGGTTTATAAAAAAATAATTCTAATAGAGGTGTAATGCAACAGGGTGCTTATCAATTAAGCGCAGAAGTCTGCTAAAAAAAGTGTTTATTAAGTATCGGATAAAAAAAAACAGCCTTCATCATGGATTGAATTGAAAAAGATGTGTATGTATACACTGTATTAATCTTTAAAACAAGGTTGTTGATTGCTAATTGCTGTTGTTGATTGCTAATTGCTGTTGTTGATTGCTAATTTCTGTTGTTGATTGCTAATTGCTGTTGCTGATTGCTAATTGCTGTTGTTGATTGCTGTTGCAGTACAAACAAAGTCTTTGCAGAACAATTTTCCCTTAATTTTGTCCGGGTTTTTTCAATTATAAGGGTTACGATGTTCTGCAGTGCAAAGCGCGCTTCTTGCCACACCTTTTTTTCTTCTCTAGCTACGGAACAACCTCCCTACACCGCCCCAAATTACCACAAACACTTTATAAATAACATATATTCTACGTCAATAACAAAATATTCAACTTCAAAAGTTATCAACAGACTAGCAAATTCTGAAAGTATGCCATGGTTTTAAATAAAGTAATGTAGAAATGTTCAAGCAGAACACTTTATTAGTTCATTTTAAACGTTTATTAGTAAATTGAGGACAGTTACAAGGCTGGGACAAACATTTAAAGTTAAGGAAAACATTAAATAACATCTGAGAGTTACATCTTAACTAGAAACATCTTAACACATCTTATCAGAGTGACGTCTTAGCAGCTATCTATGAGGAAGTAACAGCTGTATAGAGGGCGCTTTAAGAGGTAAATCCTATTGGGCGAGAGGGGTTTTGGCGGAAACCAATCCTACAGTAAGTTAGTTTTGATGTTTTATTACATACACGTAAAATATATTTAGCAGATAATTGTGTTTTACGTCTGTTTTTTTTTTTTTTTTTTAATTTTATTACTTTACTGTAGTTTTCAAAATTTGGACAAAATGCCTGCAGAACAGTTCTAATTGCTTGGAGTTGTGTTGCAGAACACTGAATATAATTCTGCAGCTGGGTAATTATGTACCAGTCAGATGACGAAATCAACACGAGCTGGCACCCCTCTCCAAACTTCTTTGTCAACGTGAGGACATTTAAAGCCACGACAGGCTTAACGTGCACCAGCCCCCTTTGTACTCGACGGTCTTTGGTTGGATTCGAACTCGCAACTATCCGTTTGCTAGTCCGTTACTTTCACACAACCGGGCTAAACCAAACTAACTAAATATAGGAATTTCAAAGT
Source organism: Metellina segmentata (assembly GCA_947359465.1). Lineage (NCBI taxonomy): Eukaryota > Metazoa > Arthropoda > Arachnida > Araneae > Tetragnathidae > Metellina > Metellina segmentata. Next base: position 65,970,332 of record OX375883.1, read on the forward strand.
TGACATTATTTAAATAGAGGCTCCACCTCTACTTTCATCTTACTGCAAAGTACCTAAAAATATCTTCTCCCATCAATTATATTATATTACACAAGCGGAAGAAATAGTCAAGCGTTGTGAAACTGTTTGATTGGTTTGTCTCTATGCATTCTTAGTTATAAAATGAGCCTGGATAACGAATAAATAAGAGATAACGTAACTCATTAATTATTTTAACTAACGAAGCGTCTCTTCTAATTAGAAAAGCATGCAATTATTTTCAGACAAACACGTCAATGCTTTTGTTCAAGAGATAAACTCGACACGTTTTACTAAAATACGCAAGGAACAAATTACATATTTAATATTAATTAAGCTCTGTAAATGTTGTTTCCCTGTTAGATATGAATCGTCGTAAGGAAACAAACTATCTCAGAAAATAGAAAATGTAATCTCGGTAGGGAGTCTATTTCTACAAGATGTTTCTTTTTCTTCGATTACTCTCAAAACAGCTGGACCAAATAATTAATTCTCACAGAATAAACTTAATGAAAGAAATCCGTGAAAATCCCTTTATTCTTTAGGCAAACATAAATATTTCGACTTGGGGAACTAACTAGATTAATATTTTTGTTTTGCCTCATAGGGCAATATGAAATATACTCAGCAGTAAATTTCTGTTAGCCTGATGGGTACTTTTTACCATAAAAATTTTCATCGGTCAGTTGATCGATGGTTACCATGTAGAGTGATATCCGTTACCTTAAAAGTTAATTAATAACTATTTACATTATTCGTGCTAACACATGGATTAATTGGTTATTTATCTGACAAATGATATCTTGATTAGTGACGTACAATTTATACTCTAGTTTGCAATGTAGTACTTTAAATCTGTGCTCATATGGCAAAAGGTTAAAGTCATTTTTTTTTTAAATTTTCGTTACAGCAATTTTAAGATTCAAAATTCAACATGTGGTTCTGTGGTTTTTGACTTATTACATTTTTTTCCACCTTTGTTTTCTCATAAACTGACAGAGAAAGACTTGAGACATTTTGCCACCTTCTAAACATTAACAAACTAGACACCAGAAAGGGACTTAACATAATGTTTTGGGAAAAGTGACTTCTAGTGATTTGCCATCTGAGCACAGAAATATCCAATGGTGTTTGCTTATAAATTTTCAGTAAATTATTTATTTTGAAACTGAAATAATTTTACTGAAAATTTTGAACTGAAATAATTTTACTGAAAATTTTGAACTGAAATAATTTTACTAAAAATTTTGAACTGAAATAATTTTACTGAAAATTTTGAACTGAAATAATTTTACTGAAATATTTTGAAATTGAATTTACTTTTTCGTTAACGCGTACCGTAAATAAAGTGAACTTTAGTAAACAAATCTTGTCACAGAATAATCTGGGAATTGAATTCGGTCAGGTTACATCTAACACGCAAAATTAAAAAAAAAAAGGCTTTACAAGCCAAAATCTATTTTACGTAGGTAAGGTAAGGTAATTTTAATTAACGTCGTACTAGAGCAACACAACGGGCTATTGACAACGGTCCAAATTAATCAATACCCAAAGGAAAGATCCTTGGTATAGGTTGAAACCTTAGGTATTGGAAAATATTTAAAGCCAGGCCTCGAAATATATTTTTTAATACAGGTGCACCTTGTGCACTTAAGTTTTTTAATTAGGTGCACAGGTGCGCCTAGCGGGAAAAAATTAGGTGCACAATTTTATTTTCATGTGCACAGTGCACCTGGTTATTTCGAGCCCTGATTTAAAGCTATAAAAACATTGATGTTTTAGCGGATATTTCGTGATTTCTAATGTATTTATACACCTTAGGTTAAAAATCAGCAAAAACACAATCACTCACCCTCAAGTTCTTGACCCTCTCATACACTCTTCTTTCTCTACTCTGCCTCTCCCTTCGTCTTTGCCGGCGGTCTTCCTCGGAATCCCTCCCGCGATCCTTCTTTTTCGCCCGCGATCGACTTTTCTCCAGGACCTTTGGACGAGGCATACTGTGGGCCAGAACCCAGCGGGCAATCTCAGCCCGCCGGCCGCGACTCAGAAACCGACTTCGAAACAGCGTCGAGTCAAACACGCACGGAGACTTTCTCTTGACACTGGTAAACTTCTTACGGATACTAATAGATCGTCCACAACGATTTAAATCATCAGCCTTGGTTTCGTTCGTCACTCAACAGTCACTAAACGAGGGCTAATTAGACCAAATGATAAAACTTTGAAGCGAATAAAGATCTAATTCATACTGGCTTTGAAAGTCCTATGAACAGGAGTCAAGCCATAAACTTTTATGTGAAAAGTTCAAGCATTAATTTATGTTGATTCAGAGAGATTGGTCCATCAGGAGTTGAATCACACTATTACGCTTTTATGCAAACATAGTTCTAATCATGATTCCGTTAGTTCTATGGAACTTATCCAAATCAAATCATCAGATTTAATGCAAGCTTCTAATCCTGATTCCGTACATTCAGACCTGTCCACGAAGAATCAAATTAGTTTTGATGTAAATAAAGTTTTAATGGTAATTCCTCTAATTCTGAGACCTGTCCACCAAAAGTTAAATCACCAGCTATATGTAAATAAAGTTCCAATACTGATTTCTCTAATTCTGAGACCTATCTACCAAGAGTTAAATCACCAGCTTTGATGTAATTAAAGTTCCGAGTTTTGTCTTACTAAATCAGTTCCCCTGTGGCAAATTTATGAACAAATCGAGGTTCTTCGGTTACAAGACAGGCGAAACAAATAAAATAACTTCGTTTTAACTGTAACTGCTTTAAAATCTCGTTGAACTTAGAAATGTCAAATATATTAGCTACACGTTTAACAACTGAAATTGAAATTATAACGTAAAGATTAAAAAAAAAGACACTTCTACAATTCAAAAGGAAAAATCAAAATCAGTTATTATTTGGTATATACTTGGTCAAGCTATCTAACACATTTCACGGAAGCTGAGAAGCAACGGAGTTAACCCACACTACGGTGCAATCAAAAGCAACACAAAATCGCAGCATTGAAGACACACCACAAGGTGAGCAACATAACTCACACAACGAATGCAATCTATAAAAGCAACACGAGTTCGGCAATGTCGAAGACAAAGCATAAAGTTTTGCAATCTGATTCAAACAAAGATGCAACACCAGTATAAAGGAAGAAACCAAAGTGAAATGTCAAGACAATCTCACGCGTCAACGGCAAAATAAGTAATATCTACCCACTTTGTGGTATATCCGTGAGTCAACAATCAAAAACAGATGCAAAAGAGAGCCTCAGATAACCTACTCAAAACAACTCACAAAGCTAACTCTCGCAAACAATCCGAAAAAGCATCACGAGTTCCTGACTAATCATAGCCGAATAACCGATAATTCAAAACAGCGACGTCAAGCACAGCCAGACACAAAAACTATAAACAAGCGATTCATAAAGCTCAAAACCCACGCTGAGGTCATCCAACAACTTGGCAGATCCGGAACTGACGTTGGTTCAACACCACGAAATACGATCCTCACCTGTCAATTAAGGGTGAGATATAACACGTGCCGCGCAAGAGTCATAACGGATATCTGTGGTATATCTAAAAAAGGAACTTCACCATGGAGTTAAAGATCCTGAGATATATGTGGTGATTGTTTCTACCAAGGAGGGTTCAGTTTAGTCATCAATCAGATATCCGATGATTACCAGCATGTACGTTCGAAGTAATTCGTATCAAAGTGTGAAACCAATCTAAGAGAATGTTCTTAAGAACAGTGGAACAAGTGAAACTTATTTGAGATTTATTATTTGGGTCCTCGCTCTGCGTCCTTTTTTGTCCCTATACAAGGTCTAATCAGACCAGGAGCAATAGTCTTAGCGATTACCTTGATGTTCATATAAAACGGTATCACAAAGTGAGCGCTACTGCCCTTCTATGAGTGCTGGAGGATTGTACGTACTTAACGGGCTATTAGCGACGGTCCGGGATCAATACCGAAGGGAAAGAACAAAGAACAACACCTCGCCATTTTGAACCACGGTCGGATGACGACAACAGCTGTCACTCCACTCTCCAACGTGAGAAGATCTGTCAAGACACCAAGATTTGTCACGAAGAATTGTCACGACAGATTAAACCTGCGTACGTAGTCTCCGCGTACGTAGTCTCCGCGTACGCAGTGGTCTTTGGATGATACGAGTTCCGAACTCGCAACCTTCCAGTTGCTGATCCACTAATCTTCCAGCCAGGTTTTCGCGACCCCCGAGGGAAGTAATCTTGGATGTTTACGAATAAACAATGGGATGCTAAAACAAATGACAAATTCTGAAAATGCTTTAAGCAAACACTTATCTTCATGACCATACACATACTCAGAACTGATACATTTGTGAGGTTCTTCAGCCAATACACTGAAAAATGTTGGCTGGAAGGAGCAATTGGAACTCCGAGGAACGTTGACGGGGTGTCCTTGAACAGTAACTCGGGATAGGAGAAAGAAAAGTATATCTGTAAGGGGGCTAGGGAAGACAGGAGGACTTGACATGGGGAGACAGGGGGACTTGACATGGGGAGACAGGGGGACTTGACATGGGGAGACAGGAGGACTTGACATGGGCGGAGACAGGAGGACTTGACATGGGCGGAGACAGGAGGACTTGACATGGGCGGAGACAGGAGGACTTGACATGGGGAGACAGGAGGACTTGACATGGGCGGAGACAGGAGAACGGACGTGTGAGTGTGCTTTTTAGCTGATATCGTCTGAAAGACTTGGAACTTTATACAGATTCTAGTATAATAGCCATTGAGGGAGGACTTAACATGGGGAGACAGGAGAATATAAAGATTTAATATAGATTCTAGTATAATAGCCACTGAGGGAGGATTGGCATGGGGAGACAGGAGGACTTGACATGGGGAGACAGGAGGACTTGACATGGGCGGAGACAGGAGAACGGACGTGTGAGTGTGCTTTTTAGCTGATATCGTCTGAAAGACTTGGAACTTTATACAGATTCTAGTATAATAGCCATTGAGGGAGGACTTAACATGGGGAGACAGGAGAATATAAAGATTTAATATAGATTCTAGTATAATAGCCACTGAGGGAGGATTGGCATGGGGAGACAGGAGGACTTGACATGGGGAGACAGGAGGACTTGACATGGGCGGAGACAGGAGAACGGACGTGTGAGTGTGCTTTTTAGCTGATATCGTCTGAAAGACTTGGAACTTTATACAGATTCTAGTATAATAGCCATTGAGGGAGGACTTAACATGGGGAGACAGGAGAATATAAAGATTTAATATAGATTCTAGTATAATAGCCACTGAGGGAGGATTGGCATGGGGAGACAGGAGGACTTGACATGGGGAGACAGGAGGACTTGACATGGGCGGAGACAGGAGAACGGACGTGTGAGTGTGCTTTTTAGCTGATATCGTCTGAAAGACTTGGAACTTTATACAGATTCTAGTATAATAGCCATTGAGGGAGGACTTAACATGGGGAGACAGGAGAATATAAAGATTTAATATAGATTCTAGTATAATAGCCACTGAGGGAGGATTGGCATGGGGAGACAGGAGGACTTGACATGGGGAGACAGGAGGACTTGACATGGGCGGAGACAGGAGAACGGACGTGTGAGTGTGCTTTTTAGCTGATATCGTCTGAAAGACTAGGAACTTTATATAGATTCCAGTATAATAGCCATTGAGGGAGGACTTGACATGGGGAGATAGGAGAATATATAGATTTTATATAGATTCTAGTATAATAGCCATTGAGGGAGGATTGGCATGGGGAGACAGGAGGACTTGACATGGGGAGACAGGAAGACTTGACATGGGGAGACAGAAGAATATATAGATTTTATATATATTCTAGTATAATAACCGTTGAGAGAGGACTTGACATGGGGAGACAGGAGGACATGACATGGGAAGACTTGACATGGGGAGACTGGAGAACGGACGTGTGAGGGTGCTTTTTAGCTGATATCGTCTGAAAGACTTGGAACTTTATATAGATTCTAGTATAATAGCCATTGAATGCTTTGATAACTGCACAACAAATTTACCCAACGAAGAAGCATCATTCTCTTTGGTAGATGATATGAAAATAACTAACAGACGCGTTTAAGTGCTGTTACATGTAACAACGCTTAAAGCGCTATTATACTAGAATCTATATAAAGTTCAAGTCTTTCATACGATCTCAGCTCAACAGCACCCTCACACATCCGTTCTCCTGTCTATCCATGTCAAGTCCACCTGTCTCTCCATGTCAAGTCCACCTGTCTCTCCATGTCAAGTCCACCTGTCTCTCCATGTCAAGTCCACCTGTCTCTCCATGTCAAGTCCACCTGTCTCTCCATGTCAAGTCCACCTGTCTCTCCATGTCAAGTCCACCTGTCTCTCCATGTCAAGTCCACCTGTCTCTCCATGTCAAGTCCTCCTGTCTCTCCATGTCAAGTCCTCCTGTCTCCCCATGTCAAGTCCTCCTGTCTCCCCATGTCAAGTCCTCCTGTCTCCCCATGTCAAGTCCTCCTGTCTCCCCATGTCAAGTCCTCCTGTCTCTCCATGTCAAGTCCTCCTGTCTCCCCATGTCAAGTCCTCCTGTCTCTCCATGTCAAGTCCACCTGTCTCTCCATGTCAAGTCCACCTGTCTCTCCATGTCAAGTCCACCTGTCTCTCCATGTCAAGTCCACCTGTCTCTCCATGTCAAGTCCACCTGTCTCTCCATGTCAAGTCCACCTGTCTCTCCATGTCAAGTCCTCCTGTCTCTCCATGTCAAGTCCTCCTGTCTCCCCATGTCAAGTCCTCCTGTCTCCCCATGTCAAGTCCTCCTGTCTCCCCATGTCAAGTCCTCCTGTCTCTCCATGTCAAGTCCTCCTGTCTCCCCATGTCAAGTCCTCCTGTCTCCCCATGTCAAGTCCTCCTGTCTCCCCATGTCAAGTCCTCCTGTCTCCCCATGTCAAGTCCTCCTGTCTCCCCATGCCAAGTCCTTCTGTCTCCCCATGTCAAGTCCTCCTGTTTCCCCATGTCAAGTCCTCCTGTCTCCCCATGTCAAGTCCTCCTGTCTTCCCAGCCCACTTACATATCTACTTTTATTCTCCCAGCACGGATTACTGTTCAAGCGTTGTAACAACAACGCTAAAACGCTTGTGTTGGTTTACATGTAACAACTTATTGGTTTACACGTATCTGAAATCAAATCATAAAGCTAATCTAAACAACAACAAAAACCATTCAACATTGTCTTGATTTGGGCCTAACTTGTCCCAGTATGGCCCTTGCACATTAAAACGCAACCATCCAAACAAAAAACAACGCTGTTTTAATTCCACGTACCCTGCATCCCTTAATCTTGCTCCCTTATCCTTCGACTTTAATTACACCTCCTTAAAAACATACTCCATAAACATAACAGATACATTCCATCATTTTACTTTTTCCACACAGCGAGAATGGGGAAAAATGCAAGGGAAAACAGCGATCGTAACTTACCCAGAAGGGAAAAACAAATTTTTCACCTTGGTGCTAAATAGAGTTATGTCATTTTACCACATTCAAAAATGCGGAGGTTTTTCTCCCTCTTGAAAAGTTTACGACTCGTTGGCAATGTCGTAAATTTCATGGAATGCGTATCTCTGCGGAGAGCTTCCGTCTGCATGCTAAAATTACGAGGGGAAATAAAGGTTTTCTTTATTTTATACCAGGATCAAAGAGATCTTTTGCAGCTTATTACATATTCAGAGAATTTTCAACATGGTTTTACCGTTATCTTTCGGGGGAAAACTTACTTTTAGTACTCCCAGGGCATCTAAATATGATGCAGTGCCAGGCCAGGAAAAAAAAATCTACTGGCGGTATTCAAAAGACGGGAAATTCGAATACGTCACATTAGACCTAAAAGAGCATTACTAAAAAAATATTTTTTTAAGGCAGGAAATCCAAGCTTTAATCACATTGCATTGAAATGTGAAGTCGCTATACTTACTAGAATTGTGATGTTTTTTGTGTACTATTCTAAGCATTCCTCTTCTATAAGGGTAATGGTAATTTTAGTTAACGTCGTACTAGAGCAACACAACGGGCTATTGACGACGGTCCGGGATCAGTCCCTTAAAGGAAAGATCCGAGGACAACACCTCGTAATTTTGAACCACGGTCAGATGACGAAGCACCACCTGAGCTGGCAACCCACTCTCCAAACTTCCACACCAACCCAACGTGAGGACTTTCGGCCATGACATATTTAAGGTGCACCAGCCGCCTCTACACCATACGTTTACAAACATCCATGCCCGGACCCGGATTCGAACCAGGAACCTTTCGATCTAGAGGCTAACACCTTAACCACTATACCGGTTGGTCGGCTCTTCAATAAGGGATCCTTCAGTGGACTAGAGTTTAAAGGTACCCTTTGATAGTTTAATCAGGCTGTCTTTAAATATATATGCACACAATTTGAATTAGGTTGGTTGAGTTTCATGACACAAGGGCTATATTTGACCAAACTGTGCCAATCACAAGACATACAAGTAATGAACATACACCCAAGAAAGGTTCTATCCTAAGAACTAAAATTGAAACTCGTTCCTGATTAAGGCTTTTTAAGGCCCGTCAGAACTGCATACAAGTGAACTACTTCCTTCCATCGCCGTATACGTTAAAATCAAAATAAAGCTACGGCATCTCCTCAGAGTCCTACCCACTCAACATGTGGGATCCAGTTCCTGCAGCGAACGCCACCATCCAAGCCTATGGAAGGGAACTGCTCACGTCAGATAGCACTTAGGGATGATAAGGTAAGAGATAGTGGACTTTAAGTGGATTACCAACCAGTACAAGCACTCAACTGGGATTCGAGAATCAAACAGCATAAATATCAAACTACATAAAATCCGAACTCTATCCATGCCGGTCCCAAGAATCATCTGGACGTCTCAATTGATAAATATGACCTTCCACGACTCAATTGATAAATATGAAAAATTCCACATCTCAATTGAATATGAAAACATCCACGTCTCAAGTGGCAAACATAAAATTTTTTGCGTCACAATCTATTAATATAAGAAGTTTTACGCCACAGTTGATAATATCTCTATATTAAAAAAAAGTTACCGCCGCCGCAGGATTGAAAACTGTGTTGTTTAGCTCGATTCTTAGAAGGTTTCCCTAGGAAGTACTGATATGAAAGAAACGAAATTAACATGGTTTGTTCTTCATCCTATTCCCTGGACAAATGTTAAGATTTTTTTCCGATGCGGCTATTAGTTTAGGGTTTATTAAGTGTCAAAATAGAAAAAGCGAAACAAAAGCGAATGAGCAAAACAGATACAAATTTTCAGCGAGCGTAAGCGAACAAGGGGCGGAGCCACCTAGTTATAAAAAAAATTCCACGTCACAATTGGATAAATAATAAACATTTCCACACCTCAATTGATAAATATAAAAACTTCCACGACTTAACTGGAAAACAAAATGTACCCTTCTGATTAAACAACATCTCAAATGTTAAATATAAAAACATCCACGTTTCAATTCGTAAACAAAAACTTGTACATCTCAGTCTATATATATAAAAACTTTTACGCCTTAGTTGATAAATATAAGAATTTTTACGCCAAAGTTGTTAAAGATAAAAACTTCCCTGTCACAACTGATAAATATGAAAATTTTCACACGTCAATTGATACAATTCCACGACTTAATTGGAAAATATAAAAACTTTTACGTCTCCATTGGTAAAAAACGATAACTTCAATACCTCAATTGGCAAAATATAAAAACTTCAACGTCATAGTTCATAACTAGGAAAACTTCCAAGTCTCAATTGTTTGTTACGAGACCTCCAGGACCTACCACATTCGACCACTGACAGTTCTACCACTGACGGAGCTTATGCATCAGTTGATAAATATAAAAACCTCCGTCACAACCGATAAATATGAAAAATTCCACACGTCAATTGTTACAGTTCCGCGAATCAATAGGAAAAAAAAATAAAAACATACGTCTCAACTGGTAAAATACGAAAACTTCCATACCTCAATAGGTAAAATACGAGAACTTCCATACCTCAATTGGTAAAATATGAAAACTTCAACGTCATAGTTGATAAATAGGAAAACTTACACCTCAATTCATTGCTACGAGACCAGACCTACCCATAGGTAAATTTTGAACCTTAAGATCTATGTCCAGACCAGAATTCCAATATGCGGTAAGTACTTTCATAAATTTGAAATCAAATCAAAAATTGACTTTCAGAACAGCAAACCCAAGTTCCCACATAAAGATTAAATGACTGTAACCCGATATTGAAGTGACAGTGAATTTTGAACCTTAAGGTTTATGTCCAGACAAAATTCCAACATTTGATTAGAATTTTCATAAATTTGAAATCGAATCAAAAATTGACTTTCAGAACAGCAAATCCAAGTTCCCACATAAAGATTAAATGACTGTAACCCGATATTGAAGTGACAGTGAATTTTGAACCTTAAGATTTATATGTCCAGACAAAATTCCAACATTTGATAAGAATTTTCAAAAATTTGAAATCGAATCAAAAATTGATTTTCGTATCAGCAAGCCAAAGTTCCCAAATATAGATGAAACGACTGAAACCCGATATTCAAGTGACAGTGAATTTTGAACCTTAACACTTTTGGCCAGACCAGAATTCCAAGATTTGATAAAAAATTTAAAAAATTGGAAATCGAATCAAAATTTGATTTTTGTAACAGCAAGCCAAAGTTCCCAAATATATATGAAACGACCGAAACCCGACAGTCAAGTGACAGTGAATTTTGAACCTTAACACTTATGTCCAGACCAGAATTCCAACATTTGATTAGAATTTTCATAAATTTGAAATCGAATCAAAAATTGACTTTCAGAACAGCAAACCCAAGTTCCCACATAAAGATAAAATGACTGTTACCCGATATTGAAGTGACCGTGAATTCTGAACATTAACATTTATGTCCAGACAAGAATTCCAACATTCGGTAAGAATTTTCATAACTTTGAAATCAAATCAAAAATTGAATTCCATAACAACAGCAAGCCCAAGTTCCCAAATACAGATGAAACGACCGAAACCCGACATCTTACAGACACAAATCACTGACGCGAAATGAGCATGGATTTCATCCACCAGTTTACTCCCGCAATCTTCAATAATATCACATCCACACGAAAGGACACGTCCCTGGAGACCTTTATCGTCTGCCACTTAACACATTCCACCGACCCCCTTCGCGTTCTCAACGCCCCCTACCGAACGCAACCACTTGGGCGGCGCAATCAAGCCGCCCGGGGGACCCAAGCCACCCATAACAATGGGAAACGCTTCGAGGTTAAATATTCAACCATTGGTCATCGAATTCACTTGACCGCTAGAGCAATTTTAATGAGAGAGGAACGATGATTGGGAACTCGGTTAATAATGGGAGAAGTCAACATGTCAGCGGCCATTTTGATGGGTGGGGTGAGGTATTAATCGACCACTGACAGAGCATCGCTATTTAAGGTTGATTGGAAGGTTTTTACGGTAGTAGCACCATATTTGGCTAAGCGGAGCAAGACAGAGTACGTGAAATAATAGGCACACAAGAAAATTTTTATTAATAGAATAGAGATAGTTGTTTTTGAGTTTTATGGTGCACTAGCTGAATTGCCCGGGTTGAAATGGTTATAGGTTGATTGGAAAGTGAATTGGAATAATCACTTTTCTTGCATAGAAAAATGCAATCATTTAAGTTGTACGGAAAATACTTTTTAACTTCGAGTTAACTTTTTCATAACTTCTTGAATTTACTTCTGATGCAAATACATGCATTTAATTCCTGAATAATATATTGCAATATGCAAAAGATTAGGACATATACAGACAAATATAAAATTCCGGTGAAATAATGCAGAATTCTGAAAACCTAAATATGTGCAAAGTGTCGAATTTCGACTTCCTGAGCTGAAATAGAGCAATTTGAAAAGACATTAGAAAAATTGATAAAGACCATAATGCAGGCCTCGAAATAGATCTTTTAATGCAGGTGCACCTTGTGCACCTAAGTTTTAAAATTAGGAGCACATGTTATATTTTAGATGCACATTATAAAAAAAAACGTAATATAAGGGCATTAATGTAGTGTAAACTACTTTATTATTTGGGTATTATTATATATGTTTTTGTAGTAGATAGCAAATAAAAATATTTAAACACCTAAATTCTCCGGCGCACGGCTCTCTCGATAGTCGCTTCAACAGAGACATCTAGCAAATGTTTTGATCATCGTAAAGTTCTGGTGGCAGTGGCACAAGTAAACCTTCCTCCTGTATAAACCCGTTACTGCCCAACGATTTTGTTTTCACATAGTGTGCATTTAGTTATTTTAATTACGTTCCTTTAGAGCTAGAGAGGTCAATATTAATATTTTGTTCAAACATCAAAATAACATAACACGTTTCACCCCTTTATGTGCTAAGTGTCGAATTTCGACCATCCTGAGCTGAAATAGAGCAATTTGAAAAGACATTAGAAAAATTGATAAATACCATAATGCAGGCCTCGAAATAGATCTTTTAATGCAGGTGCACCTTGTGCACCCAAGTTTTTAAAGTAGGTGCACAAATTATATTTTTTGTACACATTTAGAAAAAAAAACTTAATTTAAGAGTATTAATGTTATATAAACTGCTTTATTAGCTGGGGAAGTTTTTTAGGTTCGAAGTAGATAGTAAATAAAAATATTTAAAAATCGAAATTCTCCCTTCTCCGGTGTACGACTGTCGCGACAGTCGCTTCAACAGAGCCATCTGGAAAATGTTTCGATCATCGTAAAGTTCTAGTGGCAGTGGCAGTGACACAAGTAAACATTCTTCCTGTATAAACCCGTTACGGCCCAGCTATTTTGTTTTCGCATAGTGTGTATTTAGGAATTTTAACGAGAGAGGTAGATACTAATATTTTGTTCAAACATCAAAATAACATAAAACACGTTCCCCCTCCTTTCCTTTTTTTTTTAACGTAATTTTATTTTCATGTGCACAGTGCACCCGGGTATTTCGAGCCCTGCCATAATGATATATGAAAATTTAGTATCAATCAAATATGACCGCGAAATTTCCCTGTGTAAGTTTCTTGTGGAACGTGTTTCCTTGTCTCTCAATATTCACAAAGTGCAAGAAAACAAACTTTAGATTTTAAAATTGGGACTTCGAGGGGCACTTTTGGGACCACCTGTGTGCCAATTTTCATGGTCGTAAATGCTAAAGATAGGTCTGAAGACAGGAAAGTAACAGTCTATGTTTACCGAGCAGTGTTCTAAAGTAAAAGTGTTCCAAATTTGGTGTGAATTAGTCAAACTGTGTAGATCTGTACAGAGAATATACAGACACGCATCCTTTTTAATATATAAACTAGCAGACTAGCACGGTGTTGTCCATGACAGAATTCGGGCTTCGCATTAAAGTCGGACTACCCATGTATCGTTCTAGTGTAAAATTTTCCGCAGATTTCAAATCAGTGGAAATTTTCACTCCATTTTTAACGATCGCGAAGATAGAAACTTGGACTGAAGGATAAAAAGAAAAAGCAAGAAACAAATATAGATTCCGTGAATGAAAGGAAACAAATAACATTCGACCACGTAACTCAAATCAAACAGAACTATCCGTTAGCAGTCAGTGACGTCATCGGAACACTGGCACGCTTCTAAAAAAAATGAAGAAAGCGACGACGGAAAAACAAGTCCGCCAATGAAGAACCGCTGGGAAATAAAGCTAAGAAATTAATTTTAAAATGGTATAGATTAAATTTTAAATTCGGGTTTCGAGGGCTTTTCAGTCATTTTTAGTGTTGTAACGTCTTGAGAGCATCCAGAATCATTATCGAGAATCGTGGGAGATCGCAACTGGAATCGTTCCCCAAGTCCACCCCCTGGTCCGACTGCGGAAGTGACGACTGGAGGAGGCGGGCTGAGAAGAGACTTTGGAACAGAGGCTTTTTCTAGCCGCAGACAATTTGTAGAACTTTATCTTTTAGGAGGCTGTATTGTATCGGTGATGGACATCGTCTTTAATTATAAAACTGTAGCTGTACAGTTCTGTAAATATTAACTCTCAATATAAGTATTTTAACCAGGAAGTGGCTTTTTCGTCGATACAGTACAGTGTATGCCAAATTGCAATTTCTGTAAATCCAATAGATTCGTTAGGACTAGGGATTGCAATCCGATCCGGCGGATCTGGCATCATTTGGTTTCCCAGGGATCCAGCAACATCTATCAAATCCGGTCCAGATCCGATAAACCCAAATTTTTTTTAAATTAAATATAGGATAGTTCAAACCCAACTTTAAAATCACAAAATCGTTTATTAAGCAATCGATTGTGAATTAATCGATTTTATATTTTTCAATCATCAGTTCGTAGAATTCTAGCGAACTAATAAATTAAATTATCCATAATAATTTTTTAATAAAGAGGAATTAGAAAAGCAAATTCTCCAAGAAAACGAAGACTATGGCAAAGAGAAACTTTTGAAAATAAACAGATTTTGAGAAAATACTGAAGACAGAAAATACTGAAGACAGAAATGACTTCAAATGAAATGGAGTCAAAGGAAAATATTTATCTCATATGTACGACTACTAAATGACGGTTAAACCAACTAGTGTCGAAGCTACGAGGGCCTTCTCGGCCACTGGTTATATTTGTAGTTCATTGAGAAGTAGGTTGGGGGATGACACAATTAACACGTATTGTTTCCTTAGATCGTTCTTTCAAACTCAAAAGGGATTTTCATTTCTATACAACTTCGATTTAAGCAATGAAAAAGAATTATGAGTTCCATTTTTTGTTATGTTGACCAAAACTTGCCAAATAGTTTTAGATTTTTATGCTAGTATGAGACAAGGTTGGGTGCAATTTATATGTCCTTTGCTCAACGACAAAAGATTTAGATTACTTAATAGATAGATACTACTTAAGGGGGTCCGGGACACGTTGAAAAAAAAATTTTATAAATTAATTTTGAATTTTTTTGTACTGATTACCCATCTAACTAATAAGCAAAATCACAGCACAAAATTTTTTCCAAAAGTTTTTTAAAAATTTTAAATTAAAATTTTTTTTAAACAAGAGAGGTCATTTTAAATTGCTAAAACTCAAAATATTCTTGATCAATTTTCAAAATTCTTGCAGTAAATTATTCACAAATTTATAAACTTTAATTCTGATTCAGCAATTTTAAAAATATTAATTTAATAAAAAATAAAAAATATTTGAATAAAACTATTTGAAAATTAAAAGGTACTTTTTTTTTAAAGTCATATTTTTAAAAGTAAATATTTGTTTTAAATTTGCTGAATCAAAATTAAAGTATAATGTTTGAAAAAGATATATATTTCAAATTTCAACTCTTAAACTTTATCGGTTTTCGACTTATAGCAATTTGAATACAGGAAATCTTGAAAAAATGTATCATGGAGAAAAACGCATTTAAAGTTTTAAAGACAGATGTTGTTGCCATGACAACATCTGTCAAGAGTGTTAGATTTTCAAAACCACTCACCACAAAAATTATTATATCTCTAGTTCTAGTTAAGATAGAAACATGATTTAGACGTCATTTTAAGCAGAAAAACACAAAGAATTTCTTAAAATAATATTTTAAAAAATCAAAAATTTGACGATTTTTGTGACCCGGACCCCCTTAATTTTAGATAAATAAACGTTCTACATATAAAACAAACTGGTGTGGAAGTTTGGAGAGTAGGGTGCAAGCTCATGTGCGACTGTCTTCATCTGACTGATTCGTTGTCAATTGAATTCAATTCAATTCGCTTCAAAATTTCGAGACAATCTAGTGGGGGTCTTTGGATCTTTCGTAATTTTGAACCACGATCAGATGACGAAATAACACCTGAGCTGGCACCCCACTCTCCAAGCTTCGACACCACTTCAACGTGAGAACATTTGAGACCTCGACAGTTTTAACGTGCACAAGCCCCCTTGCACGACGGTCTTTGGTTAGATTTGAACTCGCAACCTTCCGTTTGCAAATCCATTACTCTTCCAACCAGGTTACCGTTGCTTAATCCAATCAATAAGTAATCGCAGCGCAATAAGTAAGTCACAAGTGGATGATAAGTTTGGCTAAACCTCTCCTTAACTGAGAAATTCCTTTACGCGCAATACCGAGGCCAAAGGGGAAAAAAATCCCCGCATATTAACGTGAATTCCCCATCAGAACGTTCCAATTCCCTAATCCGATGTAAGCATCCTATAGATTAGAAGTAAATTCCTGATTTCCATCGGAAAATCAGCAATCAGCCGTGACCATTGCCTACATGGAGTCATCAGGAGTTTTTCGAATGAGACTGGACGAGGTAATTAGGGGTGGTGACCCAATCACAATGAGTGCGAGCTAACGGCTTCGTAATGAGTGGACGACTTCCGGAACGGGGATGAAAGTGTGAACGCAAAATAACCTAGTGGCTCTCCAAGTTCACATTTGTGTGAGTGAAGAAATCCTAATATGATTGGATTTTTGTCTCGCATTCAACATTCAAACATTGAAAGGACCCAACAAAAGTTGTTAAACATACAAAGGGCTTTTCCTGGGTAGCATTTGCACGCAATCAGGAAAACTAAGAGAAGATGAATGGAAGGTGCCAAAGTACCAGCAATTTCATGTCCCCGCCTCCCCTTGTACTCCAAACTTTTTTGGTTAGTTGAGTTGTGTGGATTTGATTATGAAAATTCTGTTCAGCATCATATTTTCTTTTTCACTTTTGTTGATTGAAAAACTTTTTCAATCTTGTAGCGATAAATGTTCCAATATTATTTTTGTATTATTCGTTCGTTGCAGTAACTGATTTTCCTGTGTTCTTATTATATTATTCGTTCTTTGCAGCAACTGATTTTCCTGTGTTCTTATTATATTATTCGTTCATGTAGCAATAAATGTCAGTTATGATAATAGTATTACTTATTCGTTCTTTGGGGCAGTAAATTTTCCAATACTATTTTATACTTACTCAATCTTGTAGCGATAAATGTTCTTTTATTTTTATATTTATTCGTGCTTTGCAGCAACAAACCCATTTTTACATTATTCGTTCTTTGCAGCAACAAATTTTCCAATATTGTTTCTAAATTATTCGTTCTTGTAGCAATAAATGTTCCAATATTAATTTTATAATATTCGTTCTTTGTTGCAACAAATTTTTCTATGTTGTTTTTATATTATTCGTTTTTGTAGCAATAAATGTTCTGATATTATTTTTACACTTATTCCTTCTTTCAAACAATAAATTTTCCGATACTGTTTTTATACTTTTTCAATTTTGTAGCGATAAATGTTTTAATATTGTTTTTATATATTTTACAATCTTTGCAGCAACTGATTTTCCTATATTATCGTTACATTATTCGTTCTTTTGCAACAACACATTATTTTTATATTATTCGTTCTTTGCAGCAACAAATTTTCCAATAGTTTCTAAATCATTCGTTCTTGTAGCAACAAATTTTCCAATATTGTTTCTAAATTATTCGTTGTAACAATAAATGTTCTTATGTTATTTTTATATGTATTCATTCTTTGCAGCAACAAATTTTCAGATATTATTTTTACACTTATTCTTTCTGTCTGTTTTGCACTTGTAATAAAAGATACTCATAATGACTGCACGTATTTCGTGTGTTCCAATTTATATTAGAATTATTTAAAAAGCATTCCTCAACACTAGTAATGCATTCATGGAATAGTAAACGAGTTTCGTATTCTTTTAGAAATGATTTTGATATTAAAACGCCGTGCAAAAATAAATACTGAAGCTAGTTATGAAAGAAAATTCCTTTCGTTTATCGTAAAAGCAGAAAGTTCGTCACAATACATCAAAACCTAAAAACAGTTGGAAAAATATTCAATGTTCATTAAAAATTACGACAGGGAAAAAACTAAGACATTCCCGAAGTTCTATTCCGAATGCTTGCTTCGTAAAAGGCGCTCTTTGAGGAAAATAAATAGAAGAGTTTGAAGAAAGATGAAGTTTGAACCATGGTATTTAACACCACACGAATGGCAAAGAGCAAATTAATTTTGAGCTATCAGACCAACGATTTTATAGACAGAAAAAGTTTTGAGGGTATTTATCAGAGCAAATACCGGGGAATAATGGGTAGCTTCAATAAAACTCCCAGTCCATGAATATACTCTACCAGACAGCCGAGGTTTTTTTTTTTTTTAATTCTCCAAGTGGTTTCTACTAGATATCTCGATCATCAAGATCTGATCAATTTTAATTTTAACGAAATAACTCGTTATCAAAATATTGCCAATTTTTTTATACGATAACAAAATCAAGAGTTGGTCAGTTTTCTACTGATAACGAGATATATCGTCCATCAAGATCTGGTAAGATTTGCTACATCTACAAGACAACCACCAGGAGGGTTAAATCAAAGCCTTTATTAATTCAATACAAATTCAAAATGTATGGCTTTTAAAAACACCTATATATCCTTGAAATGTGAATTTTTTCCATCTATCCTTGAAATGAAACCTTTTAATAAGGATAACACCTTGGAACGAAACGTTTTAAAAAGGATGACACATTGAAATGCAGCCTTTTGTTGTTGTAGTAGTCCCCCATTGTCCAGCAGTGATAGACCAGGTTCATGACGTCATACACCCTCCAAAAATCCAACACCGTCAATGGATCGTCAGTCAAGTCCTGTTTGGAGAGCCCCATGCACGAGAGGATGTAGTGAGGCGAAGCCTGCTCAGTGGAACAGTTGTTACAAATCTCAAAGATCTTGGATCCTTCGGAAAATTTCATTGATTTAAGGTGACCACTTCGAAAGCGGGCAAGAATAATTTGGTCCTGCCTATTGAAACTTTGAACCAGGGAGCCTCCAGGTCGTGAACATTGATACCATGGGTGCTCTGGGGGAAATTCCAAGTGGTCTTATTCTTGTGTTTTATTTTTGACAAGATCTCCAAAAAGGTGAGGGGTGCTGACGGCAGAGGCCTCACAAGCACCAGCCTTGGCCAAAGTGTCCGCAATCTCCTTTCCCTCAACTTCGACGTAGGAATGAATCCACTGCATGCAGTCTTTTATTAAGGATAACAATTTGAATGAATCTTTTCTATCTATCCTTGAAATGAAACCTTTTAATAAGGATAACACCTTGAAATTGAACTTTTTAATAAGGATAACACCTTGAAATGGAACCTTTTTATAAGGATAACAACTTAAAGTGTATCTTATAAACTCCAATCATTGATTCAAACTCGGGAAATCTTGAGACACGAGCTTATATAAGATTTTTGAAAGAGTATCCGAGACTACGGAAATACAACTCACCGTTTCTTCAACAGGGTCCACAAATCCTTCAGGAAAACAGCCAGGGTCATTCCATTTAGATGGAGTGTGGTTAACTTCGGCGTCCCCATTCTCTAGTAAGTGATGAGTTTCTCCTTTCCTAAAGAACATAATTAAAAGTCAATTAGTTAAAACCATATTAAAAATTACTCAACACTTAGCTAGGGGCTCAACCCCTCCTTATTGACCAGAAGAGATCTTTATGATTGACGGGTAGATTCCCCAATCAGACAAAGAGAAATCAACAAGTGGGTGAAGATATCCGCATCACAATTAAGAGCGATAAAGGTTAGTTGAGTTGAAATAAGGTTAGTTCGAATTGGTTTTATGGCGCACAGACCATATATGGGTCTTGCTGCGACAAACAGAAGACAGATAGCCTCAAGTGTACATGTCATGTCAAGCGAAAATGTCATGATAGATTAAATCAAATTCTAGGTTTTTCATTCTTTTTAAAACTTAATTTTTACAATTTCTATTTTAAAAATCTGTCGCAATACATTACATTCAATGAGTGAATAATCACAAGTATGAAATTCGGTATTTTAACAGCCATATTTAAATTTACATTTCAAAGGTGTAAAATTCGTGTCTGTAATATATTGAAATTTTCAAGCCAAGTAAAAATTCCTCTAAGGTCAAGATAATTAATTTTTAACTTGTGCTTCTTAAATTTTACTAGTTTTTTTTTTTTTAATGCTGCACATTTTCTTCAGTTGAACAAATAAATTCATCTGCGGAAAAGAGCTTACAAAAATATTTCACACCATTCAATGAGAAAGCGAAACTTAATTTTCTTTCAAACACATCCTTACTAAGATTGGGTTGTGCTGCCATCTAGCGGCAAACGTTTTAACAAATTACTGATTTTAAAGATTTTCCTATTTTACTTTCAAAGTGCTCTCTAAATAATACCACTCATAAATAAAACGATTCCGTTATAAGCAGCAACCTTTTTTTTATAATAATCCGTCATTTTTTGCTAAATTGAACCAAACACAAGACAATCTCAATGGACATCACACACAAGTTTTACATACTTACACATAAGAGAGAAATACACTCAGGGTAAATTACTGGAACGAATTTCAACTTCCTATAACACGCGGGTTGCTAACGCAGTGGGCAAACCCTGAACTATGGCAGCCCATTTATATTCAGTGATAAATATTACTTGAGAAAAATGGTTGTCTTAATCTACATAATTTTAGTGTATGAAATCTATCTGGAAAGCATCCAGCCATGCAATGTGAAACAAGACACATACTATCTAGGAACTTTTTTAGCTTAGTTTCCTTCAAACTGGGCCACCTTGGCACCTCGCATACTTCTACGTCTTTCATATTTCAAAAAATCACAAAGTTCGACGGAATCGCTATCACTTGCCTCGTCAGGTACTCCTTGATGGCATTTACTGTAAGATTGATGTTTTATGGTGCAAGGGCCAGGTTTGGTCAAGGTTCGCCAAACTATCGGTAGTTAAATAAATTTTAAGCAAATCATCAATATTTAAACTAATATATGGTAGCCCCAAAAAACATTTCAAACTCAAATCAAATTTTAAATAACATTATAAAAGCATGTCTGATATAAATAAAAACAGTTTTGAATGAGCCGGATCACTTAATAAATCATTAACACTAGGATTAACAGCACTAAATTGGTTGAGTCTAATGATAATACAAGTAGAAAATTCACTTAAAATGTGTCTAACGTATAGAATTGTATCTCATAGGGGAAACTATTCTAGAGCTATTTATCGGGGCACAATACAGATACGAAAAAGTCTTGTCAGTTTCCTTTCGTCTTTATCATACGATTGTGGGATTTAAAAGCTCTTTACGGATGATTGAATGGTATTTTTATAATTAACGTCGTACAACACAACGAGCTAAGGTGACGGTCCGGTATCAACCGAAGGGAAAGATCCGAAGAACACCACGTAATTTTGAATCACCAGGGTGGCAACAAAATCCTTGAAAAGTTCCCTGATATTTCCATGATTTCCCTGATAGTCTCACAAAAATTTCCCTGATTTAACAATTCCCTTAAGAAATGTTGTGATCCGTAATTGGTATCAATATACAGAATCCACACAACACTATCTTTAAATATTTAGGGTCAGAGGGTGTAAAGCAGGGGTGGCCAACCTGTGGCGCATGCGCCAAGTTTGGCGCATTGGATGAATACAAGTGGCGCATTGCATCCTTGCGCCTACATATTCCTTGATTACAAATGAACAAGCATTTTTATCCATGAAATTCATTAAAAGGAAAACGAAGTAGCGAATGAATGACACAAATTTGAAAAATTCTCTGTTGCTCTCAGAAACAACTTTACACCAAACATTGAAAGACTAGCGATATCCATACCGGCTCAAAAGTCTTATTAATGGAAATGTTTATGTGCTGTAATAGACATTGTTTTACGTACAATAGTTAAAGCATTTACAAATGTTAATTATGTCTATAAACATACTTTTATAAAAAAAGTTATTAAGGATATGGCAGGACCATGAACGTAAGGTAGAAAAGGTGCTTGAGTTGTATGGCGCATCGGAACTTGATGTGAAAAAAAAATTGGCGCATGGTATGTAAAAGGTTGGCTACCCCTGGTGTAAAGGGATAATTCTCCACAAATATTTTGTATTTTTTCTCTACAGATATTTTAATTGCTATTGTAAAGGTTGGAAACCTTAATGGAACTCTTATACTTGGAATTGAATAAACTGGACAAAAAATGCGAAATATTTTTAATTATGAACTTTTTACACCTGATCCTACATTGCCATACTATTTATTGAAATCAAATGCAAATATACAGAAAAAATTCTACAAAAATGTTATAGCAGACAAAAATAATTAATTTAATACACAGAAAACATCATTTGTTACACAAATTTAAAATTGTATCCCACAAGTTAAATCGCTAGCCTCACGGCGACCAAGACGCTGTAGCCGCGAAATAAACGGCGGTTTTCGTGTTGTTAAAAAATTATGACGCTATGATTCTTTATTCGAATTACAATTTCGACTAATACGATTTATTCTATTCTCAAAAGCACTCGTAATCGCGCATCTCTAAATAGGACAAACAATAATGGTAGCCGCTTAAATTGTCAAAATTTCCCTGATTTATGTAAAATTTAGAAATTTTCCCTGAGATTCCTGATTTTTCCAGAAGTAAAAAGTTTCCTGAGAATTCCCTGATTTCCCGGTTTTCCAGGTTCTGTTACCACCCTGATCACGATCAGATGACGAGATAAAGTTTGATCTGACACCCACCCAACTCTCCAAACTCTCGCGCCAAATCAACGTGAGGACATTTGATGCAATGACATATTTAAAGCGCACCACCGCTTTCGTGCATAACGGTATTTGGTTGGATTCGAACTCGCAACCCTCCAGCAGGGTTGCCAACCTTTTCTGAGCAGCTTCAGGTGCATTTTCATAAAATTTCAGGAATTTCGAGGCTGCTTCAGAAGCAACGCGAAAATAAGGACAAAACTAAAAGATCGGCATATTTTTCTTTGTAAAGTCATAAAAATCCCTATTTGTACAAAGAATTTCTCTCAAGTCCCAAATGTGGAAGTCCGAAATACGGAATTGTCCAAAATCCGGACGTTTTGATAACCAGTTTTTTTTTTTTTGTTGTTGTTGGTTTTTTTTTCTAAGAACAAGGGGGTAGACCTGGACCTAATTGATGAAATAACCCAAAAATGACAGACATGTTCAGAGTAAATGCCACACAGAAAAATTAGAAGATTTGCAAGTAAAATTTCTTGCATTGTATTAGAAAGGGTTTTTTTATTTTAAAAATTATTCCTGTTGATATATCTGCTATTTTACTACTACTGCAAACGCAAAATTAGCGCAGAAGGAGGTTAGATTAAGGTTCTTTAGACAAAAAATACAAATAATCCGAATTCCGGAATGGCCGAGGTCCGAAGGATTCTGGACTTGGTACTCTTTAAAGTAGAGGTGCACAACCAACGGCCCGCGGGCCACATGCGGCCCGCGAATCATCAATTTGCGGCCCACAAACTAATTTTGACTAAACTTCCAAGAGGATTTAAGTTAAGAAGCAAATTGACTGACAAACATTTAGAATCAGTCTTAAGAGTTTCTACTAGCAGTATTGTGTGTGTGTGAACCTAACATACCTAAATTAGTAAAACTCAGTATCAGTCATCCCATTAGGAAGCTGTAACATAATTATTGCTTATGCTTTAGAAATTTTAATATTAAGTGTATTTGATGTTGTAATTTTTAATTCTAATTTTACTGATATCATTAAAATTTCTGATACTCAGCTTTATTGCTCATTGTACTATTACTGTTATTAAATTTATAACCTAAAATAATTGGCTGAAGTATATATGACGTACTTGAGGCACATTCTTAAAAGTAATTCTAAATGATTGATCGTTGTAAATGTTTGTTAACTTCTTTTTTTAATTTATTTACAATATCCTTCATTTAGCTCCTATATTTTTTGAGAAAACATGTAAGTTTAATCGTAAAAAAATAAGTGATTATTTTTAATATACATATTAAGTGTGATAATAGCTGTATATAATTGGGTAGTAGCACTTTCATTGCGTCAGTGCTGTAACTTCATTTGCGACCCCCCATGTCTCAATCAGCGGTGCGAGTGGCCCTTCTCCCAAAAACGTTGTGCACCCCTAGTATAAAGGATAAAAAATTACATGTGTGTGTATACATGAAAGATTTTATCCTTTTATTATAGGTTTTTCCCTTTTCATAGAAGAAATTTCCTTTTTTTCAGCATCAATGCTATTACCGGAGTGAACCATAGATTACGCGGAGTTGCAGATTTTCGATGGTTTAGCGGTGAAACTCCGGAAGTTCCGGAATACTTGGCAACTCTGATCCAGTTCTTAATCCGTTGTTCTGCCTACCGGGCTAGCGCGATCAGAAGATTAATTGAAACAGTTTTTGTTTTAAATTTGTATATCCTATTAATTCAGCCATGAATTTTCGATGAACCTTTTAATATGATCTATGTCTCTCATGGGCACGGAACGTCGTATGACAATAGTTCGCTGTCCATCCATCCGTGGTCAGAAATCATTTCCCCTTTCAGAGGTGATTTTAGCATTGGGAGAAACCACAAGAAATGAAGTCACCAATTGACCACAGCTGTGCTCTTCGTACTGCATCTCTACTTTATCAAGGTAGTATTGTTTGACCTGTAGGAAAGCACTCGTGATGGGCAACAACTTCGTAATCAAAAAACAGTCAACGTTCTCGTTACATTAAGGTGTACACACTAGGGATGCGACATCGATAGCGAAACATCGATGTTCAAAATTAAAACATCGATGTTGATAGTACATCGACCCAAAAATATCGATGTTTTTAAAATGCAGTGTATTTAAACTTTTTTCCCCCATTTCTTAAAACTGGTTTAGCAATTATTGATGCGACATCGACAGCAAAACATCGATGTTCAAAATTAAAACATCGATGTTGATAATGCATCGCCCCCAAACCATCGATGTTTTTATAATTCAATGTATTTAAATTTGTTTCCTCATTTTTTAAAATTGGTTTAGCAACTAGTGATGCGACATCGGCTCCAATACATCGACGTTTTTTTTCCAAAACATCAATGTTTAGGAAACATCGACATCGATGTCGCATCCCTACTTTTCAGACCCTTCATCCTTGGTCACTTTGGTCTAATAGTATGTTCAATTTGCTGATTATGAAAATTATGCACCTTGGTTATTTTTTAAATTTTTATAACGGTACTTTTTTAATTTAAAAATAAAACATCGACAACGTAAAAACATCGACAAGTATAAACATCGATGTTACAAAAACATCGACCCCAATACATCGATGTTTTTTAAAAAACATCGATGTTTTGAAAACATCTATGTCGCATCCCTAGTATACACTAGAAAAAGTTTGTTTTTTTTAATTTTGACTTTAAAAATGCAGTTTTTTTACCACATGTAATTCGTGTATTCTTAAAATCTTTTCTAGAAGAAAAAAATAATCAGATTGTGCAAATAATTAACTGTCTAATTAAGATATAAGTAATAGCTAATTAGCATGTTTTTTTGTTACGTGATATCGCAAATTCTAATTTGTTCAGAAAGACAATTATTCGTAATATTATTCTTCATGTTTTGAGCCTCCATCAAGTTCCTAGAGAAATAATTTTTTTTTTTTTTTTACAATTTTTTAATCAAGAAAGTGTAACAAAAATCACATTTTTTTCAGGAATTTCAACAGTTAAAAATGAATTAAGAATTAATTTCTTGACTAAATATTCTGATTGACGCTCAAAACATCCACTGTATTATATAGATCAGGGATTCCCAACCGGTGGTACGCGGCAACGTTTCAGGTGGTACGCAAGGATGATACAAGCGACCCAAATATGCTACGAAGTTTCGATTTTTCAGTAAGTACAACCACGTTATGCTATTTGTTACTAGTTACTTGTGTAAGAGTGGTTTTTCTGAACTTTTGTAAATAAAAAATAAATACAGAAACAGAGTAAGTGTTGAAGAGGACTTAAGAGTGAATTTAAGCTCCATTGCTCCTGATATTGATATTTTAATAAAAGACAAACAACAAGTTTCGCACTAAAAATTGATTTTTGTTAATCTTTGTTTGCTTAGTTTGTACAAATTATTGAAAATTAATTATTTTTAGACCCGTGAGTAAAAAATAAAACTAATTTTCAACAATCGTTTTATTTTTTCCTTTATAGAAACATCATTAATACGAAATACAAGTGCATTAATCATAAAATATGAAACTTTCTTAGTATTTGAATTAAATTTAAACAAGCCATTATGCACTTTTCTGACATTATTTTTTTAGAAACAGATATCTATAATTCTGGTGGTATGCCAAAAACTTCTAAAAATTTCAAGTGGTACGCAGTTACTAAAAGGTTGGGAACCCATGATATAGATCATAATGATGCAAAAATAATAATAATAATAATAGGTGAATTCATAGTGGAGTTACCATGTTTTAAACAAAGCATCCTATTGCAAAAACCCAGTTCTTCAGAAATCAAGTTTAAAGTTTGGCTTTTCATGGTGACAGTACCAAACGAAAACCCTTGTAACTAAAAACCTATTTCGAATATTTCCAAGGTCTTGCCATCGTTTGAAAGCTAAGAGATTGGATAATATTTTTAATTAATAAAAAATATATTGATATCCTAGTCTATTTTCGTGATGACTAGTCTGTACGTACACATTAAAATAGCAGGATACGTTTCGGACATTTTTATTTTTAAAGAATTTAGAACTAAAGAAACTACAGATACAGAAATGTTACTAATCGTAAATAGAAATTACCTGCTGGATAGTTTTGGCGACAATGATTCCAGGTTGGCGATCGCCCTGTCCCTTTCATGCTTCATCTCGCTGTACTGCCGTAGAGCAGACTCGCATTGCTGTACTGCGGCGGCATTTTCTCGCAGTACAGAATCACGCTCTTTGAGGGCCAGCTGCAGTCCCAGCTTGAGATTATTTGTACTACCTGGGCCATCGATTTCTGTTGTACCTGAAATGATTGGAGAATTATTAATAAATTAATTTTAACAATATTCAATACAATTTTTGTAGAGGTAAAACTGGCAACATCCATTAAAACAGATGAATTTTTAACAGGGTTCATACAGAATTTTGAATGTAAAAATTAAGGAGTATATAAGGAGCATTTAACGAGTTCTTTCGAAATTTTTAAGGAGTCGTAGAATATAAAAATTAAGGAATATATACGGAGTATTTAACGAGTTCTTTCGAAGTTTTTATGGAGACATAGAACATAAAAATTAAGGAGTATATAAGGAGCATTTAACGAATTCTTTCGAAATTTTTTAGGAGTCGTAGAATATAAAAATTAAGGAATATATACGGAGTATTTAACGAGTTCTTTCGAAGTTTTTAAGGTGTCATAGAATATAAAAATTAAGGAGCATATAAGGAGCTTTTAATGAGTTCTTTCAAAATTTTCAAGGAGTCATAGAATGCAAAAATTAAGGAAAATATACGGAGTATTTAACGAGTTCTTCGAAATTTTTAATGACATAGAATATAAAAATTAAGGAGTACATAAAGAGTATTTAACGAGTTCTTTCGAAATTTTTAAGGATTTTAGAATATAAAAAGGTAAGGAGTATATACGGATTATTTAACGAGTTCTTTCGAAATTTCACAAGGAGTCCTAGAATACAAAAATTAAGGAGAATATACGGAGTATTTAACGAGTTCTTTCGAAATTTTTAAGGAGTCATATAATATAAAAAGTACAGAGCATATAAGGAGCATTTAATGAGTTCTTTCGAAATTTTTAATTAGTCATAGAATATAAAAATTAAGGAGTATATACGGAGTATTTAACGAGTTCTTTCTAAATTTTCGAGAAATCATAGAAGGTTTACACACCCATTTTCAAGTGTGAAAAATGAAAATGTTTCAACACTTTTAAGAACTTAGTTCCACTTAATCTTTTCGATACGGCAGATTGACTTTTGTTGCCACTAAAATATCGCTGACACCAGCGGCATTGTAGCGGTGATTGTTATCCCACTTTAAGTATAAAAACAAGTGCACATCAATCAGAAATGAAAAAAAAAATTAAAATTAAAAGATCTAAATTACCAACAATTGCGTACAATGGGCGAAATGAAAGTAATTCTGAAAAGTAACCTTACTTTTGAATACTATTGTAACTTCTTGGCTTGGGATTTAATGGCGCAAAAGATGTATTTTGCGAAGCCGAGTCAAACACAACAACGGTATAGAAGAAAAAAGGCTAAAATAGAAGGGTAGGTCAGGGTAAAACAGAAGGGAGGACAGATACGATTATCTCACGGGTGTAAGAATCATAGCAATTGCGCATGCGTCAATTTATTCCGGTCCGGACTTCTGTTGCAACCCTTTCTTTACGAGTGGTTTGTTTGGCGAAGACGAGGATATTTTCACCCCTCGCCAAACCAAGCATCTGTCCGCTGTCGTTGACATTCTAGAATGGATGAACAGTATAAATGCGATTCTTGTGACAAAACTTTCCAGTGTTGACAGAATTTATTACGTCATATAAAAAAGGTGCACATTGTGACTAATGTCAGCAACAAAAGAAAATTTAACATAAACTGCCCTGCAGTATCGTGTGAACAAACATTTTCACCACAAACAAAGCTGAGGGAACATGTGACGAGTGCTCATAATGTAGTATTGGATGTAGAGCACAGTTACAAAATAATTTATTTTTCAGAAACTCATAATGTGTGTGTTTGACATTTAAATAAACTTTTAAATTATGAACTTACACAAATTAACTTTTCGTAGAAAGATAGTATTTAATACTTATTTACTGGTCGTAAATAAGCCTTACTTATACTAAACTATAAAAATAGGATTCTAAACTGGCCGTACTTATTACTTTTCATCTGACAGCAAACTCAAAAAATCCTCGTATTGTAAGCGATAAATTGCCAAATTTGGCATACCTTTCCCCAGAACCAAACATGGAGTTAAAATTTTCCAACTCCATACGCATGCGCAATTGCTATGATTCTTACACCCGTGAGATGGTCGTGGACAGATCACTCGGGTAACTTAGGGTTATGATGCCCGTATACATCTAAAGACACCTCAAGGCATTTGTCACAAAAACATATCGTCGGCTTGGATCAAAAAACTCAATAGACATTTGTTCAAACACTAAATGCTTAGTTTCATGATGAGAAATTCATTATCATATTAAAATCTCTTTAAAAAAAACATATGCCGACCAACCGGCCAGTGGTTAAGGTGTTAGCCTCTAGATCGGAATGTTCTTGTTTCGCGTCTGGTGCATCTTAAATCTATCGTTGGGATGGCATGGAAGTTTGGAGAGTGGGGAGTCAGATCAGGTGTTGCCTCATCATCTGACCGTGGTGCAAAATTACGTGGTGTTGTCCTCGGATTTTCCCCTTAAGGGATTGATCCCGGACCGTCGTCAATAGACCGCTGTGTTGTCCCAGTACAACTTTAATAAAAATTACCTAAAAAACATATACCAGTATCAAAATATTTATTTCTTATTTTTTGACTCAAAAACAAAGACAGCGATAAAGAAAAAAAATCGTTTTGTCAGTTAACGGGGTTTTGCTCTAAATCAACGATATGGCCAGTTTATTTCATAATACTTAAGGTAGGTAGGTATTCTAACTAACGCGCAACTGGAGGAACACAACGGACCATTGGCGGCATTCCGCGATTTAAACCCGAAAGAAAAGATTTGAAGACAACATCACGTAATTTTTAACCATGATCAGATGTCGATGGAAAACCCGAGCTGGCACCCCACTCTCCAAACTTTCACACCAACCCAACGTGAGGACTTTCGCACACGACAGATTTAAGGTGCACCAGCTGCTTATACACCACACGCTTACAAACATCCATGCACTGAACCCAATTCTAACCAGGAATATTTCATCTTGAGGCTAACACATTAACCACCAACCCGTTTGGTCGGCATTACGTGAGGACTTTCGGTCACGATAGATTTAAGGTGCACCAACCGCCTCTTCACCATACGCTTACAAACATCCATTCACTGACACGAGTTCGAACCAAGAACCTTCCGATCTAAAGGCTAAAACCTTAGCACCCAGACCGGTTGGTCGGCGCTTAAACCTAGGATCAAGCATTGAAAATATGTTTTTTTCGATAACCCCGGGATTATTGTTGATCCGTGGTGTAACACGGACTTGTGAATGCGAACATAACAGCCGGACTACCACGGTCCCTCATAATTTAAGAAATGTCATAACTCAAAAAGCATGTACATCGACTGATAGCTTGACACATATCGTTTAATTACAACAAATTCTAAATGCAATGAAGTACTTTCATCCGCATTTAACGACCACTAGGGCCCGATGTACGCATCCGGTTTTTCAAGGTGCGGTGCCGCTGCTGCAACGCAAGTGCGGTCTGAGACACTCTAGTCTGAGATACATTAGATTATACAATAGAGTAGTGCACGCATACCTCCGGCGTCGCTGTGGCGACGCACGTCCAACTTGGGTGCTATTTGTAGCGCAGTTCCCCACGGCGCAGCACACGCTTCTCCGGTCTCAAATAGAGTGCCTATGATTGTTGTAATATGGATACAATCGGTATAAATGAATCATATAAACACTCAATTACATGCGTAATTGATGAGATGGATTGCACAACGCGCTAACTTAGATTACGGGAAACACCATGTTGTTCAAAAACAGCTATTTACTCAAAACGTCTTCAAATTTATACTGACAAAACACTAAAATAATGATAAATAAACATTCTAGAACACGAAATGGAACATGAAAAAGCTATAGTTTCTTTTTAATTTAATATAAACACGTTTTTCTCGAATTCATAAAAAGTTCCGTTGAGTAGTTTACGGGAGCTAGGAAAAGTCTCTAAGCCAATCAGAAAGTGTTTTCCGTATGTCGCCACTCTTATTATATAGGCACTCTAGTCTCAAGTACCTTGTTTTCATAAATAATTGGAATATTTTTTTAAAGAAGTTTTTGTAAGTCTAAAGGTGTTTTTTTTTTTTTTTTTTTTGTGGCCGCAAAATCCTGACGGTTCTATGGCATTTACAGCCATGATATTTGGCACACAGGTAGTCCAAATTTTTTGCAATTTTGGGGCCGCAGCGAATTTTAAAATTCAATTTAGAACATTTTAATATGAATTTAATGAAATTTAATTATTATTGTTTTCTTTGAAATGGCAAACGCATAAAGATATGACAGATTCTAAATTTATTTTTCCCGTTTCATTTTGAGCTGAGGAATAATTTTCCAGCAGGGGATGAAAAAAAATTTTAACTTTAGTTATGTAGTTCTTTTTTCTATCCACTAGACCGTTAAGGATAGAGTAAAAATTTCAACGGATTTGAAATCTGCGAAAAATTTCACAAAAGATCGATACCTAAAAATATGATTTTCTTTTAATAAATAATTTTTTAATTGAATATATCTTTTATACTTTCGCAAGAGATTATGACGTCACGCAAACTTTCTCTTTCCGAAAAAAAAAAGATCGCATCTTCTGCCCCTTCACGTTAAGGAAAAAATAATAATTTCCTGTCTCATTCTATTTCTAAGAAATAAAAAAACATATTGACTGGGATTGTTAAGTTTTTTTTTTTCGCAAAATCGGAATTGCTAAAGATAGATTAAAAATTTCACTTAGTTTGAAACCTAAAAATATGATTTTCTTTAAATAAATATTTTTTTAATTGAATATATTTTCAACGAATTTGAAATCTGCGGAAAATTTTACACCAGATTAATACCTTGTCCGTGCCCGTGGTGTTGGTTTGCTTCGCAAACCTACACCACGGGCACGGACAATGTCGGTCTAGCCAAGCAGTGGCTAGTTTATAATAATTAAGAAACATAAGTAACATAATAATTAAGAAACTATTTTGCTTAAAAATATGTTTTTTGTGCACCAAGTAAGCGAAATAAACGTTTTCTTTTATACATATCCAACGCAAATGGCACAAAATGAGTAATGCGTCATTTCACGGTTATGTGTGCATACTAGGGATGCGACATCGATGTCGATGCTTTCAAAACATCGATGTTTTATAAAAAACATCGATGTATTGGAGTCGATGTTTTTGTGACATCGATGTTTATACTGTCGATGTTTTATTTTTAAATGAAAAAAGTACCAGTATAAAAGTTAAAAATATAACCGAGTAGCATAATTTTCATAATCAGCAAATTGAACATACTTTTAGACCAAAGTGGCCAAAGGTGAAGGGTCTGAAAAGTACGGACGCGACATCGATGTCGATGTTTTCATAATATTGATGTTTTATAAAAAGCATTGATGTATTGGAGCCAATGTCGCATAATTAGTTGCTAAAAAAAGTTTTAAGAAATGGGGGGGGGGAGTTTAAATACACTGAATATAAAAAAACATCCATTGTTTTGGGGCGATGTATCATCAACATCGTTGTTTTAATTTTGAACATCGATGTTTTGCTGTCGATGTCGCATCAATAGTTGCTAAACCAGTT
This sequence comes from Metellina segmentata, assembly GCA_947359465.1. NCBI lineage: Eukaryota > Metazoa > Arthropoda > Arachnida > Araneae > Tetragnathidae > Metellina > Metellina segmentata. The sequence goes on from OX375883.1 coordinate 66,002,835, forward strand.
TTAAGAAATGGGTAAAAAAGTTTAAATACACTGAATTTTAAAAATATCGATGGTTTTGAGGCGATGTATTATCAACATCGATGTTTTAATTTTGAACATCAAATTTTCAAACATCGATGTTTTGCTGGCGATGTCGCTTCACTAGTTGTTAAACCAGTTTTAAGAAATGGGGGGAAAAAGTTTAAATTCATTGAATTTAAAAAACATCGATGTTTTTGGTGCGATATATTATCAACATCGATGTTTTAATTTTGAACATCGATGTTTCAATTTTGAACATCGATGTTTCAAAACATCGATGTTTTGGGGGCGATATATTATCAACATCGATGTTTTAATTTGGAACATCGATGTTTTGCTGTCGATGTCGCATCCCTAGTGCATAGTTGAACCTCGGCGTCGCACGTTGGAAAATCGGATGTGTGCACTGGTCCTAAAACGGCAACTTCATCAAGTGCGTGACGCTATGCAGTCTCAGAAGCTCGTCGGATCCGAAGCGAAACGAGCTACCGGAAATTGGGATTGCATGGTGTGGCGCTGAGCATATTTAGAACCTCCGCTCTGTTTGGGGCCCAGCAGAAGGGACATTCCTGCACCCCTACCAGGTGTAGGCACCAAACAGTTTTGCAAGCGCACGTTCCATGGTTCTTGGAGAGATGGTTCAATGAAGTAGAGCGCCATACACGAAGTTTCTCAAATTTATAAATATGCTGTCAAACAGGTTGTTTCCAATTAAATGATAACGAGTAAAGATGAAAAGTTGGTAGGTATTTTAATTAACGTCGCACTGGAACAACACAACGGGTTATTTGAACACGGAAAAGATCAAAAGTAAAGAACATGCCACACTTAAAATATAAATACTATTAATTTTGCTTGTTTAAATGTTGTTTCTCTGCAGAAAATAGTGAATTACTGAAAACAAAAATATTGTGTCATCCGGAAAGTTCTGCACGTTTTCAAATCGAAGCTAGATTTGTTATTATTTTGCTACCGCTGATAAGGAGTGACCTTGATTGAAGCAGATGCTTAAATTCGGTCTTGTCTGCTTATACTGCATAATTATAGCATGTGTCGTGGCATAATTTTTGTTTCACTGCAGTGCTAAGAATGGAGAACCAGAAAGTTCATTTTCGTTATATTATGATCTTTTATTTTAAGGATGGAAAAAATGCTAGTCAGACTGCTCTTAAAATGTGTGCTGTATATGGGCATAGTGCTGATTCTGAGGCCACAGTTTGAAGGTGGTTTGATAAATTTAAACGTGAAAATTTCAGCTTCGAATATGATGCCAGCTCTGGACGACCATCCTCTTTTAACGACTTTCAGTATGGTGGGACTACAAAGGAATTGTTTGTTATGAATTGTTACCACAAAATCAGACAATAAATTCGGAAAAAAAAACAGTTCTAAAAGGGCAATATTAAAAGCAAAAAGCAAAGCAAAGCGGCCAGAACTGACCAATCGTCAGAGGTGTTTCTTCCAGCATGACAATGCGCGGCCCCACATTTCACTGAATGTCAGGTACAGACTTTTTGAGCATGGCTGAAATGTTTTGTGTCACCCTCCATATTCACCAGACCTAATTGTTTGGAGACTCAAATTTCACTTCTACAACTTCTTTACAAATAAGCCTATGATTTTTTTAAGCAATTTTTCAGCTGCAGAAAAGATGACAAAAAGTCATAAAACAAGATTTTGCTTGCGTGATTCATTTTTTTTTTTGTACTGCTTTGTTGAAATTTATCTTAAAAAACGCGCAGAACTTTCCGGATGACCCAATACATTGTTACTACTACGCAAAGACACGAATATGCATTTTGGTTATTTTCACATAGCTGCATTTTTCAAGCCATCATTTCATGTTTTATACTATGACAATGCCACGAATCACCTTGATTCTTAGTGAAAATGCATATTTCCATGACAATACGACCTTTGAGTCGTAACTTGATAGTATACGAAACTTCAAAACTATGAGCCGCGGTAGCTCAGTCAGTAGAGCGTCGGGCTCGGATCAGAAGGGTTGTTGGTTCTGTCCTCGGCGGAGCCTACAATTCTGATGATTGCGAGATCGGCGCTTCGACCTGGCTAAAGACCGTCGTGTTCACTAATGGTGACTGGGGCACGTTAAATAGGTCGTGGTCACAAAGTCCCCCATGTTCCCATACCAAATCAATACCTCTGGGGGTACCTGATCAGGGGGTTATCGTCCTCTGATTGGGATCTAAATTACGATATGTGTGAGTGAATGGATGTATGAAAGCGACCTTCCTGTAAAACGGATGTGTCATGTATGTCGAGCAAAGTCGGAATTCCTACCAATGGGGCTCAATAACATGGAAGGCGCACCCCTCTCGCCTCTTGCCGGTCTTCGACGGGCCTGGCACTCCTCTGGTCTGCCAGTGTAGGCATAAGAAACAACACTTCAAAACTTTGAACAAAACATTTTACTGAAGCAGATATCACTTACATTTAATTGAAATCATTAAAAATAAAATAATCTCCAAGAATTAAAACTTTAAAAATATATTGGTAAGAAAATTATCACATATATTCATTTGAAAACTTTAATAAAAAAATATTTTATTCTGTTATTATTCCTGGTGACGTTGACCTTTTGAATATGGCTGTAGATGTAACTAAGACGATACTTTCTAAGCGATTCTTAACTTTCAAGGTACAACCGCTGTAACGGTCGTGATCAAAATTCAGTCCTTGCACAGTTCTTTTAACTTCAGGGGTTGTACTGGCCGTGGTCAAAATTATTGTTTGGCACGATCACCATACAACTGCGGTCCTGCCCGTAGTCTAAAAGTTAAAATCAATACAAGAAACTAAGGACGTATAAATTTCGTCATGTTTTAACATGTTACACGCTATTGTGCAGCAGTACACACATTATAAACACAAAACCTTTTACTACAAAAGAAAAAAATGATGGGAAAAGTAAACATCCCGATCCAAGCATGGTTACAGAAAAAACAGTTCAAATCTCAGTTTTGAAACGCTCAAATTATAAAATCACTAAGCGTTAAATCGTCAAAAGTATCGAGAGGAATAGGGAAAAGTATTAATCGCATTCTGGAATCAATAATGGAAGATTTTTTTTTTCAATTTTTGCTAAAAAATCGTTTTATTGCGAGTATTATAAGAGGGTACATTAAAATATACCTCACTTAGTATATAACAAATGATGAAACAATTTAAACACGAATACACTCACTGCATTCCAGAAATAAAATGTTTTATAGGTTCCACGGGATCCAATTTACCGTAGAATAATTTGAGTAGGTATTTTATTTAACATCGTACTGGAGCAAGACAATGGGCTATTGGCGAATGTCCCACACCAAACCTGAAGGAAAAGATCCACCTAATTTTGAACTACGGTCAGATGACGAGGTCACATCTGAGTTGGCACCTCTCTAAACGTCCACACCATACAACGTGAGGACATATTAGGCCACAAACGATTTAACATGCAGCATGCCCCTTCGTACACGACGGTATTTCGTTGGATTCGAACTCGCAACACTTTGGTTGCTAATCCCTTACTCTTCCAAACAAGCCGTGGAATAAATTTTGGGTAATTGGTAATTTGTAGTTAACGCCGCACTAACGCAACACAGCGGGCTACTGACGACGGAATAGAATCAATCCTTTAAGGGAAAGATCCGAGGACAACACCTCGTAATTTTGAACTACGGTCAGATGACGAAGCTACACCTGAGCTGGTACCCCACTCTCCAAACTTCCACACCAACCCAAGGTCAGGACTTTCGGCCACGACAGATTTAAGGTGCACCAGCCGCCTCTACACCATACGCTTTCAAGCATCCATGCCCGGACCCGGATTCGAACCAGGAACCTTCCTATCTAGAGGCTAGATACATTTTGGTTTTGAAAAGCTATGAAAATACGCGCTGGAGCAAGCTATGAAAAATCGGTTTCGTAAATCACAGGTAAAAAATGCATTTTAATACCTAAAATGTGGTTTATGTTATTGGTTTGGAGAGGACTATATTTGGACAAGCTGTGTGTGTGTGTGTGTGTGTGTGTGTGCGCTAAGCACCGCCGATTAAATTGTTGGTTGGTTATGGGATTTTATGGCGAAATGGCCCCAAGCTGCGTCAAACAAAAGATAGACAGCATTAAGAAATACACATATGCACACAATGGTAGCTTTGCTAACACAGAAGTGATAAATGCACCCAGGGAGGAATCAAACCTGCGCCGCCTATGATTCAGAGGGAGAACCACTGTAACGCCATAACATAAGTGTGAAAACGATAAAGTAAGGTAATTTTAATCAACGTCGTACCAGATCATCACAACGAGCTATTGACGAACGGTCCGGGATCAATCCCTTAAGGGAAAGATTCGAGGACAACATTTGTAATTTTGAACCACGGTCATATGACGAAGCAACACCTGAGCTGGCACCCCACCTTAATAACTGAAAACTGTCATTGTTTTGGATTAATATATTTTATCATCTATTGATTTCTCACCAATAGTTTCAGGGTAGTTAGGTTAGTTACCAATAGTTTTTAAATAGTTTTAGAAGGTCGGCGTGAAAACGATAAAAAAAAAATTTAAATACAAAATTTCATTTAATATTACAGCACCGTTAGAAAGAAAGGGCCATCCACGATTTTTTTCTGAATACTTTTAAAGACATGCTTATGGGAAAGTCAAACGTTTTTAAGAGGGACGGCTTGATATTAATATTAGTACGCCAGCAACTAATGCCTCAGAAACGATCCTGTGTTAGATATGTCAGAATAAACGCCTAATGTGTGTTTTAACATTTAATATTCTTTAAATAAAGCTTCGAGTTCATCGCAACCCAATATGTCCCAGGATACAGTGATTTAAACGCAATGAAATAAAATTCCAAATCGCTAGACCGATACCAAACAGGATAAAGCCCCGGGGCCAATAGCACAATTCAGAAGAAAAAAACCGAAACGACTTCAGTGACTAAAACAAAAAGGCAGGGATTTGTCCTTGAAGCAATCCTGAATGGTTGACTGAACTCTCAATTACCAACCGTTACTCACAATGACAGTACTTTTACCCACCCACCCTTAGTATTTGTTCCGTTTGCTTAAAGGGTTTTTTCAACCTTTTTGTCTCGTGCTGGCCCTTTCTTTTTCAGGCAGTGGTTGGTGGAAATTCGATCCACGGTGGTTTTAAGCCGCTGCAGTCCCTTGAGCGTGAATTTGAGCTGGTGGGGTCGTCTGCAGGGGTCACCTGGATGAAGCCGCAGGTTGTTTGCACGTCGCGGTTCGAGTTGAGTTTGAGTAAATAGAATCCAATTCGCATCCGAGTCTGTCTTTTGGGAGTTATTACGGCCCCGTTCACAAGAGCGTTGGTTCAAAAGACGTTATAAAAATCAACGTACGTTTAGACACCTATTTTCGGGAGTGTGAACCGTTTTCAGTAACAAGCTTCAGCTAACTGTAACACTTATTACAACGCAAGCAGTCGAATCTAGTGTTCATCAACAGACGAATGGGGTGTTTTCAAGCAAATGGGAAGAATGTTCGCAATCAGAGGAATTAGGTACTCATGAGCAGACGAATCCAGTGTTCTTTAACACACGTTGTTGGAAGTTACAGTTGTTGGAAGCAAGCGAATACAGTATTCGTAGACGAATTCTGCATTCAAGAGTAGACGAATGCAGAAGCAGATGAGTGCAAGCAATGCTGTCATGCAGACGAATACAACTGTCGCGAGAAGACGAATAGTTGTCAAAAGGTGAGAAATAGCTGTGGCGAGCATACGCATATCGTTACCATAGGTAGAAAGTAGATTAATCCAATGTCCGCAAGCAGACGAATTCGGTATTCGCAAGCAGACGAATTCAGTATTCACAAGCAGACGGTATTCAGTATTCACAAGCAGACGGTATTCGGTATTCGCAAGCAGAGGAATTCTGTATTCGCAATTCGGTAATCACAAGAAGACAAATTGCGTTCGCAAGCAATGTCCAATGTTCGAAAGCAGACGAGACGAATTAAGTATTTCGGAGTAGTCGAATCCAGTGCTTGCAAGCTGACGAATGATGTTCGTAAGCTGATGAATGGTGTTCGTAAA